>CM061138.1:154278878-154966378 GCA_030789695.1 Scilla litardierei | reverse complement strand
ACCAGGTAAACTCATATCAAATATTCTATTCTTGTTAATGAAAATTATTAAGTATATATGCCAAAAACCTCATTTCACAAATGAAATTAGTCTTCGAAAGGACAGGTAGTGATTGTTACAAAAACCACGTTGAAATTGATACACATTCTTTTTATCAATTTATCAGTGGTTGGACCTTATGAGAATTTTGCCAGTGGTTTCATTCATAAAAATAATGTCAATTTTCACTAATTAAAAATGAATTTGTATTCTATGATACCTAGTATGTTTAATTCTCAAAATGCATATAATGCATATTATTATTTGTTTTTTCTTGTGTGTTAACAGGTAGATGAATTGTATTCATTAGATCCGGAAGTCCTAAATGATTTGAGGTGGTAGTTACACTTGTTACTCTGATCAGATTTGTCTTGCATGCTATTTCCCTTTCAACATAAGCTTGATGAACAACAGTTCTTCATTTGTACGCAGGCCAATATATGGGCTGATATTCCTGTACAAATTTCGATCACCAGAGAAGGAAGATCGACTTGTAATCAAAGATCCAAACCCAAACCTGTTTTTTGCCAGTCAGGTATTTCAGTATCATAATCACACTTATTGTCTTCTTTATGTGCGACTACGAATCCAAAAAAAAGAAAACATGTTAAAAATCTAGAAATATTTCACATTTTAGCCAAATACAGGAAACCTTCGTAAGATTTCTTTTGCAATAGTTACCTTGAAATGTGATGATTTTGAATTTTCCTCGTGGACGGATGTCCATTCTTTCTTATTTAACATAACAGATCTAGCTCATCTTTCTACTTCAAACATCTCTTTCCTCTTAAGCTCATCCTTAGGGAAACCCTATATCTGCTGTCTCCGGCCACAGACAACCCCCCCCCCAAAAAAAAAAATAAAATAAAATAAAATAAAATAAAAATAAAAATAAATAAATAAATAAAAAAAATAAAAATAAAAAATAAAAACTGAAAAAAGGGCACAGAACCCCATCGGGTCTCCCCTCACTTCTTTCATCCACGTCAAACCCAAAGTTCTACTTTTCATAGTCTTCATCCGATTTCGTTTCTTTTTATGGTTCTAATCTGAACCTGTTGCGACGTCTCACAGTTAAACCTTACCGACTAAAAGCATCACACAAAAATTTTATGCTTCAGATTTCCCTTTTAATCGGTTAAAACTGAACTACTAAACAGACGAAGGAAAAGTGAAAGCAATATCCATCACAAATTTAATCTCAACATATAAAACACCAAAATACCACTACTTTTGTATCATCTTTAGGCTATCAGGAGTCAAGCCAGGTTCAGAAAGACTTCAGGGTAGAGTCAACGTGGAACACAGATATCTTTTTTCTTTTTACTTTATTCCGGAAGATTGAAAGATTAAAATTTGGGGTTTTAAAGATCACATGAGATGGCCAGTTTAATCATTCTTGTTTCCTCTAATCTGGTTCCGATTTTGATTCTAGCGTCTAATCTGGGCATCAGTCCCAGTTGTCACTTATGATCTGAGGGACTGTGTTAGTGCTTCTCACTTTCTTAGATCTCTACCATATGTATACTAGATTTTTGGGCACATGCAAAAGCACACATAAGAATTAGTAATTTACACAAACCTACAAATGAGTGTTTAACTTGTTAAATGATCTGCTATAAAACAATATTCCATTTATTATTTATTAATTATTTAGTAAATATGCACCTTTGGGAATTGAGACTATCAAATGCGTATTTAATATGAACAATGTGTTAAAGTTAACTGAACAAGATTTTAAACCCACTTTAAAAAGAGTGTTATGTTAGTCCATGACATCCCAATATAACACTGGTATTTCAATTTGGAGCAAGGACGGGTTAGCATTATAACAGTAAAGATTTAGCAATATAATGATTGGAGGAATTAAAACTCCGACATTTTTGTGGCTGAAACAATGAAAATGTGAAAATTGACAAACCCAACTGTCACAGCTGAAAACGTTATTTCATAATACTAAAAAATCGTTAACTAGAAAAAATTTAATGATAGACCAAAATGGAAGATCTAAAGAGGGAAAAGTGAAAAAACTATAACATTTAATGTTTTAAACTGAGAAAATTAGAGATTCTAAATAGATAAAGGATAACGATAGTCTTTTATACATGTTATCATTTGTCCATCCCAACAAATCAGTATGTTCGAGATTTAGAGATTTAAGCCTATTCATAAGTTTCTCGTGTCCATTCACTTGCATCTCACAAGAAAGATTCAAAAGAGAAACATTTTTCTTAAAGTAATTCTTATTCATTCATTGACTGCTTAATTTCTAACGATATAACTTTTTTATAGCTTAAGATACATGTATGACACATGCTTACATAAGCAAATTTAAGAAATCTAAATAAATCGAATAAAATCCCAATAAATAAAGCGAAATAAAACAAAACATAATAAAACATAATAAAATCAACTAAAATACAAATACATAAAATCAAATAAGATTCATTGAACTTCTTGTCATTATCATCGACTTTGAAAACTTCACTAATTGATCAATGATGACAAGGAAGCGCAAACCAGTAATAGTCAGCAGTCTTTTGTTAGAGAAAATACTTTCTCGTAGCTTAAAATGAAGTAAAATGAAGATGTGTAGATGAATATTATAGCGAATGTACCAAATTTATAAAAAGATAATAATATGTGTAAAATAGGCCGACTAGTAGTTTGTGAAAGATGAAGTCCATGTGCTCACCTGTTGCAAGTGGGACTTTCAAACTGTTGCTCAGTCACACACTCAGGCTCGATCACAGGCTCTAACTGAAGCTCGAGATCCAATTCGATCACATGTTCATCTCGAACATAAGCAAATATACAAACTTGGATTTTATTTTAGGCTCTGGCCCAGGATTTGGCACAAGTGCATGCTCGGTCTCAAACGCAAACTCAAGTTTATGACGTGACTCAAGTTGGGGATTTAGCATAGGCTTAAACTATAAATTTGCCTTTAATTTTGATTCTAAAAGCTTCTCCTATTGCTTCTTCATTAATTATTCAAGCATCTGGAGAAATTTATTGTTGATCTTACATAACTTTTCTAGCGGATCTTTCTTAGACTTTGTACTTGATAATTGTTAGGACGATTGCTAGATTGATTGATTTTAAGAAAATACTAATGTCAAAGATCAATTTTAAACATTGATCAATATTGCAAAGAAACATGAAATTACATATACCAAAATAGTACTTATCCACTCAACTTATGATATGCGTATATTCATTTCTTTTCATGTGAAAAGTCAAAATTATAAAAAGAAAAAATTTCAAATGATACTTCTATTCATATCCAAACCCGTCGTCAGTGATTTAAATATCCATCGATACATGATATATTGAACAATATATCAATAACAGACCTAATCCGGTCCGATACCGATATAAATGTTGGTTTTTAAAAACCCGATATGTTAATTTATCGGTCGATATATCGACCCAATCCTGATATATATCTGGTTGATATCAGTTGATTTCGACCGATACCGTTCCTTATGGGTTTATAAATTTTTAAAAACAGGTTTGGATCGATTTGAACCAAACATGTTCCTTTATAAATTCATTTCGCACATCATCACCCATCCACCTCTTATCGAACCGATGAAATTTTTTTTGTTCTTTGCATGTGAATTAAGGTTTTGATTCTTTTGAAAATTGATGGAAATTGCATGTAATTTAACCAAAAATGTAAGTCTTTAATTTCTCTTGATTCTATATTTTGTCCATATATCTTGTGATATTTTTCATGATTTCTTCTTCTTTCATCTGTTGCTTCTCTTCCTCCGACTCTGCTTCTCATTCTTTATTCTTCTTGCTTCTCTTCTTTCTTCTCGTCGGCTATTGATGCTGTCACTTCTCCTTTTGTCTTCCGACTCTAGTACTCTGTAACTGTCTTGGAATCTCGTGCCATGTATTATCGAGTTATGCTCTCACTGGGGCCTTTGGTTGCTGTGCTCTGCGCCTCTGTTTAGAAATTTCGATGTTACTTCTCTGTGACTCTGTCTTGTCTAGTTCCATGTCTTGTGGAGCTGTGCTTTCATTGGGGCATCTAGTTGTTATGCTCCGGGCCTCTGTTTTGAACTTTTGATGATAAGTTACATTGTTCTGAGCTTATGGGTTGAGAAATGTTATTTCGATGATGATTTTGTTATGAGAAAATATTGTTGGGTTAAGAAATATTAATTTGATGATGACATTGTTCTCAATGTTTTGAGGAAATATTGTTAGGTTGAGACTTAAGAATTATTATTTTGACGACGACATTGTTCTGAGAAAATAATAAATATTATTGGGTTGAAAAATATTATTTAGATGGCTATGTTGTGAAATTTTTTTGGGATCTACTTATGCGTACTTATATGATTTAAACTAAAATTGATTTCAATTAATTTTTGTAGTTACGTCTTGGGTCATGCTATGCTATGAATCTATGATTATGTTATTGCCTTATTAGACATATGACACTTGGATTGGTTAGGTTCATTCACTTGGATGGTTGGATTATTGGATATTATATCAGTTTTGGATTGACATGGAGATTATGGATACAATCCCTTACCGGCTCCGGCCCTATTCTTGACTATAGAGATTTTGATTGACACAATGATATTGCATTTGGGCTACACATTGAGACGTCCACTGGTTCCTGGATATGTGATATATACCAAGTAAATTCCATAATTTTTTACAATCATAGGTCATGAAATATGATATGTTTTTTTTAAAAAAATTGTTTCTTAAATTTTAATTTAATAATTTTTCAATGTTTGTGCCCTTTGATAGTAGATATCAAAAATGTCTTCGGAAGCGCTTAGCAAGGCATCATCCGCCATCATAGGAACAATTTTTTGGGATCATATGAAGAAGATGAGATCCAACAAAGTCAAGTACAAGTTTTGTGATCATGTTATGAGCGACGGTATTAGCGGGCTCAAGACACATCTAAAAGAAAAAGAAATTGTGTTACTTACATAAAAGTTCCTGAGGAGATTAGGTTGAAGGCAATTGAGGCGTTAAAAGCCACAATCATTGAAAGAGATCAAAGAAGTAAAGATTAGAGATGAAATGGTCATTATAGAGAGGAAATTGAAGTGGATTCTTTCCATGATACTAGTTATGGTCCTGAATGTCTAAAGTTTAAAGGACATATGGACACGCATATGCATGTTCAAGGTATTAGAAAGTTGGAGCAGTCAGAGAAGGATAAACGAAAATGTGTGCAAACCAATTTTAATGAACATTGGAAGAAGAAAGAAAGGGAAGATGCATGCGAGTGGTCACATGATGCATTTTTTAAGACATGATCATTTGCTATGATGGATCACTCTTCTTTTGGCCAGATGTTACAAGCAGTTGATAAATATGGACCGAATTTGAAAGGTCCTTCATCTTATAAGATAATTAAGAAGTATCTTCCTAAGAAAGTAGTTTCTAAGAAGTGAAATCTTTTATAGAGACTTGAAGTCTGCATTGTTGTAGTCTTATGATAGATTGTTGGACTGATCAGAGGGGAATGAATATAGTAAACAGTGTCATTCATGCTTATGCATGAACAATGTTTTATGATTCGAAGAACACATCTAATGATATACACGATGTCAAATATATGCAAATATATCTATAACTTGGTGAATGCAATTAATAAGTTGGCAGAACAATCTGTCATGCACATAGTGACAGATAATGCATCTAATAATATGATTGCAACGAAGTTGTTACCTACGAGGCGTCCATCAATTTTTAAGACTTCCTGTACCGCACACATTGAATCTATTGTTATATGATATTGGAAAGATCAAGCCTATTTGACATGCTATTTTAAATGCTAGAGTTGTCACTGTCTACATGTATGCACATACGATTGTTCTTGATATGATGCATGAGAAGATATCAGGTGATCTTGTTAGGCATAGGGCTACTCAGTTTGCCATAGCATTTTTATCATTGCAAAACTTAAAAGAGGAGTCCAAATTGACGTTTTTTGTCAATTCCACAGAATGCGAGGAGTTGAAGTTTTCCAGGACTGCTCAAGAAAAAATGATAAAAATCACAAATCTAATCTAATTTGGTTCACATATTATCGTAGTTAACTAACTAATTGGTATTTTTGATTAACTTTGTACTTTGTATGTCTATAACATCATAAAAAATCGTTCATTTTTAAAGAACATTATACTTGTTGTGAACGGATGTCGATGAGTTGGTTAGGATCACGTCTTATCTTATAAATAAGACCGTATCTATTGTATCTTATCTATGTACGTTCCTCTTGCTATAAATAAAGAGCTGGGGGTTCCTCCCACAGATGATTTATAACACGTTATCAGCACGAGTCTCTAAATAATTTTTTTCACAAATACCGATCGTTGCGAAAGCGAAGGACATACAGGAGATCCACGTGCGCGGTGTCATCTACCTCAAACGGACGTCGTCATCCACGCGTAGGCTTCGTTCAACCGTCGCTAGATCTGGAGGACAGATCTAGAGGTATTCTCGCTAAAAATTTAATTTTTATCATGCGCATGATTGTTTTCTCCATAGTTCTCGCAAGATCAGAGTGGAAATATAGCTAGTTGCCTACATCGACGATTTTTATCGTCTAAAAATCATGTTTTTATCATGTTTTATCTGAAATGAATATACAAATATATAATCTGAATCCCCCACGGCAGCCGTTGGTCTACCACCGCCCCGAAGGCGGTTCCCCCCCACGACAACCCCTTGGCAATTACGCCGATCGCCTCCCCCACGCATCGACGCGTAGGGGGCTGCCATCGATCGCCCCACCCCCCACGCCTCGCTGCGTGGCGGGCTGCTGCCGTCCCCACCACCTCGCTCACGGCGGAGGGGGTGCTGCTGTCCCCAAAACCGCCCCCCGCCTAGCTGCGGGGGCCTCTCCCCGTGACCGCCACGGCGGGACATCCCGCCTTTCCCCCAAGGCAGCGCAGAAGAGGGCGGCGGCGATGGCAAGCCCTAGTCGCCACCCTCATTCTCTCTCGTAGAGACAAGTGTTCCTGCAGCCCACAAAATGAAAAAAAAAACGTAAAACCTTGTGGTCCTGAAACCCGCAGCCAAGCTGCGTGCCTCATGCCCGTAGGCCAAAATATTTTCCAAAAAACGGATATGTAATAATAGGGGAGGGGGCTAAAATAAGACTAAAAAGGTTTTCGGGGCCTAAAAATTACAGAAAAATTATGATAAAATGTGAGACTGAAATGAGATATTATGGGGACTTAAGGGGGTTTATTGGGGATAAATAAAAAGGAAAACTTCTTCCTTTTCACGAAGAACATGTAAAATTTTGGGCTCTTTTCAAACCTTTTTGAATAATCCCATCATGCACAACTTTTTGTATTATATGATGCATTTTTAGGATTATAATTATATGCTCTGCATCACCTTTAAATGGCTCATTATGTGGATAAATTGATATTCTGTTGTGCAATATTAACTTAATAATTAGGAAGATCCTGCGACCGCTCTGCCGTTAGTCACCTAACCTAACGGTGTATGATGTTGTCCAGTGGTCCAATAATTATTAAGTATTCAAATTGTTTATCCTTCTGTGAATATGATGCATGTGATGAAAATGTCTGCTGAAAATGTCTGATGAACACAAATTTTTGCATGGATGGCTAATTGTAGTTTTGGATCGGCTGTTTATGTCCCACATTTTATTTTTCCTGCACTTTTCTTTTCTTTTTGAGAGAAATTGTAGTGAGTAAATTATGTAATGTCTAAGACCGACGACTACTTTCCATGGAGATGGATGCCACACTTGAAGCAGAAGATTTTATATGGGACACACGTGGTTTTCAAAGTTGTAATTTCTTTTTTTTGCTTTCATTTGTGTAATATGGACTGTAATTTGGACTTTGGACTCTATTTTTATGTGGGACTGGACGATCCACGCAATTAGCTCTTCATTTAAAAATTGCCTCCGTATGAAAATGTTTAATGTATTATTATTAATTTATGCAAATTTGTGCTCTGTTAGATAAAATGGCCAAAATCGCAAGTATCGATTTTGAAGTGCTGGATGCATCAGGAAGAAATTATCTGAGCTGGCAGCTCTATGTGAAATTTCACATGCCGGTTAAGTCCCTTATTTCTGTTGGGACTAAAGATGGAAATGCAAACGATATACAAAAGGCGCAAGCCATTATTTATATTCGTCGCCATGTAGACAAGACCCTAAAGACGGAATACCTTACGGTCGAAGATCCACTTGAGCTGTGGACTGCCTTTGAGGCTAGATATAACCATCAGAAAGATGTTATACTACCAAGGGCATGATATGAGTGGGAGAACCTGAGACTGCAGGACTTTAAGTCCATAGCTGAGTACAACTCAGCTCTTTTTAGTATCACCTAACGCCTAAAGTTGTGTGGTAAAAAGGTCTCAGAAGATGCATACTGAAAAAGACGTACACGTCTTTCCACGAAAAGGATGTGATACAGATGCAGCAATACCGTGAACGATCGGTCACCATGTATTCTGAGCTGCTGTCATTTTTACTCATAGCCGAACAAAACAGAGTTTCTCCTCACCCCTCACAACATGCGCTTCCTGGCACTGCCCCTCCCTGAAGCTCACAATGCATCTTCTTCTAAAAAGAAGAAAGATAATAAGAAAAGAAAGACCACAGAAAGGGGGACAGAACAAAAGGGCCAGATGCCAAGTCCAACTTCGAAGAAATGAAGGGAAGCGGAAGTTCACTTGGCACAGACAAGGCAACAACAGAAATGAAGCACCCTCACCCAAGAATGAATGGGAAGACCAGTGCCATAGCTGTGGCATGAAAGGCCACTGGTCTAGAGTGTGCAGAACTCCGCGGTATCTCTAGGAATTGTATAAAGAGAACATGAAAAAAAAGATGAAACAAACCTGGTGACCACAAATGCTCCAGTAAAGTTTACAGCTGACGACTTCGAAAGAGATGACCTGCTTGATTAGCCTTTATTTTTATCTTAGCAATTTGTTTTTGAGAACAATTTATGTTATGCGAGCATTTGAAATTATGTAATTTGTTTTTGAATGAAAAATTTGATTATTCCTGAAATACAAATGTTTTATCATCTTTTATAGATGAATCGCTCTCATGACTGGTTAATAGACAATGATTCAACACATACGATCCTTCAGTATAAATGCTATTTTCATATCATTATGCCATATAAAAGCCATGTAAATACAATTTCAGGGCCGTCGAATATTATTGAAGGTTCTGGAAATGCAACTTTGTTGCTCCCAAATGGAACAGAAATAAAATAAAGGATGTACTTTTCACTCCGAATTCCAACCGAAACTTACTAAGTTTCAAGGATATCCGTTTAAACGGATTCCATTTAGAAACATCAAATGTAAATGAAAAAGAACTACTGTATGTAACGTCTCAAGAAAAAAGAGTAAAATCCATACTTGAACGTTTTGCGAGTCTTTCATCGGGCCTTTATCATACAAAGATTCGGAGAGAGGAAGCTAATTTGACTGAGCACCTGAAGTGCCCGACATCAGCCAAGTTTTTTACTTTGGCATGATACACTTGGCCACCCTGGATCTGTGATGATGCACCACATCTTATCTCAATCCCATAGGCATAACTTGAAGAACCAGAAGATTCTTCAAAAGGGAGAATTCCCTTGCATCCCCTGCTTCAAGGGAAAATTAATAACAAGGCCATCACCAATAAAAGTGGATATTGAATCTACAAGCTTCCTCGAAAGAATACAAGGACACATGTGTACCTATCCACCCCCTAGTGGGCCATTTCGGTACTTTATGGTACTGGTTGATGCATCCTTGAAATATTAGTTTGTGTCTACTATCGACCCGCAACTTAGCTTTTCCAAAGCTATTGGCACAAATAATAAAGTTGCGGGGCATTTTGCAGACAACCAAATAAAGAAAATTCGTCTGGATAATGCTGGAGAATACACCTCTCGGTCATTTCAAGAGTACTGCCAGACAACATGAATAGAAATTGAACATCCAGTGCCGTATGTTCATACCCAAAACGGGCTGACAGAGTCACTGATAAAAGACTCCAATGGATTGCACATCCATTGTTAATAAAATCCCGATTGCCGGTGGATGCATATGGACATGCAATTCTGCATGCTGCATCGTTAATAAAAATAAGACCATATGAAGGACAGTCTCTCTCCAATGCAACTTGCATATATAATGCCACCAACATTTCTCACTTGAGAATCTTTGGTTGCACAGGTTACATTACCATGGCACCACCATAGAGAACAAAAATGGGTCCTCAATGTCGGCTAGGTATCTATGTAGGGTTTGACTTACCCTCAATTATAAGATACCTAGAACCCCAAACGTGGGACGCATTTAAGGCACGTCTTGAAGACTGTGATTTTGATGAGACAAGTTTTCCCAAAATGGGTCCAGACACTGAGAAATCTGGAGCGAAGCAAATTATAACGTAGGATACAAACAGTTTGACCCACTATGATCCGGTAACAAAACAATGTGAAGATGAGATCCTGAAGATCCTCCACTTACAGAACACAGTTCACCGATTACCAGACTCATTTACTGACAACCAGAAGAATGTCAAATTATGCATCCCTGCTGCAAATATTCCAGTTATGATTGACATCCTTTAGAATGGACGCAATCCACCAGCAGCAGAAGTGGCTGCACCTCAACAGAAAAGAGGCAGACCACCAGGCTCCAATGATAAAAATTCAAGAAAAAGAAAAATACCTGGAAATATTGGGACGATACCTCAACAAAGAAATGAGATTCAAAGATCATTGTATGGTCTTAAACAATCGGGAAGGATATGATATAACAGACTGAGTGAATTCCTTGTACAACAAGGATTCAACAATAATGAAGTCTGCCCTTGCATCTTTATAAGAGCAAAGGAAAAATGATTCGTCATAATAGCAGTCTACGTACACGATTTGAAACTCATTGGATCTCCTGAAGAGATCACTGATATATCTGTAAGCCTAACAAAAGAGTTCGAAATGAAAGACCTATGCAAAACGAAATTCTACATTGGCTTACAGATTGAATATCTAAAAGACAGAATCCTATTACACCAAACCACATATACGAAGAAAATGTTGTAAAGATTTTACATGGATCAATGTCTTCCACTTAGTACACCTATGGTGGTACGATCTCTGGATGCACATAAAGACCCCTTCCGGATGCTGGAAGAGTGAGAGGATATACTTGGTCCAGAAGTCCATTATCTAAGTTCTATTGGATCACTCCTATATCTGGCCAACTGCATGCGTCCCGATATAGCGTTTGCAATAAATTTACTAGCCAGATACATTGCAGTGCCTACGCAGCACCACTGGACCGGGGTTAAGCACCTTCTGCGCTACCTCCAAGGGTCTACATATTTGGGACTCTTTTACAAAGATGGATTATCCTCTGCACTTGTTGGTTATGCTGATGCAGGTTACATGTCTGATCCCCACAATGCAAGTCACAGACATGGTACGTGTTTACCTATGGTGGGACGGCCATTCCTGAAGATCCGTCAAGCAAACCATGACGGCGATCTCATTCAATCACTCAGAGATCATCGCCATCCATGAAGCAAGCAGAGAATGCGTCTGACTACATGCAGTTGTAAATCACATCCTGGTGATGACCGGATTGAAGACTGTGGACCTTGAACCGACTATCATGTTCGAGGACAACGCTGTTTGTATTGCTCAGCTATGAGGTGGCTACATCAAAGGTGACGGAACGAAGCATATTCCCCTAAATTCTTCTGGACGCATGAGCTACAAAGAGATGGTGAGATCGACGTCAGACAAGTACAATCATGTGACAACCTGACAGACTTGTTCACTAAAACCCTTCCTACTGCTACCTTTATAAAGTTTGTATAGAAAATTGGGATGTGGCGCCTAAGAGATGTGAAAGCCTGAGTGCTTGTATAGATCAGGGGGAGTTAGAGAGTGTTTGTACTCTTTTTCCTTAACTATGGTTTTTCCACAGGGTTTTCCATAGTTAAAGGTTTTAACGAGGCAAACCTCATCAACTCAGGATCCTGAAGTATCCACCACATGTGAGACTCCTACTACACTCAGAATCCTGAAGTATTCATGAGCAGGGTCCACACCTATGGCTGGATAAGGGAGAGTGTTGTGAACGGATGTTGATGAGTTGGTTAGGATCACGTCTTATCTTATGATAAGACAATATCTATTGTATCTTATCTCTGTACTCTCGTACTCTTGCTATAAATAAAGAATTGGGGGTTCCTTCCCCAGATGATGATTCATAACAATACTCGCATTGTACATTTTTGAGCCAATTGTCAACGTTCTTCGAAGGACAAATAGCGAGGCTTTATTAATGTGGTGGTTATAACTTATATGGAGACTTGGAGATGTGTAAGAATGAGATCGCGTTGAATTTGAATCATGATGAGAAAATATCAAACCGATCTCACTGCTAATTGATAAAATGTGGAATGATAAGTTGAAGACTCATTTACATAAGATGTGTCATTTGTTGAACCTGTACTTAGGTGGAATGCTATTAATAGTGATGGTGAGAGTGCATGTTTAGGATGTATGCCCATGATCCTGAGATGCATGAAAATTTAGCTACCAATTACATTTATATTAAAATCGAAGCAAATCTTTTGGAAGGGACGTAGCGCAAGCTAAAAATCTTTCACTTGATCCATGCATAGCTAATATACTAAGATTAATTTCCTATTATATTAGTTTTAAATATTTTAAAGTTTAAACTAACCAAATGACATTTGAATTTGGTTTTTTACTTTTAGTTAATTGGTGGCTATTGCCATGGTGGCACGGCTCGGATTTGAAGAAGATGACAATGCGAATTTTAGGATTAACCATTAGCTTGAGTGTATTTGAAAGAAATTGGAGTGTTCGAGATGGTAAAATTTTTTAAAAATATTTTTTTCTTTTTTATCATCATATATTCATTTCTCATGATGGCTAATTGGCTATTGTATTTTCATTAACCGATTCACACGAAAAGAAGAAATGAATTAAGTACTAAAAATTAAATGAATTAGTTTATGTCAAATTCAATGCTCAACTGAAAGAAAGATTTGCTAGCAGAAACACTGATATCATATTTGCTCATTCTTTGATGGATGGCAATGTGACTGAGTTGATAGCTCTTTCAAAATCAGTTGATACTTCTGTTAATTCGAAGATGAGGATGAAGTCTTCCCTAGAGAAAGGTTAATATGGCGGCAAGTTGAAGATGCGATTGAGGCTGATCCAACACCAAGAACTTGCAAAAGGTTAACGGCTTCAAAGAAAGGAAAAACCATCACATCATCAAAAGGGAAGGAGAATGAGAAGAAGCAAATGCTCAAGGAGGATGAAGCTTTAGGTTCTTTATCTGATTCATCATCTGATTCATCTTCATATGATAGTTCTGCTTCGGAGGCAGAAGATATTGGGGGACAAATGCAAGAGACGAGCGAAAAATGAGCATGTTAAAGAATATGAGGTAGGCCACTCTTTCTGGTAATCTTTTAATTTATTTTCTATTCATCAAGTATTTTAAATTTTAATATTTTGTTAATATACATTGGTACATAGTATATTAGAGATAGTGGTTACTTAATGCGTTGTGTACCTTTATTTGATCTTATTGATGATATTTTGGTAATATAAACACACATGGGTATTTATGATATATAAATACTCTTTAGTTAATAAAATTTGTATATTTATATTGTCCGATATAAGCAACCCGATATTGACGCGTATCGCCGATAATCTCCCGATATCGTATATAAAAATTAGCCATCCGATACGATACCAATATCTAATATTTAAGCACTTGCCTGATGTCAAAATCATAAAAGACTAGGATGTATGTGGACATCTCACACTCTGAGTTTGGTGGGAATGAATAGCTTCAGTAGTTGGTCATTGTAATACTCTATGAAATTATCTTCAATTTTACAAAAAGAATAACTACTAAGGACGCTAAAGGAGCGGATGTGTTTGAGGAAGCTAAAAGAGTGGATAGGTTTGATGTGTTTTTATTTGAGACGTGATGAGGTTAGATTTGGGTTTTATGAGTAAGGCAAAGATGTTAAAAAGAGGATGAATGAGAAGATGAACAATAGTAGTGAATTTTTTGGTATTCAAAAAATTACTCAAAATTCTAAAAAAAAATACAAAAATTTTATAAAATACAAAAAATATTGTAGGCACTGTTGTGAGCTGAGGAGTCTGTTGGCCTCCCTCCCCTCATTATCTCCCCATTACACCCCACTACTTAGTAGTAGGGGTAGTGGGAGTCCCTTGGTATTCTTAGTACCCCATTGAAGATGAATATATAGAGAGACATGACTTAGTGCCATGACCACTCAACCATTTTAGATTGATATCATCTCTCGAGTTCTAACACGTTATCAGCACGACTCAAGCTCTAGAAAATTTTTTGAGCCATACTTTTTCATCCCCACAAAATTTCGGCCCAACATTTTCCCTCTTGCGAAGGAATCTTTGAGTTGCGGCAAAGTTCTTGCGACGTCGATTTGCGGGAGTGGGATTATATTTTCCTATCTACTGATTGAATTTGTTCTTCCCTAGATCATCGATCTAGAGGTAAAATTTCTTATCCAGTAGATATAGATTGGACCATATTCTATTTGATTATATATTAAAAATTAGAATAACAACAAAATAAAAAAAATTAAATAAATAAATATCTCCCATTTTCCCCCCTGAAGGGGATCCACGCACAATCCCAATTTTCCCCTCCTAATTCTCGAGCCTTATCTTGGTGGTTTCCTTGCCGTGGCCATCTCCTTCGTAGAGAGAGAATTTTTCTCATCCTCGCTTGCATTACCATCAGCCTTAGAGCTGGCCCCGCCCTCGCTTATGGTGGCCGACTCATTGCTAACACCTAACCTAACTCCTCTTCCGAATCCTCAAACTTCACCAAGATCCTCAAAAGTAGGGTGAGATTGCAAGGGAATCATGGCTAACACCTCACTTTCTGTTCTTCCAAGCATTATCACCGTGCTTTGAACACTCGACATGCAAAAAGCACCACAAAGATATGTGAAATGGAAATACCTTCTTAGGGACAGATTCAAAGGAAATCCGAGTCTTAAGAAAAGATAATAAGAAGGAACCGAACGGTTCCTAATAGAATTCTAATAATATCAAAACTATTGTGAGTTGTGGGAGGGGAATGTGCCGATCATTTCGCAATCCTTGACATTATCTAATTCATGAACAAGAGATGTGCTATCATTTAAATGCCCATCATTTACCATTATTATATCAAGATATATGTCTGCCGGTTGTGTTTGTAGAGGAAGGGGAAAGTCTTTTTGACTCCCCTGACGGCTGTTTTTCACTTTAAAACTCTAATTAGGGTTAGGGGGAGAAGGCGCATGGGCCTTACCTGATGGGCTAGAAGCCTAATAATTAACAAATATTGAACATAAAAACTGGGTATATTTTTTGGCTAACGGGCCTGCAGCCTGCAGTCAGCCCGCGGGCCTCCGGCCTGTAGGCCAATTTATTATTAAATTCATAAAATACCCATTTTATAAAAAAACACTGAAAATTCTGGAAAAATATCCAAAAAATCAGGGAATATCAGGTTGATGATATTTTAACTCCTTTCGAAGTTTTTGGCGCAAATTAAAATTTTGTTAATGAATTTTATGTTCAATTTATTCATTATCGCTTTATTTTTTTAATTGGATAAAAATAAATATTAATTTACGTTTTTATCATTACATGGATCCTGAGACCGCTCTGTCGTTAGGTTAGTTATCTAACCTAACTGGTAATGACGTTTCACCGTGGTCCAAGTAAAATTTTAACGTAAATTTATTATATTTATCCAATAAAATTGCCTGCGATGTTGAATAATTGTATTGATTATGCCTGGGTGTTTGCGTGGTTATATTGCCTGTAGCATATATAAACTGCGTGGATGTTATAAATAATTCAGCCTTGTGGTTTGGGATCGGCCATTTTGATACACCTTTTTACATTTCTCGCTTTCTTTTTCTGTTTTGAGAGAAATTGTAGTGAGGTTATAATGTAAAATGCCAAAGACCGGAGCTCAGCCAAATTGAAGACGGAGATGAAATCTGCTTTATGCTGGGACCCAAAATGGGTTTCCAATTTGTACTTTTCATTTCGTTTGTATTTCCGTCTTCATGGACTGTATTTGGACACTTTTTGGACATTTTAATTTCTAAGGGTATCTGGCCGATCCCCACATGACTGATTATTTATTTATTTTTGCGTGAATTTATTTTTCACAAATATTAATTCATGCGTATTTAATTGCATAAATAAATGGCAATATTGGTGAGCATTGTTTTTGATGTACTGAATGCGGCAGTAAAGAACTATCTGAGTTGTCGGGTGGACCTGAAGTTACACCTGTGCTCAATGGCTCTTTTGAGTACGAATCTGGCTCCTACTACTGTGCCTGCGGCCCTAGCAGCGGCCCAGGCTACTTCAACCGCGACCCCTGAAGCGGTGCAGTCATCTGTCTCTGATATAGATAATTCGAAGGCCATTATCTACATTAGGAGACACAAAAATTGGACCTTAAAAGGCGAATATCTGACAGTAGAGGATCCACTTGAGATGTGGAGGGCACTGGAGGAATGTTATAAACATCAGATTGAAGTTATACTGCCCCGTGCTAGTTATGAGTGGGAAAACCTCCGACTTCAGGATTTCAAAGTCCGTGTCTGAGTATAACTCAGCACTCCATAATATCACCTCACGCCTGAAGCTGTGCGGTGAAGAAGTATCGGAGCAACACATATTGGAAAAGACTTTCACGTCTTTCCATAAAAAGATGCAATCCTCATGCAACAGTACCGTGAAAGACATTTCACGAAATTCTCTGACTTACTCTCCTGCCTCCTAAGTGCGGAGCAGAACAGAGCCTTGTTACTAACCACTCACAACCCATTTCCTTGAAGCCCATCTTGTTTCTTCCCAGAAGACGAAGAACAAGAAGAAGGCCAGAAATTACAAGGGTAAAAGCTGTGATGTAACCGGCTAGAGGACCTCCACTAAACAATAACTACAACCAGGGGAAGAAAACGAATACGTGGACAAGTAACAACAATGGCCAACCGTCTATTCCCAAAAAGAACTAGGTAGACACGTGCCATAGATGTGGCATGACTGGACATTGTCCCAGGAACTGCCGCACTCCACGTAATCTCCAGTATCTTTATCAGGCGAGCCTGCAGACTCGTTCTGAAACAAATCTGGTTGAATCTCATCCTTCAACCAAGCTGACCGCAAAAGACTTCGATCACGACGAATTGCTCGACTGAGTCTTATCTTAGTTTGCTTTTTATATATGCATTTTAAATACTAGTTTACTTCATCTGTATTTTCTTTTTAAACAAAAAAAACTTTATGAATGCATATTTAGCTTTATTTTATAAAGTTTAGTCATTCAAATATATAGATGAAGTGTGATATATTGTGGACAGTGCCTCGATGCACTGATGAAGCATTAAAATTGCTGCCACATACACAGGAGACTATAAGATGCAAATTTCTCTCCTTAATCATGTAGGAATCTCCCAAGTTTCAAGGATATTTCGTTTAAAACGAACATACCTTGGAAACCATGGATAATAATAGTGAATATCTTTATATAACTCTTCAAACGGATGGCCAGAAGACCATCTGCGCAAGATTCGTTGGATCCCTGTCGGGTCACTATCATTATAGATATTCATCCTATATAAAGCCAAATTGACTGTGCACCAGAAGTGCCTTTAATTGCCAGAGTTTTCGACTCTGGCACAATAGACTTGGTCATCCTGGATCAGCGATGATGGTCGCATCATCAAATGAATCCCTTGGAGAACATGAAGATTCTTCAAAAGGTTGAGTTTCCTTGTCCCCCTTTGTCAAAGGGAAAACTTATAGATAGACATTCCCTCCAGAAAGTGGGATTAGAGTCTCCTGGCTTCATTGAAAGAAAACATGGTGACCTTTACGGGCCTATTCACCCTGCAAGTGGCCCATTTCGGTACTTCATTGTACTGATAGATGCATCTACTAGATGGTCTTATGTGTGCCTTTTGGTCCACCCGTAATCTAGCTTTCTCCAAAGCTGATAATGCGGGTGAATTCACTACACATGTCTTTCAAGACTACTGCCAAGCAACTGGCATTGAAATTGAACATCCTGTAGCATGTTCATACTCATAATGGGTTATAAGAGTCTCTGATAAAGAGACTCCAATGGATTTCACGTCCATTGTTAAATCTCAGTTACCTGTGGATTTTTAGGGATACGCAATACTGCATTCCGCTTCGCTTATAACAATATGGCCCTCTTGTGGCCATATCTTATTGCTGATGCCGCTTGCTTATAGTTCACCACCAAACATATCTCATTTGAGAGTGTTTAGATGTGCTAATATATGTCAACATATCACCACGTCTTGATAACTGCGAATTTGATGAGCAAATTCTCATTATAATAGGCACAAGTCTAAAGAAGCCTGAAGCTTCTGAGACCATATTATTGGACACAAAAGTCTTAACCTCGTTATGATCTGCGTACTATTTCTGTGTGAAGATTGATCCAGAAGATCCTTCACATTCAGACTAAAGTACATCAATTGGCGGATAAATTCACGGACAACCATAAGATTGTTCGTTCACACGTCCCTGCTGTCAACACGCCAGCTAGGATTAACATCCCCAAACATGGATGCAATTCACTGGTTGCAGAATTGGTTGTACCTCAATTGAAAAGAGGCCGCCCGCCAGGTTCAGAATATAAGTTCCTCGAAAGAGGAAGATTCCTGGATATATTAAAATGATCCCACCACAGGATGCTGAGCTCAGACCAGCGACCTCCCCACTCCTAATTTCCCCTGCAGAGGAAACAACAGGATAAACATCATTTTATTAAGTACGTACTGGAGAGGTACTTGACAGATTTAGCACAGTCGTCGACGATTTTGCTTTCGCTATTGCCGTTCACGTCGCTGAATACGACGATGACGTTCAACCCACTTTTCTATAGCGTAAACGCATAGATTGACCAAAGTGGGACGAGGCACTAAGAGTAGAGCTGGACTCACTCTTGAAAAGCAAAGTCTTTGGACCAGTAGTCCATACACCTGAATGTGTAAAACATGTGGAATATAAGTTGGGTTTTCATAAATAAATGAAGGAAATGTGATCATTTTCCTATTATGCCTAACGTCTCTGGAAAAGCCAAAAAATGCAGCTAATGGACATTGTGACTGCATATCTATACGGCAAATAGATATAGAGATCTATATGAAACTTCCAGAAGGGTATACTCTACCGCCAGAGATGAAAGAGAGACGTAAGAACGTCTTCTCTATAAAGGCTTCAAAGATCAGTATATGATTCTAATAGGTTCTCCTGCAGAGACCATTGAGATATCAAATACCTAGTCAAAACAGGGTATTGTCTCGGCTTACAGATTAAAACACTTTTTGTGGTGGAATTCTTTTATATTCTTCATACACCAGGAGTTTATGAAGAAAGATGCCCATTTGCAATCTATTAAAAATGGATGCTTATTTATGACCCCTTCCAGTCGCTGGAAGAGGGGGAGGACATCCTAGGTCCTGAAGAGCCTAGCTCTAGTGTACTAGTTACACTCATTTATCTGGCCAACTGCACGTCTCTATTCGACCGTTTGCAGTAAAGTTGTTAGCCAGGTACAGTGATGCCCTGGAGAGCGCCATTGGACCAAGGATAAGCTGCTTCTGCGCAACTTCCAAGGGTCAAGAAATATATATATCGCATATGCAGGTTTACTGATCATCGCGATGACTAAGCACAAATGGCCGGCCACCTCCTAAAGATCTTCACATCATCCTCCAAAGTCTACATCTTCTGAGAAGCTCATTATCCACGAATCAAATCTAGAATACGCTCAGCCAGGTCCAGCAGTACCTTGCAGACACAGTGAAGACTGAGTAATACAAACGTGGAGTCATCTACCAACTTCGAAGAGCGTACCACTCTAGAGGGCCACTGTTTTCCAATAGCCGCCAGATATGTGTGAAACTTGTATAGATGAGTAATGATTGTATTTGCTTTCAGAGCATGAGGGATGTATAGACGAATAGAAAATGAATGGATAGATACATAGGAGATCTGCAAGCCTGAAGCTTGTACAGATCAGGGGGAGTTGATATTAGTGTTGTACTCTTTTTCCTTAGCTATGAGTTTTCTCACTGGGTTTTCCATAGCCAAAGGTTTTAATGAGACAACCTCATTTAACTCTGGACCCTGAAGTGTCCACCCCTAATGAAAGCTAAAAGACCTACAAGTATAAGGCTTGTATGGATCAGGGAAAGTCACGAGTTGGTTGTGTACTCTTTTTCCTTAAGCTGCTGGTTTTTTTCCACTGGGTTTCCACAGCTAAGTTTTTAACTAGGCAACTACAGTGGCTCTGGATCCAGAAGTATCTATCTCATTAGCATATTGAATCTTGAAGTATTCATATACTTAACCCAAGGTAATGGAGAGATAACGAGGAGTGTTGTGAGTTGAGGGAGGCTTTTGGCCTCCCTCCCCTCATTATCTCCCCATTACACCCCACTACTTAGTAGTGTGGATAATGGGGGTCCCTTGGTATTCTTAGTACCCCGTTGAGGATGAATATAGAGAGAGACATGGCTTAGTGCCATGACCACTCAACCATTTTAGATTGATGTCATCTTTTGAGTTCTAACAGGCACCAAAGGAAATTAACTGTCACGTTTTTTTGACAGCTAGTGGGTTTTGCTTTTGTAGATCCAAAAAATTTTCTAAAATCTTTAGAAACTTTTGAAAAAATTTTGAAGTTCAAAAAATTGAAAGGGAAAAGGTCTTGATATAAAGCAATTAAAATTTTTTTGGTTCTGATACCAAATGACGTAAGACAGAAGATCTAAAGAGGAGAAATTGAAAATACTAACAAAATTAAGGTTTTAAATTGGGAAATTTAAAGAATCTAGATAGATAAAAAATATTGAGTCTCTCATCATGCTATCATCTGACCACTTCAACAATTTAGCATACCATAGATTTATATTTCTAGATCTGTCGCCAAGGTTCTCGTGCGCCTATTCTCTCACATTTGACAAGAAAGACTCAAAAGAGAAATCTTTTTCTCAAAACAATTCTTTTTCATTCATTAAATACTTCATTCCAAAAGGGATACAACTTATTTATAGTCTAAAATATGTGCATAACACGTGCTTACTTAACAAATCTAAGCAAATTATATAAAATCAAATAAAACCAAATAAAAGAAAATAAAAGAAAATTTATTAAAATTTAATAAAATCCTAACAAAGAAAAACAAATGAGATTCATTGACCTTAGTCATCATCAATGATTGGTTGAATTAATGTCTTTATTATTTCGTTAATCCAATATAATATACCATGTAATACTAGGCTAATCTCTTTATCTCAGTTACTCATTCTGTTCTAATTATTTTAGACAAAATTTGTGTTCCAACGAAATTGTTACAATGAATTAAATGTCATACAAACATTAACTCATTTGATATTTTATGCCACTGCTAACTAAGGTCAATAATTAATACACAAGCTTTAAATTTTATTTTCTCAAAAAATTTGATTTGTCTAATTATTGTTATAATTAGAGATTAATAATTAAATCACCACAATTTAGAAACTAGTGCCCTGTACCCGTCAAATATTGCATCACATCAGCTTTCATCCAAGCTAATCTTCATCAATTATTCGAGAAAAGCATGGCAAATATTGTTAATGTTGTTTACTATAATCTATAGTTTAAAAATAATTGTTAATTTTGTTATGTCGCCAATGCCAACAATCTGATTATTCCGATCTATAACTGGTGGTGACTTTACCATTGACACGCCTGATACTGGGACCAGAAAAGATGAACAAAGACCATGCCAGATATTGAGATTTCAGTAATTGGTGGTGACTTTTCCATTGCTTAGCAGTTAGCCTATCAGTTCTGGTCCATTGCACTTTGGTTGCAATAGTTCTGGTCCATTGCACTTTGGTTGCAATAGTTCTGGTCCATTGCACTTTGGTTGCAATCTTAAACTTCCAGAATAAGGTGGGAAAATAAAAATAAAAAACCAGGTGGTATATTAGCCAAATACAACGTCTTTCATGAGTGTTAGTAGGTCATATCCACATCCTGGTGACATGATTGCTACGAATAACAACAGTCTCATTAAGAATATGAGAGTTTTTGCATTTGAGATTTTTTTTGTTTATGTTAAATATATCTCCAGTAACGAAAATAGACACCAAACGATTTCCATATTTATGGCTGTTTGTTTGAAATGAAAATAGCTTGAACTTCATGGCTCTAAGATTTCTGAAATATATCAGTTGTGAACTAAAAACATTGATAGTGCGTCTGTTTTTCACTTTTCATGGGTCGTTCGATCCTATTTTTCTCCATGTACATGTGCCAAACTTATCATACTTGAAAATTACTAATAAATTTTACCGAAGTTCATTCCAAGCAAAAGTGCAAAACAAGCTGAGAAAATGCCCGAAACAGGGGAACTCTGGGATTTGTCCAGCGCAAACAGACATGCCCGATCTAACTTCAAATCTGAAGTGGCTCCACACTGTATATGATATTTCACCGCAGCATTGTTTAGCTATTACTGCTTCTTTGCAGGTAATTAACAATGCTTGTGCAACTCAAGCCATCCTTTCAGTCCTAATGAATTGCCCAGAAGTTGATATCGGCCCCGAACTTTCAGCACTAAAAGACTTCACCAAGAATTTCCCCCCAGAACTCAAAGGCCTGGCGATACACAACAATGATGCCATTCGGACAGCCAACAACAGTTTCGCAAAGCCAGAAACCGTCTTGCCCTCAGAGGATGCTGCAGAGATGGAAGACAACATCTACCACTTCATCAGCTATTTGCCGGTGGATGGAGTTCTCTACGAGCTCGATGGGCTGAAAGAGGGTCCCATCAGCCTGGGGCAGTGCCCCAGCGGGCAGAACGACATGTATTGGCTGCAGATGGTACGGCCAGTGATCCAGGAGCGCATAGACCGTTACTCCCAGAACGAGCTCAGTTTCAGCCTGATGGCGGTCGTAAAGAACAAGAAGGAATCGTTGATGTCCGAGCTCAGGGAGCTCCAAAAGACAAGGGAACAACTGCAGAGGAATCCTGGGAGTGATGCAGCAAGGAAGGAGCTCGAGGAGGTGAGGAGTAGGATCGCCACTGTTTCCGAGAAGTTGGTGCTGGAGGAGGAGAAGGTGAAGACATGGAAGACGGAGAACACAAGGAGGAAGCACAATTATACGCCGTTTCTGTTCAATTTTCTCAAGATTCTTGTGGAGAAGGACCAGCTGAAGCCGCTGATCGACAAGGCCAAGCAGAAGAGTCGTGGCCGCACTTAGAGCTATGCGATGTCCGGAGGTTTAGAAAGGACCATGGTTATGACTTGAGTTGAATGTTTTCATTTAGAAATTTTAGTTAAGGTAACGCATTTTATTTTGGGTAAGATTTGATGTATTATGCCAAACAATGAATTATATTTATAGGTTCATGAAAGGCAAGGTGGTCGGATCTTGGGATCACTAGGCCTTCGTTATTATATGGGAGCTACGGTTCAAATGGTTTAAGGAGTGTTAGCCAACGAGAGCATGCAATTGGAACTGGGACGAAACCTTTTGTTCTAGTGTGATACATGTTTGGAAGAGGAAATCCACGATAAATTAATACGAAGCACCACAATCTAAAACTTATGGACATATGGATCTGCATGGTGTGAATGCGTATGCCTGAGTATTTTGTAATCTGCAGCAACAAGAGCATTAACGAGTCGATTAACGAGTCGAACGTGCGGTAAGAGTCTCAGTTTTGACTTTTCTGACTAAAATTGAATGTGTTCCCTTCTCTGTTGGGAGGAGTGGATTATATTGATTTGGCCGGATGGTATTTTGTTCATTTCTCAGTTTGGTTCCTTGCGTGGGTCCGGCTCACATGGCCCCTTCTATGGGTTGTCATTTGCGCTACAAGAACATCCCAAGTCGAAGTTTGCTAGGGCACTTGGCTAGGGCGCTCCTCCAATGTTCAAGTTAGCAATCAAGTATAGTGGTGCAAAAATCACAGGGGATGTCTCGATCTTCACGCCGTTGGTTCAAAGCAAACCAAAACAAACCGAAAGAAGAATATGAGGACCACACTCCAGACTTAGATAAAGGCACTTGAGAGTGGCATGCTCTTGATAAGAAAGGCACTTGGGAATGGCATGCTCTTGATAAGAAAGGCACTTGGGAATGGCATGCTCTTGATAAGGGTGGTTCAATGATCTAACAACATTTTATGGAGCGTGTGACATGTCTCGAAATATGCGAGTGTTACTCCCAAGTGTAGAAGATCGAACAAGTAATAATTATGGTGAATCCATGTATCGTGTACACGGGACAACTGACATGCAAAACCATGAATTTCAGTTTATAAAGAGTACTAAAATAATAAGAAACTACCACCGGTCAGAGATACCGTAACGGTGTTGAGAGTTTTAAATAATAAAACCAATCCTAAAATTACTACGGGGAATTCGATACTCAGGTACCAATATAGAGAGTATGTGTCGGTTGTGGTTCCGTTAGGGTGTTTGCAATAAACGATTATTGATATCTTTTCTATAACTCAATGTTTCATCCGGCTCGGGCATGAGAACGTCGAAAAGTATGTCGATAAAGTGCATAAAGTAGTGCCGATGAGTAATCATGTATAGTATCAATTTCACGAAGAAAGTACGCACAAGTGCCCTCTAGGGTCACGATTCGTCTGCTAGAATCACATCACGAATATGCCTTACTCAGGTCATATTCGATTCAAGCATGCCTACGTATCCGAAGAACATACCCAAATAAAGTGTACATAGTAAAATATACGATATGATCTGAACATAGGACGAAAAGATATTAAAATCAAAGATTACATAGCCCTAACTACATCACAACCAACACATAAGGGTATTAGCCATGCATGGAGAGAAAAGAATCCATATTCATAGAACATACATCATCAAATACTCAAAATACGTGTTTAATACTCCAAATACAAGAGAAAAGTTAAGAAATATATCACCAAATCTCTCCAATTGTACCCTAGATCTCCTTCAGAAAATAGCCGTTGCCTCTGTTTCCAGGGCATCCAAAAGTTACGGCCAAATACGCTCAAGAAACCCTAAAATATGCAAAGAATACCCCAAACCTTAGCCCAAATACGCATTTAAATAGGCTGCGGGTTTGGTGTAGTCGCGGGTTCAGATTCGCTCAACATTAAGCTCAAACCCGCAACCACATCCCGCTGCAATTCTTGGCCGTTGATCAAAAGCGGGATGAGATGTGCTGCCACGTGTCCAGCTTCGCAAATCTCGCCCACTTTGCTTCAGTCGATCCGAACTCGTTTTGGCTTTAATTTGCGGCCGTTGGATCTTTGATCAACGGCTCGTATAGCGTCGCGTCGCCCGTATGATGAAGCCTCCGCCCGCTTTACTACTTTGTATCCATATCCGTTCGTTGCCGTCCGATTGAGCGGGACGGCTCTAAATATTCTGCCACATGGCAGAGAAATTGAGCGGGGTGTATTTGCTCTGTATTTGCGCCATATTTGCTCCGTATTTCTTGGTATTTTTCATTCAAAAATTCATAGAAAATAACACTGATATCAGAAAATATGGAAAAAATAGCTATTGGAATCGTAAAATTAGCACATTAAAAATATGAGAAAGAAAAAATAATCAGTAAAATGGTATTTTGTGCATAGATCAACAAGTTGCTCTAATAATTTTTAATTATCTAAATACGCTCGTATTAGAGGCCAAATATGCATCAAATATGCATAAAATAATACTAGATAAGGGGATAAATATGCCATATTTACCTTGAATCACATCTCCAACTAGCGTTTTGCTAGTCCCTAGTAAAAAGATCGATTAAGTCGGATGATTAGTAAAAATATTAAACTCTATCAATCACTTATGGACAGGCTCCATAATACGTCTTCCATCATGATGTTTACCACTAATATTGTAACGCCTGATCCCCAGGATACCCGGGAAGTATGAGTCCGTCCCATGTTCTCTTAAAGATACGAGGGTGAAGAGAAGGAAGAGAAAAGAGATACAATAGACACCAGCGGGCCACTGCGCACGTGCTGGGAAGTACACGTAATGCTCCAAACACACAACACAAGAGAACAACATATAATGTACAAAGTCCAAACATCTTTTATTATTAATACAAACGTACAGTTTTACATCCATGTACTATACATGGGTACAAAAGCGAGAACAACAAAAAGAGAACCCCTAACCCAAAAAGTACAAAAAGGCATCCACACACAGTACAACACACCCTCTATTCTACCCCGGGAGAGTCCAAGTGGACAAGGTCGCCCGCATGCTCTACCTCAAAACTGGAAATGACCTCATGAGTCGGGTTCCGCCCCACCTGGTCTGATCCTACTCCTGGAAACATAAATATGGTACATCAACGAGTGACCCAGTAGGAAGTTCTAACATCACTAGGTTGGATTGATCACTCCTTATTTTACACCTTTTTCTACATGTTTGCATATCATTCTGATCGCCCATATCGTGTTTTTCATGACTATTCGACGATATCGCGTTGCTTTTCACTATTTCTTGTTTTTGTCGAATTTCAGGAGATATGAAGCGATCGGGAGCATAAATGAGATCAAGGGACTTGCACGCATACCGGAGAATCGCCTATGGCCCTATCGAGGAGCTAGCATCGCTAGATGATGAGTGGAAGAAGAAGAAGTTCGATAGAATCGATGATGAAGCGAGGAGGAGAAGATGCGACTCCAGAAACAGGCCACTCGACCGAACAGACAGCTCACTCGGCCGAGTGAAGGAACCCATTCGGCCGAGTACAAATGATACGAGAGCGCCCGGAGTCAAAGTCCACTCGACCGAGCAAATGATCTCACTCGAACGAGTGGAGAACTTCACTCGCCTGAGTGAGTCAGAGCTTCCCAAAGGAAATTTTAGCCGACTCTCTGGAATTTGGAGAAGCACAGCAGAAGACTTACTCGGCCGAGTGAGAAAGTCCACTCGACCGAGTGAAGGAACCCACTCGGCCGAGTAGCGCAGAGCGACAGACCCCCAAAACCCCCGACTTCTCTGTTTTCTTTGGGTCTGTCACTTGGCCGAGTGATAGTTCTACTCGGCTGAGTGGCACAGTCTGCCTGTATCGCGAACTAGGGTTCTGGGCTGCGCTAGGGGCAAATCTGTCAGGATTTTCTGGCTGTTTTGGCTTGTATTTAAGGCTAGTTTCATCCTAGTTTGGGAAGAGACCAGAAATTAGGTTTTAGCTTAATTCTAATTGTAATTCCATTTTGGAGATTGAAGATTGAAGATTTGGTTTGTTCTTCTTATTGAAACTTCTCATTTTTGTGAATTGCTTTTCTCCAATGATAAATTTCTATACGCTTTCATTCATTTATTCTGTTGTTTCAATGATGAATTGCAAGTAGTTCCGCTGTTCTAGGACATGTGGATGAACCCTATGGAATCGATTTTAAAATTATGATGAATGGATTCATATGTTGCTAGACTTGATAGAAGGTTAGGTTGTGATTAATTTATTATGGATAGCTAGGAATTTCCATCGATTTGGGGTTTGCAAGAGATTGGATTTTAATCGATGTGAAGGCTTAGATATTCGATTTAGGTTTATAATCGAAATCCACTAGACTTGGTTTGCAAGAGATTGGACCAAAGCTAGTATTTTTATTATAAACCTATGCCCATATTCGTTTGCAAGAGATTGGACGAATACAAACTATCGCTACCTAGGTCGTAACTCGAGTTTGCACGAGAGTGGGGCTCGAGGAGCAATTGGACGATGATGTCGATCCTAATGCTAGTGCCTTAGGTTAGGGTTTACACGAGAGTGGACCATAATCTAGGTTGCTATAGACCGGCAATAGCACGAGGGCGTGAGCTTGGTTCTCTATTCAGTTACGACTAGTTCACCTCAATTCAAGTCTTGCAACATTGAGATTCACGATTCACGAAAATAAATGACGATCCATAGTGGGGATTCCCTAGCTCTTGACACCTTTATTATATTGAATTCGAATTATTAATTGAAAGATTGTGACAACATTCCCTAAACCATTCTTCCACCGATAGCTTAGTGATCAAAATAGAGTGAAGTAAGACTACAGTCGTGCCACTCGGTGTGTGTATCCCGGGGGCCGATCATGTTTTTGGCGCCGTTGTCGGGGACACGACTATATTTTATTTTCTTTACTTGGCTATTTCTTTTTTATTTATTATTATTATTTACTCTTTTATTCCTCTATTGTGCTAACGATTCTATCTAGACTCTCTTTTTCTGTGCATGTACAAGAGATCGAAGGCTCCCCAAGGAGAAATATTATTTGACCCGGAGATTAAGCGTACGACAAGGAGGCTTAGAGCTGAGATGAGATTTGCTATAGAGGAAATTCAAATGGCCGCACCGGAAACACCATAGGAGCTATCGCAACGTATGGCTAGGCTTGTCTCCATCCGAGATAGGCTACGGCCCAAGACCACATCTATCACCTCTTCTATAGTCATGCCGGAGTTGGCCGCCGACAAGAACTTTGAGTTGAAGACAGGTTTCGTAGTGTTGATGCAACAAGACCCTTTCCATGGGAACTCTCAAGAAAACCTGCACTACCATTTGCAATTGTTCTTGGCAAAGTGCGCTACTTTTCAGATGCCTGGCATGCCAGCAGATGCTATTCGACTGCGCCTCTTCCCGTTTACTCTTCGTGATAAGGCGTTGTATTGGCTGAGGACGCAAGCCGAGGGAATCTTCACCACTTGGGATGAGCTAGCGAGCGCATTTGTCAACAAGTTCTATCTGCTATCCAAGGCTGTGAAGATACGAAGCGCCTTGCTGTCTTTCAAGCAAGGCCCTTAGGAGACTTTATATGAGGCATGGGAGCACTTTAAAGACCTCCAACACCAATGCCCCCACCATAGCATCGAGCCGTGGGAGTTAGTCTATAGCTTCTACAATGGGTTGCAACCGAGTACCAAACAGATTATTGACGCAACTGCCAATGGAGCCATTTTGGCAAAGACATCGGATGACGCTACGGCTTTACTTGAGGAGATGGCCTCGAATAATCAGCAGTGGACCGACGAGAGGGGACACTCCTTGTTGTCCTTAAAGCTGACTAGCATCTATGAGGCAAAAGCGGTGGCAGAACTTTCTACAAAATTTGATTCCCTTTATTAAGCCGTAGAGAGACTGGAAAAGTTGGTTAGCGAACCACATGGAGCTTCCAACGCGTCTTCACCCGGAGAAAGCATGAGCGACTGGCAGGATCAAAGCCAGATTATGTTTGTTGGAGGGGAGTAAGGGGATGGAGCTATGGAGCAAGCTTAATATGTTGCGGGTAGTAGCGGTTATTGGGTGAACCCGGCTACAAGAGGTCACCCCGGATTTTCATATGCCAACAATGATGGAGCCTTGACTCCACAACAGCAGCAACCCCTACCGTAAAAAACACAAGCTCGGCCCCCGCAACAACCATAGTATCAACAGAGGCCGCCCCACCAACAAAACTACCCACCGAGGCAACAAGTGGGGCCCCTATAGACCCCCAGGATACAATCAAGGGTGGAGGGCATCCAACCCACCACAAGCGCCGCCAAGTTCGGACCACGAAGTAAAGGTTGAAGAATTCATGGCCGAACAAAAGAAGATTAACGCAAGATGGACGGCTCAACAAGACTCCCTTAACATCGTCGTGGCACAGTTGGCGGAGAAATTCACATTACTCAACAAGACCAATCAACAATTACCGGCTCAACCGGAATAAAACCCACGGGACAACATCGGCCACATCAATGTGGTAGTGGCGGTAACTACAAGAGGCAGGAAGGACACCACTCCCGCCATGACTCAAGCAAAGGAACCTAGGGAGGAAATTTCGGTTGAGAAGGAGCCGGTCAATGAAGAGGAGGACCCAAAAGCGACGAGCAATGGTGAAAAATCTGAAGTAGAGAAGCCACGCGAGGAGCGAACTTATATGCAACCGATACCATTCACACAACGGTTGGCAAAGGCAAGGATTAAGAAAAGGCTCGTCAAATTTTTGGAGTACTTGCGAGGAGTAAGCCTGAACATCCCGTTCTTAGATGCAACCGTTGAAATCCCGTCCTATGCAAAGTTTCTCAAGGATTTGATCGTGGGAAAGAAGCGAAAGGAAAGGTTCATGCTCACCGAGCAAAGTACGTGGTTTACCAAAAAGGAAAAGGCGCCGACCAAGTTTAAAGATCCCGGTAGTTTCCGAATTCCTTGTACGCTTGGAGGAGTCCCCCTTCAGAAATCTCTAGTGGATTTGGGAGCAAGCGTGAGCCTCATGCCCCTCACGATGTTCAAGAAATTAAATATAGGAACCGACCTCAAGGCCACAGACATGAAGATACAACTCGTCGATGTGCGAATCACTAGGCCAGTGTGGATCGCTGAAAACGTACCACTGCAAGTACCGGGTGGACTTTGCTTGCCATGCGACTTCGTGGTGATGTACATTAAGGAAGAGGGTGATACGTCACCGATACTTGGACGCCCTTTCCTAGCCACTGCCGGAGTGATTGTACATGTGAGGAAAGGAACCTTATCCTTGAACATCGGCAATATTGAAGTTGAGCTCCATATTCCGAAGGCGATGAAGCATATGCCTTGGCAAGAGGAAGTGGATTGCGTGGACCTCCTCGACAAGGTCATTGATGACACAATGCCATTTGCCATAGGAGCCAAGCATGATGATGACCTTGAAGAAGTCCCAACTACTAAGGGTGGCAAAATGATGGGAGACCCGTCGGATCCTCCTATGGACAAAGAAAGGGACGACGCTGAAGTTGTTAAGATTAGAGAGCTATGCAAGCTCTCTACGGCGAAGCATGTGAAGAAAGCTCCACCGAAAAACAAATCTTCACCATCGGTCAAGAAAAATGACACCAAGAGCTCAAGCTTGGGGGAGTCACACCCCACTACTATCCAAAATGAAGGGAAGCCGAGGAACGCCAAAGAAAATCAACAACTGAACCCAAGTGGCCTTCTCGGCAAGTTTGATGCGTGCATCTCCCATGCGCTAACATCGAGCTTTAATCGCGAATCTTCAGGGGTCGAGCTCAAGACCTTAAACGAGCGCTTGTCGGGAGGCAACCCGACGGTTCTATCTCACTTTTTAGTTGAATTTTATTTTCATTTTTTTGTTTTAGATCTTTATTAGAGTTTAGAGTCAAGTATCGAAGAAAAACCTGACAACGGGCAACACTTTTCATTTTAGGAAAAAGAGAATAGGAGACCATATGAATGGAGGACGACCATGGCGATGGGGAGCACTCCAAGGATGCGCTCAAATGCCAAGAAGAGGAAGAAACTGACGGGAGAAAGAAAATCAGAAAGTGGAGCAAAAACAGAGAGTTGGAGCTGAAAACAGCAGCCCACTCGACCGAGTGACATTTTCACTCAGCCGAGTGAAGACCCTACTCGACTGAGAAGGGTACTGCTTAGGGAAGTTTCGAAAAAACTCCTCTCTGTTAATTACATGTCACTCGCCCAAGTGACTTTGTCACTCGACCGAGTGAACCTGACACTCTCAACACTTGAAAAGCTCTGAGTGGCCTAGCCACTTGGCTGAGTGACTTTTGTCTACTCGGCCGAGTCGGAACATTTTAGAAAAATTTAAAAACTTTCGAACTGAGGCCACTCGGTCGAGTGGTCACAGCCACTCGACCGAGTGACTAACACTATATAGTCAAGTGCTCATGGCCCCAAAACCCAAATACCCAAATCAACAACCCGAGCATTTCCTTAATCGCCCAAGCACCCTTCTCCCTCGTCCGAGCTGCCACCGGCCACGCCTGAGTGGCGCGACCCCACGCCGTCGACCGCTGTCCAGTCACTGCCCTGCCGCCGCCTCCCTCGCCGCCAGTCGGTTCCTCTTAGCCCCAATTTTCCCCTCTTTCTCCTTTTTCCCATTTCGTAAGCCGTATTCCACCCAGAATCGAAATTAAACCTTATTCACATCTATTTCTGTTGATTTTCCCCTAAATTTTTCGATATTCATTGCTAATCAATCGATTTTGTGTTTCAGGATAGCTTGGGGGAGATCAATGGCAGATTCGGAGCTTCAGGGGAGGTGCTTCCTTGCTCGTATTGCTTGCCTGGATTCGCATCATTCTTTGGTATAATCTTTCCTTATTTTTAGCACTTCGCGATAGTTGGCACGTCGCACAGCATCACCATGCCTCCATGCACTAGGTCACGTGTTCGGGAACCTCCTGCCAAGTGGAAGAAGTCCGGTGACCCTGATTCTTATTTCGCTAGAGCGGACTCCCCACCTCCTAGCCCACCACCACCTACACTTTCACCTTCTACCGCACCCATTCCAGCCCCACCAGCACAGCCCGCCCCGGCTTTCAACATGATATGGATCACTTTCAAAGATGACGCACACAGTGCCAGATTTGAAAGGATCGCCCATCGATCGATCGTCTCCTCTAGGTTTGCGCACATTGCTGATTTTGAGCACCTAGGGGTATTCCAGGGGCTCCTCCAACTATATGAGAATGTGGGGTGGCGTGATTTCCTTTCGGTGTCGACGGACACCTACGTCCGACCGACCCTCGAGGTCCTGAGTTCTATTCGTAGGACTCAAGGGGGCTGCACGTTCCGTCTGATAGATCGTGAGTGCGAGATCACTCTCGATATGCTCCGAGCCTATTTCCATTGGCTCCTTGTCCCGGTCCCCGACCGCGCTTTTGGTCCCACACACCACACCCCTCCTTCCTTTGATCCTCATGCATTCTGGACACTGATCACGTGATCACCACTCGCTATTGACCCTAGCTGGGCCAAGGCCTCCTCTATCGTCCACCCTTGCCTCAGTATTGCTTAGCGCCATATGGCGACCACTTTTCTTGCAAGGTACAAGTCCAGGATGATGTCTACGCCTGAGCTCTATATGCTCTACGCGATGATGAGAGAGAGAGCCCTTGAGGCCGGCTGGGATGCCTTAGTCCCCGCTACTCAGATTGATATTGCCAGCTGGTATCTGGACCGCATCATTGTCTCTGTCACCGCCAGGATGGCGATTTGTTGTGGAGGTCTGATTACCTTGCTGGCACCTATGTGTAGGGTTGACCTCCCAGCTGGTTTGCTTCGACCCACGGGCCCCACTTCCCTTTCCATAGACGTTATGACTCGCATGAAGATGCTGCATCCTCATGGTCAGCACCACTGGGTTTGGCTGCACGGTCCATTCGCTGCTGATTATATGGTGCTTCCGAGCCCTGCTCGGACCCACATTGGATCCGCAGGTGGGGAGTGGAGACTAGAGTGGACTCCTCATCCCAACTGCGTATGTGCTTGAGCCCGAGGGCGCTCAGCAGGAGCCCCTCCTCCCCCCTCTGGCCCCGAAGATCCCGATCCCTCAGCCTGCACCTGATTTAATCCCAGCTCCCCTCACTTCTATCCACACTTCTGTCAGTGTCGGGAGCACCCTTACTGAGCACACCGCCACCACCACCACTACCACCATCACCACTGATCACTCCGTATTTTACACCCTTTTTCTGTATGTTTGCTACCACTTTGATCGCTCATATCGCGTTTTTCACGATTTTGCGACAATATTGCGATGCTTTTCACGATTTCTTGTTTTTGTCATATTTCAGGAGATATGGAGCGATTCAGAGTGATTTTTGAGATCAAGAGGACTTACACCCACTCCGGAGTGTCACCCGAGGCTCTTTTGAGGACTATTCGGTGATATGAGACAAGTGGAAGAATAAGGAACGTCGTAGGAGCGACGAGGAGGCGAAAAGACGAAGAATGGGCATTTGCAGCATCTCATTCGGCCGAGTGAAGTACTCACTCGGCCGAGCCAGAAGACCACTCGGCCAGCTAGAACGGACACGCATCAACAGAAGAAAATCGGCGTGTACTCGGCCGAGTAACGATAGTCCACTCGGCCGAGCATGGAAATCCCCTCGCCCGAGTGGCATGGGAAATCCCACTTCAAAAACGGCCGACTTACTGTTAATTTACAGGCTTTTTGACGACTCCGACTCGGTCGAGCAAGAATTGCCCCTCGGCCGAGTGAGTAAAGTCACTCGGCCGAGTCACTTTCCGAAGACAGACCCCAAAAATCCCCAACTTACTGTAATTGTACAGGGTTTGTCACTCGGCCGAGTGACATTTGTCACTCGGCCGAGTGGGCCGCCCCGCCTGCTGCGTAAACTGCGATTTTTGAGCCGCGTAGGGGCATTTTTGTCACGATTTTTTGGGCGATTTTGAGGGGTATTTAAACCCAGTTTTTGCCCTAGTTTAGAAGAACTTTTTGATACTTCAGCCTTTTTAGAGAGCTTTTTAGGGAAATAGATTTAGGGTTTTTGAGAGATTAGAAAGGGGATTTTTGTTAGATGCTATTGGATTCTCATTGGTTTGTCTCTTTTCTCATTAAAAACTCCATTTTTGTTATTAATTTCTCTATTGCAATGAATTGTGCTGAATTTTCTATTGAATTTCTTATGAATTGCATGATGAATAGTGAGTAGTTCTATTGTCCTAGGGCATATGGATGAACCATATGAACCCTATTTCTAAATTGTGATGAATTGGTGAAATTCTTGCTAGAATTGATTAGGGTTAGGTTGGGATTGATTGATTATGGATAGCTAGGGATTCATATTGATTGGGATTTGCAAGAGATTGGATCCCAATTGATAGGAAGCCCTAGAAATTCGATTTAGATTTTCGATTGGACTTTTCTAGAATTGGTTTGCAAGAGATTGGACCAAGGCTAGGGTTTTCAATCGTAATTCTATACCCATACCCGTTTGCAAGAGATTGGACGGGTAGGAACTATCTCAACCTAGGTCGTAGCTCGAGTTTGCACGAGAGTGGGCTCGAGATACGATTGAACGATGATGTCGATCCCAATGCTAGCGGCTTAGGTTAGGGTTTGCAAGAGATTGGGCCCTAACCTAGGTTCGCTATAGACCGACAATAGCGCAAGAGCGTGAGCTTGGTTCCACATTTAGTTGCGACTAGTTCACCTAAAATTCGACTCTAGCAATGACGTAACCTACAAATCATAACGATGAGATACGGTTTGTAGCGGGGATTCCCTATCCCTAGGCGCTTTATTTCATTGATATTTCTATCGATATACGAACGATTGTGACAATTTTACCCCGAACCATTTCGATAGCTAGGTGATTAGAACGAGACACTGTCATTGTCCCTCCCTGAGTTCGATACCCGCTCGCCACTTCGCCTTGCGCTTGCGGTAAGACTACGAGTCGCTCGTCCCGTGTGCGTGCGCACACTGGGGCATCGATCAACCACCTCTGTACCATTGACCACTGGCCCCATTTCTTTTGTGAGTTTTAAGAGCGCCCCCACCGCTGTTTTTGAGAGAAGCAAGCCTTCCCTCGTTTCGGCAACCGAGACCCTTTCCTTACTAGATTTCTCAACCCCTGGGGAGTCATTTCCTGTTGATTTCACGACCTCCCCAGGCGTCGAACCTTCTGTCTCTGTCGCTGCTATTTTTACCGAGAGCGTCGTGACATCTATCCCCACTTTTGTGTCTACGACCTCTCCACCCTTCTCGCCCTCTGTCACTGTTTCATCTTCTGCCGTTGCTCACACTTCTGAGAGCATTCTGCGTCTCAGCCTCCCACAGAGGCTGGGCGACTTTTAGCGAGCACCGCACCACACACTCACCAACTAGTGTCCCCACTCGTCTACGGTGGCTGTGTGCGTCTGCCCTGACCTCATTCTGCACGACCCTCTGCCCCCGCTCCCGACACCCTCGTTCAGCACCTCCGTGATGTAGAGGGGACCGTCAGTGGACTCAGAGTGGATTTTCAGGCTCTCGTCGCCACCGTTAGCTCTGTGCAGCAGCGCGTCGACCTTCTGCCTGGTATTCAGGTCACCCTGAACCAGATTCTTGCACGCCTGCCACAGCCTCCACCAGCCGTAGTCTGTCCCATCTCTTAGCAGCCACTACCCCCGCCACCCCTCCCCCACCACAGGGAGGTGCTGGCGAACCACCACCCGCTTAGGCACACATTTGATGCCTCCCATATTTTCTGCCTCTGCTGTGATCGATTTTCTTGCTGTTGATTTTGCACCACCCACCCTCTCGTCCACATGTTTTGGTCACTTTTTGCTGGGCTTTATTTATATCTTTCTGGGTGAGAGGAGGTATTTTTGGGCCCACATATATATTGCACCCCCTTGATCTGTGTGCTCCTTTCCTCCATCATTTACATTCCACACTCATCACTTGCATATCCATGCCATTGTCTTTCATTTTCACTTTTTATTATGCATGCATCCTCACCCACCCGCCCCTATTATATACGTCCTTGTGCCACACTTAGCACATTGAGGACACTGTGAAGTTTAGCTTGGAGGAGTGAGTGTCTCACGTACTTTTCATTTTCTTCATTTTATCTTCCCTTTTCTACCTTTCTTTATTTTCCACCAATTTTCACCCGCTTTTTCATATTTTTCACATGCGTCACATTTTCTTTCTTTTATGTGTGCTGCATATGTATAGTTAGTTCTTATTTTTCCTTTATCCTTATTTCTTTTATCCTTTTTTCTAGAAATGAATTCTCTGTGATGACGATGACTTGGAGTTAGCTTACTCTTATATGTATATTCTCTTGCCATGCTATCGTTTTTATTTCAAATATCATATGCTATACATCGCCATGTATTCGGGAATAGTAACCTGCATCTTTATTATATGATTGTGAATCTAATTCTAGCATTAGTTGAGTCTGAAAATTTATATTGTATGCTTTCATAGAAAACACACCAAGCTTCATGCATTGGTTGCTTAAACTTGGAGTACTGCTTTGTCATTTGCTATCACTTCTATTTGCATGAAATTGTATGCTCAACTTCCCAGTTGATTGAATGTATGCCTTTTTGATATGACTGGATTAGTTTACTTTCTAAAATCAAACTGAGTAGATTACATTAACCTGCTGAAAGTTGTCGTGCACATATAAAAGAGTAAACTGAGCGTTGCATATTTTTCTTTCTTCACATATCTTGAACATCATTTCTATACTTAAAATCATTGGTGAATCTTCCCTTGGCAAATCTTATATAGGCATCATCCCATGCTATAAAATCCAAGCTCCATTACCCCAAAAATCAAAAGAATAATAATACACGCATATCTTTCTATATTTGAGTTGGGATTGGTATTGTGAAAAAAAAACAAAAGAAACAAGAAAAAGGAGAAGTTCGTTTGTGTATATGCAATCCCTCCCTCCTTCTTTCTTTCACTTTTTATTTTTATTTTATCCCTATGGAGCGTCAAAAAATATGGGAAAAGCCGTATTGTTCTATTTGATGCCACCACGCTTATAGATAAGCTTGAGGGAGAGGATCCAATGATGTGTGAGAGAATGACCACTTATATGTGCATGACGACCTAAGCTAGATAATTTTTGACACTTAGGGAGATTACATAGAGTATTACGAATTCTATAAATTGAAAATTTGGCATGCATTTCATGAATACCATCTCTTTTCATTCTTGTCGCTTTATAATGAGTGATACCTCTTATACTCCAAGTAGAAAGCGACCAATTGAAAAGTGTGCAATCTATGATTATGTATATCATTTTAGATGCCTTAGACGATGCTAATTCTAGAATGATTTCATATTTTATATGTTTTGATGTTCTTGGTTTCTATGCTGAATGCACTTATATATGATATGATATCAAGGTAAAAATCTTTGGCATGTTTTCTATTCATCATGCGCTATTTGAGTAAGCAACTCCATGTCCTGAGAGAATGATCTAGAACCTCCCTCGTCGTTTTCTATCTATCTTCCTTTTCCATTTTTCATATTTTTATCCACTGGGTTCGTCTTTTTACTCATCTTCCTCGAGGACGACTAAGAGGTAAGCTTGGGGGATTTTGATCGCTCCTTATTTTACACATTTTTTCTGCATGTTTGCATATCATTCTGATAGCCCATATCGCGTTTTTCATGATTATTCGACGATATCGCGTTATTTTTCACTATTTCTTGTTTTTGTCGGATTTCAGGAGATATGGAGCGATCGGGAGCATAAATGAGATCAAGGGACTTGCATGCATACCGGAGCATCGCCTATGGCCATATCGAGGAGCTAGCAGCGTTAGATGATGAGTGAAAGAAGAAGAAGTTCGATAGAATCGATGAGAAAGTGAGGAGGAGAAGATGCGACTCCAGAAACAGGCCACTCGGCCAAACAGACAACTCACTCGGCCGAGTGAAGGAACCCATTCGGCCGAGTACAACTGATACGAGAGTGCCCGGAGTCAAAGTCCACTCGACCGAGCAAATGATCTCACTCGGCCGAGCAAATGATCTCACTCGGCCGAGTGGAGAACTTCACTCGCCCGAGTGAGTCAGAGCTTCCCAAAGGAAATATTAGCCGACTCTCTGGAATTTGGAGAAGCACAGCAGAAGACTCACTCGGCCGAGTCAGAAAGTCCACTCGATCGAGTGAAGGGACCCACTCGGCCGAGTTGCACAGAGCACCAGATCCCCAAAACCCCCGACTTCTCTGTTTTCTTTGGGTCTGTCATTTGGCCGAGTAACAGTTCTACTCGGCCGAGTGGTGCAGTCTGCCTGTATCGTGAACTAGGGTTCTGGGCTGCGCCAGTGGTAAATCTGTCAGGATTTTCTGGCTGTTTGACTTGTATTTAAGGCTAGTTTTCATCCTAGTTTGGGGAGAGACCAGAGATTAGGTTTAGCTTAATTCTAATTGTAATTCCCTTTTGGAGATTGAAGATTTCAAATCTAGTTTGTTCTTCTTATTGAAATTTCTCATTTTTGTGAATTGCTTTTCTCCAATTATGAAATGCTATATGCTTTCATTCATTTATTCTGTTGTTTCTATGATGAATTACGAGTAGTTCCGCTGTTCTAGGACATGTGGATGAACTCTATGGAATCGATTTTAAAATTGTGATGAATGGATTCATATGTTGCTAGAATAGATAGAAGGTTAGGTTGCGATTAATTTATTACGGATAGCTTTAAATTTCCATCGATTTGGGGTTTGTAAGAGATTGGATTCTAATCGATGGAAAGGCTTAGATATTCGATTTAGGTTTATAATCGAAATCCACTAGACTTGGTTTGCAAGAGATTGGACCAAAGCTAGTATTTTTATTATAAACCTATGCCCATATTCGTTTGCAAGATATTGGACGAATACGAACTATCACGACCTAGGTCGTAACTCGAGTATGCATGAGAGTGGGGCTCGAGCAGCGATTGGACGATGATGTCGATCCTAATGCTAGTGGCTTAGGTTAGGGTTTGCATGAGAGTGGGCCTTAATCTAGGTTGCTATAGATTGGCAATAGCACGAGGGCGTGAGCTTGGTTTTCTATTCAGTTACGACTAGTTCACCTCAATTCAAGTCTTGCAACATAGAGATTCACGATTCATGAAGATAAATGACGATCCGTAGTGGGGATTCCCTAGCTCTAGACACTTTATTATATTGAATTCGAATTATTTATTGAACGATTGTGACAACATTTCCAAAACCATTCTTCCACCGATAGTTTAGTGATCAAAATAGAGTATCGTCATTAGTCTTTCTCATGTTCGATACTCGCTCGTCACTACACCGTGCACTTGCGGTAAGACTACAGTCGTGCCACCCGGTGTGTGTATCCCACGGGCCGATCAAGGATCCAGTTTTAGAATCGGTCCATCTAACTAATAGTCTATCTACTGGTGATACCATGTCCACAGAAATAATGCATAAAATAAACAATCATATAACACAAGTGCTGAAAGTAAAAGTAGAGAAATCGAAAGTACATGATCACAATTACAGATGAACTTAGTTTTAAAGTTAGACATTTAGTTATTATTTGGAAACCCGGATAAATTGTAGGACATCAGGAACTAGACCTCACATTATGTGGGTGGCTCTCAAACTACACCGTCAGTGGTAGACGCGCACTGATTATTTTTAACGAAGCCTCAAGTACCTCCTCCGTTTCGGGAGGGAGAATCACTCGTCACATTGGCAAGAATACCTCATGCTGTGCCTCTCCACCTCTGCCCAACTCCCCCATTTCGAGAGTGCGGGGGAGACTCATAACCTCACTAGTCCAGTCTTTCTGCCCACGCATTACTTAGGTTTCCCCCAAACCCGTATCTGAAATCTCACCTATCTTCGAATGGACCGAGATTTCCAGATATTTATCACTCTGCCTCACCCTCAGTTTCATAGTTACATCAACATATCATTTAGCGGCCACAATTACAGCTTTACAATTTCATTTCTTCCATCAATTCACCGATGTCGTGTTTCTAACAACGATCATCACATCAATAACTAGACCACACCTCAGGTGGGTGGCTTTCAAACCACCCCGCCAGTGGTACACGAGCACTGATTATTTTTAATGGGGCCTTAAGAACCTCCCCCGTTTTGGGAGGGAGAATCACTTGTCACATAGGAAAAACTACCTCATGGTGCATCACGAGTACACCCATAGGCCTCTCAACCTCTGCCAAACTCCCCCATTTCGGGAGTGCGAGGGAGACTCATAACCTTACTAGTCCAGTCTTTCTGCCAACACATTACTCAGGTTTCCCCCAAACCTGTATCTGGAATCTCACCCATCTTCGAATGGATCAAGATTTCCAGATATTTATCACTCTGCCTCACTTTCAGTTTTGTAGTTACATCAGCATATCATTTAGCGGTCTCAATTGCTTCCAAATCATCGATGTCATGTTTCTAACAACGAGCATCACATCAATATTCATTATAACATCACATGATTCCAATTACACATTTAACACATGATTCCATCATTCTTCATATGAAACATAACATTCTTGCTGTTAATACTTGAAAACAAGAGTATGGTACCAAATATGTTACACCTTAAGGAGTATGGTATGTCCATAACAACCTCTATTCAAATTGTAAGCTATTAACATGATATGGCACTTGTAGAATCGCAACTTTACTAACATGTCTTCATGCAACATGGTTCTTGTAATAGGGCAATTTATTAACATAGCATGGAACTTAGTATAACACATGGAAAATGGCAAAATAACATGGACATGTGGACATATAGAACATATCCTCATATATTCAAATTATCCTTTTGAGCATGTTAATACATGAATGACTTAACATGGATGATAACCATTTATACATCAAAGAATATGGCATGACATAACAAACCCTTAACCTGACAATTCACTAACATGGAACTACTTACCATGACATTAATAAATATATCAACATTACCATGGACTAACATGAAAAATTATATACATGAACATGGAATCAACATTTCATACTAGTGGATACATGCTACTAAAATGACTTGTAATGACAAATAACCCATCCTTGAATACTAACTTGCCAAATGCTAGTATATTAACATGTGATAGCATAATAACACACTTGTATGTATAAAACAACATATTAACCCAATATAAATTATAACATATCAACATGACATTTGGCTCTTTATTAATATAACTCAACATTTAACTTGGAGATTTTTCACAATCTAACATATTAACCTAACTAGAAAGTAATTTTAGCATGGTCAAGATTAGCATGAAAATTATACACTTGCATAGACTTAAACCATATATATTACATGATCCTTAGCACACTACTCATTAGCAAAACAATAGCATATCCACATACTAGCAAAATTTGATATACTACTCAATTAACCTACTCATTCGTGTCATGGCCTAATTGATCACTCCTTATTTTACACCTTTTTTCCCGCATGTTTGCATGCCATTTAGATCGCCCAAATCATGTTTTTCACGATATATCGACGATATTGCGATGCTTTTCACGATTTGTTGTTTTTGTCGCATTTCAGGTGATTTGGCGCTGTTTCAGAGTGTTTTCTCACTACAAAGCGTTGACCGTGGAGAGCCCGGTCAACGTGGTCAAGGGGCCCGCTTTGGGTCCCTCGGGGGCTTCGAATTGGTGTAGAAGGGGCGAGGGGTAGCCTCAGACCTGGTTGAGACGCTCGGCCTCGGACAGGTGTGCTCGGCCTCGGCTGATAGGGGGACGAGGGGTAGCCTCAGTCGCCCGGGTAGGTGCACGGTCGACGGGTGGCGAGGGAGAATCTCGGACCCGATTAGGACGCTTGGCCTTGGAAGGACGTGCTCGGCCACGGCAGGCTGACGGTGAGGGGAAGCCTCACTGTCCGGTTGATCGAGTGGTCGGAGAGGGGCGAGGGGTAGCCTCGGCCCGTTGATCTGTTGTCCACCTGCGCAGACGAGAACGCTCGTCAGGGGGCCGGACCTTGGTTCCGGCCAAATCCCCTCCGATGCCTAAGTCAGATAGAGATCTGAGAAAGGAGGCCCGGCGGAGACGGTCCGACTCGTGAGGAGATCGTAACGGCGTCTCTCGGTGTGAGCGGGGGAGGAAGGAGATGAATTGGGGGAACGAGGTCGTTGATGGAGTACCTTAGGTTTTGTTACCTGAGATGCGGTCCCTTTCTTCGTCGTCTTCCTGGCCCTTTTGTAGAGCTCCCGCGTGATTGCCTCTGACCCACGTCCCACGTCCGCCATTGATCGTGCCCCATCAGTCCCCCCTCGCCGCCGCTCTCTCCGCCATGCCAGCACCTCCCCATTATTGCTATTTAGTGGTCGCGCATCCGGGAGAGTGGTTTTCGCAGGAGTGGGCGAGCGACCAACGGGTTATTGGGGCTGGGTCGGATCGACGTTCGAGGAGGTCCCTTGTAGGGCCTTTGTCGAATGGGCTTTGAGGACGCAGATGGGCTTTTGACCAGTAGTCGGGCTCCTGGGCTCGTGTTTTACGGGTCTCGGTCAAATAGGCGTAACAATTGCCCCCATCGGTCGGGTTGATCGGCCTCGGCCGGTTCGGCTCGGCCGATGTGACCTCTGCCGATTTTGATGAGCTCGCCAGTCGATGCCGACTCATTTATTAGTCGTCATCATGAGTTGGCCCGTTCGATGTTTTTAAGGCGCGGGTTCCGAAGCGCCGTCGGCCTTCAGATGTTGCCACGTGTAGCGGCAAGCTTATCCCTGCCGCTCGCGGAGTCGTCTTAAGTGGAGAAGCCGAGGGATTCGTGTGCCACCATCCCATCGTCTTTCTTCTTTGCGCTGATCCCCCTCCTGTCTGAGCTTTGCCCCATGTCGTCTTCTTCTGCTACGGGTTCGGTTCGATCGGAGCGCGATGTGGCTCCAGGTCCGGCGGGTGGCACTCCTTCGGCGATTAGTCATCACGGGGATGATCTTTCAGGGGTTCCTTCAGAGGTCTTGGCGTGGCCTTCGTCGATCTGTGCCACCGCCATCGGGAGCATGCGCTCCTCCTACCTGCTTCCTCCCTACTCGGCTCGTGCCCCTGGGGCTGACGAGCGGATCTGCTCTCCTGGTCCCAATGAGGTCGGGATATATGAGAAGTGCTTCCACTTCGGGCTCCGTTTCCCGCTTCATCCTTTTATCGTTGAGTTCCTTCAGGCCCACAATGTGTGCTTGTGTCAATTCTGTCCCAACGCCGTCGGGATCCTCGTCGGGTTCGTTGTCGTCTGCATGCTGAAGGGTGTGGTGCCCTCTCTCCGCCTCCTTGCCCAGTTCTACCGCTTGAGCCTACACCAATCAGGGGCGTGGATTTACATCAGTGCCCGCCCAAAGATGTCCCTGGTGCTGGGGTTGCCGAGCTCCCTGAAGCGCTGGAAGGGGGAATATGTGTTCGTCACATTCCCCTCGAGTGTACCCTTCCCGGCTCGGTGGGTGGCAGCCGGTGCAGTTGTTCTTAATCTGGGTGAGCCGATGGTCGCTGAGCAGCAGACGGCGAGGGACATGCTGGCAATTCCTACGTGGGAGCGCTCGATCGACTTCCTCTTTAGTGACCACAATTTGCGTAAGACGGTGTGGCCCCTAGGTAAGCTGCTCCGAACGTTCGCCCCTCGAAGTCGCCCAGGTTCTGCTCTGTCTCTCATTTCTTCTTTGAGTGCAGGTGGGCTCCCTCTCGGTTCTTCTCCTGCCAGCGCTCTTGTGCAGGTCCCAAACCCGGATCCGCACAGAAGGGACCATGTGTTGGCGGTCCGGAAGAAGCAGCGGGTTGTGACCGTGTCCGGAGGTTCGAAGCGAAAGAAGATGTCGTCTCCCTCTCTCCCCTTGCAGGGGTCTCCCAAGAGGCTCCGAGAGGGGGTCGAGGGGGTCGACGTCCAGCCGACTGCTGACCGACCTCATCCTGCTCCCGTTGAGGTTGCCTGGCCGTGGGCCGGCCCTTCACCTCTCCCGGACGGCTCTCTCCCCGAGGCTTACAGTCGGTATCTTGGGGCGTTCCGCTCCGCTCCTGGCGAGTTCCCTTCGTCAGGAGAGGGTCTTCTTTGTCCACGCTTTCTAGTGGGGGAGAAGGAGTCGGTGTTCTCGAGCCGTGGAGCCGCCGCTCGTGTGGCCGAGAACTGTTGTCTCCCTCCCGACCAGGCGGTGTTGGACGGAGTCAGGGGCGATTTCTTGGCTACCTTCGTGATCCAGGCTGGTCAACAGGTAGTGCGTCTCTGCTTGTCCCCCCGTTCTCCAGCTGCTTTTGCCATCTTACCTTCGTTGCTTTGGCACAGTTGTCCTCGGTGGGCCTCTCGATGAGGCGCCAATTCGCGGCTCTTCCCAAAGCCAAATCCGTGGCTGGGCTAGGCCCTGAGGTCCCTGGCGAGGAGGAGGAGGAAGCTGGTCAGTTGGAGGAAGCGCGAGTCCAATCCCTGAACTCCCGCATAACTGAGCTGTCCTCTGCCCTGGAGGCGGCGGATCGCAAGAGAGCCGTGGCTCTGGCCGCGAAGTCCGAGGCCGAGACGCGGCTCGCCTCTCTTTTAAAAGACGTCGATGCGTCTGGAGGAGTCAAGCAGATCCCCGGCCCGGCTGCTGCCTCCGAAGCCTCGGAGCTCTCCGATCGTCTGGATGCGACGGAGGAGCAGGCGAGGGCCCTTGCCGCCCAACTAGGAGAGAAATCCCGGGAGATCGAGAAGGAGAGGGCGGAGCACCAACGCCAGGTAGAGACCTTAGAGGCCCGGCTGCGTGGGCTCGAGGAGGTGGATCCTACCCGGATCGCTCAGGATGCCGTGGCGGAGTATGCCACCTCCTTCGTGGAGACCGCCTTGTTGGAGGCGTACGAGAAGGGCTTCGTCCGGTGCCAGTCCGAGATCCAAGAAAAGTTCCCGCTCTCGGGGATCAACTTTGAGAAACTTCGGATGTACTCTGACGCCGAACGGAGTAAGGGGGGAGACCCTAGTGAGCCTCCAGCCTGTGGCTCCCCTGGCGCCCCCGGAGAAAAATGAGGGAGGGGAATGCCCTTCGACCTCTTCGTGTATCCTCCTGTATACCTTTTTGCTTTTTCTGGAAGGGAATGAATTTAAAACAAATTTATTTCATAGGAAACGATACATCTATTGAAAGTACTTGCGTAAATATTCCGCATTCCAAGTGTGAGTGAGAACTCTCCCTTCCATGTCGGCTAGTCGGTAGGCTGCGGGTCCGAGGACCCCGACGACTTTGTAGGGTCCCTCCCATCTAGCCGCGAGCTTCCCTTTGCGAGCGGTATCGGTGGTGAAGCCCGCTTTCCGGAGGACCAGGTCCCCGAGGTGGAAGCTTCTCCCCCGCACCCGAGCGTTGTAGTATCGGGCCACCTTCTGCTTTTGGCGGACAATGGTGGCCAGTGACTGCTCCCGTCGCTTGTCGAGGAGCTCCAGGCTGAGCCCTAGGCCCTGCGAGTTCCGGTCTTTGTCAAAGTATTTGAGGCGAAGAGATTCTTCACCCAATTCGACCGGTACCACCGCCTCGGCCCCGTAGGTGAGCATGAAGGGGGTCTCGCCAGTAGCCTCCTTGTGGGTCGTCCGGTATGACCAGAGTATCCCGGGGAGCTCTTCCGGCCAGTTCCCTTCGGCGTCCTTCACTTTCTTTCGTAGGGGCTCTATGATACACTTGTTGGCCGCCTCTGCCATCCCGTTGGTTTGGGGGTGTGCTACCGAGGCAAAGAGGAGCTTGATTCCCCATTCCTCGCAAAAATCTTTAAACCCTGCTGAATCGAACTGCTTCCCGTTGTCTGTGACGATGGCCCGTGGTACTCCGAATCGGGAGATGATGGAATTCCACACGAAGCTTTTCGCTTTCTTCCACGTGATTGTTGCCAACGGCTCGGCCTCGATCCACTTGGTGAAGTAGTCCACTGCCACGATCAGGTGCTTCCGCTGCCCCCGTCCTGGCTTGAACGGTCCGAGGATGTCGAGCCCCCATTTCGCAAAGGGGAGGGGGCTCACGATGGGGATGAGCTCTGACGGAGGAGTCGAGATGTGGTGGGCGTACCTCTGGCATTCTTGGCATTTCTGCACGTAGCTTGTAGCATCTTTGGCCAAGGTCGGCCAGTAGTACCCCTGTCTTAAGATCTTCTGCGCGACTATCTTGCCCCCGTGGTGATTCCCGCAGATCCCGTCGTGAACCTCCCGTAGGACGTAGTCAGCTTCTTGCGGTCCGATGCACTTCAGGTATGGGAGGACGTCCGTCTTGGTCCAGCGTCTCCGGTAGAGCGTCCCCTCATGGATCACGTATCGGAGTGCTTTTCTCTCCAGGGTTCGGCGCTCATCCCCATCGGCCGGCACCTCTCCGTGGGTGAGGTATCGGATGATCGGGTCCATCCAGGTGGGCTCTTGGTCGATCGCCATCACCTCGTGCTCCATCGTGCTGGGGGACGGCAGGTTCTCTATGTAGATGGTGCGGCCTAGCTCCTTTGGCGAGGACGAGGCCAGTTTTGACAACGCATCGGCCCGCGCATTCTCTGATCGTGGGAGGTGTAAGACCTCCACGTCCTTGAATTTGGACATCGCCGCTCTGGCGACTGGGAGATATCTCTGCATCGCCTCCTCCCGTGCCTCGTAACTCCCTAAGAGTTGGTTGACAATGAGCTTCGAGTCGCTGAGGAGGCGGACGGACTCGGCCCCGAGCTCCAGGGCCAGCCTCAGGCCGTTGATCACAGCTTCGTATTCCACCACGTTGTTCGTGGCCGGGAACTCGAACCGCAACGCGTATTCCGCGATGTTCCCCTCCGGAGATCGGATCGCAATCCCGGCCCCTCCTCCTGACTGCGTGGCCGACCCGTCCACATGAACTATCCACGCTCCTGGATCCTTTGGCTGAAAGTGGTCAGCCGCAAGAAAGGACAAGGGTTGAGCAATTACCGTCCCTGGGCCTTCTCCCTCTGGGGGGCCATTTCCTTCCATCGTGCATTCGGCGATGAAGTCAGCTAGGGCCTGTCCCTTGATGGCCGTGCGCGGTTTGAATCGGAGGTCGAACTCGCTCAGTTCCACTCCCCAGTTTAGCATCCTTCCCATTCGATCGAATCTCTTGAGGTTCTGTTCTAGCTGTGAGTCGGTCAGGATCAGTATGGTGTGGGCCTGGAAATAGGGTCGGAGCCTTCGCGCTGAGAGGACGAGGGCGTACGCCAGTTTCTCCATGGGCGAGTATCGCACCTCCGCCCCCTTCAAGATCCGGATCGTGTAATATACCGGCCATTGCACCCCGCCGTCCTCCCGGATCAGCACCGAACTCACAGCTTCCTCCGCACACGCCAGGTAAAGGCTCAGCGACTCCCCTTCCCAGGGTTTGGACAGGAGAGGGGGGCTGCGGAGATACTCTTTGAGGTCCCGAACGCCCGGGAGCAGTCTTCGTCCCAGAGTATCGTCTTCCTATTGTTCGGAGGTTCCGCGATTGCTTTCCTCAGGACCTTGAAGAAGGGAAGCGATCTTTCCGCTGATTTGGAAAGGAATCGCCCCAGGGCTACGATGCGCCCGTTCAGCCTCTGTAGCTCCTTGATCGTCGTCGGCTCGCGCATGTTAACCAGCGCCTCGATCTTGTCGGGATTAGCTTCAATACCACGATTAGTTATCATAAATCCCAAGAATTTGCCAGATCTTACCCCGAACGTGCATTTCGCGGGGTTGAGCCGAATGTGGTGTCGCCGCAACCGCTCGAAGGTCTCCCGCAAGTCGGCGATGTGGTCTTCCGGTCGCCTTGACTTGACAAGCATGTCGTCGACGTAGACTTCTAGGTTCCTCCCGATCTGGGAGCTGAACACCTTGTTGACCATTCTCTGGTAGGTGGCCCCCGCGTTCTTCAAGCCAAAGGGCATCTTCTTGTAGCAGTAGGTTCCCCGGTCCGTCGTGAAGGCTGTCATCTCTTCGTCCCGGGGGTCCATCTGGACTTGATTGTACCCGGAGTAAGCGTCCATGAAGCTTAGCATCTCGTATCCCGAGGCGTTGTCCACCAGGTGGTCAATGCGCGGCAGGGGGTAGCTATCCTTGGGGCAGGCCTTGTTGAGGTCACTGAAGTCCACGCACATTCGCCACTTCCCGTTGGGTTTTTTGACCATCACCACGTTCGACAGCCACTCCGGGTACCAGACTTCTCGTATGAAGCCGGCATCGAGGAGACGCTCCACTTCCTCGGAGGCTGCCTTCATCTTCTCGCCGCCCAGGTTACGCTTCTTCTGCCTAACCGGTTTGAAGTTGGGGTCGGCGTTGATCTGGTGGACGATCACCTGGGGGTCCACGCCGGGCATGTCTTCAGCCGACCAGGCGAAGATGTCCAGGTTCGCCTCCAGGCATTCGATCAGCTGGTCCCTTAGGTCCGGGCTCAGCCCTCTCCCGATCGAGACGAACCGGCCCTCGATGTCCGTGACCGGGATTTGCTCCTGCTCCTCCGCAGGGGTGGGCCTAGGCCCACTCCTTAAGTCGAGCGCGGCCATCCGGTCAGCTAGACGATCCTCGGGACCTTCCTCCGCCAGTTGATAGTAGGTATTCGGTCTCCCCGCGTCGCCTTCGACTTGCCCCATCCCCCCCGGCGTTCGGAACTTAATGGTCCGATGGAGGGTCGAGACCACCGCGCCGACGGCGTTGAGTAGGGGTCGGCCGATGATCCCATTGTATTCCGACCCGATCCCCAATACGATGAATTCCACCGCTAGGGTCACAGAGTCTGGTGTGTTTCCGAGCGTTACGGGGAGATGGATAGTGCCGATGATGGGGGTGGAGTGACCCGTGAATCCGACCACGGGACCCGAACGAGGTCGCAAGTCTCCTTTCTGCCGGCCCATCTTCTCCAGGGTTGACATAAATAGGACGTCACAGGAGCTGCCGGTGTCGACAAGCAGCCGTCGCACTAAGGTAGTGTCTATGACCACTGATACCACCAAAGCCACGTCCGAGCTGCGTGCCATTACGGGCGCACTCGGTCTCCCAACCGGTGGGGAAGGGGAGGGCATCCCGGCCCTTTCCTCACGACTCTCCTCGCGTCGGTCCCGTGCCCATTCTTGGCAACGATGGCGGGGCCTGTCGCCCCGCGTCGGGGCCTCGCCCTTCTTTCGCCGAGAGGAGGGAGGCCGCGTCATCGCAGATGTGGTTTGTTTCTTCGTGGGACAGTTTTCGTTCCCACAGACGGCGCCAGATGTTTCAGAGTGTTTTCTCACTACAAAGCGTTGACCGTGGAGAGCCCGGTCAACGTGGTCAAGGGGCCCGCTTTGGGTCCCTCGGGGGCTTCGAATCGGTGTAGAAGGGGCGAGGGGTAGCCTCGGACCTGGTTGAGACGCTCGGCCTCGGACAGGTGTGCTCGGCCTCGGTTGATAGGGGGACGAGGGGTAGCCTCAGTCGCCCAGGTAGGTGCACGGCCGACGGGTGGCGAGGGAGAATCTCGGACCCGATTAGGACGCTCGGCCTTGGTAGGACGTGCTCGGCCACGGCAGGCTGACGGTGAGGGGAAGCCTCACTGTCCGGTTGATCGAGTGGTCAGAGAGGGGCGAGGGGTAGCCTCGGCCCGTTGATCTGTTGTCCACCTGCGCAGACGAGAACGCTCGTCAGGGGGCCGGACCTTGGTTCCGGCCAAATCCCCTCCGATGCCTAAGTCAGATAGAGATCTGAGAAAGGAGGCCCGGCGGAGACGGTCCGACTCGTGAGGAGATCGTAACGGCGTCTCTCGGCGCGAGCGGGGGAGGAAGGAGATGAATTGGGGGAACGAGGTCGTTGATGGAGTACCTTAGGTTTTGTTACCTGAGATGCGGTCCCTTTCTTCGTCGTCTTCCTGGCCCTTTTGTAGAGCTCCCGCGTGATTGCCTCTGACCCACGTCCCACGTCCGCCATTGATCGTGCCCCATCAGTCCCCCCTCGCCGCCACTCTCTCCGCCATGCCAGCACCTCCCCATTATCGCTATTTAGTGGTCGCGCATCCGGGGGAGTGGTTTTCGCAGGAGTGGGCGAGCGACCAACGGGTTATTGGGGCTGGGTCGGATCGACGTTCGAGGAGGTCCCTTGTAGGGCCTTTGTCGAATGGGCTTTGAGGACGCAGATGGGCTTTTGACCAGTAGTCGGGCTCCTGGGCTCGTGTTTTACGGGTCTTGGTCAAATAGGCGTAACAGGTGCGATTTGGAGTGATCTCGAGATACGCCTACTCCAGACGGTCACCGACGACCTCCCCGAGGGGTATTTTGCTGTTGGAGAGGAGCGGAAGAAGAACGGACGTCGCAGGAGCGACGAGGAGGCCAAAATAAGCAGATTGGGCATGTTTAGTGTCCCACTCGGCCGAGTGGAGGAGCCACTCGGTCGACCAGCGAGACACCGCTCGGCCGACCAGTTCAGACACGATTTCTATGTGCACTCGGCCGAGCGACGGAGACCACATCGGCCGAGTGACGAGACCCCGTCCGCCCGAGTGGCGCCCAGACGAAGCCCTTCAATAATCCCCAAGTTACTGTTTTTCGGCTGCCTGAGCTTCAGAAGACCCACTCGGCCGAGTGGCTTATCCCGTCCGCCCGAGTACCATGAAGCCGTCGGCTGAGTGACGACAACTCACTCGGCCGAGCCGCCCCCGAAATGAAGACCCCTGAAGATCGATACTTACTGGAAAATTACAGGGTTTTCACTCGGCCGAGCGACTTTTGTCACTCGGCCGAGTGCGACGCGCTGCCTGTAGCGAAAATTGCGGAAAACAGGCTGTGCAGGGGTATTTTGGTCACAGTTTTTGGACGATTTTGGGGGCTATTTAACCCCTGTTTTTACCCTAGTTTTGGGAGCTTCTTCTTAGATTTTTTGCAGCTTTTTAGATTAACTTTTTAGCTTTATTTTGGAGATTGGAGAAGAGACAAAGTTTGATTTTTGTTGGATTAATTGAAGAACTCCATTGGTTTGCATCTCTTTTCCCTAAAAATTCTATTTTTATTGCATATCTCAATATTGTGATGAATTCTATTGCTTATTTCATTGATTATTTTTGTGATCTTGCTATGAATTGCGAGTAGTCGCCACGTCTTGGGGCGTGGGGATGAACCCTACGAGCCCAATTTCATATTTGTGATGAATTAGTAGAAATTTTGCTAGAATTGTTACTAGGGATTAGATTGTGATTGATTTACTACGGATGGCTAGGAATTCACATCGATTGGGATTTGCAAGAGATTGGATCCCAATTCGATAGGAAACCCTAGAAATCCGAATTGGGTTGGAATCGAATTTCCGTAGTATCGGTTTGCAAGAGATTGGACCGATACTAGGGTTTCCGATTTCAATTCCGCGCCAATACCCATTTGCAAGAGATTGGACGGGTAGGAACTATCCCAATCTAGGTCGTGAGCCGAGTTTGCAAGAGATTGGACTCGGTGCGCGATTGGACGATGATGTTGATCCTAATGCTAGCTTCCCTAGGCTAGGGTTTGCAAGAGATTGGACCCGAGCCTAGGATAGCTATAGACCGGCAACAGCGCGAGAGCGTGAGCTTGGTTCTACATTCAGTTGCAACTAGTTCATCCAAAATCTTATTCTAGCGATTTTGATACCGATGAACCACATTCATGAAATACGGCGAGTAGCGGGAATTCCCCATTCCCTAGACGTTCTTTATTTGATTTGATATTTTCGCACTTTGTCTGACGATTGTGACAGGATCGCCAAAGGCAAATTTCTCTCTTCTTAAATAGCCAGGTTGATCGGAGCAAGCACGGTCATTCGTCCTCCCTGTGTTCGATAACCCGCTCGCTGCTACACCGTGCACTTGCGGTAAAACTACAACCGTTCTTTTGGGTTACGTCCCTGAGCGATCAAGTTTTTGGCGCCGTTGTCGGGGAGGCGATTGCGTTTGATCTTACCACCCTAGCTATTCCTTTTTTTATTTTATTATTATTTCCATCTCTTTATCTTTACCTAACCCTTCCACGGTACTAATCATTTCTTTGAAACTCTGTTTTCCCTGTGCATGTACACGAGATCTATGGCGGACCCTGAAGCTATATTATTTGATCCCGAGATCGAACGTACCGCGCGGAGACTTAGAGCGGAAAGGAGACAAAATCCGGAAGGGCGGTTTATGACTAACCCGGAAACTGCGGAACAATTAGCGGCAAGGATGGCGAGAATAATTTCTATTCGAGACAGGCTTCGGCCTAAGACCTCTTCTACGACCTCATCCATTGCCGTGCCGAAGTTGGCGGCTGACAAGAACTTCGAGCTAAAGACTGGACTAGTGGTTCTGATGCAGCAGGATCCATTTTATGGGAATGCCCATGAAAACCCTCACTACCACATCCAATTATTCTTGTCGAAGTGCGCCACATTTCAGATGCCGGGGGTCTCCATCGATGCCATCAGACTGCGTCTCTTCCCCTTCACACTAAAGGACAAGGCACTCTATTGGTTGAGGACGTAGGCTGACGGAGTTTTCACCTCTTGGGACGAGTTGGCGAGTGCATTTATTGACAAGTTCTATCCGCCATCCAAGACGGTGAAGATCCGGAGCGCTCCCATGTCCTTCAAGCAAGGACCACAGGAGACGCTCTATGAGGCTTGGGAGCGTTTTAAAGATTTGCAGCATCAATGCCCGCACCATAGCATAGAAGATTGGGAGCTAGTTCATAGCTTCTACAACGGTCTCCAACTGGGGACCAAACAAATTATTGATGCCGCGGCGAATGGTGCTATCTTGTCAAAGACTCCCGAGGAAGCTACGGCCCTAATTGAGGAGATGGCCTCAAACAACCAACAATGGGGCGATGAGCGAGGACACTCCACGTCCTCCTTGAAGCCGACTAGTATCTATGAGACGAAGGCCGTAGCAGAGCTTACAAGCAAGTTTGATTCTCTCCACAAGGTAGTGGAGAGATTGGAGAAGTTTATCACGGAGCCCCAAGGAGCCCCTTCTACCTCCGCTCCAACGAACCAAATGTGTGATTGGCAAGACCAATCTCAAGCCATGTACTCGGGAGGAGAGCAAGGAGAAGGATCCTTGGAGCAAGTACAATATGTCGCGGGGAACCAAGGATATTGGGCCAATCCGGCCGCAAGAAATCATCCCGGATTCTCCTACGCCAACAATGAAGGAGCTTTGAACCCGCCCCAAGCACCACCTCAACAAGCCCGACCACCACCACCCCAACAACAAAACTATCCGCCGAGGGGGCCTCCACAACAAAATTTCCAACCGAAGCAACAAGTTCCACCATATAGGCCGCCCGGATACAACCAAGGGTGGAGGAATCAAAATCAAAACCCTCCGCAAGCTCAACAACGATCCGACTTCGAAGCTAGAGTGGAGGCGTTTATGGTCGAGCAAAATAAGGTCAATGCTACCTTGAAGGCGGGGCAAGACTCCCTTAATACCGTTGTGGCTCAAATATCGGAGCAATTGGCATTGCTCAATCGGAACACTCAACGATTGCCGGCGTAACCCGAGCAAAACCCACGGAGCAACACCGGCCACATCAATGCCGTAGTTGCCGTTACTACTAGAGGCGGGAAGGATACCTCCCCCGCTATGATTCCTACCGAGGAGCCCGTGGAGGAAAGCTTGGATCCAATTGAGCCGGTAGTTGAAGATGATAAGGAGAAAGAGCCACAAGAAAAGGAGAAATCTAGAGCGGAACAATTGATTGAGGAAAGGCGCTTCATGCCACCGGTCCCATTTCCCCAAAGGCTTGCTAGAGCGAAAATGGAGAAAAGGTTAGCAAAGTTTCTCGAGTATCTTAGAGGAGTTAGCCTCACCATTCCCTTCCTCGACGCCATCGTGGAGATCCCCACATATGCAAAATTCTTAAAGGACTTGATTTCGGGGAGAAAGAGGAAGGAAAAGATCATGCTAGCCGAAGAGGGCTCTTGGTTCACCAAGAGAGAGAAGGAGCCGGCCAAATTTAAAGACCCGGGGAGTTTTCGGATTCCTTGCACCTTGGGCGGCGTCCCTCTTCAAAAGGCGTTGGTAGATCTTGGGGCTAGTGTGAGCCTCATGCCTCTCTCCATGTTCTTAAGGCAAAACACCGGGACGAAGTTGAAACCTACCGACATGCGGATACAATTGGCCGATGCGCGAATAACAAGGCCGGTAGGGATCGCCGAAGACATCCCGCTACAAGTCCCGGGAGGGATATGCTTGCCATGTGACTTCGTTATCATGGACGTTAAGGAGGAGGGAGATACTTCATTGATACTTGGACGCCCGTTCCTCACCACCGCCGGAGTGATTGTCGACGTGTGAGAAGGTACCCTAACTTTGAATGTCGGCAACATCGAGGTGGAGCTTCACATTCCTAAGGCTATGAAACACATGCCTTACCACGAGGAACTTGACTACATGGACCTCCTTGATGAGGTGATAGAAGAGGCGATCCCCCACTCGATTGGCGCTCTTTTCGATGAGGATTTTGAGGAAGGCCCGGATTTAGGCCAAGAAGAGAAGATAGACGATTCCCCCGACCTCTCCGCTGAAAATGACGAAGGTGACGCTGATGTCGCAAGGATTCGAGAGCTCTGCAAGCTCTCGAAATCAAAGTCTCCAAAGAAAGCTCCGCCGATACGGAAATCGGCGTCACCGGTGAAGCCGTTGACCGGAGCAAACGCTAGCTTGGGGGAGCCTCCCCCTAACACTATTCGAGACCAGAGACCACCACGGGAGAACACGCCACCGCAACTTCCGAATCCAAGCGTTCTCCCCGGAAAGTTTGATGGGTGCATCTCATATGCACCAAACATCCCGCATTAATTGAAAATCATAGGGGGTCGAGCTCACGACCTTAAACGAGCTCTTGTCGGGAGGCAACCCGACGGTTATTGCTTTATTTTTACTTTTCTTTATTTTTGTTTTAGAAATTTTTAGTGTTTTGAGTTGTTCGCCCAAAAACTTTGTGATAACGGGTCCTATATTTCTTGACAGGAGAGGAGATAGGTAAATCCATCATGAGGAGGATGAGCGAGATGACGAGGAGCGCCCCAGGAAGACGCTCGATGCTTAGGAGTAAGATGAAATCGACTGGAGGAAGAAAGACGGAGTTTAGAGCCCAAACGAAGACAAACAGCAGAAAACAAGGCTCACTCGGCCGAGTATACTAGTCACTCGGCCGAGTACACAAGTTCGTCCGGCCGAGCCGCTCACGAACGAGGGAAGTCTGCTGTACCCAACTCACTGTTTATTTTCTTGATTTCAGTATAACTGCTACTCGGCCGAGTATATATTTTCACTCGGCCGAGTAAAACGGATACACTCCTAGGGCGAGTCTTGCCGAGTAGCTTGAGCCACTCGGCCGAATGGACTTACTCCACTCGGCCGATGCGTAAGCGGGGAGGAATTTTCTATTGTCCGTACTCGGCCGAGTGGCTAAGTCACTCGGCCGAGTCGTAACTTTTGCTATATAAGGGGTCGAGGGGGGCATGTTTTTCGAAACGCTAAAATCTAATCGCCCGCTCGCACCCCCGACCTTTCAGCTTCCCTCGCCCGCTTGCACCCCCTACTCGCCCGACCGCCGTTGCCATGCCCCCGCTCGGCCAGCCACCACCGGCCGACCACTCGCCGCGCCTCGCCCGAGTCGCCGCCGGCGGCCGTGTCTCCGGCCACCTCCGGTGTCGCCTTTTCCGCCTATTGTTTCCTCTTTTCGTGTGTTTTTCAAGGATCCATGTATTAAACGAACCCTAAACCCTAATCAACTTCTATATCTATCTATTATACCCCTAATGCTCCATCCATTTTGAATATTACCCGCTGATATCTCTGTTTCATGCGCAGGTTGATTTTGGGAGCTTAGGGGAGCTCAGGGGAGCTTCTACGGACTGATTTGGGCTTCGCGGAGGCGCTGACTTCGCACGCTTCCATTGCTGAGCACTCGCGGCATGTCTGGGTATACTCCTTCCACTCTTTTACACACACCGCACTTTTTACACTTTTCGGAGCGCGCTCGGGGCCAATATGCCGCCCCGGACACGGCCGCGGTCGAAGAGAGCTTCCGCCAAGCGGAAGTGGTCGGATGATGCCGGCCCCTCCCGTGAGTTGGAGGACTCTCCTCCACCGTCTCCCACACACCCCATCCACCCAGCACAGCCTGCAGGCCCCGCACACCCCGCACAGCCTGCAGCGCCCACACAGCCCGCACAGCCACTCCCCGTCGCACAGCCACCACCTCCGGCTCCACTGGTCGGGCCGCTCGGGATTACGTTCCGAGACGACGCACACCGCGCCGTCTTCGAGCGTATCTCCCAGCGCTCGATCGTACCCTCCAGGTTTGCACACCTCGCTAACCTAGGACGCCTGGGGGTACTAGAGGGGATGCTCACGTTGTACGACAACGTGGGCTGGCGAGATTTCTTCCAGGTGTCGGTGGACACGTTCACCCGCCCGACACTTGAGATTCTTAGTTCGATCACCCGGACCGACTAGGGATGCTCGTTCTGGTTCATGGATCGGGAGTGCCAGGTCACTCTCGATATGATGAGAGCGTTTTTCTCGTGGCCCGCTGTCCCCGGTGCCGATCGTGGTTACGGCCCCACCCATATCCCCCCACCTTCCTTCGACGCCGGTGCCTTCTGGGCCCAGATTACGGGTCTTCACGCTGCCTTTGACCCTAGTCGGGCCAAGGCCTCGGCCATTGTCCATCCCTGCCTCCGCATTGCTCAGCGCCTTATGGCGACGACATTTTTGGCCAGATATGAGCCGGGCACGATGTCTACGCCGGAGCTCTACATGCTCTACGCGATGACACGTCCCAGAGCTCTATCTAGGGATGGCGATGAGCTGGTCCCCGCCGTCGTGATTGATGTCGCGGCTTGGTTTTTGGACCGCATCATTGTATCGGTGGGCGCTCGCTCACCGATATGCTGCGGCGGCCTGATCACCTTGCTTGCACTTATGACCGGTGAGGACTTCCCTGATGACTTGCGAAGAGTACCGGGCCCCACTTCTTTGTCGATCGACGTTATGGCCTGGATGAAGATGCTTCGTCCACACGGTGAGCGTCACTGGGTCTGGTTGCACGGCCCATATGGGGCCGATTACATGATTCTTCTGAGCCCAGCTCGGACTCAGATTGCACCAGCCCATGTCGACTGGCTCCCTGCGATGGATATCCTCATCACAGCTGCTTACGTGCTCGAGGCCGAGGAGGCCGAGCAGGCCCACGCTGCCCCCGCAGACCCTGTCGCACCTGTCGAGCCTGCCGCCCCTGTTGACCCTGTGGCCCCTCAGCCTATCCCTGATGTTTCCGCCGCTCCTGACACCTCTGTCGGTGTCGGGAGTACCTCAGCTGAGCCCACTTCCACCACTTCCGAGGCTGTCACCACCACTCCCACCACCACCACCACTGGCCCTCTGTCCGTCGAGCCTCTTTGCTCCGCACTCCCCGAGCGCCCACCGACCTTTGTTGAGAGTGGAGAGCCCTCGTTTGCCGCGGTCATGGAGACCATGGCTAGCATGATCTCCGCTGGGGTTGCGCCTTTTGGTCCATACACTTCCACCCCAGCGGTAGTCACCTCTGTCTCCACCCCTGCTGTATTTTCCGAGAGTGTCGTGGCGTCTGTCCACACTTCTGTGCCACTGACCTCTCTGGCCGCCTCGCTGCCACTTTTGCATTCTTCTTTCGCTGCTGCTGCCTCTACTTCTCACCAGCCGGTGCCCCGGCCTCACACCGAGGCCAGGCCCACATTTGCGAGCGCAGCACCTTTTGTACCCTTCCCCACTGAGCCCGTCACATACGCGACTCGAGTACGCCAGCCACGCCCTGCACAGCCCCGACCGGTGCGTCCCTCTGCACCACCTCCCCCCGACACTGTACTTCAGAGCATTCGTGCTCTAGAGGGGGCGGTGAGTGGCCTCAGAGGCGACCTTAGGACCCTGTCCTCCACCGTCTCTGCGATGGCTGACCGCTTTGACCTGATCCCCCAGATTCACTACTGTCTTACTCAGGTCCTGGAGCGTCTCCCGCGCGTACCCCCACCCACCCAGCAGGTTCCCGCCCACACTTCCACACACACTCGACCTGCTACCACTTCCACACCCACACCCGCTCAGCGGCCTGTCCAGCCACCACCACCACTTCCGCCTCAGGACGGAGACGGTGCAGCACCACCTTCCTAGGCACCCTTGATGCCATCGATTCCTTTTGCCGTTGTGCTGCCCGTTTCTGCTGGGTCCTGTTGCACTTTTGCCCACCCCCCTCCCCTCACTTATTTTGGGATTCTCATGACGACCATCTATTTATATATCTTTTCTGGGAGAGAGGGAGAGTTTTTGGTGACACTCTTATATATCTATATCACTCCTATCTGTGCATGCATCATGTCCGCATCATATTTTCATTTCTTTATCTTTCTTTTTATTTTCATTTTTATTTTCATCTTGCATGCATCCTCACCTTCCCCTCACTTTACTTGTCTCTCGGTGTGCCCCACTTTGCACATTGAGGACACTGTGCCATTTAGCTTGGGGGAGTGAGTTCTCACGTTCTTTTTCGATTTGCCACCTTTATTTTTAGTTTTTCACACCATTTTCCGCTTTTGCACTTATTTTTCATCATTTTTTCTTTTTTTTTGCCAAGCATCACGTTTTTCTTATTTTTCTGTGTGCCGCATTGTAAATAGTTCTATTTTCCCTTTATCTTTATTTCCTTCTTTTTCATCTCATGCTAGAGATGACTTTTCTGTGATGATGATGACGTGGAGTTAGCTTATTCTATATGCATGCTATATTTGTCATGTCTTAGATTTTATTTCTGATATCATATGCTATGACTTGCCTTGCATCTAGAGATAGTAACCCACACTTTTTCTACATGAAAATGGATGAAATTTTACTATTAGCTGAGTCTGAATATTCATATGTATGCTGTCACAGAAAACACACCAAGATTCACGCATTGAATGCCTATGTCTGGAGTACTGATTTCTTTTGCTATATCACTTCTATATGCATGAACTGTACACTTCACTTCAGGATGATTGAATGATGTTAGATATGATAAATTTGGATTAGTTAGCTTTTTTGTGATCGAAACTGAGTAGATTAGATTACCCTGCTGAAGTTGTCGTGCATGTCTTATAGAGTGAACCGAGTGATATATTTATTTCTTTCTCCACAAATCTTGAACATCATTTCTCTACTTTTAAAATCATTGGTGAATCTCCCCTTAGCGATTCTATTATATGGCATTTCCCCCGCTATTAATTCCTAGCTTCAAATTTCTTATTCGAAAAAAAAAGAAAAAAAAAAGAAAATATTCTTGTATATCATTATCTCTCTTTGAGTTGGGATCGTTGTGTATATATGCTTTTGCAAAAAAAAAGAGAAAAGAGGAAAAATCCTCAATAAAAGATCCCATCTCACTTTCTTTCTTTCTATCATTGCTTTTGGAGCTTCATAGGAATGGGGATGTAAATATTTTTTTTATGCCATCACGCTTATGGATAAGCTTGGGGGAGGGGATCCATTGATGTGTGAGAGAGTGACTACTTGACGTTGCACGACAACCTAGGCTAAGTAATATTCTATACTCGGTGAGATTATTTTTAGCGTTACGAAATCCAGAAATCTAAGCCTAGCATTCATTTCATGAAATCCATACTTTTCTATTCTCTCTATTCTATAGTGTGATACTCTTATACTCCTGATAGAAAGCGTTCAATTGAAAAGTGTGTGATCTGTGATTTGTATACCGCTTTAAATAATTCAGATGACATTAATTATAAAATTATTCCGTTTTTCATGATTATATTGTTGTTCGTGGGTCTTCTATTTCTATTTGCACTATTATACTATGATATCAAAATAAAATTCTTTGACATGTGTTTTTCATTCAGTGCATGCTATATGAGTAAGCGGAACCCACGTCCTGAGGAAATGATCTAGCAGCTTACCTCTTCGTTTCTTTCTTTCTTCTTTATTTTCATTTCTTTCTTCTCCGTTTTTCATTTTTCATTTTTTCCGCCGTTTTCGTTTTCCGAATCCACCGGGTTCGCCTTTTGCTTATCTTCCTCGAGGACGAGTAAGAGGCAAGCTTGGGGGATTTTGATCACTCCTTATTTTACACCTTTTTTCCCGCATGTTTGCATGCCATTTAGATCGCCCAAATCATGTTTTTCACGATATATCGACGATATTGCGATGCTTTTCACGATTTATTGTTTTTGTCACATTTCAGGTGATTTGGCGCGATTTGGAGTGATCTCGAGATACGCCTACTCCAGACGGTCACCGACGACCTCCCCGAGGGGTATTTTGCTGTTGGAGAGGAGCGGAAGAAGAACGGACGTCGCAGGAGCGACGAGGAGGCCAAAATAAGCAGATTGGGCATGTTTTGTGTCCCACTCGGCCGAGTGGAGGAGCCACTCGGCCGACCAGCGAGACACCGCTCGGCCGACCAGTTCAGACACGATTTCTATGTGCACTCGGCCGAGCGACGGAGACCACATCGGCCGAGTGACGAGACCCCGTCCGCCCGAGTGGCGCCCAGACGAAGCCCTTTAATAATCCCCAAGTTACTGTTTTTCGGCTGCCTGAGCTTCAGAAGACCCACTCGGCCGAGTGGCTTATCCCGTCCGCCCGAGTACCATGAAGCCGTCGGCCGAGTGACGACAACTCACTCGGCCGAGCCGCCCCCGAAATGAAGACCCCTGAAGATCGATACTTACTGGAAAATTACAGGGTTTTCACTCGGCCGAGCGACTTTTGTCACTCGGCCGAGTGCGACACGCTGCCTGTAGCGAAAATTGCGGAAAACAGGCTGCGCAGGGGTATTTTGGTCACAGTTTTTGGACGATTTTGGGGGCTATTTAACCCCTGTTTTTACCCTAGTTTTGGGAGCTTCTTCTTAGATTTTTTGCAGCTTTTTAGATTAACTTTTTAGCTTTATTTTGGAGATTGGAGAAGAGACAAAGTTTGATTTTTGTTGGATTAATTGAAGAACTCCATTGGTTTGCATCTCTTTTCCCTAAAAATTCTATTTTTATTGCATATCTCAATATTGTGATGAATTCTATTGCTTATTTCATTGATTATTTTTGTGATCTTGCTATGAATTACGAGTAGTCGCCACGTCTTGGGGCGTGGGGATGAACCCTACGAGCCCAATTTCATATTTGTGATGAATTAGTAGAAATTTTGCTAGAATTGTTACTAGGGATTAGATTGTGATTGATTTACTACGGATGGCTAGGAATTCACATCGATTGGGATTTGCAAGAGATTGGATCCCAATTCGATAGGAAACCCTAGAAATCCGAATTGGGTTGGAATCGAATTTCCGTAGTATCGGTTTGCAAGAGATTGGACCGATACTAGGGTTTCCGATTTCAATTCCACGCCAATACCCGTTTGCAAGAGATTGGATGGGTAGGAACTATCCCAATCTAGGTCGTGAGCCGAGTTTGCAAGAGATTGGACTCGGTGCGCGATTGGACGATGATGTTGATCCTAATGCTAGCTTCCCTAGGCTAGGGTTTGCAAGAGATTGGACCCAAGCCTAGGATAGCTATAGACCGGCAACAGCGCGAGAGCGTGAGCTTGGTTCTACATTCAGTTGCAACTAGTTCATCCAAAATCTTATTCTAGCGATTTTGATACCGATGAACCACATTCATGAAATACGGTGAGTAGTGGGAATTCCCCATTCCCTAGACGTTCTTTATTTGATTTGATATTTTCGCACTTTGTCTGACGATTGTGACAGGATCGCCAAAGGCAAATTTCTCTCTTCTTAAATAGCCAGGTTGATCGGAGCAAGCACGGTCATTCGTCCTCCCTGTGTTCGATAACCCGCTCGCTGCTACACCGTGCACTTGCAGTAAAACTACAACCGTTCTTTTGGGTTACGTCCCGGAGCGATCACTAATTAACATGGAATGTGACATAATGACAATTTAAATTACAACATGAACACTGCACAAAAACTTATATTATGCACTTTCATTATCCTCTTTCTAGCAAGAAAATTAAGATAACCATTTTACTAATTATCATATCCAAATTTCAAAACTTGAAAGCTAGTTAGAGTGATTTGAACTCCTACAACACAAATCCTAGAACTAGAACCTAACTAATGATATTAGAAATTCTACCTTAATTGGTCCTCCTTTCAATTCTTTGGCCATTATTCTCCTTGAAGACCCTTAAGCTTATTCCCTCTTCAAACTTCTTCATCAATGCATGATTAGGGTGAACTATGTGGCCTTGGTGATGAGGGATCGTAGTAGATGGAAAGATTGTTATGTGAGAATTTTGAAGGAGGTTAGATTGGTGGTGGGAGAGGAGTATGTGGTGGAGTAGGCGGTGGAGGGGTGGTGGAGGGGTGGAGCTAAGGAAGGAGGAAAGTAATAAGGTGTGGCCTAAGGGGGGGGAGAGAGTGTTACGACCCAAAGATCGTAGGAGTTTGACTCCCGCCCAGATCCACCGATATACCTCATTGACTCACCCCTTTGCAAAGGAACTGCCGGCTCGGAGGTCCGAGGCCACATGGGAATGGGCGCACCTCGCAGCACCCCCGCCTCCCGGCCGAGGCGTATAACCGCATTCGCTCGTCCCGCCAGGGGTAGTGCGCCTGGGGAGTACCCGGACTGCGTGGCCGGGGATGCTGGCAGAGGCACGTGCATATCCCTCCCTGCCAACGGTCCATGACCCGCGACCGAAAAGGTGCGCGGCCGGGCCGGACAACCCACGAACAGATCGACCCGGCGGGCCCCCACGAGCCCCGCCGCCGGGGATAGCATTGCTGGGCCTTTAGTTCATCACGCATGACAAACAACCTAGCGTAAGGACACGACTGACACTAGCGCCACCCGACCATCTGACAAAGCACCCCCTGGCCGCTGAGCCCCCTGACACTTAATGCTTTCGGCCCTGACACCCTGACAAAAGTGCCCCTGGCCGTTGCGCCATCTGACAAAAGCAAGGCGGATACTCCTGTTCCTGACATCCTTGTCCGAAGCTTCCGCTGACAGCAGGGCCAGCTCAGCACGTCGAGTCAGCATGCCAGGTCAGCCACACCTAATCATCTCCCATCAGGTATAAATACCCCCTCACTTCTTATTGTGAAGGGGTTGGCAAATTCCCTCTGAATCCCCTTATTCACACACGAGAGAAAAGGTCGTCTATATCTTTGTTCTCCCACTGATAGCTCGTCACGTACGGTCGACACACCCTCAGTCCGACCTACGTGCCTAGCCCCCGCTTTAAGCCCAGTTATTGACTTAGGCATCGGAGGGGCTAAAGGTTGGATCCCAACCCGGCCCTTCTGACGAGTTGCTCGTTGTGCAGGGTAGCTCGCCCCTTGGTCGACATCCGCCCTCGGCTCCCGCCGCCCGATCCTCCACCGCCGCGTCCGGCGAGATTTGGCTCTGTGGTCTCCCCCGGCGGCAAGCTTAGCCTCTTCACCCCACTAATCACTTGTTAAATAGCCCATCCAAATCCTCTTGTCAATATAACCACCGTGCCCTTGGTTCCCCATAATATAAATTCATTGTACGCGAGTTCCACCCCGCAACAGAGAGCATGAGCAAAAATTTTTCCTTTTCTTTTTCTTTTTCCTTTTTGTATTAACTCACATTTAATCTCCACCATACAATTAGCCAAAGTGAATTGCACTTGTAATCAAGAATTACATGCAAGTTGACACATAACTAGGTTATGTGTCATCTTAAAGATTTTTTCAAAATTTAATTTTGTTGAAAATATAAATACATATTTAATTAATACTCCATACCATTCCAAATACATGGTATTTCATTCAAATATTTCACTTATTATAATTTAAAATGATGTTAAAAATTATTTAAAAATAATTTAGTCATTAGAAAATTATGGAAAATTCATAAAAATATCCAAAAATTTCATACTTACAAATACATCCAAAAATACGTACACATCCATACATATGTAAATATGGTATTACAAATATACACAATTTATAAAGAAGATCAGACCCATGACATTTTCTCTAATTTAACATGAATAAATAACATATGAGCATCGTTTTGCGTAAACAAAAACATAACACGATGTCATGTCATAATTTTCTTATTTCCAAGGAATTGGCACACATAAAGATTGCACGATTCATGGGTATTGAGCTTGCTCTTATTTTTCAGCATATCTTTTTTCTTTTTTAACGAATTAAAATGATCCATGCAACGGGTTTCCAATGCTTGTAGTGTGGAGTATTAAATATCACCCATCTAAGTTTTTATTGTCTCTCTCTTTTTCTAATGCACTCCATATCGTCCATCTTTTAGCTTAAAAGAGCATTAGGCTTAACAATTATTCCATGAACTAGACCGGATGACCTTCGAACATTAGGCTTAAAAGAGCCACTTGAACCTAATACCTCGAATCATCTAAGTTTTTAGTTAATGACTCCTAGGTCGGATGACATTCGAGCATTAGGCTTAAAAGAGCCACTCGAACCTAATAACTCGAATCATCTAAGTTTTTATTATATCTCTCTTTTTCTAATGCACTCCATATCATCCATCTTTCGACGCGAATCTCCAATGCTTCCTTAGGCACGAAGACCTTAGGCACGAAGACTCGGCTACTTAATAAAATTCAAGGGAATGGTGCATTTTATTCTTTTCGTTGCATTTTATTATTTTTCTCATTTTTTCTTTTTCTTTTTGCAATCAACTCAACACCCATAAACATATAAAAAAACTTTAGCATTCATTAACGCCCCGCTCTCGGGGGCCATTACTTATTTGATTTTATTTGCAAGTCTGCAGATTACCAGTGAAATCAATATAGCCACAATCCAGAGATGTACCAATACTCAAACCAGCATACATTATTACAGTCCATAATTAAGATACAACACAAAGTAGCACTCTCTCACCTAATACATGAAAGGAAATACAGAAAAGAAATACGAAAAGGAAATACATAATACGCACACCAACACAAGCACCTAGAAGTTTGTAGTCTCCAGGTCAACTCTGGCTCCTAAAACTCAGGGGCCGCTTCTTCGATCTGCTCGTCGTCTGCCGATGCCATAAATGGAACCGTAGGTAAGTCACAATAATTCTAAACATAGAAAAGAAGCAATGCACAAGTATGAAAAAAAGTAACTACGTACAAGCAAACCAGAGTGGAAAGTAAAGTACCGAGCAACAACTGTACATAACGAAGTAGTAAAGGTAAATAGAACTGAAAAGGAGAGAACAAACTGTACTGTGGTAGTGCAAGTGTAAAGCAGGCTAAGCAAGTGACGTATGCTACCGATGTAGCTATAAATACGACAAGTAAAGTATTGGTGACTGCACATGTGTGGTAGGTAAAGTGCATGTAATGCATAAAGTAAAAGATGGCCGTGCAAGTACAACGAGTACCGTATAAGAGCAACCATGGTAATTGCAATGGGGAGACTAGCAGGCATGAACTGTAAGCAATTAAACATGCAAAGTATTGAATAAGACGTACAAACAATGGTCATATTGGTGTTGGTAGTAATTAACTAAAACTATGTGATGTGACTCACGTAGGAGAGTATGATATGCAACCATGGGTCACCTCGTTACCATGAGGAGCAAATTCCGGGTGTCAACCACAACATACTTTTGAGGAAAACGAGACAAGACGAGAGAGGTGACTCCGGTCATAGCTTCCACACTTTCTCTACAATGAGTTACCCCAAACCCCAGTATCGTGTGTATCGATTTCATGTTTCTTACAGGATATTCCACAAGACATTCTACGAGATATTCCATTAGACATTCCACAAGATATTCCACGAGATATTTCATAAGATATTCCACAAGATGTATCACATGATGTTATTAGTTCCTTGTTTACAATGATAGTTAAACCAAGACCACTAGTTGACTTTCTTATTGAAAACCAGAAAGTAAAGCAAAGTGGATGCTAAGAAATTTGAGGATAAAGACAAGTCCAACAAACATGGAATACAAAAATTGTTGGTCTAAGTGTGGTAGTTTTGTTAGCACACAATTTACCCAAGTTGATTATCTCTCTAGTTACTTAGGTCTCTAGTCCTTCGTTCGATCAATAGTAGTTCAGAGACTATTTATAAGAATCCTAAGTTCGTGCCTCTACACTTATCTAATTTTCTAAATCTAGAATTCATTGTGACTTACAAGTTTCGAGGTGGTGGTAGTGAGCCAGAACTGGATCTAGAGATTCCAAGGTAGTTGGTGCACGAGAATTGGTACCTGCAAATACAAGAAATAATCGGTTAAAGAATACACTCTTTTCTATCTATTTAACTTGATCGTTTTGAACTTATAATTGTTTGAAACAGTGTCGAAAAGCATTACTTAAGGAGGAAATATTTTTCTGAAGCTTCTGGATATTTTTACATATTTTAAATGCTCAAAATGAATTTAAAAACTAATTTTAATTAGTTCTCGTATTTGTTCAATAATTTCTTCTGGATGAAATACATATCAGAAAGTTTCAAGTGATCTGTCAAAACGACCGTCTCGAAAAGTACTACAACATATATTTTTTTTCCATAAATCAGTTTACGTGAAAATATTAGGTTATGAAATATTCAGTGCAAACAACGTATTTAAAAGATAGGCTTAAAAATATATTGTGAAAAATCTACATGTCTTATTGAGATGAAACTAGCGCCAATGGGTCCAGAACATCATTTCTGATTTTCTGGAGCTGGTCTTGTAATTTTCTGAGGCCTGTGCAATTAGTTATCAATTTAAAACCAATAATTCTTATAAAATACTAAAATACTCTTAATATACCAATACGTATATACGTATTAAAACACGTATTACTAATACGTTTTAAAATTACGTATAAAAACACGTTCTTACCTCTTATGCATGCGAGGGGGATGTTTGTGCGCTCTTGGACGTCGGTGGCATAGGGCGGAGGTGGGCGGCGACCAGAGGAGGAGGGAGCTAAGGAGGAGGTTGGTGAGGCAGCGACGAGAGGCGAGGACGACGGCAAGGAGCACGGGCGATGATTCGTCGAAGAGGGCGGAGGTGACGATGCTGTTGCTTCGGGGGTGGCGGCGGACGGAGCACCAGAGAATAGCGACCAAGGCGGTGGCTTACGTCGGAGCGGGCACATCGTCGGTCGGAGGGGACGACTTTGCAGGCAAATGTCAATGGCAAGCGTCAGAGGAGATGTCGACGAAAAGGGAGCTCGACGTCGAGGTGATGTGCAGTCGATGGCGAGGTCGGGGCTGTGTGTCACCGTGGCAGAGCGGAGGCGCTTCGTGGGCGTGTCGACGTCGGCGGCTTCAGCGATGGGGCGGTGTGTCGAAGGCGAGGTGGAGCTCGCAGCGGGTTTGGGAGGGGGTGGAGCTGCTCAGGTGAGTGGCAGAGGGCGCAGCGTGCGGTGGGCTTCGTGGGTACATCGGAGTGACGGACGAGTGTGGCGGAGTGATGCGGAGGAGCGAGGGCAGCGGGCTTAGGCGGAAGGCGAGGGGGAGAGGGGTTGCTCGTGGGGTGGCGAAGCCACGGAGGCAGGGCGAGAGGGGGGGGGGGCTGTTTGGGTTCGGTGAGCTTGCCGTGGGGTTGAGTTTGAGAGAGGGGGAGCATTTGTAGAGGGAGGAGAGAGGGCGAGGGGTGTACTGCGGCCTGGGTTTCAAAAGAAGAGGGAGGGTATGTGCTTAATCAAGGAGGTTGGCTCGGGCTTGTTGGCGAGGGTGAGCCTGGGGGGAGCTGAGCGGGGGGTTGGGTTTGTTTTAAGAGGGGGATGTCGTTGGGCCTTGGGAAATTCGAATGAGGGAGAGAGATAAGGGAGAAGCTGGGTTCGACTGTGTGCGTGTGTGTGGCTTAGGGGATGAACGTGAGAGAGAGGGGGAGATGGAAATGGGTTAGCATGGGTTCGGGTTGATTGAGAATGAGAGGGTGGGGGTGAAGAGTTTATATAGGATTCTTAGAAATTAAAACAATTAATAGAATTTTTCCAACATAACCCAAATATTAAAGGGGGAGGTTGAGATCCAAAAAATTTGGATCTCAACTAGCGCATTTGATGGGTTAAAGAGGGGTGGTTAGGGGATTATGGTAAAAGGTTATTAGTAAAAGTAAATGTGAAAGTAATTAGGGGATGTAATTAGTAAAAATGGAGGAATACAAACCCGTTTTTGCACACGACTCCAAAAAATTACGAAAACATAGCCACGGGATCGTATCGCCACAAGGATCGTGAATACGAGATCCATTTCGGGGTTTGAGTTATGGAGATACTAGTTTTTGGCCAAAACGTTTTGGATGTGGGTTTGCGGGTTCTAGGTCGATTTGATTTCAGAAAATTATGAAATTAATACGGGAAGCCCTAAATGATCATAGAATGATAGTGTAGAAGTTTGAAAATGTTTTGATGATGTTTATATTGAAAATTAATTAATTCAGCTAAATCAGTAACAATTGAAAATGAATTATTATAAAAATTATTTAGATGTGTTTGATGAAACCCGAACTTACTGAAATACATCATAATTAGTTTGATGCTTCAAAATATTTTTTACAAAGAATTTTGAAATCATTTTTTGATATAAAACTCCTGACTAACCATTATAAAACACTTTTAAAATGAGAAAATATGTGAAATACGTAAATAGATGTATTGACAAATATGGGTCGTTATAATTCATAATGGCCAAACTCCTCTTCAATTCGAAAATCAATCCAATCAATCGTGTCTACTTAAATTATAAATCACAATAACTTACATGAAATAAATTCAAACTATTTTGAGATATTAATCATGTCAATTGATTTTTTTAATAAAAGGCATATTAATGATTATACCATGAAGGAAAAATAATTAATTCAAGCCATAAATAATTTCAAGAATTCGATTAACGCATACTCATCCGATAAAATGAAACGTGAAGGATTATTAGATGATTAAAAAATGGTGGTTGATTCTTTTCTCTCTTTTTTTAATAAAAAAATCCTAAGATCTCATACTCCCCCAACTAAAGTGGACATTGTCCTTAATGTCGTAAAGGGTATGAGTTTATTCAAAAGCAACTCTTTGAGAAAGCAGATAAAAATTTACGCCATTGGAAAGAACACGCCGTGGTCAAATGGTGGATCATAGATCTTTAATGGTGGAAGAAGTTGTTCTACTTGCTCCTTGTGCTTTTTAGCGAGTTTTTTTTCTCCGCTCGAATCCTTATGGCTAAGCATTGACACAACCTATCATATCTCCTCCATGCTTGTACATTTGTCCTGCATGAGATACATTGTGTCAAAAGAGGTGGATAGACTTGATTATCGATAAAAGCTTGCCATAACGGGTCGTCATAAACAAAAAAGAATTTAAAGCTAGTCGACGACCATTAGAATATAAAAAATTTGAAATTTAAAATTGAGATTCAAAATTAGTTTGTTTGAGTTCATGGGAACTTTCCTGAAAAGGATCACTATACTTGATTTGATACTCTGCCTCAAGAGGTGGAAGTGGCTGCAGAAATGGATCTAGAGGGCAAGACAACTCAGGCTTTGTGTAGGTCATCATGTAGTCACGTTCGTCTGCTTCACCCTGTCCATCGGAAATCATAGGCTCTGCAGGCCTCTTGGAACTCTGTGGTTCTTCCTGAAAGTCTTCATGGATAATGGCTTAGTGTGCATCCTGAGGTGGAAGAAGTAGTGGCTGTTGAAACGAATCTGTGGGGAGGTATGGCTCGGGTTCCATCATAATCTATGAGTTCTCTCAGTCGCTCACATCTTCCTCATCATAAAAGTGATAATTCGTAGCAGTCCATCCAATGTACTGGTACATCATAAAAGTTAATATGGCGTTACATGAAAATGATAGTTATTATGATAACATCTGTTTGAACTTGAAACCTGAGGTGATAAGCCAGTAGCAAACTATTTAAACCACATACAAAGGAAGACCATAAAGTTTATTCGTGCTACTGGTGACTAACTGGGTCTAGTCGAGAAAGAAGGGGGCATCTACGAATCCATATACTTTTGTGCTTTTTCTTATCACCATCTAAGCACCAGTGACATCAATTTCCACAATGCCCAACCACATGCTAACGTCCAAAACAATGCCCAAAGGTGAGTATAAGGCCAAACTCAATGTCAGTATTTACTGCCAGCATTCCTTCCATCAATCTCCATAATATCCCACAATAAGGCAACACCCAAGCCCTCATCCAGAGCCAAGCACAAGGCCTACATCCAACTTCAACACCCAGGGCCAATATCATGCCAATAATCATCGACATCACTCCTTCCGTAGACCAATACTTGACATTTGCAACACCTAACATCACCCAACAAATGAACAACCAAAAGCATGCTTTCCAGCACACCAGAAGGAGTATACGCAAAAGGAAGCCTAGACGGGATCTCAACCTGGGTGAGATCCAGGGCAGAGGGCTCAAGAGAAATCCAAGGATCATGAATTCCCAAGATCTCAGCCATACGGCAACAGCGAGGGTGGCGGAGAGGGTCGTTGCTAATCCCAACAATCGTCGGTGGGCCATCGACGGTTGTCGATCCAATTCGTGCAACGACTGCTCGCCGTGGCAGGTGTCACCGGAAAGGGGATGGGGGTGGTGAAGCTTCGGCTGAGGCCGGAGGAGCTGGAGGCGAGATGGGTCAAGTTCGCTTGGGGAAGAGGCCGGGAGGAGTGGAAGTTGATACGGCGTAGGGGAAACCACGGGGTGGCTTGGTGAGGAAGAAGAGGGGGGTCTTTTAAAGAAAAAGAGGGGCACCGAAAGTCGTCGGTAGGGTAGGGTAGGGTAGGGTTAGGCAGGAACGGGGCTCAAGGAGGGGAGATAGACAAAAGAAGTAAAGAGGGGGAGATGGTAGGTGGAAAAAGATACGTCTCATGGGAAATCGGGCACAAGATGAAAGTAGGGGTTAGAATAGAAATATGATATCAAGAAGACGTAACAGCCTACACTCACATGTCGGGTTTGGCTCGGCTCAAATCCTTTAGCATCATCCTCCAACACTTCTGAGTGTCCTTCAATTCACTTTTTTTGTCGAGCTCAATCGAATGCTACCCTCCTTAAAATAGATGTAGCTATAATTCATGGTCAATCGAAAGGTCATCAAGTTAAAGGAAGAGTGATGGGAATCAAGGAAGTCCTAATGAAGATGGCAATAAGGACGCTTCACCCGTATATCCAATATAGGCGAATACTCGAGACATCTAGTACTCGAGAGTTCTATTTGAGTATTTTATACTGTACACCCTGATCTTGCTATATTGTTCACGAGGTAGTTAGCGTGGACCTGCGTGGGCCACCAAACTGTAACGACCCATTTCCTGGGCCCGTTACTTTTAGATATTTGCGCAGATCCTGCAGTTAACCAGTGAAAACAAAATAGCCACGATGCAGAGATGTACAAAAATACCCAAATAGTGTCCAATTAATACATCTATATTGTACAATTTGTTCCAACATACGTACATGAAGGAAAGAAAATATAACAACTGAAAATAGCTCTGGAAGCTGCAGTCTCATGGTCGAAATCTGGCGCTATTAGCTCTAGAGCATCTACCTCCATATGTACGTCGTCTGCGGTGCCGCAGAGATAGAATCGTAGATAAGTCACAACAATTCTAGCAATAGAAACAAAGTAGTTCAAAAGTATGGAACAGACTATAGTAAACAAAAGATGGTCGTACTGGTGCAAAAGAAAGGTAAGAACAGGCATGTATATACGAGCAAAAGTAAAGTACTGGTGGCTGCACAGGTGAGGTAAGTAAGGTGCATGTAATGCAGTAAATGTGACTGTGCAAGTGTAAGAGTGATAACTGTGGCGTGGCATATGGCAACAACAATGTTTTGACCAACAGGCAATGGAATGACAATATTGAGACAACCAGGTAGACGTAGTAACACTTAGGAAAAGATGAGCGCTTGACTATCTAATAGTGTAGGCATGCTTAAAAATAAGAAGTCTAGTTTAACTCCCAAATCAGCCTGGCAGTCAGTGCTTGAAGGCACATGTCACTTCAAAGACCGCAGGAACAAGTCCATTGGTTGACCAACCCCCTTCCCATTCCTTTCTAGACACTGATTCGGTAGTAATTTAAGACCGCTCATTATTATACCATTCTATCACGTTCGAGTGGTCTCGACTTAGTCAATAGAATAGTCCTATCAAGTTAGTAGTCGTGACAAAAACAATGGTATCAATCAATTATCAATTAGTGCAACATCAATCAAACTAGTGCATCAGCCTTGGCTCGAGTGTACGATATGCAACCAGAAGTGCACCCATCCCACAGAGCAACTCGTGGAATATCTACCTACCATTCATGCAGGGTGATGGTACAGCTTAACTAATAAGGGTGGACCTCGTTACTCCCGCACACTTCGTAGCTCAAGACTACCCCGTATCCCGTGTATTATCATAGTCCAATGTTCATATCCGTGATCGTATCAATATGGCCCCATGGGCCCTGGTATCGATCACGCTAGTGCAACAGTCTTAGCTCGAGTGTACGATATGCAACCAGAAGTGCACCCATCCCACGGAGCAACTCGCGGAATATCTACCTACCATCCCCTACAGGGTGATGGTACAGCTTAACTAATAAGGGTGGACCTAGTCACTCCCGCACACTTCGTAGCCGAAGACTACCCCATAACCCGTGTCGTATCACATTACATCTTTATAACCGTATCCATATATGTATCCGTATCCATATCCGTATCTGTATCCGTATGGCCTCATAGGCCCATCATTTCGTACATCCAACAATGTGTACAATAATACATCCATCAACAAGCACAACAAATACATATATATGGTATTTATTTGCTGAAAAGTCAAGGCAGAAGCCTCAACAAAGAATATCAGTCCTGAGCAATGCTTTGAAGTCCAACAACTATGATATCTAATTCCATAAAAGTGCACTATCTTAATTTAGTTCTGAGCAATGCTTTGAAGTCCAGCAACTATGATATTTAATTTCATAAAAGTGCACTATCTCAATTTAATCCTTTGGTCAGTCCACTATTGATTAGTTCATTAGTTAATTAGGTCTCTAATCATTGGTTCAAGTCAATAGTTGTTCTGAGAATATATATGAGGTCCTAAGTTCATACAAGTACACATGTTAAATTTCTAAAGTTAGAAATAGAGTGACTTACCATTGAGATCGTCGTAGTAAGACGAGATTGGAGCTGGAGCTTATAAAGATGCTGGTTCACGAGAATTGGTACCTGTAAACACAAGAAATTTATTAGTTATAGACTACCATATTTCCTAACTAATTAATTTGATCGTTTCGATTTTCTAAACTGATTGAAACGATGTCGAGAAGTGTTCTAAAGTTTCTATAGGCTAGATATGTTAAAAATAATTCTATTATAGGAGGAAATAATTTTCTAAAGCTTATAGTAATTTTTATAATTTTTAAAAGCTCAAAATAGATTTAAAAACTAATTTTTAATTAAGTAACGTATTTATTCAATAATTTCTTCTGGGTGCAATTTACATCGGAAAGTTACGAATGAGCTTTCAAAATGACCGTCTCGGAGAGTACTTTAACATATATTTTTATTACTTATTAATATACGTGAAAATAGCACGGTACTGATTTTTGAATGGAAATAACCATTTAACTTTTAGGCTTAAAAATTAATTCTGGAAAAACTAAGCATCAGATTGAGGTGAAACTAGCGCCATTGGGTCCAGAATGTCATTTTTGATTTTCTGGAGGTGATCTCATATTTTTCTGAGGCTTTGTCACGACCCGCTTCCCAAAAATGGAAGGCAAAGCGTGAAAAGGTCCGCTCAGACTAGAAGCTGTGAGGCTTCAGTCTGTAAAGCGTCTGGTATAACCAAGTAAAGGTCCTTGCAAATACGAAACAAAATAAAAATAATAATAAGAGAAAGAGAGATAACAATATTATTCCAATCTCAGAATGTCCACAAATAAAGTTCAGCATCACAGAAAAGCCACCAGGCTTAAAAGAGTCTAAAAAGGGCCCCAAGCATGGCCAACGGAAATATAACGAACATACAGAAAAGGAAAGGCTCTACGCACCGACAACCTAAGAAGAACTAAGCAGAAAGTGACTCAGAAGAAGTCTCTACGACTGGTCGCTGGTGTCCTCGAACTCCACGTCAACAGTGGACCCAGGCTCAACGTCAACAAACACCTCGTCCTCAGCAACGGGCCCTGGCTCAGCAACTAACATGCGACACCCAAAAGAGACGAGGGCGCATGTCAGCAAGTCTACAAGAGACTTGTGCAAGGAAGCTAAAAGAAAGAGAAACAACCTAGCAGTTCTAAAATATGCGATGACATGGCAGTTTAAGGTATGGATGCAACAAGTAAAGAAGTGCAACAAGTATGACATGGCATGTGTAGCAAAGCTACTAAAACATTCACATTGATTTACAAGACAAGTAAGCACGTCGTGCACAGAGTTTATGCCTTTTGGCTGGAGCGGCTGTACGGGCCAACTCTAAGCTCAAGTGATCGCTTAACCCTACCCCTCCACGTGTAATCGGGCATTGGCTTTTGACCAACACATGTAGCCCGCTTCTGGTTCACGAGCCAGGAAGTGTATTTGGCATATGGTTGTGCCTGCAACACAGGTGCCTAGCCTCAACAAGGAAGTACAAGTAGCGTGTGCTACGAATGCAACATTCAAGCATGGAATGACATGTTATGATACATGGCATGGTAAGAGTACAATTAAAGTGCATACAGATATGGAATTTAAACGTGACAGGCATGTCAGAGTACAAATAAAATGCATACATATATGGCGATTTAAACATGACAGGAAAAATGTATGAATGACATGGCAGGGTGTTAGATCTAGCTTCGTTGTCAAGCTAGATCTTAAAGTTGCGTCTAGGCGACTATCATTTCGTCGCCTAGTCTCTTTTGCACTAAAAACGAGGGATGGCGTAAAACATGGCCTAAAACACAAGTTGGCAAGTTTCACATGCCTGAAATACGTGCTGGAATCACAAAGCTCAAAATCCAATCACAGATTCACAAAGTCCAGAGCTCCCACGCTCAGTCCAACAATCAGCCTACAGTCCCGTATTATTAAGTTAGATTAGTGAGTCACGACAACAGAAATTACCAATTTGAGTTGTTTAACTGTCAAGTGGTGATTTCTACGGGGCAGATCTTACCTCAACACGACACGAGAGCTACTCTGACGTCGGGTAGCGACGTCAGGGGTTGGATCCGGTATCACGAATGTTTTGGGACAAACGGTTCTCTGCTGAGAAGACATTGGTTCAATAAGTCCGTTAGCGGAACCAAAAGTTGTTAGGAAACCTAAAAACGTCTATTATTCCAATTTTATTTAGGTTCACTAGCCCGAGATATGTGACACGACAATATTAATGATCGTTAAAATAATACTATCATGATAATACGACACGTTGCTAGCACTACAATCAAACAACAATTATAACTAAGCAACCTAGGTTACAAATAATTTACTGACGTTCTTAGTGTTAATGATACCTGCTTGATATCTGATTTTAGACTTATTAGCAATGTTATTTATTAAGTCAACTAGCTACCCTCTTATAACATGTCAATTACTGATTATTAGGTCCAAGATTGATCGAAAACTCTGTCCCAAAAGTGTTGGAAATCTGAAATAAAAAGGGGCAGCGTTGATTCTAACCAGGAAGAGAGGATCACCCTAGGGTTGGCGGTTCGTCGTGTGCAGACAGCGGGGAGGCCGCGTTGCGACTGATCGGAGAAACATGCGCAAGAGGGGACGCACGCTGGGCGGGGATCGACGTCATGGGCAGAGATTGGCGGCTGTGCGAGGCTGACGGGGACGCAAGGGGGCACCGGGACGCCGGCGATGGCCGTCGTGGGGCGGTGGCACGGCCGCGCCGTCACTGCTGTGCTGCAGCTGCTGCTGTCGCAGCTGTCGATGCCGCGGCTGCCGCCATGTGCTGCGGCGGCGCTGGGGCGCGGGACACCGGAGGGGAGGGTCGGGCGATGGAGTTGGCCGGAGGGAACTTGAGGGAGAGGGAGAGAGAACGGGTCGGAGAGCGCCTGGAGTTTGCATGAAGAGGAGAAAGAAAATTGCATGCGTGACGGCACCTGTGAGAGGTTGCGTGAGTCAAAAAATGCCCAGGGCTGCGGTTTTAGAAAAGTAGGGTTTTGCTAAGTAGGGCTTGATTTGGGTGCACTTAAGAGGGTTAGGAGAGGAGTGGAATTAAGATGGAGAGGGGTTTTGGGTGGTGAATAGCAGAGAAAGATATTTCCTCATTTGCTAAACACCAATAGGATTAAGGTAGCTGTGGGTATATGGGAGAGAGAATGTGAGAGGGTAGGGTACAGTTTAGGGGGGGGAAAGTGAGACTATCTTAGAGAAATATATCATGTGCAACTTAGGCCTAAACGTTGTTTAAGGATAAACTAGTGCACAAGTGGGTCAAACGGTACCCGATAAATATGAGAAAAATACCGGGGCGACTGTGTCGACGAGAGATACGAAACTAAGAAGACTGATCATGAGTTTGGCGACGAGAGACGAAACTAAAAATAAAAAGGTCTCCCGACAAAAGTGAGAATCACGACGCCTCTGCAAACAAGGTCATTTTGTGGGGGAACAATCCATGAAATGACATTCCAAAATATTTCCACAAATTAATACTCTTCGAGAGGGTCACAACGGCATATCACGTCATGCGTTTCGAATGATAGATAGGGCTAAGAAAAATACGCGGACTTCAAGGAAAAATACGTGTACAAAGGATACGGGGTCCGAAGGCGACAGTAATCCCAAATTAGGCACACGTCGGGGGTTGGCTTGCTAAGGATGCAACCAAGGTGCTACGGCCCTATCGACTCAACGACACGACTCACATACAAAGCAACAAAACCAATCAGGTACCCGAAATTGCTACACACACAGCCGTATAACGAATATTGAGTACCGGCCGTTACATCCTATCCACCTTAGAATAAATTTCGTCCTCGGACTTTCTAACTATAAATATATCTCTAGCCAGACTAGTAGCTATCCCAATGAACTTTCTAACTATAAATATATCTCTAGCCAGACTAGTAGTTATCCCAATCACATCACACTATAATTCAACCAGGTATAGCCATTACATGTGCTTTTATATGCACTAGGTAGTCAAACAATAACTTTACTAACATGTATATATTCACGCACATTATACACTTATACCACTCATAGTCAGTCATATTCATACACGTATTTCAATCATTCATATAGTCACGTCCATCCTTATATAACTATTAAACACTTATTTCACACCATGGTACACATACTCACAAACAAATAAATAGTTCACACCAGCAAATACAATCGTAGTACTTCACGTATAAATAACTAGCTATGCACAAAACAAACATGGGTATACTACTCCCTAATATTTCCTAGTATACATCCAATACTAAACACATCAACACATGTAATCACACCATACCATTATTAAATCAAGTTTACTATATCTAATATACATTCACCATTACAAGAATTTCACAAATATATAGTCATTCAAATGCACGCAGATACTTCACCATATATTCACATCACATACAGTCCTATAACTATATTCAAGACACACCACACATACCATAGTCCCAAATACCTATAACTAAGCACATACATACCCGTATATGGTGCGCACCCACACACGCTAATATACCATTCATACATACCACTCATACCACTATATGCTCAGCACATCCACACACCTAGTTTAGCTAGCACATATACGTTCACACAGGCAAGTCCTTAGTAAATAACTATACACAAGACCAACTCCTATAACTATATACTGGTATAGCCACCCATAATCATGCGCGTAACACAACCAGGCACAAATAATCCTATCATTATACATATATCATCCATCGCTATATTCATGGTACCACATGCAAACCACAGACATATGTAACAATATACTTAGAGTATACCCACTCAAGCTTGAGTGAGACTCAAAACACATATCAGAATACTCTATATACGTAACACGGTATCTATACCTATACCAATACCACTCCAATGTATACACATCTACCAACATAACCATATACATACCATAATGTCAATCACACTTAATATTTCGTCAGGTAACACCCACATAGTTCAATCACTTTATATACCATAATAACATTACAGACATCATCACACGTATAATTATAATACCCTCCCTAATACATGCATTCATCGTATAGTCACACACATGTAACATATATATTCACACCATATCCATCTACCTATAATTAGTATATCAACACATCTACTTATCCATACATAGTTAAGATATGCAATAATCGTGTATACCTCATGGTATACACGCACACAACATCCCGTAAAAGCGAGCAATACCAATCAAAATTATAATCCTACTACTGACGCCCCCCGGGTTTGTTGGCGTGTTTTTGATGTGTGAAATAATATGATTGGGGGCGTGAGATTTAAATATTTGTAACCGTAAGCGCACGGTGTTGTAGTATGGCTTGGGGGTCGAACTCAGGGAGGCGTGGATGTGCTTGTGTCAAGAAGGTTTAAATTCACCCTATGGGCGAGCTAGCCCGAATCGGGTAATGGGTTGTCACAGTAAATGGAATGCAAGCGATAAACAATATAAAGGGAAAACCCGGGACTCTGGTTTCCACCCTATCGTGCGATTCTCGCCGATACGGCCTACGGGTAGGATAACGATCGGAATTAAGGTCTAATGGTGAGACGTTGTCTCTGAAAGTGGTACCAGCGTCCCATGGGCCCGATATTCCGGTCGGTGCCCAGGATGATACGCCGGACTTCCCGGGTTCGGTCAGTGGGCACTCCCGTGTCCATTAACACTGACCGACTCCGGGAGCACTAAGTTCGCAACGATAACTCCCAACGTCTCATCCTGCCGCTCCTGCGCGCTAGGATTCAACGTCTACGCTAAGGGCGTGAGCTATGGCTAGGGAGTCAACCGCCAAGTTTATTCCCCCTTGGCCCAACGGTCAAAGGCGGTCTTTTTCCCACCGATGACAATAAAACACCCCGCGTAACCGGTAGATTCCTAATCCCTATCGATTTCCTAGTCCTATGGACGCATCGGGAAGAACACACGAAGGGGTTTCCACCAAAATCCCAGATTTAGGAACTACTCACACATATTTAGTAAAAAGCGATCTAAATAGAAATCGACCGTAAAAATCATGATCAGGCGATTGGAAAGCAGTAAGAGCAATGCTAATTACACTATATTAAAGTTTGACAAAGATCGAAAAACTTACAAATATCTGAAAAATTACAACCGTCAAGAAAGAGAAAAAACAGTAAAAATAACAACTCCCGTTTCTGGAAAACCTAGGGGTCATATATATAGAATACGATATCACCCGATCGGGTGAAAAGTCACCTGATCGGGTGACCTGCTTCGTTTCTTCGACTGCTCAGAATAGGACTTCACCCGGTCACCACGGCACGATCGGTTGAGGTTGAAGCTGATCGGTTGGATCTTTGTGCCGTCGGGTGAACCGGTCGGTTGATCTCTCCGTGTCGTGGCTTCGGAGAATCGGCTACAGGTGAACCGATCGGGTGAAGGTCACCCGATCGATTGGCATTCAGCATCAGATTTCCAGAGAGTTGGGGCGTTTGAACCGGTCACTGAACCGACCGGGTGACTTCTTGGCCGCTCCAACTTGTGTCCGAGTGGTGCACGCGTGCATCACCCGATCGGTTGGAAGTGACCAACCGGTCGGGTGAGGGGCTGAAAGATGTGATCTTCGTCGTTTGACCCCTTGGATCACGCGTGACTCCTCCCATTGCTCCGGGGATTCTTGATATCGTCGTTTTATGTCCCATATGCCGGTAAATTCCTGCAAAATACAAAAAACACGGAAAAGTGAAAGAAAACAAGAAAACACGAGAAAACGAATATAAGACGGCAGAAAATACGGAAAAACACGAAAGAAAACGTGCCCAAATATATGAAATATAAACGCATATCAAAATCCCCCAAGCTGAACTCTTCCTCGTCCTCGAGGAAGACGAGTGAGAGTAGGAGCTCGGAGGGAGAAAATAGAGAGAAGGAGAGAAAAAGAGAACTCTATATCCTAGATCGCCCGTCAGGGCCAACAAAAATAAAAAACGACACACCAAGCAAGCAGACGCCAAATCACATCACTAAACCAAGGAATACAAGTCCAGACAAGTGCCGTGGGCCCACGCGGTGAAGCGCGAGTGAGCGTGGTCGCGTGCTAGCAGTTGGTGCCACTATCTACATTGTGCAATAAAGCTCGATATACACAAATCCAAGAATTGACCCAAATATCGATTCGATTCGAATTAAGCGGTGAATATATAGCTCAAGCATGCATGAGAATAGAGCGAGAATCGAAGCATATCATGCGTCTGGGACTCCACAACTAGGGTTAAGGAAATCACCACACTATAGCCTAGATAAAAGCTAAAAGTTCCTAAGCCAAGTGTTTTCGAAAACGATGGGGGTTGAGATGATGTGGATTATTACACTCGGTGCAAATTCTCGCCTTCCCTTTATTCTTGGTAAGTAGGAAAGTATTCACACGGGAATTTTTTTTTGGGTTTTGGGTATTTGTATTTTTTTTTGGCTTTTTGGCTATACAATAAATTTTTTTCCTTTTCTTTTCTTTTCTCTTTTTTTTGGATTTATTTGGGGTTTTTTGGCTTTACACATGTGTACTCTCCCAAGTGGGAGAACGGTACACGACGAGGGGATTTGCACCAAGTAAAACAAAGAAAGAAATCGGAATCTAAACACTTGGGCAAAGGAAACTATTCTCGCTAATTAGAGCATGGGCTAAATGGGTTATCCTAGTCCTTAATTGTGGAATCCTGACACATGCGAAATGAAGCGTACGATATATATATAACATGCAGAAGAAGCAGACAGTAGAAACAAATACCGCAAATTCAAATCGAAGCATGATAATCTAGGGGTCATTCCTGGACAGATATATAAAGTAAAATCACAAAGTAGAAGTACACCACACAGCTAGGCACGACGCACGACTCACAAAAAGCTAAATGGATCCACGATGCATGAAATGCAAGAGGACTCGATATCCTAGGGCTAGTGAATGTGATTATCGATGCCATGCTAGGTGTGTGTGATTTTGTGGCAATTCATCATATGGTTCATCTCTCGGAGAAAGAGATAAAGAAAGAAGAAAAGAAAAAGAAAAAGAAAAAGACGTAGAAAAACGACTCAAATAACGAAGAAAAACGACACAAATGACGCACGAAGTGCGACTCCCCCAAGCTGAAACTTGCATTGCCATCAATACAATAGAATTAAATACGGGAGGGCAATGAACATGGGGGGAATACGCACAGACACAAAAAGATAAGAAAGAGAAGAAAATCACACAAACGAAACTGAAAATGAGAAATAAAAATAAAAAGCACACCACACGACATATAAACAGAAAAAAATAAAAATAAAAGAAAGAAAGGAAATCACACGACACGACAAATAAACAAACACACAAAGAAAAACGAAACACGACAGCACACAGAAAAAATTTGGCTTCCCCCAAGCTAGACGTGACAGTGATAGCAAAAACATTTGATCGTGAATAAGCAGAGATATGCAAGGGGGGTCAATGAACAAAAAGGAAATCAAAAAGCAGCAGAAGGGGAATCCTCGCCCTCCTCGGAAGAGGGTGTGGATGGGTGGTCGGGGGAGGCTGGGGGTGTGCGGAGAAGCGGGGAAAGAGGTGGAGGAATAGGTGCAGTGGGGGTGTGAATGATGGGCGGAGTGTCGGTGGTGGTGGGTGGTGGTGGAAGTACGGCGATCAAGGCGATGGTAGAAGGGATAGAAATGGGGGAAGAAGACGTGATGGTGACGGTAGTGGTTGGAGGTGGGAGAGATCTGGAGCGCACCTGCAATTTCTTGCAGCGCACATATGCAGTAACGGTGGAAGAGGGAGGAGGTGGTGGAGGGGCGGCATAAGTGGTCGTGAGAGGAGAAGTGGATACGGGGATGAGGATAGATGTGGGAGGGGGAGATGATCGCCTAGGGGGTGAAGGAGGTGGTGATGGGTGGGATGATGGAGGTGGTGGTGAGGGGTGTGATGTGGGTGGTGGTGGTCTGTAGACGTGAGTGAGAAGGCGGAGGATGGTGGCCACGTTCCTCTCAAGTGCGAGGAAACGTGGGTGAGTGAGAAATGAGGACGGCGGTGGGTCTGAGGGGACAGAGGACATGGCAAGATCACGGAGAGCTGTGACCTCGGCCTCGAGAGCAAGACGAGCCGAGGCCTGACGGTGACCAAAGGAAGTGGACTGACGTGAAGCGGAAGTGGTGCCAGGAAGTGATGTGGAAGTAGTGTCGGCGGCAGTGGTCATGCCGGCACTAGACACAAGGCCGGAGATGGCCGCAGAAAGATCCTCAGCAGTGATAGGGCCAGGAGCACGGGCGGTGTGACTAGGGCCAGCCCCGATATCTCCCCGGGACGCAGGAATATCCTGCTCACCTAAGCGGGCGGCAGGGGAAGGTGGTCTGCATGCGTCCGGGGAAGGAAAGGAAGGCGCAACCCCGCTAGAAACTCGGGATCGGGCGGAAAAGTCCAATCTCCCACGACAGCAATAGTCATGCGAACGGGGTTGGGGAGAATGGTGTAGGGGGCTGGGGGGTGGCCGTAGTTGAAATCAAATCGAAGATCAGGGTGGGGCTTAATCATATGAATATGCCGCATGACATCAAGATCTAGACGTGAGGGTCCTGTGACAGTGGGAAGATCACGGGGGATGTGGATATTAAATTGGGGATAAGAGGCAATGACAGTGATTATTCCCCCACAGCAAATCTTGCCCTTGCCGGCCTGACTAATCTCGAGGAGCTTGTAAATAAGCCAGTCGCCGGCATGGACGGGGACAGTAGGGGCCCTAAAGCTAATCCCATCATCGTCTCGAACGAAAGGGAAAGTCATGGCCCATAGAATGAAAAGATCAGGGATGGTCACGGTGCCTGACTCATCCCTGGGGAAAAATGCAGAGGATATGATTCGATGGGCCAGACGGAATATAGGATGTATGATTGAGGAGGCCTTGGCCTTACCTCGGGGATAGCGAGTGAGTATGGTGAGGCGGAACCAAAAATTATCGACGTCGAATTCCGGGGGTATCTGTAGTGTCGGATAGCGTCGTCCCCTAGAATAGGGAAACCAAATATACCATTGATCGTGTTCAGGTTGTTGCGGATGGTTTTGTTACGCACCTGGAAAATGACAGTCGACCCCGACTCACAAACGAGTGTGGAAAGAAATTCAAGTGTGAGGGACGGGTAAGACACCGCGGTGGTGTTCAGGAAGGCTAACCATCCTAAGTTCGCGAAAAGAGTCTCGACCTTGGTGAATACACCGAGATCGACAAGTGATTGGGTATGGGCAAACTTGGTTGATAGATGCCCCCGAGCATCAAGTCTATGGTAGAAGTCTTTGTGTTCTTGGTTCCGAAATTGATACCCATGCGGGCCCAACATTGGGTCCTCAGGGGGGATAACAGGTGGGGGAGGGGCTAGAGATAGTGCATGTGGTGTATTGGGAGGAGGACGTGTTTGTTTGCGTCTTTTTCTAGATGTTTCCTCCTCCCGCATGATACCCTTCCCCTTATCACGATCCCGGGCCATAGTGGATGTGTGAGAGTGATGCGAATGAGTGTAGAACACAATAATATCACGCACACACAAATAATCAAGCGAGTGAAAATTCTAGGGTAAAAAGTAAACTTGAGCAATGGAGCGAAGTTACCCAGCGGAGAATGAAGTTCCTTGCTTGAAATTGACCCCAATACCGTGCAATCAGACGGAGTGTGGAGCCGCGGCACTGTTCTTCAGCGAAAAATCCGGGAATGGGGGGATTAGGGTTTGATAAAGCGAAATGGGAGAGAGGGAGAGAGGGAAAACGATGGAGAGATGGAAGGGAAAGGTGGTGAGAGAGGCTAGAGTGAGAGTGGAGGTCGTGGGAGAGGTTTTTCGGCCGTTGGGAAGTCGGGGGAGACGAAACGACGGTGAAAACGACGAGATCGGGCGAGAAGAAACGAACGGGTGGGGGGGGGGTTATTTATAGGGTTTAAGTCGAACCGATCGGGTGAGTTGTCACCCGATCGGTTGACTATTAGGGCAAGATTTTCAGCTGAAGAAACGCTACAGGAAAACTGGTCGGTTGATAACTCACCCGATCGGTTGGCCGCTCCACAAATTTTTCCTAGAGTTTGGTACAGCTCACCCGGTCTGTCACCCGATCAAGCTTTGTATCAACCGATCGGTTGATTATTTCTCAAAAATTCCCAAGACTTCAGCCCAGTTCACCCGGTCTGTCACCCGCTCTCACAAGCCTTCACCCGATCGGTTCGTTGAGCGACTGATACGGTCGGCAACTGATACATCCCAACCGATCGGTTGGGGCCTTGTTTTCTGCAAAAGTGCAAAAACGGCCTTAGTCCCTCAACGGAAATTCTTGCGGCTGGAATTATTTATTAAAATAGATGAAATTAAGTTAAGAAAAAGTCCTAAAAAGTGGAAACAAAAGTTTAGAACATGGGTTGCCTCCCATGAAGTGATTTTGTTTAACGTTGTTAGCTCGACGCCCGCTGATGATGTTCAAGGCGGGCGATACGGGTGATGCCCAAAGTATGACATCGTTTCAGCTTCTCCCTTTGCTGTAGTCAGCGGCGACAAGAAAACTTGCTCGACTACCCGCCCTTTGTTGACGGGGTCTGGGGGCTTCTCCCTCATACTGGCATCCACCGCCACTCGCGTAAGGATTCGGACCTCATCCCCGGTGAGCCCCATGGGCTCTTTGCCTTTTCTCCTTGTAGGAGGAGCTTTTGGGAATCCGGGAGGGATCACATGTCGGGCGACCACCTCATCAGCAACTTCTTTCTTTGGTGAGCCACCTTGCTCTCCAAGATCTCCCAAGTGGTCGGGGGGATTTCTCGAGAGAATTTCCCAGGAGCTTGCCTCCACAGCTCTCTCTTCTTCCAGCTCCAGCACATTGATACTAGGATCATCCGGAGGATCGGGGTGCCTCATTGACAACCCTAAGTCGAATTCGACTTTTTCTTGGCCGACGTTGAGGGAAAGCTTCCCATTCTTCATGTCTATCAAAACACCGGCGGTTGCCATAAAGGGTCGTCCAAGGATTATATGGGTGTGCTTATCTTTCGGCATGTCCATCACCACAAAATCCACCGGTACTTGTACTCCACTCACATCAACGGGGAGGTCGTCTACTACTCCCACCGGGTATTTGACCGAACGGTCAGCAAGCTGTAATGTCATGCCGGTGGGTTCCAAGTCTCCCATCCCTATTCTCTTGTATAGCGACGTGGGCATTAGATTGACGCTCACTCCTAGATCGACGAGCGCCCTCTGGATTCGCACTTCCCCAATCGAACAAGGGATGGCGAAACTTCCTGGGTCTTTAAGCTTTCGCGGACTTACTCGCTGGATAAGAGCACTACATTTTGCCGTTAGAACGACCTTCTCCTTTCTAGAATCCTTTGTCACCAAATCCTTGAGGAATTTCGCGTAGGAGGGTATCATATCTATAGCTTCAAGGAAGGGTATTTGCAGGCTTAGATCTTTGACCATGGCAAAGAATTTGCCATACTTCTTGTCTATTTGGGCCTGGGCTAACTGTTGCAGAAAAGGCACAACGGGCTTGAATACCCGGAGGTTCCCTTCCTCGTCCTTTTTCTTCTCCTCTCCAATGGTGCTTCCGGCTCCTGGGGGGCACTCTCGTGGGGATTTGTGTTCCGCTCCTCAAGAAGATAGCTGACACGTTCGCATGCTCATGCGTGAGTGCCAAGGTTTGATTAGCCCCCCTCAGGTTCACCTCAGGCTGTGGCGGTAATAGATTCTGTGGCCTCTGAAGGTTCACCACTTGCAACCCCAGCTGGGTCACCTGATCAGTGAGAACTCTCTGTCCCATCTCCAGCTTCAGATTTATCTTCTCCTGGTTGGCGATGTATTGAGTCAAGAGGGACTCAACCGGAGAGATTGCCCTCTGCTGGCCATATTGCTGCTGGATGTGCTGCTGATTCCTTTGACCATACTGCTGATACTGTTGTGGAGGTTGTTGCTGCTGAAATTGCTGCTACTGAAACTGCTGCTGCTGAGGCCTAGCCGGCTGATATATCTGTTGTTGTTGCTGCTGAGTCGGATATTGATACGGTGCCCTGTAGCTAAGGTTGGGATGATTCCGGTTGTTTGGAGAGTAAACCGGGTTGGAGTTGGTTCGTGGTGGAAAAGGCGCATTCCCCATAGGATTGTAAAATAATGCGGTCGCCTGATCCAACGGTGGTGAGATGTCACCACCGTCGAATTCTCCAAAGACTTCGGATTCCACCGCAGCAATCTGTTGTGTACCGGCGCCACTGGCGCCTACCATCAATGCGGAGATCTGGGTCGACAGCAAGTCAAACTTGCTGGATAATTTGTCGATGTCCTCGACCCTATGGATGCCCCCAGATCTAGGTGTGGCTCTCTCGTCACAACAACGCTCATTGTTAGATGCCATATTTTCCAGAATCTGTCCGGCATCTTCTTCGCTCCTTGACATAAAGGACCCTCCAGCTGCGGTGTCCATGGAAGATTTCAAATCGTCCCTCAACCCATTATAGAACAGGTTTATGATCTGCCACTTGGGGAGCTCATGGTGGGGACATCTCCGCTGCATCTCCTTGTATCTGGTCCAGGCTTCGTGCAGAGACTCGTGGCTGGCCTGGGAGAAGGAGGAGATCTCACTCCTCAGCTTCATGGTCTTTCCCGGAGGAAAGAACTTCGTCAGGAAAGCATTTGAGAGCTTCTCCCAGGTGTTGAATGTATTCGGGTCCTTCCCCCTAAGCCACAGCTTGGCCTTATCTCGCAGAGAGAAGGGGAATAGCTTCAGACGGATCGCCTCAGTTGTGACACCGTTTATCCGGAAGGTGTCACATTTCTCCAAGAAGGAGTCCAAATGTTCAATGGGGCTCTCCATGGGTGCACCCGAAAATTGATCCTGCTGGATCCACGTCACCAGAGACGTCTTAAGCTCGAAGCTTTGCGTCGTAATAGTAGGATAAACGATGGAGGAGGGGGACTCGATGGATGGCATCGAGTACTCCAGCAGGGACTTGTGAGGTGGGGTGTTCTCCCCCATGGTTTCAGGGTCCTCTCTTCTTCGCTTCTCGGCGGTCAAACGCCTTAGGGTGGTGTTTATCTCTGGATCAACGGGAATCAAGTCGTCGAGACTTCTTGAACTCCTGCGTATGAAAAGCAACAAACACCCGTGAAGCGAAAAGTGGGAAAGAAACAGATAAGATAAAGAATAAAAAATAAAAATAAGAAAATAAAAAGGAAAAAGAAGAATGCGAAAATTATCGCGAGGTAGGGATGATAGCTAGACACAAGGGTTCATGAAATCCTAAAATAACAAGCACGTTGCCTCCCCGGCAACGGCGCCGTAAAGCTTGACGCCCACCGGGTTTGTTGGCATGTTTTTGATGTGTGTAATAATATGATTGGGGGCGTGAGATTTAAATATTTGTAACCGCAAGCGCACGGTGTTGTAGTGTGGCTTGGGGGTCGAACTCAGGGAGGCGTGGATGTGCTTGTGTCAAGAAGGATCAAATTCACCCCATGGGCGAGCTAGCCCGAATCGGGTAATGGGTTGTCACAGTAAATGGAATGCAAGGGATAAACAATATAAAGGGAAAAACCGGGACTCTGGTTTCCACCCTATCGTGCGATTCTCGCCCATACGGCCTACGGGTAGGATAACGATCGGAATTAGGGTCTAATGGTGAGACGTTGCCTCTGAAAGTGGTACCAGCGTCCCATGGGCCTGATATTCCGGTCGGTGCCCAGGATGATACGCCGGACTTCCCGGGTTTGGTCAGCGGGCACTCCCGTGTCCATTAACACTGACCGACTCCGGGAGCACTAAGTTCGCAACGATAACTCCCAACGTCTCATCCTGCCGCTCCTGCGCGCTAGGATTCGACGTCTACGTTAAGGGCGTGAGCTATGGCTAGGGAGTCAATCGCCAAGTTTATTCCCCCTTGGCCCAATGGTCAAAGGCGGTCTTTTTCCCGCCGATGACAATAAAACACCCCGCGTAACCGGTAGATTCCTAATCCTTATCGATTTCCTAGTCCTATGGACGCATCGGGAAGAACACACGAAGGGGTTTCCACCAAAATCCCAGATTTGGGAACTACTCACACATATTTAGTAAAAAGCGATCTAAATAGAAATCGACCGTAAAAATCATGATCAGGCGATTGGAAAGCAGTAAGAGCACTGCTAATAACACTATATTAAAGTTTGACAAAGATCGGAAAACTTACAAATATCTGAAAAATTACAGCCATCAAGAAAGAGAAAAAACAGTAAAAAATAACAACTCCCGTTTCTGGAAAACCTAGGGGTCATATATATAGAATACGATATCACCCGATCGGGTGAAAAGTCACCCGATTGGGTGACCTGCTTCGTTTCTTCTGCAGCTCAGAATAGGACTTCACCCGGTCACCACGGCACGGTCGGTTGAGGTTGAAGCTGATCGGTTGGATCATCGTGCCGTCGGGTGAACCGGTCGGTTGATATCTCCGTGTCGTGGCTTCGGAGAATCGGCTACAGGTGAACCGATCGGGTGAAGTTCACCCGATCGGTTGGCATTCAGCATCAGATTTCCAGAGAGTTGGGGCGTTTGAACCGGTCACTGAACCGACCGGGTGACTTCTTGGCCGCTCCAACTTGTGTCCGGGTGGTGCATGCGTGCATGACTCGATCGGTTGGAAGTGACCAACCGGTCGGGTGAGGGGATGAAAGATGCGATCTTCGTCGTTTGACCCATTGGATCACGTGTAACTCCTCCCGTTGCTCCAGGGACTCTTGATTTCGTCGTTTTATGTCCCCTACGCCGGTAAATTCCTGCAAAATACAAAAAACACGGAAAAGTGAAAGAAAACAAGAAAACACGAGAAAACGAATACAAGAAGGCAGAAAATACGGAAAAACACGGTAGAAAATGTGCCCAAATATATGAAATATAAACGCATGTCAACTACCATACGTATATATACTCATGCAGCAAATACATAACTACTTACGTCTAAGACAATACATATCTACGTACGAGCACACACTCACACTTACTAACATATAGGTCATATAATAGGCCTACTCACTTAACTATAAGTACACCTATTATCATTACACCTAACATTCACCTGACTTACTTATATATATATATATATATATATATATATATATATATATTGGAGAATATGCTTTGCATCTTTATTAAGTCATATGAAAAAAATACAAGACTCTCACGGATGGAGGAAGGATGTGTGTAGCATGGGACAAGAGCACATGCGCCCTTATCCCCACTGATACATGACACCTTCCGCTAACCGTCGGGTCAAATAAGAACAAAAAATACATGATGGCCATACTAGTCAACCAACCCCCAATTAGAAGGAGGGGCAATATCAGAATCCCTATCCCAATCTACATGCCTCAGGGCAATTCTGACGTCATCAGCAATAGTCTCAAAGAGCTGAGTTTGAGTCTGCCTGCTTCCTTCAAATATCCTCATGTTCCTCTCCCGCCAAATATGCCAAGTCAGCATAGCCAATACAGTTTTAGCCAACCTTCCCACATTGCTCTTTCCATGAAAAAAATGAGAGTATCAAATCCCCAATACCAGACAAAGAGGAGGGAATGGCGATGGTGATCCCCATCTTAAGGAAACTCCTGCAAAGGAGGTAATTAGTATAGGAGCATTCAAAAAATATATGATCCATGTTTTCAAGAATATTATCAGAGCATAAAGCACAGTAGGGTGAAGTAGGCACTCCCCATTTTACGAGCTTATCCCGGGTAAGCAGTTTCCCGTGGAAAGCTCGTAGTAAAGTGATAGCCATCTTGGGGATGTGCCCCTGAAACCAGACCACCTTGTAATAGGGAAAGAGAGGTTTAATAACCCGAGAGCCATCCCATGCATTGCGAAGAGAAGGGTTTTTGGAAGCCCAAGCCCAAGAATCACTGCCCACAGTCAATGCACTCGTATTGAGAATGTGCTGAATAGGAAGCAGAGAGCTGCAGTCTGACCAACTCCCATTAGCCCAATAGTCATTAACCATGCTCTGTTCCTCTCCAACGGGGACCTCATAAGAGTCACAAAGAGGGCCACAGGGAAGCCAATTATCATACCAGAAGAGGGTAGAAGAGCCATCCCTAACATTGCGTTTGGTAAGTTTCCTGGTGAATTCGCGGCAATGTAGTATAAATTTCCAGGTTCCAAACTGCATAGGATGGGGCTTGGCCAGAAAGAACCCCATGTTACTCATATAATGGTTCCTCATGTAAGTAGCCCAGACACCCTTATGAGAAAGCATGCGCCATGAGAGTTTAATACCATAAGCTTTGTTTAATTCTGTAAAGTTTCTGATCCCAACCCCCCCTTCCTGCTTGGGAACACACATATCATTCCAGGCCCAAAGATGGTTTTTCCCCCAGATAAATTTCCTGCACATGGAGGTGAGAATGCTAAGAACAGACTTAGGTATGCTAAAAGCCTGCATCCAAAACCCAACCATGCCATATATAACTGATTTAACCAGCTCAATACGCCCAGCAATGGATAAAAGGGATGAGGACCACCCCTGTAACCTGCCTTTGCATCTATCAATCAGGCGCCCATACATAGCAGCGTTGGGATATTTAGTAGAGAGGGGAAGTCCCAAGTATGTGGATAAAGACTGCACTCTACGAATGCCCAAGATGTCAGCTAGACCACCAGACCCCCTCGTACCTTTACTGAAAATGCCAGCACTTTTGCTCCAATTCACCTCAAGAGCAGTAAGGGACTTGAAAACAGAAAGGAGGTCTCTCAGACCCTCAAAGGATTTGAGGTCAGCCCGACAAAAAACCAATAAATCATCAGCAAAGAGAAGATGTGTAACAGCCCCCGCTCTTTTCATAGGCATAATGCTGCGCGTGACATTGGCCCTTGCCATAAGCAAGGAGAAAGCCTCCATGACAATCACAAAGAGATAGGGGGAAAGGGGGTCTCCCTACCGTAGACCCCTATTGGATTGGAACATACCATAAGGGGAACCATTAATCATGACAGAAAACGAGGGGGTAGAGATACATTCACATATCCAACCAATAAATTTGTGCTTGAAGCCCATCTGGTGCAACATGTAGAATACAAATTCCCTGTTAACGCTATCGAAAGCTTTGCGTAAATCAAGTTTAAGACAGGCCCGAGCCCCCATAGGATTATTAAAACCTCGTATATGCTCATGGGCAAGCAACGCACAATCAGTCAGGAGACGATCTTGAAGAAAAGCCGCTTGATTTGGAGATATGAGCTCAATGACCGCTCTATTCAATCGATTGCATAGAATTTTGCTAATAATCTTGTATAGAACATTACAGCAGGATATCGGTCTGTAGTCCCCCAAGCCAGACGCATTAGCACTCTTCGGTACAAGAGTAAGGAAAGTATGATTAATCGGACGATAAATCTTCCCAGATTTGAAAAAATTGAGGACAGCTAAGGTGACATCTTCACCAACAACATCCCACGAATTTTGATAAAAGAAACCATTGTAACCATCAGGGCCAGGAGCCTTGTCCACACCAATTTGAAAGACAGCTTTCCTAACCTCCTCAGCAAGGACATGTCTTTCAACCCAATCAGCAGCAGTTTTGGTAAGCACTCTTTTAGGAGTAAGACAGGGAAAGACTCTCCAGTAATCATTCTGATTATAAAGGTTTGAGTAAAACTCAGGGGCCTCAGCTTTGAGCACGTCAATAGAATTGTTGCTAGAGCCATTGGCAGAGATAAGATGCCCAATATTATTATGACTCTGCCTAGCCCTCATGGCAGTGTAAAAAAATTTGGAATTACGATCCCCAAGATGCAACCAATCTTGCCTACTCTTCTGCTTAAGATTGGATTCCTCAATATCAATAGCCTCAGCAAGCTGATTTATTAAAATACGTTCTTTCTTTTGCATCTCAACACAGAAGCTCAGATTAGGATTATTTTGAACAGATGCAAGCTCAGTACGAATTTTAGCAACATCATTGGCATTGCGAAAAACCGCCCCAAAGCGCTTGAGACCAATTTTCAGATTCTTAAGTTTGGCAACCAGACGAATCATTGGACAACCATAAGCTCTAATGCTCCAATGTTCCTTAAGCAAACTAAGGAACTCGGGACTGCGATGCCAGGCATTAAAGAATTTGAAGGGTTTAGGATCAGACCCCTCCAATTGATGAGTATGAATAATCAGAACGGAATGGTCACTAGTGCCCCCAGCAACGTATTCACAGTATGAAGATGTAAGAACATCCATCCAAGAACTATTGCAGAAGGAACGGTCAAGGGTAGCAGAAATACGTCGTTGCCCAATACTACGATTATTCCAGCTCAAGGTATTGCCAACGGTTTTAAGTTCCATAAGAGCGCTGGCATTGATGCAGTCATTAAACTCATCCACCATATGCTCATCAATCAGTCTACCTCCCACTTTATCCATAGCATATTTAACACAATTGAAGTCCCCCCTAATTACCCATGGGAGACCTTTATATCTGTTAGCCGTATCCTTAATATCAGCCCAAAGAACTCTGCGATCTTGGTAAGAATTGAATGCATAAACAATAGTCACCATCATGGTGAAGCCAGCAGTATTGACGCATTTCATAGAGAGGTGTTGGGCCGAGACACCATCAACCAAAACCTTCCAGGTGTCGGGATCATACATGACAACAATCCGACCATTGCAGTGCGAACAACGATTGCTAATAGAGACCCAGCTCTTAGGGAAGCAACTAATAATACGATGTGCATTTTCCTCAACAACCTTAGTTTCAAGGAGGCCAACCAAAGGGGGTTTAAGATCACGCATACGGATTTTGAGTTCCTTCCGTCTAGTTGCGCTATTAAGCCCCCTAGTGTTCCAGATGAGCACAGTCATTTAGAAGGGGGGGAAGGATGCTCCACATCCTTATTGATTCTAGAGCTTTTACGGATGCCTTTAGAAGAGACCACACCCTTCTTAATCGGCTTGGAACTTTTCCGTTCCTTACTTTTTTGCTTCAATTTCTCTTGCTCCTCATACCAAAGCTCATTGATGATGGTCATATCGTCTGGCTCGTTATCCGAGTCAATGGCATTATCAGGGTCATCGAGCAAGGAGGCTCCTAAGCGTGGGATATTGCCCCCTCTTAAGACATTAAAAGGATTGTCTTCGCATGACCTAAGCTTGCTGCTGTTTTGGCCCGTGCTAGACGTATCGTTAGTAATAGGCGGAGGGGGAGAGGCGAGCGCCATATTCCCAGTGCCACGTACCACGATCCCCGACCCGTCCCCCCCTTTATTAAAGTTGTTACACGGGCCTACAGTCGCCCTCACATAGCTAGGGCCCGCTAGCCCATATACATTAAAAACCTCTGTGCCATACTTGCTCATCGGATGCAAGGTCTTCAGCTTATCTGCACCCCAGTCTGGGACCTCCTCTGCGGGTTTCGCAACATTATTGCCCTTGCTTTTTGCTTCGGAGACAGTACCAAACCCTTGCGTATGCAGTCCCTCATTGTGCCCCACCTCGATGTCTCCCTCCCTGTTACATTTTTTATCAACACTGGTCGCAGCCAGCACACAAGCACCCTTTATAGCTGTAACATCCCCTACAGCATTGACAACGGCCTCTTCGCCTTCCATCCTATACACCTCCTCTAAGGGAGCCCCTTGGCTACGTGATACATCATTACAAGATTCACCGCCCGTGGGCATAGGCACCCTATTACAACCCCCTACAGACCCCCTATCAGCACCATCCCCAGCAGTATTTACAACGGCCTCAACGCCTTCCCCAAGTTTACAAGTATCCACCCTATACACCTCCTCTACAGGAGCCCTATAATTGCTTGAGACAACATCGTTACAAATTTTTCCGTCATTAGGCATGACTTCATCCCCACAGGACTCGGCCATTGCGACAGCATTTATCCTATCAGCATTCCTCTCCTCATCTTCACCTGCAGTCTGCTGATTCAACATGCCCGTAACAACAATCCCAGCAGCATTTCCCCCCTCTTCACTGTGGCAACCCCCATTCATATCGTGCTTCTTCTCCCCCCCATAATCACCAGTGGATAACCCGTTCTCCAACCCAGAAGAAGAGCAGATAGGGGAAGATGAGGCGAGGGCACTAACCTTTGGCACAAGGTCTCCCGTAGATGTAGCCATTGCCATCTTCCTAATAGCAGCATCCCCATCCCCATTGCGTTCGCCTTCTTTAATATTTGCAGCGCCCGCCAAAGTACACTGCTTCACCAAGTGACCAAAACATTTGCAATTAACACATCTTGGTGGCTGCCCCTCGTATCTGACATCGATATAGAACACATCTCCATCCTCCGTCTGGGCCTCAACAGAGAGAGGGAGCTCCTTAGCCGCTGGGACATCCACAAGACACCGAGCGTACGCCATTCTTTCCATCGACGCGATGGCTTTGTCCAAACAGATAGGCGTACCAATAACACTTGCGATGATATTAAGAATCTTTATAGACCAGAATTTAAGCGGGAGATTGACGTGCGTTTATATTTCATATATTCACGCACGTTTTCTTTTGTGTTTCTCCGTGTTTTTCTGCCGTCTTTTATTCGTTTTCTTGTATTTTCTCGTTTTCTTTCACTTTTCTTTGTTTATCCATGTTTGCAGGAGATTGACCGTGTAGGGGACGTTTAACGACGATATCTCAAGTCCCCGGAGCAACGGGAGGAGTCACGCGTGATCCAGGGGGTCATACGCCAAAGAATACATCTTTCAGCCCCTCACCCGGTCGGTTGGTCATCTCCAACCGATCGGGTGATGCACGCGTGCACCACCCGGTCTCAGCCGGAGCTCACATGGAAGTCACCCGACCGGTTCACAGACCGGTTCAGCGGGGGCCTGTTCTCTGTCTTTTCGAGCAAAATGCCAACCGATCGGGTGACTCTCACCCGATCGGTTCATCTGTAGCTGAAGATGAGGAGCTGAAGACACGGGCTCCAAACCGATCGTTTCACCCGACGGCGCTAAGATCCAACCGGTCACTCAAGAACTCACCCGACCGGTTCATATGATCGGGTGAAAGCTCGCCGTTTTCTGTTATTATTTTGTAACGGATCAACCGATCGGTTGACTTGTCAACCGATCGGGTGATGCGAGAGTCTATAAATAGAACCCATAGGGTTCCAGAAACGGGGGCTGCTAGTTTTTTACTGTTTTCTCCTATTGTGACGGCTGTAATTGTTACTCTTTTGTAAGTTTTCAGATCTTTCTCAAATTTTAGTATTGTCTTATCTACTCTATTACTTTCGCATTCCAATTGTCTGATTATGATTCCAACGGTTAATTTTTATTTAGATTGCTTTTTAATGGATTTTTGTGAGTAGTTCCCAAATCTGGTATTTTGGTGGAAACCCCTTCGGGGGCTCTTCCCGATGCGTCCATAGGGTTAGGAAATCGATAGGGATTAGGAATCTAACGGTTACGCGGGGTGTTTCATTGTCATCGGTGGGAAAAAGACCGCATTTGACCGTTGGGCCAAGGGGGAATAAACTTGGCGGTTGACTCCCTAGCCGTAGCTCACGCCCATAGCGTAGACGTCGAATCCTAGCACGCGGGAGCGGCAGGATGAGACGTTGGGAGTTATCGTTGCGAGCTTAGTGCTCCCGGAATCGATCAGTGTTAATGGACACGGGAGTGCCTACTGATCGAATCTGGGAAGTCCTGTGTATCATCCTGGGCACCGACCGGAATATCGGGCCCATGGGATGCCGGTACCACTTTCAGAGGCAACGTCCCACCATTAGAGCCTAATTCTGATCGCTATCAATACCCGTTGGCCGTATCGACGAGAGTCACTCGTCGGAGTGGAAACCAAAGTCCCGGGTTTATTTTCGTATTGTTCATACCCTTTATTCCTTTACGTGACAACCATCCACCGATTCGGGCTAGCTCGCCCCCGGGGTGATTTAGGTCCTACTTGACTCAAGCACAACCTCGCCTCCATGTGTTCGACCCCCAAGCCACACTACAACACCGTGCGCTTGCGGTTACAAATTTCTAAACCCCCACGCGGGTCCCCCGGCCATTTGCGGATAGCAAGCCGGGGTCCACGTCAAGTTTATGGCGCCGTTGCCGGGGAGGCAACGTGTTTGTTATTTTAGGATCTCTTGAACCCTCGTGTCTAGCTCTCATCCCTACCTCGTGATAATTTTTGCATTCTACACTTTTAGATTTCACTTGGACATACTGTGGATAGTAATTGTATAGTGCTAATTGACTGAATCGCCGTGCTGCCATCGCAACTTGCGGTTCCCGTTTATGCAACCTGTGCTTTTGACGTGTTTGCCACTTGTGCAGTTCTCTCTCTCTCCTTTCATATAAGATCCTGACCCCACGGCGAGGATGTTGCATGCAGTTTCAGGGGACATCTGGGATCACTCTCACCATATCCGCTGTTTGGCGCAGAGCTTAGCAGAATCACTGAATACTTCGAATATACTATCCCTCCTGTCTGCCACCGTGGAAAGTCAGAGGAGATATCGAGATGCGCAGGAGCACCTTGCCATGGCAACTCCATTTCCTCACGGTGAAGTGGCGTGTATCGACACCCATGATCCCGAATGTAGTGAAGAAGAGTTATCCGCGAAGTTTTGTCAGGAGAGCCATCCGACCGGGTTTGTAGGCTACGCTGGACATGAATCAGTCTATCCCTTGCAGACTTCTATTGAGCGTCCCCGTTCTTTGGACAATGAGGAAGCTGGAAACAGTTGTGGGGAATCATCGATGATTGAAACCTGTTTTCACCTACAAGCCTTCTTCCCAGACAATTATTATGAGTTTGGAAGAGACCCGATGCCTCCCTCGATCGTTCCCACAATACCTTGCGAAACTTTGCCATGCGGAGCCACAGCCGAGGGTGAGATTCCGGATGCTGGTTTCCGAGAAATCCACGAAGAACTCCTTTCCCTTAAGGATGCTCAGCTTGAGAAGTATGCGTCAGGGCCTCAAGAAGTTGAGATGAAAGAATTACCGCCGGGGCTTAAATATGAATATTTGGGAGCTGGCTCGACCCTTCCGGTCATAGTCAACTCTTCACTGCCCGAAGACCAAATGACCAAACTTCTTGGTGTTCTAAAAATATTTAAAGGAGTTTTCGGATATGCAATTGAGGATTTAAAAGGGGTTAGCTTAGGCCTCTGCTCACACAGAATTCTGCTTGAAGATGAGCAAGCCTCCTCGATTGAGCCACAACGGAGGTTAAATCCCATAATGATGGAGGTTGTAAAGAAAGAGATTGTTCGGCTTCTACATGTCGGTATTATATACCCTATCTCCGATAGTCGCTGGGTTAGCCCGGTGCACGTCGTACCCAAGAAAGGAGGAATGACGGTGGTTCGTAATGAAAAGAACGAGCTAATACCAACGAGGACCGTCACGGGGTACAGGATGTGCATTGACTATAGAAAGCTGAACAAAGCTACGAGGAAGGATCATTACCCTCTCCCCTTTATCGACCAGATGCTCGAGAGACTGGCGAAGCATAATTATTTCTGTTTCATGGACGGGTATTCAGGGTTTCTTCAAATCCCTATTCATAACGATGACCAGGAGAAGACGACTTTCACTTGCCCATTCGGAACGTATGCCTATAGAAGAATGCCGTTCGGACTTTGTAACGCCCCTGCTACATTCCAAAGACTCATGTCCGCTATCTTCTCCGACTACTCCCAAGACATCATGGAGGTTTTCATGGACGACTTCTCCGTCTACGGAACTAAGTTTGACTCGTGCCTCAGCAATCTAACTAAGGTCCTGGAGAGATTTCAGGAAAAGGGACTTGTCCTAAACTGGGAGAAGTGCCACTTCATGGTCCAAGAGGGAGTTGTGCTGGGGCACGTCATCTCTTCGAGGGGAATCGAGGTTGACAAGGCTAAAGTTGAAGTGATTGAAAAGCTTCCACCACCGCTCAATCTTCGAGGAGTCCGTGGTTTCTTAGGACACGCGGGATTCTATCGCCGCTTCATAAAAGACTTCTCGAAGATTTCCAGGCCGCTGAACCAACTCCTCGTGAAGGACGTGCCTTTCGTCTTCAGCGAGGAGTGTATGGAGGCCTTCCGCACTTTGAAGCAAGCTTTGATTTCCGCGCCCATAATACAGCCACCAAACTGGAATCTACCCTTTGAGCTGATGTGTGATGCTAGTGATTATGCGGTTGGTGCCGTCCTGGGGCAGAGGAAGGATAAAAATCTTCATGTTATATAGTATACGAGCAAAACCCTCGATGCCGCCCAAAGAAATTATACTACCACGGAAAAGGAATTGCTCGCGGTGATCTACGCCATGGATAAGTTCCGACAATATCTCGTTGGCGCCAAGGTGATCGTGCACACGGATCACGCGGCTCTTAAATACCTATTGAACAAGAAAGAAGCTAAGCCACGACTCATTAGATGGATTCTCCTCCTCCAGGAATTCGACCTGGAAATCAGAGACAAGAAGGGGGCGGAGAATGTTGTTGCCGATCACCTGTCCAGGATGCCCACTCTCGATTTAAATGCTACACCGATCGATGATTCACTCCCCGACGAGCATCTCTTCTCTGTCTCTTCTTCCTGGACCCCCTGGTACACCGACATCGCAAATTATCTGGCTTGTGCCATCGTCCCCCACAACGCGAGTTTCCAGCCAAAGAAGAAATTTTTCCATGAGGTCCGCAAATTTTATTGGGATGACCCCCACCTATACAAAACTTGCAATGATGGGGTGATACGGAGATGCATCCCTGAAACTGAGGCGACCTCTATCATTTCCCACTGCCATGGGCAGCAATGTGGGGGGCACGCGAGCACCTACAAGACCACCGCAAAAATTCTCCAAAGCGGATTCTACTGGCCCACACTCTTCAGGGACACACATGTTTATGTCAAAGCCTGCGATAAATGCCAAAGAGCTGGGAGTATCTCCAAAAGGAATGAGATGCCTCAACACTACATCCTGGAGATAGAAATCTTCGATGTATGGGGAGTGGACTTTATGGGACCGTTCCCTTCCTCCTCGGGGAACCAGTATATCTTGGTGGCTGTAGACTACGTGTCGAAATGGGTTGAAGCGGTGGCCAGTCCAACCAACGATTCCAGAGTGGTGGCCAAGTTCTTTAAAAGTAACATCTTCCCGCGGTTCGGTGTACCTCGTGTCCTGATCAGTGACGGAGGGAGCCACTTTATAGAGAAGAAATTCGAGGCCCTCTTGAAAAAATACGGGGTACAACACCGGGTGGGGCGTGCCTACCACCCGCAGACCAGCGGTCAGGCGGAAGTCTCTAACCGGGAGATTAAAAGCATACTAGAAAAGACGGTGGCCAATTCTAGAAAGGACTGGTCATCGAAGCTTCCTGACGCGCTTTGGGCCTACAGGACGGCATTTAAAACTCCTATCGGCACAACTCCCTACCGGCTTGTCTATGGGAAAGCTTGCCATCTTCCTGTGGAATTGGAGCATAAGGCGTATTGGGCGGTTAAGAATCTGAACTTCGACACCAAGAAGGTAGGAGTGCACCGGCAGTTACAACTCAACGAGCTCGACGAAATCCGGCTCAACGCTTATGAGAACGCCAAGATCTACAAGGAGAAGCTCAAACGGTGGCACGATAAACGAATCTTGAAGAGGGAATTTAAAGAAGGGGACTTAGTGTTGAAAGCAACGAATCAGGATCTTAGTTTGATGATGACAAACGTGTCGGTATATCTAATGTGTGTGCCTAGTGTGTTTCAGGATTGGCGAATCAGGCGAATCAATATATCTCTCTTCATATGGAGGAATTACTATGTATACAGCTTTTGGGAGAGAGAGTAATTGATGTGCTCAAAGCAAATTAGACTTGGTCAAGATGAAAAGATGAGGAGAGACCAATTCAAACCTCATAGGGATTTAGTCAAATCCATTAGAAGATCTCATCCTATTTCCTAATGCTTCTCCAATACAAAATCCCAACTTCTCCAATACAAAATCCCAATCATATTATAGAATTCCTATATCATATGGATTCCACTTGATGCTCTAGCCGCAACCTAATGCAACAAACCCTAGCAATTGCCTATATAAATGCATTCCTCAAAGAAGAGAAGGGTACGGCAATCAACAAAAAACGAGGGGCTACAAAATTTTGAGTGCGGCCAAGAACCCTAGCCTCAACTATCTATATTTCCTCAAGCATCCATTGCAAAGCTCCTCGTCCAAAAAAAATCCTCTCGCAAGCATATACTTCCTCAAGCCAAAAAATTAATTAAAAAGAGACTGCGGCTTCAGCATCCGACGGCCAAGCTTCAAACTTCACCCTCATCATCCCCTCACGATCGACGAGAAGTCCAAGCCATCGCCGTGGGAGATCACGAAGCTGTGGGCGCTGCTACTGAAGACCGCTGCTGCGAAGAATAGTTGCTCGCTGCCACCACCAAGATGGAGCTACCGCCGTTGCAAAGTCGGAGAACGCCACGAAGACTGCCGTTCGTCGCTGTTGAAGACTGCAGCAACCGCCATCCTCCTTGCAAGAAGAACGTCACAGGAGCCATCGTCGGAGAAGTAGGAGCAGCTGCCATCTCCATCCTCATCAAAGTCACCATCTGCTCGTCATCGAAGCTCGCCCTCGAAGACGCCGCCGTGTCGCCCGGAGAAGACGAGAGGAGTCGCTGCTGCATCATCTAAGAAGTAGACGCCGGTGCCGAAGAAGAAGTCGCCTTCAACGTCCAAGCTCTCGTCGCCGTCGAGAGCTGCTGAGTCGAAGTTAAAGCCTCGCCGCTGTCGACAGCAAAGTCGACGACGATCGAAGAAGATCCGCTGCCACTCATCATCCGCTCGCTGTCGTGGAAGTTCGTCGCCGTTCTCCCACCGGAGAAGATGCTGCATCCCCGTCGACAGCAAAGTCACGACGAAGACATCGCCGCTGCTGCAACTTTGTCGCACAACGGAGGAGTTGAAGACGAAGTTGTCGTTCGCCGTCGCCATCGGTGCTGAGTCGAGGAAGCCGATCAGCCACCGTCGATCATCTCGAAGCACCGCCGCTGAGCACCATCGCTGAATCACCACGCGTTCAAGTCGCCGTCGCTGAAGACCCAAACGAAGTCGCCGAGAACTGCGGACGGAGACGAAGAAGCTCTCGCCTGCATGCCGTAAAATCACCGGGGGATCATTCTCAAGATCGGACGGCTACTGCGCCTCGTGAAAACCGAATTAACGGCTGCGCTCAATTGATTGGGACGAAGCGGAAGTCTTGCGGAGCTGACGTGGACGGCGGATTAATCACGAGAAATAGATCGGATGGCCAGGATCGTTTGATGAATGCGTAAATCGAAACCCCACATCGAAACTTTGCAAGCTGACGTGGCAAGGCATTTTAGAGGAGTTGCTTTGCGCACAGGCCCGTGAATTAAAGAGCTGAACTGAATTGCTCCATGCACCGACCGCTTTATTGCTGAGCGCACAGACTGAAGATTTATAAAGGATTGAACTGATATTGCTTTGTGCACAGACCAGTGCATATCTTGACATCCAGGAGTCGGATTGAGACACCGTTTGCGTCAGATTGGAGCTGACGACGTGCTGATTGACAGAGACGCCTACACGGACACAAACTGAGCATTTCTAAACCCTTAAACTCTTTTATTTGTGTCTTAGTGTAACGTTCTCTGTAGGGGAAACTTTTACCTTCTTTTGTGACTATTTTGGGACTTGTCTAGTTGGGACTAGACAAGTGGGACCCAGCTAGTTTGGGACTAGCTGGTAGAAAGCTTTGCTAGGATTGATAGTGAGAGGAAACACTGTGTGTGGGGTACTGAGAGTCTGGCGAGTGTAGGGACGTAGAGGGTGCTCTGAGCGTGCTCTAACTTGTGACTTTGTACCTATTGCACTATTCAATCTAGTATTAGCTTTGGGGGCTGGAGTAGGTCGTTGGGACGACCGAACCAGGGTAAATCAGCTGTGTACTCTGTGTCTGCTTTTTATTACTCTGGTTGTGGTTTTAACTGCGTGTGATTTCTCGTGGGTTGCACGAGAATTTTTTTATTAGCCTATTCACCCCCCCCCCTCTAGGCTAGGATCCAGATCCAACAAGTGGTATCAGAGCCAGTTTAGTAGATCTAGCCTAGTTGACCATGGACCACATTGATAGTGCTTTTGCTGAGGGTCAGTCTATTTCCCGACCACCTAGATTTAATGGAGGAGATTATGCTTACTGGAAAAATCGTATGAAAATCTATCTTATTTCTATTGATTATAAAGCTTGGCAAATTGTTGAAAAAGGCTATAAATCACCTGTTATTAAAATTGAAAATACTGAAATGCCTAAACCTGATGATAAGTGGGATGATAGTGATTGGAAGCTTTATTCTCTTAATGCTAAAGCTATGAATGCTCTTATTTGTGCATTAGATAAATCTGAATTCAATCTTATCTCACATTGTCTAACTGCGCAGGAAATATGGCATACTTTGGAGGTGACGCACGAAGGAACGTCACAGGTGAAGGAGTCTAGACTTGCACTTCTGAGCACGGAATACGAGGGATTTCGCATGCTACCATCAGAGACGATATCAGAAATGTTTGCAAGGTTCACCAACATTGTCTACAAGTCTAGTTCGCTCGGTAAGCCATATTCTAGCCTTGAGCAGGTGAGGAAGATATTAAGAGCTCTGCCAAGCTCTTTCAGGCCTAAAGTCACTGCCATCCAAGAAGCGAAAGATCTGTCACAGATGAAGGTGGAGGACTTGATAGGTAATCTAATGTCCCACGAGCTTGAATTGCAAAATATTAATGAAAGGGAGAAACCTGAGGAAAAAGAAAAAGCTACCAAGCCACTTGCTCTGAAAGCTGACGAAAGCGAAGAAGAAGATGATGACATAGCGCTAATGGTCAGAAATTTCAGAAAGTTTGTCCAGACCAAGCAAGGAAGAGCAGAAATGGCACCCAGGTTTAATCGCTCTAACTTTTTTCAGTCTTCTAAGCAAAATTATGATCAGAATACTACTAATAGAATGACTTGTTTTAAATGCAAGAAAAGAGGACATCGAATGAGGGATTGCCCACATGAGACAGCTCAGGTAGCTAAAGAAAAGGGAAAATCCAAGGTGCTTACTTGGGACATGGATAGCGAAGCTGAGAGCGAGGAGGAGGAACACGAAGCCCATTCATGCATGGCATTGATGGGAATAAACAATGAGGTAACTTCTGGTAGTAAAACTGAACTCCTTACTCTTTGTAAAGAAATGCAAGATAAAATAGTAGAGCTTGAATCCACTATAGATGATTATCAAAATGAGAACTTTGAAATGCAACAATCTGAATATGAAATGTCTAAAGAGATTGAAAAACTCAAAATTGAGATTGTTGCACGTGACTCTACTATTGATATTTTGAAAAAGGAAAAATCCAGTTTTAATGATGAAGCACCTTGTCTCTCTTGCCCTTCCTTGATGAATGATATTAGCATGCTTAAACTTGATTTGATTAAGCTCGAAACTGAAAAAGACTATGTTATTAGAGAGCTTAATGATAAATTCTGCATGTTGGATAATGATTTTAAAAGAAAAATGGTTGAATTTGAAAAGAAGGAAGAGGAAAACAAGAGAGCTTTTATAAGTAAATGCACATTGCTTGTGGAAGAAAATAAATTATTGAAAACCAAAGTCTCTAATCTTGAACTTGCCATTAAGAAATTCTCTACGGGAAAACAATCGTTGGACACTATTTTAGAGAATCAATTATATGGCAATAATAGAAGAGGACTTGGTTTTGGTCTGAAAAACGTTGAAAAGCAAAAATTCAAGAAATTCCACAATGCACCATCTATTGCAAAGAACTTATATGCAAAGTGCTTTACTTGTGATAGTGTAGGCCATACTTCATACTATTGTAAATTTAGGAACACTAAAATCAAGTTTAAACAAGTGTGGGTTCCTAAAACAATATTGGCTAACACTAGTGGACCTTGTTGGATTCCAAGGTCACACTTAACACCTTTCATGTAGGTGTGATGGAGGTTTGGCGAGGAGCGTTAAATTCAATGTTTCATTCTTTTAGCTCCTTCGTCAAATAGTGACGAGAAGGTATAATTTCTATCCCTCTTTGCATTGCATTGCATACCTTCATAGATTTTTGTGTGTGCTTGATTTATTTTGCTTTGTGTGCTTGCATGGATGTTTTTTTAATGTTTTTATCTCTGAAAAAATTTTTTTTTTTTGAAAAATCAAAAAACAATCAAAAAATTGTGCTTATTGAATCCTCTTTTGAATCTCTTGAGTGATATTGTATGAATGATCAATTTTATCCCTTGTAGAAGTCAATTCATTATTGTTGTAGCTACATGAACATGATGTTATTCTTTTTAGTAGCCATGACATGTCTCATAAGTTTTAAACTTGACTTCTACACCTACATTTGCACTTTCACGATATTTGACTTTTTAGTGCTTTTGGAGATTCTTTTGAAAGATAATGGAAAGTGAATGTAGGAATGATTAATTTCTGAAATTTCTAAGGGATATGATGTGTTTAGCCATGAATTAAAATTGAGCACAAAAGAATTGAAAAAAAAACGATATTTGCTCCGTATGAAAAATGGATACACTTCATGGCTAAAACACAACCCACGAGTATCCAACTTGTGCTACATGGGTAATCATTAGCGTTGGTGTATATAACTCGTCAAGCAATGCCATCCCACATTTAAAAGTCCTTTTAGGCCATGTTTTGGGATTCGGTAACTTGAACTCATCTTTGATGAGGTGGGAAAAATCAATCCTAGTGATTTTCAGGAAAAGTGGAAAATGTGGATTGATTTGGTTGAATATTTGAAATTGAATCTCCCTTAGTACTTTATTGTTTATATCATTACACTTACACAAAGGTGGAGAAGTCTTGGTATGAAATTCTATGAACTTGACGTGCCCATTATTTGGAATACTCATGCAAATTGCACGCTACTTCTAATAATGATTTATTTTTGCATGGTATTTTTGTGACTACATTAATCCACTTTTGGTGATTACAAAGGGGGAGAAAGAAAAGATTTGTCGACGATTTGTCGGTATTATTTGTTGAAGGGGGAGCTTGAAATATACTTGAATACTTGTTGAAGGGGGAGCTTGAGAGAAGGGGAGCATGCAATTGCATGTATTTGTTACTAGTTCGTGCATGCCATGTTGAAGTGCTTGAATATTCATCTCATGATTCATATTGCATTACACCCTTCAACACACTTCACACACTCATTCTTATTGATCAAATCTTTTATGGGTTTGTCATCACCAAAAGGGGGAGATTGTTGAAAGCAACGAATCAGGATCTTAGTTTGATGATGACAAACATGTCGGTATATCTAATGTGTGTGCCTAGTGTGTTTCAGGATTGGCGAATCAGGCGAATCAATATATCTCTCTTCATATGGAGGAATTACTATGTATACAGCTTTTGGGAGAGAGAGTAATTGATGTGCTCAAAGCAAATTAGACTTGGTCAAGATGAAAAGATGAGGAGAGACCAATTCAAACCTCATAGGGATTTAGTCAAATCCATTAGAAGATCTCATCCTATTTCCTAATGCTTCTCCAATACAAAATCCCAACTTCTCCAATACAAAATCCCAATCATATTATAGAATTCCTATATCATATGGATTCCACTTGATGCTCTAGCCGCAACCTAATGCAACAAACCCTAGCAATTGCCTATATAAATGCATTCCTCAAAGAAGAGAAGGGTACGGCAATCAACAAAAAACGAGGGGCTACAAAATTTTGAGTGCGGCCAAGAACCCTAGCCTCAACTATCTATATTTCCTCAAGCATCCATTGCAAAGCTCCTCGTCCAAAAAAATCCTCTCACAAGCATATACTTCCTCAAGCCAAAAAATTAATTAAAAAGAGACTGCGGCTTCAGCATCCGACGGCCAAGCTTCAAACTTCACCCTCATCATCCCCTCACGATCGACGAGAAGTCCAAGCCATCGCCGTGGGAGATCACGAAGCTGTGGGCGCTGCTACTGAAGACCGCCGCTGCGAAGAATAGTTGCTCGCTGCCACCACCAAGACGGAGCTACCGCCGTTGCAAAGTCGGAGAACGCCACGAAGACTGCCGTTCGTCGCTGTTGAAGACCGCAGCAACCGCCATCCTCCTTGCAAGAAGAACGTCACAGGAGCCATCGTCGGAGAAGTAGGAGCAGCTGCCATCTCCATCCTCATCAAAGTCGCCATCTGCTCGTCATCGAAGCTCGCCCTCGAAGACGCCGCCGTGTCGCCCAGAGAAGACGAGAGGAGTCGCTGCTGCATCATCTAAGAAGTAGACGCCGGTGCCGAAGAAGAAGTCGCCTTCAACGTCCAAGCTCTCGTCGCCGTCGAGAGCTGCTGAGTCGAAGTTAAAGCCTCGCCGCTGTCGATAGCAAAGTCGACGATGATCGAAGAAGATCCGCTGCCACTCATCATCCGCTCGCTGTCGTGGAAGTTCGTCGCCGTTCTCCCACCGGAGAAGATGCTGCATCCCCGTCGACAGCAAAGTCACGACGAAGACATCGCCGCTGCTGCAACTTTGTCGCACAACGGAGGAGTTGAAGACGAAGTTGTCGTTTGCCGTCGCCATCGGTGCTGAGTCGAGGAAGCCGATCAGCCACCGTTGATCATCTCGAAGCACCGCCGTTGAGCACCATCGCTGAATCACCACGCGTTCAAGTCGCCGTCGCTGAAGACCCAAACGAAGTCACCGAGAACTGCGGACGGAGACGAAGAAGCTCTCGCCTGCATGCCGTAAAATCACCGGGGGATCATTCTCAAGATCGGACGGCTACTGCGCCTCGTGAAAACGGAATCAACGGCTGCGCTCAATTGATTGGGACGAAGCGGAAGTCTTGCGGAGCTGACGTGGACGGTGGATTAATCGCGAGAAATAGATCGGATGGCCAGGATCATTTGATGAATGCGTAAATCGAAACCCGACATCGAAACTTTGCAAGCTGACGTGGCAAGGCATTTTAGAGGAGTTGCTTTGCGCACAGGCCCGTGAATTAAAGAGCTGAACTGAATTGCTCCATGCACCGACCGCTTTATTGCTGAGCGCACAGACTGAAGATTTATAAAGGATTGAACTGATATTGCTTTGTGCACAGACCAGTGCATATCTTGACATCCAGGAGTCGGATTGAGACACCGTTTGCGTCAGATTGGAGCTGACGACGTGCTGATTGACAGAGACGCCTACACGGACACAAACTGAGCATTTCTAAACCCTTAAACTCTTTTATTTGTGTCTTAGTGTAACGTTCTCTGTAGGGGAAACTTTTACCTTCTTTTGTGACTATTTTGGGACTTGTCTAGTTGGGACTAGACAAGTGGGACCCAGCTAGTTTGGGACTAGCTGGTAGAAAGCTTTGCTAGGATTGATAGTGAGAGGAAACACTGTGTGTGGGGTACTGAGAGTCTGGCGAGTGTAGGGACGTAGAGGGTGCTCTGAGCGTGCTCTAACTTGTGACTTTGTACCTATTGCACTATTCAATCTAGTATTAGCTTTGGGGGCTGGAGTAGGTCGTTGGGACGACCGAACCAGGGTAAATCAGCTGTGTACTCTGTGTCTGCTTTTTATTACTCTGGTTGTGGTTTTAACTGCGTGTGATTTCTCGTGGGTTGCACGAGAATTTTTTATTAGCCTATTCACCCCCCCTCTAGGCTAGGATCCAGATCCAACACTTAGTTCTCATATTCAACTCGAAGCTAAAGCTCTTTCCTGGGAAACTCAAGTCAAGATGGTCAGGACCGTTCCGCGTCACCAAGGTTTTCCCGCATGGGGCTATCGAGATAATGGGAAGGGATGAGCCGTTTAAAGTGAACGGGCAGCGTCTGAAACACTATGCAGTTGGAGAACCTGAATTCTCTCCGGTCGGATCCCCAACAAGCGACAACTCTTTCTCTAACCCTCCGGATCCTAATTGACCGCCGCTAGAGGCGTCGAGCTCAACGACGTTAAACAAAAGCGCTTCATGGGAGGCAACCCATGTTCTAAACTTATGCTTCGTTTTGTAGGATTTTGTCCACTTTATTTTTCTCTATTTTTATAAATAAATCCAGCCGAAACAACTTCCGTGAAGGAACTCAGGCGTTTCTTGGGTTTTGCAGAAAAACAAGGCCTCAACCGATCGGGTGAGTTCCCACCCGATTGGTTGGGATGTATCAGATACAAGCCGAGATCTGTCCCCAGATGAACCGATCGGTTGAAGAATGAGGAGACCGGGTGACAGACCGGGTGAGCTGGGGAGAACTCTCGGGAAATTTTGGGGAATATCAACCGATCGGTTGAGTTCTAACGCGATCGGTTGAGGCGACCGGGTGAGCAGCCCTCAATTCTCGGGAAAAATTTGGGAGGCGGCCAACCGATCGGTTGACAAGTCAACCGATCGGTTCGCCTGTAGCTGTTGGCCGACAGGAACTTTCGAAATTTGCCTACCCGATCGGGTGAGAACTCACCCGATCGGTTCAGTTTCGCCCCTATAAATACCCCTGCCGCACGGTGACCGCCACCCGACCCCAGAAAATCCCCTTCACGCGGTGTCACGCCCTCCAGTTGTAGAATCGACCTCCTCGACCCTACATACTGTCCCTAAACCCTCATCCCCACTCACTGCCATACTTCCCCACCCCCGCCACCTCGCCATCGTCGACATTCCATCATCAAAACCCCCAAACCCTAACCCTAGCCCCAAAATTTTCAAAATTCTGTTCTTGTCGGATCAGCGAGCGGCGGCTTCCCGAATTGTTTCCTCCTACTACGCGAGACCCCCGGGCGCTTGATCTTGCTACATCGATGGGTAACACTCTTCCACTCTACACATCTTTTACTTTATCTGTAATATCCTAAATTGGTGTTGTACCTGCTTCACTTGCTCTATATTCATCTTAGGCGCGCCCCCTCTTTAATTTTCACCACCCACATTGTCGCCATGTCTAAGAAAGGGAAAGAGATTACATCATCTTCGCGCCGTGATCCGCTCTACGGCCCCTTTTCCCCCTCTTTCCTTGGCATAAACCCTTCTACGGAAGAGCAGTCTGACCGTTTGCGAGCACTACTTCATCGCCCGATGAGACCTACACTCTTCACCGATTGCCCCACACTCGAAGCTCTAGGGCTTTCGAACGACGTCGCCAGAATTTTCAACTGTATCGGGTGCCACACACTCTCTCACATCCATGCTCTCACACACAGAAATCTCATGCTTGAATTCCTCAGTTCCCTTGAGTTGTATGATGGGGGTTTCTCCTTCCGCGCTTTCAACTGCGACTTTTCTCTGGGTTTCATCGAGTTGAACAATATCCTCAATCTCCGTCACCCCGATCTTAATACTGAACATTCCACCCACGATCAAACTGACATCTACTCTCAATTTCGGGCTGATGGTGTGTGGCAACGATTTACCCGGTACACCACCTTTCCACCCGAGGCTCCTGCCTCCTATATTATTCACCCGTGTTACCGCCTCGCCCATTGCATCCTTGCCAACACTGTTTTCGCCCGCGTGGATGTGTCCACTGTATCTAGGGATGAGCTCTTCTTTCTCTATGCCATGTCCGATGACAGGATCCTGGGGCACATCCCTATGCCCATAAACGCCGCTCATTGGATCGTCCACGAAATTTTTGCCGTTAGCCGCGCCACTTCTGGTTCCATCTGTTGTGGTGGGATGATCACTCTTATTGTCAGCTGTGTTCTGAGAGTACCACCCGACCTCCCTATTTTGCCTGGACATAGCCGTATTGATCGTGATTACTTGATCAATATCAATATGCTCACTCCCTTCGGTGAAGACCGTGCTGTCTACCTCTATAGCCCCACCTGCGAACCTTTCGCGATCCTGCCACCTTTGGCCCCTTTGTGGCTACCCTACCCCCCGTCTCATCTGCCTTGGGAGTTTTACCCCGATCCTTGGTATTCTCCATTAGTGCATCTACCACCCTTGGATCCTCCCGATTGGCACCTAACTGTCGGCCCACCTGGTACGATCTTTCTCCACCACAGCCCCCCGGTGCACATCGATCCTCACGTGCTCCAGCCTGTCGCCCCTCCTTCACCCATAGGCACCCCCTCCTCTTCCTCTGAGGATTCTTTCATTCACTATTCCCCTCCCTCCTCCCCCTCCCCCTACCATTCCAGTACCAGCGAATCCGATTGACTCCCCCTTGCATATCTCTACATTTCACTGATCATATCATTTCGCTAGCACTGTCAGGTCTAGCTTGGGGGACATCTATTTTGGTGTGCTGTCGTGTTTTGTTGTTTTTCTCATTTTTGTGTGTGTGCGCTTGTTTTTCACTTTTTGAGTGTCGTGTCGTGTGGTTTTATTTTTATTTTCGTGTTGTTTGATTTTCGATTTTGATCTTTCTTTATTTTAAGTATCATCTCTGTGTTTTCCTCATTTTCATTTCTTTTTGTGTCGGTGCGTATTCCTCCCATCTTCATTGCCCTCCCGTACTCACTCATATTGCATTGAGGGCAATGCAAACTTCAGCTTGGGGGAGTCGCACTGTGTGCATCGTTTGAGTCCTTCTTTTTCGTTTTTTTGTGTCGTTTTCATCGTGTTTTTATTTTTTTCTTCTCTTCTTTTTAGCTCTTTCTCCTAGAGATGAATCCTATGATGAATCGCCAAAAAATCACACACACCTAGCATTGCATCGATAATCACACTCACTAACCCTAGGATTTCGAGCCCTCTTGCATTCCACGCATCGTGGGTCCACCTAGTTTTTTTGTGAGTCGTGCGTCGTGACTAGCTATTTGATGTGCTTCTACTTGGTGATTTTATTTTATATACCTGTCCAGGAATGACCCCTAGATTATCATGCTTCGATTTGAATATGCGGTATCTGTTTCTACTATATGCATGCTATATTTATATCGTATATTTCAATTCGCATGCGTCGGGATTCCACAATTAAGGACTAGGATAACCCATTTAGCCTATGCTCTATTTAGCGAGAATAGTTTCCTTTGCCCAAGTGTTTAGATTTCAACTTCTTTTTGTTTTACTTGGTGCAAATCCCCTCGTCGTGTACCGTTCTCCCACTTGGGAGAGTGCACATGTGTATAGCCAAAAACCCAAAAATCCAAAAAAATAGAAAAAAAGGAAAACAAAAACCCAAAAAGAGAAGAAAAGAAAAATTTTGTATAGCCAAAAAACCAAAAAAAATACAAATGCCCAAAACCCAAAAAAAAATTCACGTGTGAATATTTTTTCCTACTTACCGAGAATAAAGGGAAGGCGAGAAATTGCACCGAGTGTTCTACTCCACATCATCTCAACCCCCATCGTTATCGAAAACACTTGGCTTAGAAACTTTTTAGCTAGTATCTAGGCTATAGTGGCGTGATTTCCATAACCCTAGTTGTGGAGTCCCCGATGCATGATACGCTTCTATTCTTACTCTTCTCATGCATGCTTGAACTAATATTCACCGCAAATTTCAAATTCGAATCGGTATTTGGGTCATTTCCTGGATTTGCGTATATGAGCTCATAGCACATTGTAGAAAGCGACACCATTTGCTAGCACACGACCGCACTCACTCGCGCTTCACCGCGTGGGCCCACGACACTTATTTGGACTCGTTTTCCTAGGTTTGGTGGTGTGATTTGACATTTGCTTGCTTGGTGTATCGTTTTTGATTTTTGTTGGCTCTGACGGACGATCTAGGATATGGAGTTTTCTTTTTCTTTCTTCCTCTCTATTTTCTCCCTCCGAGCTCCTACTCTCACTCGTCTTCCTCGAGGACGAGGAAGAGTTCAGCTTGGGGGATTTTGACGTGCGTTTATATTTCATATATTCACGCACGTTTTCTTTTGTGTTTCTCCGTGTTTTTCCTCCGTCTTTTATTCGTTTTCTTGTATTTTCTCGTTTTCTTTCACTTTTCTTTGTTTATCCATGTTTGCAGGAGATTGACCGTGTATGGGACGTTTAACGACGATATCTCAAGTCCCCGGAGCAACGGGAGGAGTCACGCGTGATCCAGGGGGTCATACACCAAAGAATACATCTTTCAGCCCCTCACCCGGTCGGTTGGTCATCTCCAACAGATCGGGTGATGCACGCGTGCACCACCCGGTCTCAGCCGGAGCTCACATGGAAGTCACCCGACCGGTTCACACACCGGTTCAGCGGGGGCCTGTTCTCTGTCTTTTCGAGCAAAATGCCAACCGATCGGGTGACTCTCACCCGATCGGTTCATCTGTAGCTGAAGATGAGGAGCTGAAGAGACGGGCACCAAACCGATCGTTTCACCCGACGGCGCTAAGATCCAACCGGTCACTCAAGAACTCACCCGACCGGTTCATATGACCGGGTGAAAGCTCGCCGTTTTTTGTTATTATTTTGTAACGGATCAACCGATCGGTTGACTTGTCAACCGATCGGGTGATGTGAGAGTCTATAAATAGAACCCCTAGGGTTCCAGAAACGGGGGCTGCTAGTTTTTTACTGTTTTCTCCTATTGTGACGGCTGTAATTGTTACTCTTTTGTAAGTTTTCAGATCTTTCTCAAATTTTAGTATTGTCTTATCTACTCTATTACTTCCGCATTTCAATTGTCTGATTATGATTCCAACGGTTAATTTTTATTTAGATTGCTTTTTAATGGATTTTTGTGAGTAGTTCCCAAATCTGGGATTTTGGTGGAAACCCCTTCGGGGGCTCTTCCCGATGCGTCCATAGGGTTAGGAAATCGATAGGGATTAGGAATCTAACGGTTACGCGGGGTGTTTCATTGTCATCAGCGGGAAAAAGACCGCCTTTGACCGTTGGGCCAAGGGGGAATAAACTTGGCGGTTGACTCCCTAGCTGTAGCTCACGCCCATAGCGTAGACGTCGAATCCTAGCACGCGGGAGCGACAGGATGAGACGTTGGGAGTTATCGTTGCGAGCTTAGTGCTCCCGGAATCGATCAGTGTTAATGGACACGGGAGTGCCCACTGATCGAATCCGGGAAGTCCGGTGTATCATCCTGGGCACCGACCGGAATATCGGGCCCATGGGATGCCGGTACCACTTTCAGAGGCAACGTCCCACCATTAGACCCTAATTCCGATCGCTATCAATACCCGTAGGCCGTATCGGTGAGAGTCACTCGTCGGAGTGGAAACCAAAGTCCCGGGTTTATTTTCGTATTGTTCATACCCTTTATTCCTTTCCGTGACAACCATCCACCGATTCGGGCTAGCTCGCCCCCGGGGTGATTTAGGTCCTACTTGACTCAAGCACAACAACCTCACCTCCATGTGTTCGACCCCCAAGCCACACTACAACACCGTGCGCTTGCGGTTACAAATTTCTAAACCCCCACGCGGGTCCCCCGGCCATTTGCGGATAGCAAGCAGGGGTCCACGTCAGAGATTCGGGAATTGTACCCATATAGGCGTAGAGGATAGCATATCTCTGTCGAACTCCAAATCAGGTACCCATCGCTAGAGAACAACCAGTCGCCCGTCGAACATCCACGGCCCACCATAAAGCACTCCGTCACTGTCGGCTTTGGAGCTGAAGCGAAAGAAGAAGAAGCCATTGTCTCTCGTGAATATAGTCATACCTTGTTTCTTCCATGATCTGGATGCCCACGCCTTCATCTGGCCATAGAACGGAACATCACCGAGGACGTACGCCACCAAGGTGTTCTCCCAGCCACTCGCCGCCTCTTCAATGACTCCATGGGAGAGGATAGCAATGGTATTCCCTTCATCATCAATCAACGGGGGGATGTATTCCATCTCCAGAGAGTCGGCGACCTTTCTCCTGTTTGTGCAAACATCAAGCCAAGAATGCTTGGTTGCCAATGGATTAATACAAATCTCCACCGTAGGTCTCAGAGCTCTTCTTTCAAACACTTTCAAAGAACCTGGAGGCCGAGCTCCCTCCTTCTCAGATCTCTGCTTATATGATGGTCCTTTCTCCTTCAGTGCTTGATTACGAGGGCGATATTCAGACCTGAGAGCCTTCCCTTTATCAGCGATATTAGCTAACTTTTTCTTATTAACAAGCTGCCATTCTCCATCTCCATTGGACGTCTTCTCACCATCCAGACCTCCAATGTTAGACATGCTCGCAGGAAGAAGCAATGGATCAGGAGAAGTAGACAGAGGTAAAAAATGATCTGCGAGTACTAGGTGACTCACCACAGTATCAAAATCCCCTCCTGGGATCTTGATCCACACGATCTTGACAAGCAATGCGAAGACGCTCGCAAAGCGCAAGGATTGCTCCTAAGTAGAACAAGACAAGTAAGGGCGAACTCCGATCGTGCAGTCCAAAAGAAGCACAGGATTAACAAAGCACCAGATCAAAATCAACAATATATACAGATCTAAGCAAGACTGGTAGTAGAACTCACCGGCGGATCAAGATCTACACCGAGATCTTGATCCAGAGCAGAAGAACTATCAGCTAAGGACGGAGGTACACAAGTAGATCTGAGGCGGTGGGACTCGAGCGAAGGATCAGATCCACACCTTGACTACAGATCCACACCTTCACCCCCTCTCTATTCGACGAACGGAGGCAGATCTGAGCGATCGTCGATCATCGATCCACGGATCTAAATCTTCGAGCGGAGGATCTTCGATCGAATCAGATCTGAGTCGAATCAAGACAGTACTAAACGAAGAGAAGGCGGCAAAGCAAAGATCCACCACACCTTCACCCTCGACGCTCGAAAAGGAAACCAGCAAAACGCCCTCCGGCGAGATCCGCCGAGGACCGCCGCGAGGCGGCCAAGAAATCGCTCGCACGATCAGAGCTCCTCTCTCTAAAAACGAGGAGAGAGAGACTTTCATTTTTTATTAACCTCATATATATATATATATATATATATATATATATATATATATATATATATAGACACACACATACATATCAAGCATTCACAAGTATCTTCAAACTACATACACTACTAGTCTATACTCCAATACAATTTTCAATATATATACAGACATTCCTAAAGTGTTATAGCTACCCACACATATATAACTAATATCATCCATACAACTTCATATACATCATGAATAACACTAAGTATGTATATATCACACAATAGGCAAACATTAATATACCACAGGGGAGTACACTCATACGTGAGTGATACGCCGGAGTTCACACACATGGGTCCATACACTCTACTTATACATGCACCACAACGACATCGCAATAAAATCAATGGGCTCGCTACTATGCTAAGGTTGACACAGGCAACGACGAGCACTACAATAGAAAGGAAACCGAAACCAAAAAGTGTAACGAATAAGGTCGAAAAGAGCGACGTCAGATTAAGGTGAGGATAATGAGATAGCTGGTTGGGTGAGACAAAAATATTGCTTTAAATAATTAAATAGGCGAAAGAGAGTCATGTGTAAAATATGATGTCGTATAAATCTATTCATATGAAAATTTGTAGGAAAAACGAGCAGACTGTAAAATTTGAAAACACGAAAAAAGTTTTTTTTAAGGCGAAGAAATGATGAGTAAGGTGAGGCAGTGATCGTGTTCTAAACGGAAATAGGTTTATACCAAAAAAATTTGAAGTATGAACACGATGAATATAGCTCTTGCATATAAAGATATATTAAAATTCTATTTAACTTAGAAAACATTCTAAAAGTAAGTACGATAAGTGAAAATTTTAATAATAGACTTAGTAGTGTAGAAATGGAAGGAAAGATATATTGAATTATCGGAAAGATATATTGAATTATTAAGAATGGTAATAAGGTTTTAAAACCGAAATACGATAGATATAGGTTAGAAAATGGTCTCGAGATTGTAATAAAAATTTACGACCAAGACGACTTCAAAATCTAAGAAGTATTTTAGCTTAACCGAAAAGTAAGGAATTTAAATATATATGATTGGGGTTTTAAAACAAAAATTAAACTGAGCAAAACTTTTAATCAAGGAAAACCGAAAACAACTTTGAAAGAATCAAGCTTTGCAATGGAGGACATTCGAAAGATCGACGATTATCGTAATGTGGTGATCTTGTGCATCGAGAGCAAAGGATGTGGTTGTATGATGAATGCGCCTAAATTACGATTCAAGAAAACTACGATGGAATTCTACGATCAGTAACACAGAAGTGTAGTGATCAGGAAAATGATAGAATCAGGGGGTTTCTAATTATCTGGTTGACTAAAGGTCAAGAGAAACTTAGCACTAAGGCTTTCTAATGAGCTAGAATATATTAGAGACCTCAGGAAAAGGTCCTAAGAGAACAAGATCATGTTCTTTTGGGCCCGAAATCGATGAACCCAAGCGAATGACTAAAGAAATTCTAGAAGTCTATCATGGTCAGAGCTAGGCAGGAACCACTAAGGTAACTCCTAAGACGATTATATTAATTTCTAGCATGGAGTCTAGCTAACAATCAGGGACCTCTAACTAACCAGCACAGACGTCTAACTAAGTCTTACTATAGTCCTGATCTATGGATTTCCTTACTAAGCTGAGACAGATGCTCGGGTAACACGTCTTCCAGCCACCTAAGACACGGAAAACGCTCTTATTAGACTCAGATTTTATGACTTAGATGTTTTAATTTATTTAATGGACGTTCTATTATTATTATCATTGTTCCGATAATTTGCAGTTGCAAGAAGGACCTGCATGGGCCACCAATAAAACCTGTCACGACCCGCTTCCCAAAAACGGAAGGCGTGGCGTGAAAAGGTCTGCTCAGACTAGAAGCTGTGAGGCTTCAGTCTGTAAAGCGTCTGGTATAACCAAGTAAAGGTTCTTGCAAATGTGAAATAGAACAAAAAATAATAATAAGAGAAAGAGAGATAACAATATTATTCCAATCTCAGAATGTCCACAAATAAAGTTCAACATCACAGAAAAGCCACCAGGCTTAAAAGAGTCTAAAAAGGGCCCCAAGCATGGCCAATAGAAATATAACGAACGTACAGAAAAGGAAAGGCACTACGCACCGATAACCTAATAAGAACTAAGCAGAAAGCGACACAGAAGAAGTCTCTACGACTGGTCACTGGTGTCCTCGAACTCCACGTCAACAGTGGACCCAGGCTCAACGTCAACAAACACCTCGTCCTTAGCAACGGGCCCTGGCTCAGCAACTAACATGCGACACCCAAAAGAGACGAGGGCGCATGTCAACAAGTCTACAAGAGACTTGTGCAAGGAAACTAAAAGAAAGAGAAACAACCTAGCAGTTCTAAAATATGCGATGACATGGCAGTTTAAGGTATGGATGCAACAAGTAAAGAAGTGCAACAAGTATGACATGACAAGGGTAGCAAAGCTACTAAAACATTCACATGGATTTACAAGAAAAGTAAGCACGTCGTGCATAGAGTTTACGCCTTTTGGCTGGAGCAGCTGTACGGGCCAACTCCTAAACTCAAGTGATCGCTTAACCCTACCCCTCCACGGGTAATCGGGCATTGGCTTTTGACCAACACATGTAGCCCGCTTCTGGTTCACAAGCCAGGAAGTGTATTTGGCATATGGTTGTGCCTGCAACGCAGGTGCCTAGCCTCAACAAGGAAGTACAAGTAGCGTGTGCTACGAATGCAACATTCAAGCATGAAATGACATGTTATGATGCATGGCATGGCAAGAGTATAATTAAAGTGCGTACAGATATGGAATTTAAACGTGACATGCATGTCAGAGTACAAATAAAATGCATACAGATATGGAAATTTAAACGTGACAGACAAAATGTATGAATGACATGACAGGGTGTCAGATCTAGCTTCGTTGTCAAGCTAGATCTTAAAGTTGCGTCTAGGCGACTATCATTTCGTCGCCTAGTCTCTTTTACGCTAAAAACGAGGGATGGCCTAAAACATGGCCTAAAACATGGCCTAAAACACAAGTTGGCAAGTTTCACTTGCCTGAAATACGTGCTGGAATCACAAAGCTCAAAATCCAATCACAGATTCACAAAGTCCAGAGCTCCCACGCTCAGTCCAACAATCAGCATACAGTCCCGTATTATTAAGTTAGATTAGTGAGTCACAACAACCGAAATTACCAATTTTAGTTGTTTAACTGGCAAGTGGTGATTTCTACGGGACAGATCTTACCTCAACACGACGCGAGAGCTACTCTGACGTCGGGTAGCGACGTCAGGGGTTGGATCCAGTATCACGAATATTTTGGGACAAACGGTTCTCTACTGAAAAGACACGGGTTCAATAAGTCTGTTGGCGGAACCAAAAGTTATTAGGTAACCTAAAAACGTCTATTATTCCAATTTTATTTAGGTTCATTAGCCCGAGATATGTGACACGACAATATTAATGATCGTTAAAATAATACTATCATGATAATACGACACGTTGCTAGCACTACAATCAAACAACAATTATAACTAAGCAACCTAGGTTACAAATAATTTACCGACGTTCTTAGTGTTAATGATACCTGCTTGCTATCTGATTTTAAACTTATTAGCAATGTTATTTATTAAGTCCACTAGCTGCATTCTTATAACATGTCAATTACTGATTATTAGGTCCAAGATTGATCGAAAACTCTGTCCCAAAAGTGTTGGAAATCTGAAATAAAAAGGGGCAGCGTTGATTCTAGCCAGGAAGAGAGGATCACCCTAGGGTTGGCGTTTCGTCGTGTGCGGACAGCGGGGAGGCCGTGTTGCGACTGATCGGAGAAACACGCGCGAGAGGGGACGTGCGCTGGGTGGGGATCGACGTAATGGGTGGAGGTTGGCGGCCGTGCGAGGCTGACGGGATGCAAGGGGGCACCGGGACGCCGGTGGTGGCCGTCGTGTGGCGACGGCACGGCCGCGCCGTCGCTGCTGTGCTGCAGCTGCTGCTGTCGCAGCTGTCGCTGCCGCGGCTGCTGCTGCCACCGTGAGCTGCAGCGGCGTTGGGGCGTGGGGACACCGGAGGGGAGGGTCGAGCAATGGAGTTGGCCAGAGGGAACTCGAGGGAGAGGGAGAGAGAACGGGTCGGAGAGCGCCTGGAGTTTGCACGAAAAGGAGAAAGAAAATTACGTGCGTGACGGTGACTGGGAGAGTTTGCGTGAGTCAAAAAAATGCCCAGGGCTACGGTTTTAGAAAAGTAGGGTTTTTCTAAGTAGGGCTTGATTTGGGTGCAGTTAAGAGGGTTAGGAGAGGAGTGGAATTAAGATGGAGAGGGGTTTTGGGTGGTGAATAGCAGAGAAAGATATTTCCTCATTTGCTAAACACCAATAGGATTAGGGTAGCTGTGGGTATATGGGAGAGAGAATGTGAGAGGGTAGGGTATAGTTTAGGGGGAAAAAGTGAGACTAGCTTATAGAAATATATCATGTGCAACTTAGGCCTAAACGTTGTTTAAGGGAAAACTAGTGCACAAGTGGATCAAACGGTACCCGATAAATATGAGAAAAATACTGGGGCGACCGTGTCAACAAGAGATACGAAACTAAGAAGACTGATCACGAGTTTGGCGACGAGAGACGAAACTAAAAATAAAAAGGTCTCCCGACAAAAGTTAGAATCACGACGCCTCTGCAAACAATGTCATTTTGTGGGGGAACAACCCGTGAAATGACGTTCCAAAATATTTCCACAAATTAATACTCTTCGAGAGGGTCACAACGGCATATCACGTCATGCGTTTCGAATGAGAGATAAGGCTAAGAAAAATACGCGGACTTCAAGGAAAAATATGCGTACAAAGGATACGGGGTCCGAAGGCGACAGTAATCCCAAGTTGTGCACACGTCGGGCGTTGGCTTGCTAAGGATGCAACCAAGGTGCTACGGCCTTATCGACTCAATGATACGACTCACATACAAAGCAACAAAACCAATCAGGTACCCGAAATTGATATACGCACAGTCGTATAACGAATAGTGAGTACCGGCCGTTACATGCTTATATGATTACTTTTGCATTTAAACCTATTAAACTCCTTTATAATATGATATAAAATAAGACAATACGTTTTCGTATACGGTTTCGTATTTTTACTCACCCCCGCATTCCATCTTTCACGTTATCATGCATGGGCTCTTCGTCGGACATGGGCTTTGATCATGCCCGGGCGTACACCCTAAAGAGCGACCGTGTAGTTTTACCTCAAGCGCACGGTGTAACGGCGAGCGAGTATCGAACACAGGGATGACGTATGACAGTGCCTTCTCCGAACAACCTGGCTATAGGGACAGAAAAGTAGGAATTTGCCTTTCGGCGATGTTGTCACAATCGTCAAATAACGTAAAAAGATATAAAATCAAATAAAGACGCTTAGGGAATAGGGAATCCCCGCTACTCACCGTATCTCGTCATTGTGATTCATCGGTATCACAATTGCTAGGATAGTATTTCGGATGAACTAGTTGCAACTGAATGTAAACCTAGCTCACGCTCTCGCGCTGTTGCCGGTCTATAGCGAACCTAGGTTCGGGTCCAATCTCTTGCAAACCCTAGCCTAGGCAAGCTAGCATTAGGATCAACGTCATCGTTCAATCGCATCCCGAGCCCACTCTCGTGCAAACTCAGGCTGCGACCTAGGTTGGGATAGTTCCTACCCGTCCAATCTCTCGCAAACGGGTATCGGTATAGAATTGCAACCGAGAACCCTAGTATCGGCCCAATCTCTTGCAAACCGATACTACGGAAACTCAATTTCAGCCCAATTCGGATTTCTAGGGTTTCCTATCGAATTGGGATCCAATCTCTTGCAAATCCCAATCGATATGAACACCTAGCTATCCGTCATATTTCGATCCCAAACTAACTCTAATAGCAATTCTAGCAATAGTTCTACCAAATCATCACAAATCAGAAATTGGGCTCGTAGGGTTCATCCCCACGCCCTAAGACGTTAAGACTACTCATAAATCATATTGCTAATGAAAGAATAATCAATAGAAATAGAAATGAAATTCATGGCAATATTCAAAACAACAATAAAAATAGGATTTTTAATGGAGAGGAAGACAAACCAATGTAGCTTTCCAAGAATCCAACAAAATAGAACTTTTCTCTCCTCTCCAATCACAAGAACAAAACTCTAAAAAGTCTAATCTAAAAAGGCTGCCAAAAGCAAGGAAAAAGCTCCCTAAACTAGGTTAGAATTTGGGGTTAAATACCCCCCAAAACTGCCCAAAAATTCGTGACCAAACTGCCCCTGCGTAGCTCCAAAATCGTGTTTTCCGCTACAGGCGCTCAGCTCACTCGGCCGAGTGACAGAAGTCGCTCGGCCGAGTGAAAGACCCTGAGAATTTCCAGTAAGTCCGGGGTCTTGGGGATCTTCACTTCGGGCGTCACTCGGCCGAGTGAGTTGTCGTCACTCGGCCGATGGGCTTATCTTCACTCGGGCGGTCGGTAATCGCCACTCGGCCGAGTGGGTCTTCTGCTGCTCAGACTGACGAAAAACAGTAAGTTGGCTCTTTTTGAGGGGCGTTGTCTGAGTGCCACTCGGGCGGACGGGATACGTCACTCGGCCGAGTGGGCTTCTGATGCTCGGCCGAGTGCACGCTTGGAGCGTGTCTGATCTGGCCGGCCGAGCGGGGTCTCGTCGGTCGGCCGAGTGACTCCTTCACTCGGCCGAGTGAGACACTGAAAATGCCCATTCTGAGTGTTTTTGCCTCCTCGTCGCTCCTACGACGTTCTTTCTTCTTCCGCTTCTCTCCAATAGCAAAATACCCCTCGGGGAAGTCGTCGGTGACACTCCGGAGTAGGTGTATCTCGGAATCACTCCAAATCGCTCCAAATCTCCTGAAATACGAAAAAAACAACAAATCGTGAAAAGTATCGCAATATTGTCGATAAATCGTGAAAAACATGATTTGAGCGATCTAAATGGCATGCAAACATGCGGAAAAAAGGTGTAAAATACGGAGTGATCAAAATCCCCCAAGCTTACCTCTTACTCGTCCTCGAGGAAGATAAGTAAAAGGCGAACCCGGTGGATTCAGAAAATGAAAACGATGGAAAACGGAAAACGAAAAACGAAGAAGAAAGCGAAGAAAGCGAAGAGGGAAGCTGCTAGATCATTTTTCTCAGGACATGGGTTTTGCTTACTCATATAGCATGCACCGAATGTAAAATACATGTCAAAGACTTTTATTTCGATATCATAGTATAATGGTGCAAATAGAGATAGAAAACCCAAGAATATTGATATAGCATGAAAAACGGAATAATTCTAAGATTAACATCGTCTGAATCATTTAAAGCGGTATACAATATCGCAGATCACACACTTTTCAATTGAATGCTTTCTATGAGGAGTATAAGAATATCACGCTATAGAATAGAAAGAATAGAAAAGCGTGGATTTCATGAAATGAGTGCTAGGCGTAGATTTCTGGATTTCGTGAAGCTAAAACAATCTCACCGAGTATAGAATATTACTTAGCCTAGGTTGTCATGCACCGTCAAGTAGTCACTCTCTCACACATCATTGGATTCTCTCCCCCAAGCTTATCTATAAGCGTGGTGGCATATACAAAAGTGTATTTACATTCCCCATTTCTTTTGAAGCTCCAAATGCAAAAGAAAATAAAAATAAAAACAAAAAGAGGGAAGAAAGAGAGAGTATATGAGATGGGATCGTTTATTGAGATTCTTTTCTCTTTTCTTTTCTTTTTCTCAAATCTTTTTCTTTTCTGTTCTTTTCTCTCTCTTTTTTTAATAGCATATATACACAAATGATCCCAAATCAAAAGAGAGAAAAGGGTATTCAAGAATTTCTTTTTTTTCTTTTTCTTTTTGGTTTTGGGAAATTTGGAGCTAGGAATTTAATAACGGGGGAAATGCGAAATATTAGAATCGCTAAGGGGAGATTCACCAATGATTTTGAAATAGAGAATTAATGTTCAAGATATGTGGAGAAAGAAATAAATATGTCCCTCAGTTCACTCTATAAGACGTGCATGACAACTTCAGCAGGGTAATCTAATCTACTCAGTTTCAATCACAAAAGAGCAATACTAATCCAGATTTATCATAGCTAACATCATTCAATCATCCTGAAGTGAAGTGTACAAATCATGCAAATAGAAGTGATATAGGAAAAGAAAACGGTACTCCAGATATAAGCATTCAATGCGTGAATCTTGGTGTATTTTCTGCGATAGCATACATATGAATATTCAGACTCAGCTAATAATAAAATTTCATCCATTTTCATGCGGAAAAAGTGTTGGTTACTATCTCTAAATGCGAGGTAGATCACAGCATATGATATCAGAAATAAAAGCTAAGACATGACAAATATAGCATGCATATAGAGAAAGCTAACTCAACGTCATCATCATCACAGAAAAATAATCTCTAGCATGAGATGAAAAGAAATAAAGATAAAGAGGGAAAATAAAACTAAATACTATGCAGCACACAAAGAAAATAAGGAAAACGTGATGCATGGTAAAAAAAGAAAAAGTGATGAAAATGAATGCAAATGCGGAAAATGGCGTGAAAAAACTAAAAATAAAGGTGGTAAATCGAAAAGAACGTGAGAACTCACTCCCCCAAGCTAAAGTGCACAGTGTCCTCAATGTGCGAAGTGTGGCACACCGAGAGACGTGTAATGGTAGGGGTATGTGAGGATGCATGCATGATGAAAAAGAAATAAAAATAAACAAATGAAAATATGATGCAGACATGATGCATGCAGGTATAAGAGTGAATCAGATATAAGAGTGTGACACCAAAAATCTCTCCCTCTCTCCCAAAAATGATATAGAAAGATATGATCAAAATGTGGACCCAAAAACAGTGAGGGGCGTGGGGGGGGAAAAATCGTCAGGACCATGCAGAGACGGGCATCATGACGTCAAAAAAGATCAATGGCATCAAGGGTGCCTAAGAGGGTGGGGCTGCGCCGTCTCCGTCCTGAGGCGGATGAGGAGGAGGAGGTGGTGGTGGCTGGGGAACAGTCTGCTGGGTGGGTGTGGGTAGGGGTGTAGAAGCAGGCTGGGTGGGTGTAGGAGTAGGGGTGGGTACCTGCTGGGTGGGTGTGGGTAGGGTCGGTACGTGAGGGAGCCGATCGAGAATCTGAGTGAGGCAATAGTGAATGCCCGGAAGTAGGTTGAAGCGGCTGGCCATAGCGGTGACGGTGGCAGACATGGTCATGAGGTCACCTCTGAGGCCACTCACCGCCCCCTCGAGAGCACGTATGCTCTTAAGTACAGTGTCGGGGGGAGGTGGTGCAGAGGGACGCACCTGTCTGTGCTGTGCAGGACGGGGATGGCGAACTCGGGTGGTGTAGTGGATGGGCTCAGCAGGCATGTGGAGGAAGGGTGCTGTGCTCACAAGTGTGGGCCTAGCCTCAGTGCGAGGTAGGGGCGCAGGCTGGTGTGAGGTGGAAGCAGCAGCAGTGGAAGTGGAGTATAAAAGTGGCGACGAGGCGGCAAGAGAGGCCAGTGACACAAAAGTGGGGACAGACGTCACGACACTCTCAGAAAGTACGGCTGCGGTGGAGACAGAAGTGACAACCGCTAGGGAGGCAGTGTGGGGTCCAAAAGGTGAAATCCCAGCGGAGATCATACTGGCCATGCTCATCACGACCGCAGCGAAAGAAGGCTCTCCGCTCTCAACCAAAGTAGGTGGGCGCTCGGGTAGTGCAGAGCAAAGGGGCTCAACGGACAGAGGGCCAGCTATGGTGGGAGTGGTGGTGGGAGGGGTGGTGGTGGTGGCAGGCGTGGTGGTGGTGGGCTCAGCAAGTGTGCTCCCGACACCGGCAAAAGTGTGGACAGAGGTGTCACGCCCTGCTTCCCAAAAACGTGGAGGCGAAGCGTGAGAAGGTCCGCTCAGACTTGAAGCTACAAAGCCGCAAGTCCGATAAGCGTTAATCACTTTAAACTGCAGGTCCTTGCAACGCGAAACGAAACAAAGATAACAATAACGAAAGAGACAAAGAACATCTCAGAATATCCATAATAATAAATCTCAACAACGCAGAAAAGCCACCAGGCTACAAATAAAAGAGTCTAAAAGAGACCCAGTATGGCCAACAAAGTACAAAGTACGAAAACAAGGAAAAGGTGCAAGCACCGACATCTAACAGCAACCTAAAGCAAAAGCAAGTAAAATCAGTCTCTAAGACTGGTCTCCGGTGTCCTCGAACTCCTCGACGAACGTAGGCTCGGGCTCAGCGTCAGCAAACACCTCGTCCTCAGCAACTGTCTCTGGCTCAGGGTCTAACATGTGGCACCCAAAAGAGCAAGGGGCACATGTCAGCAAGTCTGGAAGACTTGTGCAAGTGAAACTGAAAGGTGGTAAAAGTAAAGCAACCTAGCAGTTCTAGCATGATGCAATGACATGGCAGTTTAAAGTAATGAGTGCAACAAGTAAAGTAAAGTAAAGTAAAGTAAAGTACGAGCATGGCATGACATTCACAAGACAAGTACAAGACATGTAAAGTAAGCACCTCGTGCACAGAGATTCCATCTTTTGGCTAGAGTGGCTGCGCGGGCCAACTCCTAAGCTCAAGCGAACGTTTATCCCTACCCCTCCACGTGTATCGAGCCAGGGCCTTACCCCCGAACGGTAATGCTCGCTTCTGGACCACGAGCCAGGAAGTGTGTAAACAAGTATGGCGTAGGGGTGCACCTAGCCGGACAAGTAGTACGAGGACAAGTATTGTAGCGTGTGCTACGATGCAACATTCAATGCATGGATGACATGGCATGGCAGGTAGTAAAGCGTACAAGTAAGAAAAGTAAACGTGACAGTTTAGCATGCATGAATGACAAGTTTAAGGGTTGGATCTAGCTTCGTTGTCAAGCTAGATTATTTAGGTGACGGATCTAGTTTCGTTGTCAAACTAGATCAAGTAGGCGTCTAGCCAGCTATCATTTCACTGACTAGTCTCTTTTACGCTAAAAGCAAGGAAGTGGCCTAAAAACATGGCCCTACACAAGAGTTGGCAAGTTTCACTTGCCTGCAACTATCACGTCAAGAAAACACCGTCCAACGAGTCCAAAGTCACGATTCCTACGTGCACAAGTCCACCGGCCTACATCCGTTTTATTAATCTTGATTAGTGGTTGCTAAAACATTTAAATACTTTAAAATACTGATTTTTAGTCTTTATTAGCATGCAATTGGGTTGGGGGTCCTAGGGGTGCAAAACGTTACCTCAACACGACGCGAAAGCTACACCGGCGTCGGGTAGCGACGCCGGGGGTTGGAATAATAAGATCGCGCTCCAAGTCCAGATTCCAATTAGATTCCTCGCTGGAATTTCAGAGCAAATAACTCGGGCGACGATTCCAGATTCCTAAGCTAGCACGTGCGACGACGGGCTACGACGTGCGACGACGTCGTACGCGACGAATCCTCAAAGAGCAAGCACCTAGGTGGGGCCCACAGTAGTCCTATGGGCCTTTGGGGGACCCACAATAACTCTGGAGAACTTGGGGGGCCCACGGAGGCAAGTGGTGCGACGGATGCGGGGTTGCGACGTATGGCCGTCGGTCGTACACAGCCAATGAGGAGAGATTTCTCGGTCGTGCGCTCAAAATGCGGGGGCTGCGACGTTTGGGCTGCAGTGGCTGCGGTGCAGTGCTTGGGCGCTCGGTCACAGCGGGCGGGGCGACCGGTCAGATGCGGAGCGATGCGGGGGAACGAGGCGGGGGTCGGTGCGGAGCGTGGTGCGGAGCGGGGCCTCGGTATGACCGAGAGCCTCTCTCGGTCGGAGCGGGGGACGGGCGTGGGCGGCTGCTGCAGCGTGCGGACGGCGATGGATGCGGGGGCGGCTATCGGTCGGAGCGGGGGAACGGCTTGGTTTTCCTCGGTCGTGCGGCAGCTGAACGTCGCAACGTTGCGACGATTCGTCGCAACGTCCAATTTGAGTTTTGGAAGAGGCTAGGGCTAATTTCTTGCGAAAATAGGTCTTGCTAGGGGTTGCTTATATAGTATAGATGGGTTGACTTGGTCTAGGGCTAAATCTAATAGGATTAGAAGTTCAAAAAGATTTAAAATTTGAATTTAAACTTCTCCAACCCATCCTAGGATTTGACCAGGTCTAAATGAGCTGGAAATTGGCTCAAAAATTCTTTAAAACGTTTAAAACTTAAATAAATTTTATTTGGCCGAAAATAATTTATAAATTAATTATTAAAAATAATATAAAACTCGTAAAAATTATAAAGGTGGTCAAATAAACTCCAAAAATTATAAAATAAATTTTGTGGTGATCGTGGCAACGAATGTGAGCTAACTAAGAAGACGGATCTCAGTTTCGATGTCGGACGACGAAACTAAAAATAGAAACGTCTCCCGTCAAGAGTGAGAATCGTCACGTCTCATCGAGTAAGTTTAAATTGTGGGAAAACGACTCGAGAAGTGTCGTTCTAAGATAGTGCCACTATTTAATACTCTCAGAGACGTTCACAACGGCATATCACACAAAAGTATTCAAAATCCAACCAAGTCTAAAATAAACACGTGCACGGCCAAATACACGTGCACGAACAACGTTCAACGAAAAGTGGTCGTTACAAGAGGTGTCGGGAGCAGCAGAAATATCAGGCTGCTGAGGGGCCACGGGGTCAACGGGTGCAGCGTGTGCAGCGTGGGCCTACCCAGCCTGCTCAGCCTCCTCGGCCTCAAGCACGTAGGCGGCAGGGATCAGGAGATCCATCGCCGGGAGCCAGTCCACATGTGCTGGTGCTATCTGTGTCCGAGCTGGGCTCGGAAGGATCATGTAATCAGCACCGTAGGGACCATGCAACCAAACCCAGTGTCGCTGGCCGTGCGGACGAAGCATATTCATCCGGGCCATGACGTCTATGGACAGTGAAGTGGGGCCCGGTGAACGACGCAAGTCGGCAGGTAGGTCCTCGCCGGTCATCAGGGTGAGCAGGGTGATCAGACCGCCGCAACATATTGGTGAGCGAGCGCACACCGATACGATAATGCGGTCCAAAAACCAGCTCGCGATATCAATCACGACGGCGGGGACCAAGTCATCACTCTCCCTAGCTAGAACTCTGGGACGTGTCATCGCATAGAGCATATAAAGCTCTGGCGTGGACATCGTCCCAGGCTCATACCTCGCCAAAAAGGTAGTCGACATAAGGCGCTGAGCTATGTGGAGGCAGGGGTGGACGATGGCCGAGGCCTTGGCCCTACTAGGGTCAAAGGCAGCTGGTAAACCCGTGATCCGGGCCCAGAAAGCATGTGAATCGAAGGAAGGTGGGGAAATGTGAGTGGGGGCGTAACCACGGTCGGCCCCGGGGATATTGGGCCACGAAAAGAATGCTCTCATCATACCGAGAGTGACCTGGCACTCCCGGTCCATAAACCTGAACGAGCATCCCTCGTCGGTCCGGGCAATAGAACTAAGCACCTCAAGTGTCGGGCGGACAAAGGTGTCCGCCGACACTTGGAAAAAATCTCGCCAGCCCACGTTGTCATACAACGTGAGCATCCCCTCAAGTACCCCCAGTCGTCTTAGGTCTACAAGGTGTGCGAACCTGGAGGGTACAATCGAGCGCTGGGAAATGCGCTCAAAAACGACGCGGTGTGCATCGTCCCGGAACGTAATCCCCAGCGGCCCGACAAGTGGAGCCGGTGGTGGCAGTGGGTCGGCAGGGAGTGGATGTGCGGGGTGAACGGGCTCTGCAGGCTGTGCGGGGTGTGCGGGGTCTGCAGGCTGTACGGGGTGAACGGGGTGTGGTGGTGTAGGCAGAGGAGAGTCCTCCACCTCGTGGGAGGGGTCGGGCTCATCCGGCCGCTTCCGCTTGGCGGAAGCTCTCCTCGACCGTGGCCGTGTCCGGGGCGGCATGTGGGCCCCGGGTGCTCACCAAAAACGAAATAAATGCGGCGTGCAAAGATAAATGGAACGAGAATACCGTGACACGTCGCGAGAGAAAAGAAGTGGATGCGTGCGAAGACGACGCCTCCACGAAGCCAAAATCGCTCCCCGGAAGCTCCCCTAGGCTCCCCTAAGCTCCCCAATATACCCTGCACATCAAACGAAGATATCAGCGAGTAATATTCAAAATGTATGGGGGGTTAGGGGTATAATAGATAGAAATCGAATTTAATTTGAATTAGGGGCTCGTTAAACACACGGATCGTCGAAGAAATACAAGAGAAAGGAGAAATTAGGCAAAATAGGGCTACCGGAGCTCGGCCGGCAAGGAGGTCACCGGCGGCGACTCGGGCGGAGGCGTGGCAGCTTCGGCCGGCGGTGGGTGGCCGAGCGCGGCGGCGGGGCGGCGGCTCTGGCGAGTAGGGGGTGCGAGATCGCAGCAGCTTGGGGTGCGAGATCGCGGCTCGGGCTCGGGTGCTGGGAAAATAACGCTTCGTATTCCGCGCCCGAGCCCGCAGTGCTTAAATAGGGAAAGTTACGACTCGGCCGAGTGACGTAACGGAAATATTTTTTTGAAAATTCCTCCCCGCTCACGACTCGGCCGAGTGGCTTTACCACCCTCGACCGAGTGGAGAAAGTCCACTCGGCCGAGTGGCACAAGCTACTCGGCATTACTCGCCCTAGGAGTGTATCAGTTTCACTCGGCCGAGTGAAGATTTATATGCGGCCGACTGGCAATTATACTGAAATCAAGAAAAGAAACAGAGAGTTGGGTACAGCAGACTTCCCTCGTTCGTGTGCCGCTCAGGCGGACGAACTCATGTACTCGGCCGAGTGACTAGTATACTCGGCCGAGTGAACCCTGTTTTCTGCTGTTTGGCTTCGTTTGGGCTCTAATCTCTGTTTTTCTTCCTCCAGTCGATTTCATCCTCCTCCTAAGCATCGAGCGCATTCCTGGAGAGCTCTTCGTCGCCTTGTTCATCCTCCTAATGATAGGTATCCCGTTCTTCTCTCCTGTCAAAGAAAAATAGGACCCGTTATCACGAAATTTTTAGGCAAACGACTCAAAACACTAATAATTTCTAAAACAAAAATAAAGGAAAGAGTAAAAATAAAGTGATAACCGTCGATTTGCCTCCCGACAAGCGCTCGTTTAAGGTCGTGAGCTCGACCCCCTTGGATTTTCAATTTAATGCGGGATATTGGGTGCATATGAGATGCACCCGTCGAATTTGTTTGGAAGAGCGCTCGGATTTGGATGTTATGGCGGCGCGTTCTTCCTCAGTGCTCCTTTGTCTCGGGTAGTGTTGGGGGGTGGCTCCCCCAAGCTAGTGCTTGCTCCGGGCTTCGGCTTCACCGGTGACACCGATTTCCGTATCGGTGGAGCTTTCCTTGGAGACTTCAGTTTTGAGAGCTTGCAGAGCTCTCGAATCCTTGCGACATCAGCATCACCTTCGTCAACTTCGGTGGAGGGGTCGGGGGAATGCTCCATCTTTTCTTCTTGGCCCAAGTCCGGGCCTTCTTCGACGTCTTCCTTGAATATTGCGCCAATGGAATGGGGGATCGCCTCCTCAATAACCTCATCAAGGAGGTCCATATAGTCCAGCTCCTCATGATAAGGCATGTGTTTCATTGCCTTGGGTATATGAAGCTCCACCTCGATGTTGCCGACGTTCAATGTTAGAGTTCCTTCTCGTACGTCGACAATGACACCGACGGTGGCGAGGAACGGGCGTCCAAGTATTAGCGACGTATCTCCCTCCTCCTTAACATCCATGATCACGAAGTCGCATGGCAAACATATGCCCCCCGGGACTTGTAACGGGATGTCCTCTGCTATCCCTACCGGCCTTGTGATCCGACCATCGGCTAGTTGTATCCGCATGTCGGTAGGCTTCAATTCTGTGCCGGTGTTTAGTCTTCGGAACATAGAGAGAGGCATGAGGCTAAAACTAGCCCCTAAGTCCACTAACGCCTTTTGTAGAGGGACGCTGCCTAAGGTGCAAGGAATTTGGAAACTCCCCGGGTCTTTGAATTTGGCGGGCTCCTTCTCTCTCTTGGTGAACCAAGTCCCCTCCTCAGCGAGCATGATTTTCTCCTTCCTCTTTCTTCCCGTAATCAAATCTTTTAGGAACTTGGCGTATGTCGGGATTTCCACGATAGCGTCGAGGAAGGGAATGTTGAGGCTTACCCCTCTCAAATATTCGAGAAACTTGGCTAGCCGTTTCTCCATCTTTGCTCTAGCAAGCCTCTGAGGGAATGTGATCGGTGGCATAAAATGCCTCTCTTCAATCAGTTGCTTCGCTCTAGACTTTTCTTTCCCTTGCGGCTCTTTCTCCCTCTCAACTTCAATGACCGGTTCACTTGGCTCTACTCTCTCCACTACGGGCTCCTCGGTAGGAATCATGACGGGGGTGGTGTCCTTCCCGCCTCTCGTAGTAACTGCAACCACGACGTTGATATGCCCGGTGGTGCCCCGTGGATTTTGCTCGGGTTGAGCCGGCAACTGTTGACTATTTCGATTGAGTAACGCAAGTTGCTCCGAGATTTGGCCTACAACGGTTGCAAGGGAATCTTGGCTCGCCTTCAAGGAGGCATTAGTCTTCTTCTGCTCGGACATAAACTCCTCCACTCTAGCTTCGAAACGGAACGTTGTTAAGCTTGTGGAGGGTTTGGATTTCTCCACCCTTGATTGTATCCGGGCGGCCTATAGGGCCCCACTTGTTGCTTTGGAGGGAAATTTTGTTGCGGAGGCCCCCTCGGTGGATAATGTTGTTGTTGTTGTGGTGGTAGTCGAGCTTGATGAGGTAGTTGTTGCGGGGGGTTCAATGCTCCATCATTGTTGGCATAGGAGAAACCGGGATGGTTTCTAGTGGCCGGATTGGCCCAATATCCTTGGTTCCCCGCGACGTATTGAACTTGCTCCAAAGATCCCTCTCATTGTTCTCCTCCCAAATACATAGCTTGGGATTGGTCTTGCCAATCACACATTTGATTTGTTGGTGTGGATGTGGAAGGGGTTCCTTGGGGCTCCGTAATATACTTCTCCAGTCTCTCCACTACCTTGTGGAGAGAATCGAACTTGTTGGTCAGCTCCGCTACGGCCTTGGCCTCAAAGATGCTAGATGGCTTTAAGGAGGACGAAGAGTGTCCTCGCTCGTCGCCCCATTGTTGATTGTTCGAGGCCATCTCCTCAATTAAGGCCGTAGCTTCGTCGGGAGTCTTCGATAGGATGGCCCCATTTGCCACGGCATCAATAATCTGCTTGGTCCCCGGTTGGAGACTATTGTAGAAGCTATGGACTAGCTCCCAATCTTCAATGCTATGTTGGGGACACTGATGCTGTAGATCTTTGAAGTGCTCCCAAGCCTCGTAGAGCGTCTCTTGAGGTCCTTGCTTGAAGGACATGAGAGCACTCCTAATCTTTACCGTCTTGGAGGGCGGATAGAACTTGTCGATAAACGCGCTCGCCAACTCATCCCATGTGGTAAAGACTCCTTCAGCTTGCGTCCTCAACCAATAAAGATCTTTAACCTTTAATGTGAAGGGGAAGAGGCGCAGTCTGATGGCATCTAGGGTAACGCCCGGCATCTGGAAGGTGGCGCACTTTGATAGGAAGAGCTGGATGTGGTAGTGGGGATTTTCATGGGCGTTCCCATGAAATGGATCCTGCTGCATCAGAACCACAAGCCCAGTCTTCAACTCAAAATTCTTGTCGGCCGCCAACTCCGGCATGGCTATGGACGAGGTCATGGAGGAAGTCTTAAGCCGGAGCCTATCTCGAATGGAAATAATCCTCGCCATTCTTGCCGCTAACTCTTCAGGCGTCTCTCGGACGTTCATAAACCTCCCTTCCGTATCGGGTCTCCTCTCCGCTCTGATTCTCCGCAATGTACGCTCGATCTCAGGATCAAACAATATATCGATGGGGTCCGCTGTGGATCTCGTGTACATGCACGGGTAAACAAAGTTTCAAAGAAGTGATTAGCACAATGGAAGGTTTAGATAAAAATAAAGAAATAAAACAAAAAGAAAGAAATAGCTAGGGTGGTAGGATCAAACACAATCGCCTCCCCGGCAACGGCGCCAAAAACTTGATCACGCTCGGGCGTACACCCTAAAGAGCGACCATGTAGTTTTACCGCAAGCGCACGGTGTAGCGGCGAGCGGGTATCGAACACAGGGAGGACGTATGACAGTGCCTTCTCCGAACAACCTGGCTATAGGGACAGAAAAGTAGGAATTTGCCTTTCGGCGATGTTGTCACAATCGTGAAATAACGTAAAAAGATATAAAATCAAATAAAGATGCCTAGGGAATAGGGAATCCCCGCTACTCACCGTATCTCATCATTGTGATTCATCGGTATCACAATTGCTAGGATAGTATTTCTGATGAATTAGTTGCAACTGAATGTAAACCTAGCTCACGCTCTCGCGCTGCCGGTCTATAGCGAACCTAGGTTCGGGTCCAATCTCTTGCAAACCCTAGCCTAGGCAAGCTAGCATTAGGATCAACGTCATCGTTCAATCGCATCTCGAGCCCACTCTCGTGCAAACTCGGGCTACGACCTAGGTTGGGATAGTTCCTACCCATCCAATCTCTTGCAAACGGGTATCGATATAGAATTGCAACCGAGAACCCTAGTATCGGCCCAATCTCTTGCAAACCGATACTACAGAAACTCAATTTCAGCCCAATTCGGATTTCTAGGGTTTCCTATCGAATTGGGATCCAATCTCTTGCAAATCCCAATCGATATGAACACCTAGCTATCCGTAATATTTCGATCCCAAACTAACCCTAATAGCAATTCTAGCAATAGTTCTACCAAATCATCACAAATCAGAAATTGGGCTCGTAGGGTTCATTCCCACGCCCTAAGACGTTAAGACTACTCACAAATCATATTGCTAATGAAAGAATAATAAATAGAAATAGCAATGAAATTCATGGAAATATTCAAAACAACAATAAAAATAGGATTTTTAATGGAGAGGAAGACAAACCAATGTAGCTTTCCAAGAATCCAACAAAATAGAACTTTTCTCTCCTCTCCAATCACAAGAACAAAACTCTAAAAAGTATAATCTAAAAAGGCTGCCAAAAGCAAGGAAAAAGCTCCCTAAACTAGGTTAGAATCTGGGGTTAAATACCCCCCAAAACTGCCCAAAAATTCGTGACCAAACTGCCCCAGCGTAGCTCTAAAATCGTGTTTTCCGCTACAGGCGCTCAGCTCACTCGGCCGAGTGACAGAAGTCGCTCGGCCGAGTGAAGACCCTGAGAATTTCCAGTAAGTCCGGGGTCTTGGGGGTCTTCACTTCGGGCGTCACTCGGCCGAGTGAGTTGTCGTCACTCGGCCGATGGGCTTATCTTCACTCGGGCGGTCGGCAATTGCCACTCGGCCGAGTGGGTCTTCTGCTGCTCAGACTGACGAAAAACAGTAAGTTGGCTCTTTTTGAGGGGCGTTGTCTGAGTGCCACTCGGGCGGACGGGATACGTCACTCGGCCGAGTGGGCTTCTGATGCTCGGCCGAGTGCACGCTTGGAGCGTGTCTGATCTGGCCGGCCGAGCGGGGTCTCGTCGGTCGGCTGAGTGACTCCTTCACTCGGCCGAGTGAGACACTGAAAATGCCCATTCTGAGTGTTTTTGCCTCCTCGTCGCTCCTACGACGTTATTTCTTCTTCCGCTTCTCTCCAATAGCAAAATACCCCTCGGGGAAGTCGTCGGTGACACTCCGGAGTAGGTGTATCTTGGAATCACTCCAAATCACTCCAAATCTCCTGAAATACGACAAAAGCAACAAATCGTGAAAAGTATCGCAATATTGTCGATAAATCGTGAAAAACATCATTTGAGCGATCTAAATGGCATGCAAACATGCGGAAAAAAGGTGTAAAATACGGAGTGATCAAAATCCCCCAAGCTTACCTCTTACTCGTCCTCGAGGAAGATAAGTAAAAGGCGAACCCGGTGGATTCAGAAAATGAAAACGATGGAAAAACGGAAAACGAAAAACGAAGAAGAAAGCGAAGAAAGCGAAGAGGGAAGCTGCTAGATCATTTTTCTCAGGACATGGGTTTTGCTTACTCATATAGCATGCACCGAATGTAAAATACATGTCAAAGACTTTTATTTCGATATCATAGTATAATGGTGCAAATAGAGATAGAAAACCCAAGAATATTGATATAGCATGAAAAACGGAATAATTCTAAGATTAACATCGTCTGAATCATTTAAAGCGGTATACAATATCGCAGATCACACACTTTTCAATTGAATGCTTTCTATGAGGAGTATAAGAATATCACGCAATAGAATAGAAAGAATAGAAAAGCGTGGATTTCATGAAATGAGTGCTAGGCGTAGATTTCTGGATTTCGTGAAGCTAAAACAATCTCACCGAGTATAGAATATTACTTAGCCTAGGTTGTCATGCACCGTCAAGTAGTCACTCTCTCACACATCATTGGATTCTCTCCCCCAAGCTTATCTATAAGCGTGGTTGCATATACAAAAGTGTATTTATATTCCCCATTTCTTTTGAAGCTCCAAATGCAAAAGAAAATAAAAATAAAAACAAAAAGAGGGAAGAAAGAGAGAGTATATGAGATGGGATCGTTTATTGAGATTCTTTTCTCTTTTCTTTTCTTTTTCTCAAATCTTTTTCTTTTCTGTTCTTTTCTCTCTCTTTTTTTAATAGCATATATACACAAATGATCCCAAATCAAAAGAGAGAAAAGGGTATTCAAGAATTTCTTTTTTTTATTTTTGTTTTTGGTTTTGGGAAATTTGGAGCTAGGAATTTAATAACGGGGGGAATGCCAAATATTAGAATCGCTAAGGGAAGATTCACCAATGATTTTAAAATAGAGAATTAATGTTCAAGATATGTGGAGAAAGAAATAAATATGTCCCTCAGTTCACTCTATAAGACGTGCATGACAACTTCAGCAGGGTAATCTAATCTACTCAGTTTCAATCACAAAAAAGCAATACTAATCCAGATTTATCATAGCTAACATCATTCAATCATCCTGAAGTGAAGTGTACAAATCATGCAACTAGAAGTGATATAGGAAAAGAAAACGGTACTCCAGATATAAGCATTCAATGCGTGAATCTTGGTGTATTTTCTGCGATAGCATACATATGAATATTCAGACTCAGCTAATAATAAAATTTCATCCATTTTCATGCGGAAAAAGTGTTGGTTACTATCTCTAAATGCGAGGTAGATCACAGCATATGATATCAAAAATAAAAGCTAAGACATGACAAATATAGCATGCATATAGAGAAAGCTAACTCAACGTCATCATCATCACAGAAAAATAATCTCTAGCATGAGATGAAAAGAAATAAAGATAAAGAGGGAAAATAAAACTAAATACAATGCAGCACACAAAGAAAATAAGGAAAACGTGATGCATGATAAAAAAAAGAAAAAGTGATGAAAATGAATGCAAATGCGGAAAATGGCGTGAAAAAACTAAAAATAAAGGTGGTAAATCGAAAAGAACGTGAGAACTCACTCCCCCAAGCTAAAGTGCACAGTGTCCTCAATGTGCGAAGTGTGGCACACCGAGAGACGTGTAATGGTAGGGGTATGTGAGGATGCATGCATGATGAAAAAGAAATAAAAATAACAAAATGAAAATATGATGCAGACATGATGCATGCAGGTATAAGAGTGAATCGGATATAAGAGTGTGACACCAAAAATCTCTCCCTCTCTCCCAAAAATGATATAGAAAGATATGATCAAAATGTGGACCCAAAAACAGTGAGGGGAGGGGGGGTGGGCAAAAATCGTCAGGACCATGCAGAGACGGGCATCATGACGTCAAAAAAGATCAATGGCATCAAGGGTGCCTAAGAGGGTGGGGCTGCGCCGTCTCCGTCCTGAGGCGGAGGCGGAGGCGGAGGTGGTGGTGGCTGGGGAACAGTCTGCTGGGTGGGTGTGGGTAGGGGTGTAGAAGCAGGCTGGGTGGGTGTAGGAGTAGGGGTGGGTACCTGCTGGGTGGGTGTGGGTAGGGTCGGTACGCGAGAGAGCCGATCGAGAATCTGAGTGAGGCAATAGTGAATGCCCGGAAGTAGGTCGAAGCGGCTGGCCATAGCGGTGACGGTGGCAGACATGGTCCTGAGGTCACCTCTGAGGCCACTCACCGCCCCCTCGAGAGCATGGATGCTCTGAAGTACAGTGTCGGGGGGAGGTGGTGCAGAGGGACGCACCTGTCTGTGCTGTGCAGGACGGGGATGGCGAACTCAGGTGGTGTAGTGGATGGGCTCAGCAGGCATGTGGAGGAAGGGTGATGTGCTCACAAGTGTGGGCCTAGCCTCAGAGCGAGGCAGGGGCGCAGGCTGGTGTGAGGTGGAAGCAGCAGCAGCAGAAGTGGAGTATAAAAGTGGCGACGAGGCGGCAAGAGAGGCCAGTGACACAGAAGTGGGGACAGACGTCACGACACTCTCAGAAAGTACAGCTGCGGTGGAGACAGAAGTGACAACCGCTGGGGAGGCAGTGTGGGGTCCAAAAGGTGAAATCCTAGCTGAGATCATACTGGCCATGGTCTCCACGACCGCAGCAAAAGAAGGCTCTCCGCTCTCAACCAAAGTAGGTGGGCGCTCGGGTAGTGCAGAGCAAAGGGGCTCAACGGACAGATGGCCAGCTGTGGTGGGAGGGGTGGTGGTGGTGGTGGCAGGCGTGGTGGTGGTGGGCTCAGCAAGTGTGCTCCCGACACCGGCAGAAGTGTGGATAGAGGTGTCGGGAGCAGCAGAAATATCAGGCTGCTGAGGGGCCACGGGGTCAACGGGTGCAGCGTGTGCAACGTGGGCCTGCCCAGCCTGCTTAGCCTCCTCGGCCTCAAGCACGTAGGCGGCGGGGATCAGGAGATCCATCGCCGGGAGCCAGTCCACCTGTGCTGGTGCTATTTGTGTCCGAGGTGGGCTCGGAAGGATCATGTAATCAGCACCGTAGGGACCGTGCAATAAAACCCAGTGTCGCTGGCCATGCGGACGAAGCATCTTCATCTGGGCCATGAGGTCTATGGACAGTGAAGTGGGGCCTGGTGAATGACACAAGTCGGCAGGTAGGTCCTCGCCGGTCATCAGGGTGAGCAGGGTGATCAGACCGCCGCAACATATCGGTGAGCGAGCGCCCACCGATACGATGATGCGGTCCAAAAACCAGCTCGCGATATCAATCACGACGGCGGGGACCAAGTCGTCACTCTCCCTAGCTAGAACTCTGGGACGCGTCATCGCATAGAGCATATAAAGCTCTGGCATGGACATCGTCCCAGGCTCATACCTCGCCAAAAAGGTAGTCGACATAAGGCGCTGAGCTATGCGGAGGCAGGGGTGGACGATGGCCGAGGCCTTGGCCCTACTAGGGTCAAAGGTAGCTGGTAAACCCGTGATCCGGGCCCAGAAAGCGTGTGAATCGAAGGAAGGTGGGGGAATGTGAGTGGGGGCGTAACCACGGTCGGCCCCGGGGATATCGGGCCACGAAAAGAATGCTCTCATCATACCGAGAGTGACCTGGCACTCCCGGTCCATAAACCTGAACGAGCATCCCTTGTCGGTCCGGGCAATAGAACTAAGCACCTCAAGTGTCGGGCAGACAAAGGTGTCCGCCGACACTTGGAAAAAATCTCGCCAGCCCACGTTGTCATACAACGTGAGCATCCCCTCAAGTACCCCCAGGCGTCCTAGGTCTGCAAGGTGTGCGAACCTGGAGGGTACAATCGAGCGCTGGGAAATGCGCTCAAAAACGACGCGGTGTGCATCGTCCCAGAACGTAATCCCCAGCGGGCCGACAAGTGGAGCCGGTGGTGGCAGTGGGTCGGCAGGGAGTGGATGTGCGGGGTGAACGGGCTCTGCAGGCTGTGCGGGGTGTGCGGGGTCTGCAGGCTGTGCGGGGGGAACGGGGTGTGGTGGTGTAGGCGGAGGAGAGTCCTCCACCTCGTGGGAGGGGCCGGGCTCATCCGGTCGCTTCCGCTTGGCGGAAGCTCTCCTCGACCATGGCCGTGTCCGGGGCAGCATGTGGGCCCCGGGTGCTCACCAAAAACGAAATAAATGCGGCGTGCAAAGATAAATGGAACGAGTATACCGTGGCATGCCGCGAGAGCAAAGAAGTGGATGCGTGCGAAGACGACGCCTCCACAAAGCCAAAATCGCTCCCCGGAAGCTCCCCTAGGCTCCCCTAAGCTCCCCAATATACCCTGGACATCAAACGAAGATATCAGCGAGTAATATTCAAAATGTATGGGGGGTTAGGGGTATAATAGATAGAAATCAAATTTAATTTGAATTAGGGGCTCATTAAACACACGGATCGTCGAAGAAATACAAGAGAAAGGAGAAATTAGGCAAAATAGAGGTACCGGAGCTCGGCTGGCAAGGAGGTCGCCGGCGGCGACTCGGGCGGAGGCGCGGCAGCTTCGACCGGCGGTGGGTGGCCGAGCGCGGCGGCGGGGCAGCGGCTCAGGCGAGTAGGGGGTGCGAGATCGCAGCAGCTGGGGGTGCGAGATCGCGGCTCGGGCTCGGGCGCTGGGAAAATAACGCTTCGTATTCCGCGCCCGAGCCCGCAGTGCTTAAATAGGGAAAGTTACGAGGCCGAGTGACATAACAGAAATATTTTTTTGAAAATTCCTCCCCGCTCACGACTCGGCCGAGTGGCTTTTCCACCCTCGGCCGAGTGGCTTTGCCACCCTCGGTCGAGTGGAGAAAGTCCACTCGGCCGAGTGGCACAAGCTACTCGGCATTACTCGCCCTAGGAGTGTATCAGTTTCACTCGAACGAGTGAAGATTTATACGTGGCCGAGTGGCAATTATACTGAAATCAAGAAAAGAAACAGAGAGTTGGGTACAGCAGACTTCCCTCGTTCGTGTGCCACTCGGGCGGACGAACTCATGTACTCGGCCGAGTGACTAGTATACTCGGCCGAGTGAACCCTGTTTTCTGCTGTTTGGCTTCGTTTGGGCTCTAATCTCTGTTTTTCTTCCTCCAGTCGATTTCATCCTCCTCCTAAGCATCGAGCGCATTCCTGGAGCGCTCTTCGTCGCCTTGTTCATCCTCCTAATGATAGGTATCCCGTTCTCCTCTCCTGTCAAAGAAAAATAGGACCCGTTATCACGAAATTTTTAGGCAAACGACTCAAAACACTAATAATTTCTAAAAAAAATAAAGGAAAGAGTAAAAATAAAGCGATAACCGTTGGGTTGCCTCCCGACAAGCGCTCGTTTAAGGACGTGAGCTCGACCCCCTTGGATTTTCAATTTAATGCGGGATATTGGGTGCATATGAGATGCACCCGTCGAATTTGTTTGGAAGAGCGCTCGGATTTGGATGTTGTGGCGGCACGTTCTTCCTCAGTGCTCCTTTGTCTCGGGTAGTGTTGGGGGGTGGCTCCCCCAAGCTAGTGCTTGCTCCGGGCTTCGGCTTCACCGGTGACACCGATTTCCGTATCGGTGGAGCTTTCCTTGGAGACTTCAGTTTTGAGAGCTTGCAGAGCTCTCGAATCCTTGCGACATCAGCATCGCCTTCGTCAACTTCGGTGGAGGGGTCAGGGGAATGCTCCATATTTTCTTCTTGGCCCTAGTCCGGGCCTTCTTCGACGTCTTCCTTGAATATTGCGCCAATGGAATGGGGGATCGCCTCCTCAATAACCTCGTCAAGGAGGTCCATATAGTCCAGCTCCTCATGATAAGGTGATCGACCCCGGGCGTACACCCGGAAGAACGGTTGTAGTTTTACCGCAAGTGCACAGTGTAGCAGCGAGCGGGATATCGAACACAGGGAGGACGAATGACCGTGCTTGTTCCAATCACCCTGGCTATTCAAGAAGAAAGATTTGCCTTTGGCGATCCTGTCACAATCGTCAGACAAAGTGCGGAGATATCGAATCAAATAAAGAACGTCTAGGGAATGGGGAATCCCCGCTACTCACCGTATCTCATAAATGTGGTTCGTCGGTTTCAAAATTGCTAGATTGAGATTTTGGATGGACTAGTTGCAACTGAATGTAGAACCAAGCTCACGCTCTCGCGCTGTTGCCGGTCTATAGCTATCCTAGGTTTGGGTCCAATCTCTTGCAAACCCTAGCCTAGGAAAACTAGCATTAGGGTCAACATCATCGTCCAATCGCGCACCGAGCCCAATCTCTTGCAAACTCGGCTCGCGATCTAGATTGGGATAGTTCCTACCCGTCCAATCTCTTGCAAACGGGTATTGGCACGGAATTGCAACCGGAAACCCTAGTATCGGTCCAATCTCTTGCAAACCGATACTACGGAAATTCGATTCCAACCCAATTCGGATTTCTAGGGTTTCCTATCGAATCGAGATCCAATCTCTTGCAAATCCCGATCGGTATGAACTCCTAGCTAACCGTAGTAAATTGATCCCAACCTAATCCCTAGATATCAATTCTAGCGAAATTTCTACTAATTCATCACAAATATGAAGTTGGGCTTGTAGGGTTCATCCCCACGCCCCAAGACGTGGCGACTACTCACAATTCATAGCAAGATCACAAAAATAATCAATGAAATAAGCAATAGAATTCATCACAATATTGAGATATGCAATAAAAATAGAATTTTTAGAGAAGAGAAACACAAACCAATGGAGTTCTTCAATTAATCCAACAAAAATCAAACTTTTTCTCCTCTCCAATCTCAAGAATAAAACTAAAAAGCTAATCTAAAAAACTGCAAAAAATCTAAGGAGAAGCTCTCCAAAACTAGGGTAAAAACAGGGGTTAAATAGCCCCCAAAATCGTCCAAAAACTGTGACCAAAATACCCCTGCGCAGCCTGTTTTCCGCAATTTTCGCTACAGGCAGCGCGTCGCACTCGGCCGAGTGACAAAAGTCGCTCGGCCGAGTGAGAAACCCTGTAATTTTCCAGTAAGTTAGGGCCTTCGGGGGTCTGCACTTCGGGGGTCGCTCGGCCGAGTGAGTTGTCGTCACTCGGCCGATGGCTTCATTGTACTCGGGCGGACGGGATTCTCCACTCGGCCGAGTGGGTCTTCTGAAGTTCAGGCAGCCGAAAAACAGAAACTTGGAGATTTTTGAAGGGCTTTGTCTGGGCGACACTCGGGCGGACGTGGTCTCGTCACTCGGCCGATGTGGTCTCCGTCGCTCGGCCGAGTGCACATAGGAATCGTGTCTGCTCTGGTCGGCCGAGCGGTGTCTCTCTGGTCGGCCGAGTGGGTCCTCCACTCGGCCGAGTGGGACACTAAACATGCCCAATCTGCTTATTTTGGCCTCCTCGTCGCTCCTGCGACGTCCGTTTTTCTTCCGCTCCTCTCCAACAGCAAAATACCCCTCGGGGAGGTCGTCGGTGACCCTCTGGAGTAAGCGCATCTCGAGATCACTCCAAATCGCGCCAAATCACCTGAAATGCGACAAAAACAACAAATCATGAAAAGCATCGCAATATCGTCGATATATCGTGAAAAACATGATTTGGGCGATCTAAATGGCATGCAAAAATGCGGGAAAAAGGTGTAAAATAAGGAGTGATCAAAATCCCCCAAGCTTGCCTCTTACTCGTCCTCGAGGAAGATAAGTAAATGGCGAACCCGGTGGAATTTGGAAAACGAAAATGGCGAAAAATGAAAAACGAAAAACGGAGAAGAATGGAAAACGAAATGAAAATAAAGAAGAGAGAAAGAAGCGAAGAGGTAAGCTACTAGATCATTTCCTCAGGACGGGGGTTTCACTTACTCATATAGCATGCACTGAATGAAAAACTCATGTTAAAAGATTTTATTTTGATATCATAGTATAATAGCGCAATTAGAAATGGAAAACCCACGAACAACGATATAATCATGAAAAACGGAATAATTCTAAAGTTAACATCGTCTGAGTCATTTAAAGCGGTATACAAATCACAGATCACACACTTTTCAATTGAATGCTTTCTATCAGGAGTATAAGAGTATCACACAATAGAATAGAGAGAATAGAAAAGTATGGATTTCATGAAATGAACGCTAGGCTTAGATTTCTGGATTTCGTAAAGCTAGAAATAATCTCACCGAGTATAGAATATTACTTAGCCTAGGTTGTTGTGCAACGTCAAGTAGTCACTCTCTCACACATCAATGGATCCCCTCCCCCAAGCTTATCTATAAGCGTGGTGACATAAAAAATATTCACATCCCCATTTTTTGTATAGCTCCAAAGGTAATAAGAAGAAAGAAGAAAGAAAGAAAGTGAGATGGGATCTTTTATTGAGGATTTTTCCTCTTTTCTCTCTTTTTTTTCTTTTTTTCATATAGCATATATACACAACGATCCCAACTCAAAGAGAGATAATGGTATACAAGAATGTTCTTCTCTCTTTTATTATTTTTTTTTTGAGAATAAGAGATTTGGAGCTAGGAATTAGTAGCGGGGGAAATGCCATAAAATAGAATCGCTAAGGGGAGATTCACCAATGATTTTAAAAGTAGAGAAATGATGTTCAAGATTTGTGGAGAAAGAAATAGATATAACTCTCGGTTCACTCTATAAGACATGCACGACAACTTCAGCAGGGTAATCTAGTCTACTCAGTTTCGATCACAAAAAGCTAACTAATCCAGATTTATCATAGCTAACATCATTCAATCATCCTGAAGTGAAGTGTACAATTCATGCATATAGAAGTGATATAGGAAAAAGAAATCAGTACTCCAGATATAAGCATTCAATGCGTGAATCTTGGTGTGTTTTCTGTGATAGCATACATATGAATATTCAGACTCAGCTAATAATAAAATTTCATCCATTTTCATGTGGCAAAAGTGTGGGTTACTATCTCTAGATGCAAGGCAAGTCATAGCATATGATATCAGAAATAAAGTCTAAGACATGACAAATATAGCATGCATATAGAATAAGCTAAATCCAACGTCATCATTATCACAGAAAAGTCATCTCTAGCATGAGATGAAAAAGAAATAAAGATAAAGGGGAAAAAACTATTTACAATGCGGCACACAGAAAAAATAAGAAAAACGTGATGCATGGCAAAATAAAAGAAAAATGATGAAAAATAAGTGCAAAAGCGGAAAATGGTGTGAAAAACTAAAAATAAAGGTGGCAAATCGAAAAAGAACGTGAGAACTCACTCCCCCAAGCTAAATGGCACAGTGTCCTCAATGTGCAAAGTGTGGCACACCGAGAGACAAGAAATGTGAGGGGAAGGTGAGGATGCATGCATGATGAAAAGAAAAATAAAAAGAAAGATAAAGACATGAAAATATGATGCGGAAATAATGCATGCACAGACAGGAGTGATATAGATATATAAGAGTGTCACCAAAAACGCTCCCTCTCTCCCAGAAAAGATATATAAATATATGGTCGACATGAGAATCCCAAAATAAGTGAGGGGAGGGGGGGACAAAAAGGCATCAGGACCCAGCAGAAACGGGCAGCACAACGGCAAAAGGAATCGATGGCATCAAGGGTGCCTAGGTAGGTGGTGCTGCACCGTCTCCGTCCTGAGGCGGAGGTGGTGGTGGTGGCTGGACAGGCCGCTGAGCGGGTGTGGGTGTGGAAGTGGTAGCAGGTCGAGTGTGTGTGGAAGTGTGGGCGGGAACCTGCTGGGTGGGTGGGGGGTACGCGCGGGAGACGCTCCAGAACCTGGGTGAGACAGTAGTGAATCTGCGGTAGCAGCTCGAAGCGACCAGCCATCGCAGAGACGGTGGAGGACAGGGTCCTAAGGTCGCCTCTGAGGCCACTCACCGCCCCCTCTAGAGCACGAATGCTCTGAAGTACAGTGTCAGGGGGAGGTGGTGCAGAGGGACGCACCGGACGGGGCTGTGCAGGGCATGGCTGGCGTACTCGGGTCGCGTATGTGACGGGCTCAGCGGGGAAGGGTACGAAAGGTGCTGCGCTCGCAAATGTGGGCCTGGCCTCAGTGTGAGGCCGGGGCACCGACTGGTGAGAAGTGGAGGCAGCAGCAGCGAAAGAAGAGTGCAAAAGTGGCAGCGAGGCGGCCAGAGAGGTCAGTGGCACAGAAGTGTGGACAGACGCCACGACACTCTCGGAAAATACAGCAGGGGTGGAGACAGAGGTGACTACCGCTGGGGTGGAAGTGTGTGGACCAAAAGGCGCAACCCCAGCGGAGATCATGCTAGCCATGGTCTCTACGACCGCAGCAAACGAGGGCTCTCCACTCTCAACAAAGGTCGGTGGGCGCTCGGGGAGTGCGGAGCAAAGAGGCTCGACAGACAGAGGGCCAGTGGTGGTGGTGGGAGTGGTGGTGACAGCCTCGGAAGTGGTGGAGGTGGTGGAAGTGGGCTCAGCTGAGGTACTCCCGACACCGACAGAGGTGTCAGGAGCAGCGGAAACGTCAGGTATAGGCTGAGGGGCCACATGGTCAACAGGGGCAGCAGGCTCGGCAGGGTGTGCAACAGGGTCTACAGGGGCAGCGTGGGCCTGCTCGGCCTCCTTGGCCTCGAGCACGTAAGCAGCGGGGATGAGAACATCCATCGCAGGGAGCCAGTGTGCCTGGGCTGGTGCAATCTGAGTCTGAGCTGGGCTCGGAAGAATCATGTAATCGGCCCCGTAGGGGCCGTGCAACCTGACCCAGTGACGCTCACCGTGCGGACGAAGCATCTTCATCCGGGCCATAACATCTATCGACAGAGAAGTGGGGCCCGGGACTCGTCGCAAGTCGTCAGGGAAGTCCTCGCCGGTCATAAGGGCAAGCAAGGTAGCAAGGTGATCAGGCCGCCGCAGCATATCGGTGATCGAGCGCCCACCGATACGATGATGCGGTCCAAAAACCAAGCCGCGACATCACTCACGACGGTGGGGACCAGCTCATCGCCATCCCTAGATAGAGCTCTGGGACGTGTCATCGTGTAGAGCATATAGAGCTCTGGTGTAGACATCGTGCCCGGCTCATATCTGGCCAAAAAGGTCGTCGTCATAAGGCGCTGAGCAATGCGGAGGCAGGGATGGACAATGGCCGAGTTCTTAGCCCTACTAGGGTCAAAGGCAGCGTGAAGACCCGTAATCCGGGCCCAGAAGGCACCGGCGTCGAAGGAAGGTGGGGGGATATGGGTGGGGACGTAACCGCGATCGGCTCCGGGGACAGCGGGCCACGAGAAAAACGCTCTCATCATATCGAGAGTGACCTGGCACTCTCGATCCATGAACCGAAACGAGCATCCCTCGTCGGTCCGGGCGATCGAACTCAGAACCTCAAGTGTCAGGCGGGTGAACGTGTCCGCCGACACCTGGAAGAAATCTCGCCAGCCCACGTTGTCGTACAACGTGAGCATCCCCTCTAGTACCCCCAGGCGTCCTAGGTCAGCAAGGTGTGCAAACCTGGAGGGTACGATCGAGCGCTGGGAGATACGGTCGAAGACGGCGCGGTGTGCGTCGTCTCGGAACGTAATCCCGAGCGGCCTGACCAGTGGAGTCGGTGGTGGTGGCTGTGGAGCGGCAGGGAGAGGCTGTGCGGGCTGTGCGGGCGCTGCAGGCTGTGCGGGGTGTGCGGGGCCTGCAGGCTGTGCGGGGTTGACGGGGTGTGTGGGAGACGGTGGAGGAGAGTCCTCCAACTCGTGGGAGGGGCCGGCATCATCCGACCGCTTCCGCTTGGCGGAAGCTCTCTTCGACCGCGGCCGTGTCCGGGGCGGCATATCGGCCCCGAGCGCGCCAAAAAACGTGAAAAGTGTGGCGTGTGCAAAATAATGGAAAGAGTGTACCCCGACACGCTGCGAGTGCTAAGCAATGGAAGCGTACGAAGTCAGTGCCTCCACGAAGCTCAAATCAGTCCCGAGAAGCTCCCCTGGGCTCCCCTAAGCTCCCAAAAACAACCTGCGCGTGAAATGGAGATATCAGCGGGTAATAATCAAAACGTATGGAGCATTAGGGGTATAACAGATAAATATAGAAATTTATTTGGGTTAGGGGTTCGTTAAGCACATGGATCCTCGAAAATACACAAAAAGAGGCGAAAAAGGCGAAATAGGGGGTACCGGAGGCGATCGGAGCGGCGGCCGCCGGCGGCGACTCGGGTGAGGCGTCGGTGGGTGCTCGGCCGGCGGTGGCGGGCCGAGCGGTGGTGCGAGGTGGCCGGTCGGGCGAGTGGGGGCGCGAGCGAGGGGAATCGGGCGAGGGGAACTGAAGAGTCGGGGCGCGATTGGGTTTTGCGTTTCGAAAATCGCGCCCCCCCTCGGCCCTTATATAATAAAAGTTACGACTCGGCCGAGTGACGTGGTCACTCGGCCGAGCGAGGTCAATTGAAATTTCCTCCTCCTCTACGCTTCAGCCGAGTGGCCTTACCAGCCTCGGCCGAGTGGAGTAAGTCCATTCGGCCGAGTGGCTCAAGCTACTCGGCATGACTCGCCCTAGGAGGGTATCCGTTTTACTCGGCCGAGTGGGAATATATACTCGGCCGAGTAGCAGTTATATTGAAATCAGGAAAATAAACAGAGAGTTGGGTACAACAGACTTCCCTCGTTCGTGAGCGGCTCGGCCGGACGAACTTCTGTACTCGGCCGAGTGACTAGTATGCTCGGCCGAGTGAGCCTTGTGTTCTGCTGTTTGTCTTCGTTTGGGCTCTAAACTCCGTCTTTCTTCCTCCAGTCGATTCCATCTTCCTCCTAAGCGTCGAGCGCCTTCTTGGGGCGCTCCACGTCGTCGCGTTCATCCTCCTCATGATGGATCTACCTATCTCCTCTCCTGTCAAGAAAAATAGGACCCGTTATCACAAAATTTTTGGGCGAACGACTCAAAACACTAAAAATTTCTAAAACGAAAATAAAGAAAAAGTAAAAATAAAGCAAAAACCGTCGGGTTGCCTCCCGACAAGCGCTCGTTTAAGGTCGTGAGCTCGACCCCCTATAATTTTCAATCAATGTGGGATGTTTGGTGCGTATGAGATGCACCCATCAAACTTTCCGGGGAGCGCGCTTGGATTTGGACGTGGCGGCGTGTTCTCCCTCGGTGGTCTCCCATCTCGAATAGTGTTGGGGGGAGGCTCCCCCACGCTAGCATTTGCTCCTGTCAACGGCTTCACCGGTGATGCCGATTTCCGTGCCGGAGGAGCTTTCTTTGGAGACTTTAATTTCGAGAGCTTACAGAGCTCTCGAATCCTTGCGACATCAGCGTCGCCTTCATCATCTTCAGCGGAGAGGTCGGGGGAATCATCTTTCTTCTCATTTTGGCCTAAATCCGGGCCTTCCTCGAAATCTTCGTCGAATAGAGCGCCAATAGAGTGGGGGATCGCCTCCTCAATTACCTCATCAAGGAGGTATGAAAGATCATCCGGCCGTCCCTTAAGCAAATATATTCTATTGGTTTCACCCGTCGGGACTCCCTCGGAATAGTGTTTGAGCCTCTGACCATTTACCTTGAACGTGGAACCGTCCTTGCTCTCCAACTCGAAAGCTCCTCCCGGTTGTATATGCTTGATGGTGAAAGGTCCGGACCAACGTGACCTCAACTTACCGGGAAATAGTCGGAGCCGGGAATTATAGAGCAAGACCTTGTCTCCTACTTTGAAGTCCGTGACGGTTATGCGGGCATCGTGGAGAATCTTGGTCCTTTCTTTGTAAATTCTTGAGCTTTCGTAGGCGTCTCTTCTTATCTCATCAAGCTCGTTGATGTCCAAGAGTCGCCTCACCGCCGCACTCTTGTAATCATAATTAAAGGTTTTGATGGCCCAATACGCGCGGTGCTCCAACTCTACGGGTAAGTGGCAAGCTTTCCCATAAACGAGCCGGAACGGTGTGGTGCCTATGGGAGTGCGAAAGGCCGTGCGATATGCCCATAGAGCATCGTTTAGCTTCATTGACCAATCCTTTCTAGATCGATCCACCGTCTTTTCGAGAATTTGCTTAATTTCTCTATTTGAGACTTCCACTTGGCCACTTGTCTGGGGGTGATATGCCATGCCAACTCTATGATTTACCCCGTACTTCTTTAGCATAGCTTCAAACTTGTTCTCTATGAAGTGGCTTCCCCCGTCGCTTATCAAGGTACGAGGCACTCCGAAGCGTGGGAAGATATTTTGCTTAAAGAACTTGGAGACGACCCTTGCTTCATTAGTAGGGGTGGCAATTGCTTCCACCCATTTGGAGACATAGTCGACGGCCAATAGGATGTATTTTTTACCATTGCTCGACGGAAATGGCCCCATGAAGTCTACTCCCCAACAATCAAAAAGCTCGATTTCTTGGATGGGTCTCATCGGCATCTCATTGCGCTTGGAGATATTCCCGGTCCGTTGGCATCTATCGCACCCCTTCACAAAAGCGTGGGTGTCCCTAAACATTGTTGGCCAGAAGAATCCGCTCTGCAAGATCTTAGCGGTTGTTTTAGAGGCGGCATGGTGTCCTCTGCATGGTAGACCGTGGCAATGCAAAATGATGGATGTCGCCTCCTCTTTAGAAACACACCTACGAATGACACTATCTTTGCATATCTTGAAAAGGTAGGGATCTTCCCAAAAATAGCTACGGACCTCATGCAGAAATCTCCTCTTTTGTTGCGTAGACATCCCATGCGGTTTGATTCCACAAGCCAAGTAGTTGACGAAGTCCGCGTACCAAGGTACTTCCCCGGTCCTTATGGCATATAGCCTCTCATCCACGAATGTGTCGTCGATAGGCAAACTCTCGTCCTCCTTGTCGCGCATGAGCCTAGATAAATGATCCGCCACGACATTGTCCGTACCCTTCTTATCTCTGATCTCTAAGTCGAATTCTTGCAACAAGAGTATCCACCTAATCAACCGAGGTTTGGCCTCCTTCTTGTTTAAAAGATACTTCAATGCCGCATGGTCGGTGTGGACAATCACCTTGGAACCGAGGAGGTAGGAGCGAAATTTCTCTATGGAATAGACGACCGCTAGAAGATCCTTTTCGGTAGTTGTGTAGTTTTTCTGTGCGTCATCCAATGTCTTGCTCGCATAGTATATCGCATGAAGCTTCTTATCTTTTCTTTGTCCCAATACCGCTCCAATGGCTTGGTCGCTAGCATCGCACATTAGCTCAAAAGGAAGGCTCCAATCCGGCGGTTGTATGATGGGCGCGGAGACTAGTGCTTCTTTCAAGGCGTTGAAGGCTTGTAAGCATTCACATGAAAAAATAAAAGGAATATCTTTAGCGAGCAAAGAGGTAAGTGGTCGGGCAATCGAGGCGAAATCCTTGATGAAGCGGCGGTAAAACCCCGCGTGACCAAGAAAGCCTCTAATGCCCTTGACATTAATAGGAGGAGGGAGTTTCTCGATTACCTCAATCTTTGCTTTATCTACCTCAATCCCTCTCGAAGAGACTAGGTGTCCGAGAACTATACCTTCTGTGACCATGAAGTGACACTTCTTCCAATTGAGAGTGAGATTGTTTTGTTGGCACCTTTTTAGGACTTTAGTAAGATTTTCCAAACAAGAGTCAAACTCACTTCCATAGACCGAGAAATCATCCATAAAGACTTCCATAATGTTTTCAATGTAATCGGAAAATATGGATGTCATACACCTCTGAAAGGTGGCGGGAGCATTACAAAGGCCAAACGGCATCCTACGGTAGGCATAGGTGCCATAGGGGCAAGTGAAAGTTGTCTTCTCTTGGTCATCTTCGTGCAAAGGGATTTGGAAGAATCCCGAATACCCGTCTAGATAGCAAAAGTATTTATGTTTTGCGAGGCGTTTAAGCATTTGATCAATGAAGGGCAATGGGTAATGGTCCTTTCGGGTGGCTTTATTGAGTTTCCTATAGTCAATGCAATTCGCCATCCCGTGACGGTGCGCGTAGATATGGGCTCACCTTTCTCATTTTTTATGACAGTCATCCCCCCTTTCTTGGGGACGACGTGAACTGGGCTAACCCATCTACTGTCTGAGATAGGATAGATTATACCGGCTTCTAGCAATTTTAGGATTTCCTTTTTAACCACCTCCTTCATGTTCGGGTTTAACTGCCTTTGAGGCTCTATGGAGGTGGCGTCGGTATCCTCCAAATGGATCCTATGCATGCAAAGCCTAGGGCTTATCCCTTTTAGATCGGAGATAGTGTATCCCAGGACATCTTTATGGCTCCTAAGAACGTCTAGGAGTTTTTCAAGTTGGTCTGGCGCGAGGTGGGAGTTTACTATCACGGGGAAAGTTAATTTGTTACCCAAAAAGGCGTACCTTAGATTCAGAGGTAATTGTTTAAGTTCTACCTGAAGTGGCGCCTCTCCTTCTACTTCATCGGCTCGCATGAGTTTCGCTCCTTCCTTGCCATCCGGGTCTAGCTTGTGCTCAGGTGGCGCGCTCTCTTGTGAAGAGTCAGACTCACTACATAGTGAGGATGATGCATCGAAATAAGCTCTCTCCGATTCTGTGCCAGCTTCGTTAGAGCTTTCACTTGGCTCCGGTTCGTCCCTGGAATCATGAAACACATCAGACGATTCATAGAAGCAAGAGTAAGTGTCATGGGGTGTAACTCCCTGAAAGCTGGGTTGCTCTGAAGATCCTCCCGGAGTATGGTGATCCTTGACACTTGTTCCACCGTTTTCGAAATATAATTTGTCGTCGATCACGTCAACTCTGACATTGCCCCCGATAGTCCCCTCCGGGGAGATCTGGTCCATCACAAAACTAGCAAACAGTTGTCCGTCGGGGTCCTTGACGTCGATGGCAAAAGCTCCGGTAGCGTGGACCTCATCGACAAGCTCCTTAAGGAGGTCTGTGAAGGAGTCATAGTCTTCCTGACTGAGTTCTATTGTTGACATTGCATTCTCCATTCTTCCTGCAAAGGCCTTATGCAAAATACAAGGAGAATGTGCGAACAGAAGAAAGTAAAGAAAGAGAGAAAGAAGAAGTAACCGGGTGGTATATGACGGACACCGTCTAAACGCACTCCCCGGCAACGGCGCCAAAAACTTGATCGACCCCGGGCGTACACCCGGAAGAACGGTTGTAGTTTTACCGCAAGTGCACGGTGTAGCAGCGAGCGGGATATCGAACACAGGGAGGACGAATGACCGTGCTTGTTTCAATCACCCTGGCTATTCAAGAAGAAAGATTTGCCTTTGGCGATCCTGCCACAATCGTCAGACAAAGTGCGGAGATATCGAATCAAATAAAGAACGTCTAGGGAATGGGGAATCCCCGCTACTCACCGTATCTCATAAATGTGGTTCGTCGGTTTCAAAATTGCTAGATTGAGATTTTGGATGGACTAGTTGCAACCGAATGTAGAACCAAGCTCACGCTCTCGCGCTGTTGCCGGTCTATAGCTATCCTAGGTTTGGGTCCAATCTCTTGCAAACCCTAGCCTAGGAAAACTAGCATTAGGGTCAACATCATCGTCCAATCGCGCACCGAGCCCAATCTCTTGCAAACTCGGCTCGCGATCTAGATTGGGATAGTTCCTACCCGTCCAATCTCTTGCAAACGGGTATTGGCACAGAATTGCAACTGGAAACCCTAGTATCGGTCCAATCTCTTGCAAACCGATACTACGGAAATTCGATTCCAACCCAATTCGGATTTCTAGGGTTTCCTATCGAATCGGGATCCAATCTCTTGCAAATCCCGATCGGTATGAACTCCTAGCTAACCGTAGTAAATTGATCCCAACCTAATCCCTAGATATCAATTCTAGCGAAATTTCTACTAATTCATCACAAATATGAAGTTGGGCTTGTAGGGTTCATCCCCACGCCCCAAGACGTGGTGACTACTCACAATTCATAGCAAGATCACAAAAATAATCAATGAAATAAGCAATAGAATTCATCACAATATTAAGATATGCAATAAAAATAGAATTTTTAGAGAAGAGAAACACAAACCAATGGAGTTCTTCAATTAATCCAACAAAAATCAAACTTTTTCTCCTCTCCAATCACAAGAATAAAACTAAAAAGCTAATCTAAAAAACTGCAAAAAATCTAAGGAGAAGCTCTCCAAAACTAGGGTAAAAACAGGGGTTAAATAGCCCCCAAAATCGTCCAAAAACTGTGACCAAAATACCCCTGCGCAGCCTGTTTTCCGCAATTTTCGCTACAGGCAGCGCGTCGCACTCGGCCGAGTGACAAAAGTCACTCGGCCGAGTGAGAAACCCTGTAATTTTCCAGTAAGTTAGGGCCTTCGGGGGTCTGCACTTCGGGGGTCGCTCGGCCGAGTGAGTTGTCGTCACTCGGCCGATGGCTTCAGTGTACTCGGGCGGACGGGATTCTCCACTCGGCCGAGTGGGTCTTCTGAAGTTCAGGCAGCCGGAAAACAGAAACTTGGAGATTTTTGAAGGGCTTTGTCTGGGCGCCACTCGGGCGGACGTGGTCTCGTCACTCGGCCGATGTGGTCTCCGTCGCTCGGCCGAGTGCACATAGGAATCGTGTCTGCTCTGGTCGGCCGAGCGGTGTCTCTCTGGTCGGCCGAGTGGGTCCTTCACTCGGCCGAGTGGGACACTAAACATGCCCAATCTGCTTATTTTGGCCTCCTCGTCGCTCCTGCGACGTCCGTTTTTCTTCAGCTCCTCTCCAACAGCAAAATACCCCTCGGGGAGGTCGTCGGTGACCCTCTGGAGTAAGCGCATCTCGAGATCACTCCAAATCGCGCCAAATCACCTGAAATGCGACAAAAACAACAAATCATGAAAAGCATCGCAATATCGTCGATATATCGTGAAAAACATGATTTGGGCGATCTAAATGGCATGCAAAAATGCGGGAAAAAGGTGTAAAATAAGGAGTGATCATAAGGCATGTGTTTCATTGCCTTGGGTATATGAAGCTCCACCTCGATGTTGCCGACGTTCAATGTTAGAGTTCCTTCTCGTACGTCGACAATGACACCGGCGGTGGCGAGGAACGGGCGTCCAAGTATTAGCGACGTATCTCCCTCCTCCTTAACATCCATGATCACGAAGTCGCATTGTAAACATATGCCCCCCGGGACTTGTAACGGGATGTCCTCTGCTATCCATACCGGCCTTGTGATCCGACCATCGGCTAGTTGTATCCGCATGTCGGTAGGCTTCAATTCTGTGCCGGTGTTTAGTCTTCGGAACATAGAGAGAGGCATGAGGCTAACACTAGCCCCTAAGTCCACTAACGCCTTTTATAGAGGGACACCGCCTAAGGTGCAAGGAATTCGGAAACTCCCCGGGTCTTTGAATTTGGCGGGCTCCTTCTCTCTCTTAGTGAACCAAGTCCCCTCCTCAGCGAGCATGATTTTCTCCTTCCTCTTTCTTCAAGTAATCAAATCTTTTAGGAACTTGGCGTATGTCGGGATTTCCACGATAGCGTCAAGGAAGGGAATGTTGAGGCTTACCCCTCTCAAATATTTGAGAAACTTGGCTAGCCGTTTTGTTGAGTATTGGACTCCCCGGATTTGGTTTTGGATGATGAGCAAACATAAATATATCATGAACTAACAATTTGTGAGCGCAGTTATGGAGATCATCGCCAAATTCATGAGAACACTCAAAGCGACATCTTAAGACTTCTCAAAGCTCGTATTCAATGTCTAAAGCTTCGTTGAAGCTTTTGGAACTTTTTGGAAGTCATGAAGATTTGATCGGAGCTTTCGAAGACTGTTCGCTAAGGTTTATTTTATAGTCTTTTAGCTTCGATTTATAGAATGTTAAGCCTTGAGTAATTCTTACATGTCTATCTTCATTTCGCTCCTATCTTAGCTCTAGGATCTTAGTACAAGTCCATTCTAACTTCCTCGAAGCATCGCGCTTCGATTCGGACTTGTTTGTGCATGTTAGTTGGTACAAGAAGAAGTACTGACCGACTAGATGGTGATCTAGTCGTTCAGCAAAGCTTCTTGGACCGACTAGTATGAGTTAATCTTTTCTTGTTCAGTACTGTTTACAGTTAGTCGGTCTACGTTGACTCACCGACCGACTAGTTTGTGAACTAGTCGGTCAGTGATGCTTCTTTGACCGACTAGTTGGACTTTACTGTACATGCCAATTTTCTCTTGAGCTATTGTTTATCGTTAGTCGGTCTAAGAACGTTTGGCGACCGACTAGTTGTTGATCTAGTCGGTCAACATTTGTTCTTGGACCGACAAAATCAATTTGTATTCAGACTATTAGTTTTTGACTCTTAGTCGGTCTAAGTTCACTGACCGACCGACTAGTTGTGAAACTAGTCGGTCAGACAGTCTTCTTGGACCGACTAGATTTCTAGGTCTGAAATTCAATCTGTTCACTGTTCACCTCTTAGTCGGTTCATGTTGTCTCACCGACCGACTAGTTGATGAACTAGTCGGTCAGTGGTTGTTCTTTGACCGACTAGTCTGCTTCAGATTAGAGCCGTTGGAGATTTGAAAGTGACGTTTCTCTTTCTCTTTTCCCTTGATCCTTTAAATACCTGAAGGGGTTATTTCATAGGAACCAAGGCTGCTATTTCAGAGTTCTATTGATTTCAAAGAGAAGCTTTCAACTCTCATCTTCAAGCTCTCCCATTCTCAAGAATCTCTCCCTCACTCTTATTCCTCAAGAGAGATTCATTGATTGTGAGCCTTCCAAGCCAAGGGCTTGATTCTAGGTCATCCATCTCATCCCTAGGCTTCCATTGCTGGTCATCTTCTTGAAGCTAGGGTTTGGTGACTCTTCCTCCATCAAAATCCTCTTTGCCCTAATTTGGTAAGAAATCTCAAGGCATAGGTATTTTGTTGGTAAGCATTTCATTTCAGTTATATTTGAATTGTATACTCTCGGTTGTGAGAGGTTTTGCATGATCCCGGGTTGTGGGAGTCACGGTCATCGATTGTAGGTCGATTGCACTTGTGAGGTTTTCGCAAGTGTTCATATTGGAAATCTTGAGTTAGGGTTTCTAACTCAAGTATCCGGAAGGGATCCGGGTGGTTGGGACGTAGGATCACCGGGAACAAGTCGGGAAGACTTGGGTGGATCCGAACCCATTAAACCATTGTGTTTGCGTTTGCATTATTTCTTGATTGTAGTTATTCTGCATCGTTGTTTGTTAATTGCACGATAATTAGGAATAACACTCCTTATTATTTAAAAGTACTATTCACCCCCCCTCTAGTACATGTGCAGTAGCTTCCCAGTGCACTACAATTGGTATCAGAGCCAAGGTTAATGCTACAAGTTCAAAGCTATGACGAACAACGACTACAACGTCTTCAAGAACCGCGATGGAGCTTCTTCAGTTATGGAAGGACTATCCTCAGTCAGGCCTCCACACTTCAACGGTACCAACTATGGGTACTGGAAATGCCGGATGCAAATTTTCCTCCGGAGCGCTTTACTATGGAGAGCCACCATGACGGAGTATGTCGAGCCTTCCGAAGAAGATTTCGCGAAGTGGACTCCCGCGGAGGTCGCCGCGGAAGTAGCCAATGCCAAGGCAATGAATGCCTTGAATTGTGCGTTGGAGCCCGAGGACTTCAACAAGATATGCACATGTAAGAGTGCATATCAAATATGGAACCAACTCCTCATTTTGCACGAAGGATCAAGTACGGTAAAAGATTCTAAACTCGTCGTTGCTAATAAAGAATTTGAGTTGTTTCATATGGAGCAGGGCGAAACCATGAAGGAATATTACGCTCGCTTCGTGGATATATCAAACGACTTGGAAGCTCTTGGGAAGGTCTATACCCAAAAGGAGAAAGTCGTGAAGATTATCGACGGTCTTCCATCATGTTGGGAAAAGCGTACCTTCGCCATCGAGGAAGGTAATGACATGAATAAATATACCGTCGTACAACTAATGGGTACCTTGTTGTCTTACGAGGTACGCAAGGATAGTAAGATCCGAATGAAGGAAAAGATGAAAGCGTACTTGAAGCAAGATGAGCCAAAGAAAAAGGCGATTGCCTTCAAGGCCGCTCCATCTACCGATGATGAAGAATCGGAAGACGAATTGGACATGGAATCCATTGCTCGTATGGCAAGGAAGTTCGATCGATTCCTCCGAGAAGGTATATCTTTGAATAAATCTAAAGTTAGTTCGACTAATGCTTCTACTCCCGTGTGTTATAAATGCAACAAGCCAGGACACATCAAACCGGATTGTCCTCTCTACAAACACAAGGAGAAGGGGAAAGCATCAAAGTACGACAAGTCGAGAAAGTACAAGAAAGGACTTGTTGGAACATTCACCGACTCCGAAGAGGATTCCTCAAGTGGAGAGTCGGATGATGGAAGAGTGGAGAAAGCAAAACTTTGCTTCATGGCGAATGAGGCAAAAGATCGAAAGTCCTCCTTCGATGATAGTGAGGATGAAAGCGAGGATGGTAGCGAGGAGGAAAGCGGAGAACCTACTATTGATGAAATGAGGTTAGCAAACCAAGAAATTTGGTCTAAATTTACTAAATTAGTAGATCGATATAATAAGACCAAAGATGAACTTGTCAACCTCCAAACCTCTCCTAAGTCTACCATCACCAACAATGACACCATTGTTGAGATACTCGCCAATGAGAAAGCAAGTTTGCTTACTCATAATGGCTTGTTGAGAAATGAGGTGAAGTCCCTCAAATCTCAACTTGAGCATGTTCGTGTTGAGGATTCGGATGAACATGTGATAGCGGATTTGACGTCTCAAAACTCAACTTTGAGTATTGAGAATAAGAATCTCAAATCACGTGTTTATGCACTCACATCGCAAGTATCCACTTTGGATGCTTCTTTGCATTCTCTCAAAGAGAAGTATGAGTGCACGTTAGGCCGTATCAATGATTTCAATAAAGGTAAGGGCCATTTGGATAATATCCTAAATGACTTACTTCCGGCCAAACACCACATTGGCTTGGGGTATAAGATGTGAGACTCATCCAAATCGCCTACCACCTTTGTTAGGCCGACATCCGATGCCTCGACGAGTGGGAGCAAACACCCCATTGGTAGTTCTCCTACCAATAGTGCTTCCACTTCGTACACACCCCCGATTGGAAAGAAACCCACTTTGGGTAGACCTCCAAAGAGGGGTCATGCATTTTTGTACTCACATGCTATGCCACGTAGGAACACACATCCTACTCCACCGGTGCATGCAAATGTTAATGATGATTTTTATACTCCGCACCCACGAGCACGTGCAAACACTCATATGAGACACCCACGTGCACGTAATCATGCTCATGCACATCCTAATGCTTATGTTCAAACATCTCATCAACATGTGCATGCCTACTCTCATAATCATCCTCATGCATACACACCTCATGCTTATCCACGTATGTATGCTACACCACATCATGGATCTCATGCTCATCATAATGCTATTGCTAGATCTCATGCTCCTAGGCCACATGCACCACATAGAAATCAACCTTTTGTGCATGCAACCACTAGGAAGAGGATTCCCAAAATTTACACTATTTGGGGTCCCAAGAACACTAGCAATCATGATATGAATGTTTATGTGCAATCCTATATTAATGATGTTATTTTGAATGATGATTATGTTGGAAAGTCAAGTTCCTCTTGGACTTGGTTTCCGAAGGGTTAGTTCCTTTAACTCTTCAATGCTTGGTACCATGAGTTTATGATCATGTTATGGATACCAAGGTATTTGTTTATAAAATTGATTTTGATTACATTAACTCATGGGTTACAATTATTTTAATGTCGTATTTCAAATTTGTTGTCTAACCCATTGGATCCAAAAGGGGTTTTGGATACCAAAATGAAGTTTTCTAGGTTCAATCCACCGTGGGATACCAACCCTACCAACTCCTCGATTTACGAAGACTTTCATTCAAACGGAGTTGATGGTGCTTAGGTAATGCACCAATGTAGGGGGAGCTTAATGTTGTAAGTATGATATTACATTTGGTATCCATGAGGGTTGAATGCATGCTTGGTTAAAATCTATTTCTTTACATTGGTATCATTTTGTTTCTCCTAGCATGATAGAATTGTGAATGCCATAAATGCTTTGAAATTCATATCTATTTTTGGCATGACATGTTTTTAAAAGTTATAATGATAATTTTCGTATTACTTTTATCACATTGTCACTTCTCATCGCACACTTCACTTAGTTTTGATGTGCTTTTACTTTATGTTCATTTTGATCGATATTGTGACATTTGATATTCTATGATGTGCACCACTCTTCTGATGGTTCATTCCTTTGTGCACATTTTATGTATGTCTCTGATATTGATTTCGTCGCTCGACGATTTATTTTGATTCAATAGCTTTAGTTGTATGAAAACATAGAATTGTTTTCCATGCACTAAAATAGCTATAAATGTTGATATTGGAGAGTAAATTCATTTCATCAATAAGTGAATTTGCATTTGATATTTTGATGATTTAAGTTTTCGATTTTCGACTATGGTCTCATTGACACGCTTTGATTTTATTCGAATTTTATTTTGGTTTCATATGAAACATGGTCGTATTCTTAGACTCCCATGCTTAATGAATTATTTGGCCATGATTTATTGTCATTGGCTTCCTCCCGCTCTTTTTGGATTATGCCAAAGGGGGAGAGATATATAATAATGGCATAAATGATAATTTACCATGAATCTAATTTGATATGTTAGATTCAGGGGGAGTTAAGATATAAAAATGGATTACAAATCCTAAATCTCAAATATTAGATTTGAATTTTTACTTTCCTCGTCTGCTTGATGTATGTGCTTATTATTTCATATGGAACTAATGTGTCATCAATGCAGGGGGAGTAAGTATATTCCATTTAGTTCATTATTTTTGATTATTATTTATGTTGGTTTGTCATCACCAAAAAGGGGGAGAATGTTGAGTATTGGACTCCCCGGATTTGGTTTTGGATGATGAGCAAACATAAATATATCATGAACTAACAATTTGTGAGCGCAGTTATGGAGATCGTCGCCAAATTCATGAGAACACTCAAAGCGACATCTTAAGACTTCTCAAAGCTCGCATTCAATGTCTAAAGCTTCGTTGAAGCTTTTGGACCTTTTTGGAAGTCATGAAGATTTGATCGGAGCTTTCGAAGACCGTTCGCTAAGGTTTATTTTATAGTCTTTTAGCTTCGATTTATAGAATGTTAAGCCTTGAGTAATTCTTACATGTCTATCTTCATTTCGCTCCTATCTTAGCTCTAGGATCTTAGTACAAGTCCATTCTAACTTCCTCGAAGCATCGCGCTTCGATTCGGACTTGTTTGTGCATGTTAGTTGGTACAAGAAGAAGTACTGATCGACTAGATGGTGATCTAGTTGGTCAGCAAAGCTTCTTGGACCGACTAGTATGAGTTAATCTTTTCTTGTTCAGTACTGTTTACAGTTAGTCGGTCTACGTTGACTCACCGACCGACTAGTTTGTGAACTAGTCGGTCAGTGATGCTTCTTTGACCGACTAGTTGGACTTTACTGTACATGCCAATTTTCTCCTGAGCTACTGTTTATCGTTAGTCGGTCTAAGAACGTTTGGCGACCGACTAGTTGTTGATCTAGTCGGTCAACATTTGTTCTTGGACCGACAAAATCAATTTGTATTCAGACTATTAGTTTTTGACTCTTAGTCGGTCTAAGTTCACTGACCGACCGACTAGTTGTGAAACTAGTCGGTCAGACAGTCTTCTTGGACCGACTAGATTTCTAGGTCTGAAATTCAATCTGTTCACTGTTCACCTCTTAGTCGGTTCATGTTGTCTCACCGACCGACTAGTTGATGAACTAGTCGGTCAGTGGTTGTTCTTTGACCGACTAGTCTGCTTCAGATTAGAGCCGTTGGAGATTTGAAAGTGACGTTTCTCTTTCTCTTTTCCCTTGATCCTTTAAATACCTGAAGGGGTTATTTCATAGGAACCAAGGCTGCTATTTCAGAGTTCTATTGATTTCAAAGAGAAGCTTTCAACTCTCATCTTCAAGCTCTCCCATTCTCAAGAATCTCTCCCTCACTCTTATTCCTCAAGAGAGATTCATTGATTGTGAGCCTTCCAAGCCAAGGGCTTGATTCTAGGTCATACATCTCATCCCTAGGCTTCCATTGCTAGTCATCTTCTTAAAGCTAGGGTTTGGTGACTCTTCCTCCATCAAAATCCTCTTTGCCCTAATTTGGTAAGAAATCTCAAGGCATAGGTATTTTGTTGGTAAGCATTTCATTTCAGTTATATTTGAATTGTATACTCTCGGTTGTGAGAGGTTTTGCGTGATCCCGGGTTGTGGGAGTCACAGTCATCGATTGTAGGTCGATTGCACTTGTGAGGTTTTCGCAAGTGTTCATATTGGAAATTTTGAGTTAGGGTTTCTAACTCAAGTATCCGGAAGGGATCCGGGTGGTTGGGACGTAGGATCACCGGGAACAAGTCGGGAAGACTTGGGTGGATCCGAACCCATTAAACCATTGTGTTTGCGTTTGCATTATTTCTTGATTGTAGTTATTCTGCATCGTTGTTTGTTAATTGCACGATAATTAGGAATAACACTCCTTATTATTTAAAAGTACTATTCACCCCCCCTCTAGTACATGTGCAGTAGCTTCCCAGGGCACTACACGTTTCTCCATCTTTGCTCTAGCAAGCCTCTGAGGGAATGGGATCGGTGGCATAAAACGCCTCTCTTCAATCAGTTGCTTCGCTCTGGACTTTTCTTTCCCTTGCGGCTCTTTCTCCCTCTCAACTTCAATGACCGGTTCATTTGGCTCTACTCTCTCCACTACGGGCTCCTCGGTAGGAATCATGACGGGGGTGGTGTCCTTCCTGCCTTTCGAAGTAACTGCAACCACGGCGTTGATATGCCCGGTGGTGCCCCGTGGATTTTGCTCAGGTTGAGCCGGCAACTGTTGACTATTTCGATTGAGCAACGTAAGTTGCTCCGAGATTTGGCCTACAACGGTTGCAAGGGAATCTTGGCTCGCCTTCAAGGAGGCATTAGTCTTCTTCTGCTCGGCCATAAACTCCTCCACTCTAGCTTTGAAATCGGAACGTTGTTGAGCTTGTGGAGGGTTTGGATTTCTCCACCCTTGATTGTATCCGGGCGGCCTATAGGGCCCCACTTGTTGCTTTGGAGGGAAATTTTGTTGCGGAGGCCCCCTCGGTGGATAATGTTGTTGTTGTTGTTGTTGTTGTGGTCGAGCTTGATGAGGTAGTTATTGCGGGGGGTTAAATGCTCCATCATTGTTGGCATAGGAGAAACCGGGATGGTTTCTAGTGGCCGGATTGGCCCAATATCTTTGGTTCCCCGCGACGTATTGAACTTGCTCCAAAGATCCATCTCCTTGTTCTCCTCCCAAATACATAGCTTGGGATTGGTCTTGCCAATCACACATTTGATTTGTTGGTGTGGATGTGGAAGGGGTTCCTTGGGGCTCCGTAATATACTTCTCCAGTCTCTCCACTACCTTGTGGAGAGAATCGAACTTGTTGGTCAGCTCCGCTACGGCCTTGGCCTCAAAGATGCTAGATGGCTTCAAGGAGGACGAAGAGTGTCCTCGCTCGTCGCCCCATTGTTGATTGTTCGAGGCCATCTCCTCAATTAAGGCCATAGCTTCGTCAGGATTCTTCGATAGGATGTCCCCATTTGCCGCGACATCAATAATCTGCTTGGTCCCCGGTTGGAGACCATTGTAGAAGCTATGGACTAGCTCCCAATCTTCAATGCTATGGTGGGGGCACTGATGCTGCAGATCTTTGAAGCGCTCCCAAGCCTCGTAGAGCGTCTCTTGAGGTCCTTGCTTGAAGGACATGAGAGCACTCCTAATCTTTACCATCTTGGAGGGCGGATAGAACTTGTCGATAAACGCGCTCGCCAACTCATCCCATGTGGTAAAGACTCCTTCAGCTTGCGTCCTCAACCAATAAAGAGCTTTATCCTTTAATGTGAAGGGGAAGAGGCACAGTCTGATGGCATCTAGGGTAACGCCCGGCATCTGGAAGGTGGCACACTTTGATAGGAAGAGCTGGATGTGGTAGTGGGGATTTTCATGGGCGTTCCCATGAAATGGATCCTGCTGCATCAGAACCACAAACCCAGTCTTCAACTCAAAATTCTTGTCGGCCGCCAACTCCGGCATGGCTATGGACGAGGTCATGGAGGAAGTCTTAGGCCGGAGCCTATCTTGAATGGAAATAATCCTCGCCATTCTTACCGCTAACTCTTCAGGCGTCTCCCGGACGTTCATAAACCTTCCTTCCGTATCGGGTCTCCTCTCCGCTCTGATTCTCTGCAATGTACGCTCGATCTCCGGATCAAACAATATATCGATGGGGTCCGCTGTGGATCTCGTGTACATGCACGGGTAAACAAAGTTTCAAAGAAGTGATTAGCACAATGGAAGGTTTAGATAAAATTAAAGAAATAAAACAAAAAGAAAGAAATAGCTAGGGTGGTAGGATCAAACACAATCGCCTCTCCGGCAACGGTGCCAAAAACTTGATCGCGCCCGGGCGTACACCCTAAAGAGCGACCGTGTAGTTTTACCGCAAGCGCACGGTGTAGCGGCGAGCGGGTATCGAACACAGGGAGGACGTATGACAGTGCCTTCTCCGAACAACCTGGCTATAGGGACAGAAAAGTAGGAATTTGCCTTTCGGCGATGTTGTCACAATCGTCAAATAACGTAAAAAGATATAAAATCAAATAAAGACGCCTAGGGAATAGGGAATCCCCGCTACTCACCGTATTTCGTCATTGTGATTCATCGGTATCACAATTGCTAGGATAGTATTTCGGATGAACTAGTTGCAACTGAATGTAAACCTAGCTCACGCTCTCGCGCTGTTGCCGGTCTATAGCGAACCTAGGTTCGGGTCCAATCTCTTGCAAACCCTAGCCTAGGCAAGCTAGCATTAGGATCAACGTCATCGTTCAATCGCATCCCGAGCCCACTCTCGTGCAAACTCGGGCTGCGACCTAGGTTGGGATAGTTCCTACCCGTCCAATCTCTTGCAAACGGGTATCGGTATAGAATTGCAACCGAGAACCCTAGTATCGGCCCAATCTCTTGCAAACCGATACTACGGAAACTCAATTTCAGCCCAATTCGGATTTCTAGGGTTTCCTATCGAATTGGGATCCAATCTCTTGCAAATCCCAATCGATATGAACACCTAGCTATCCGTAATATTTCGATCCCAAACTAACCCTAATAGAAATTCTAGCAATAGTTCTACCAAATCATCACAAATCGGAAATTGGGCTCGTATGGTTCATTCCAACGCCCTAAGACGTTAAGACTACTCACAAATCATATTGCTAATGAAAGAATAATCAATAGAAATAGCAATGAAATTCATGGCAATATTCAAAACAACAATAAAAATAGGATTTTTAATGGAGAGGAAGACAAACCAATGTAGCTTTCCAAGAATCCAACAAAATAGAACTTTTCTCTCCTCTCCAATCACAAGAACAAAACTCTAAAAAGTCTAATCTAAAAAGGCTGCCAAAAGCAAGGAAAAAGCTCCCTAAACTAGGTTAGAATTTGGGGTTAAATACCCCCCAAAACTGCCCAAAAATTCGTGACCAAACTGCCCCTGCGTAGCTCCAAAATCGTGTTTTCCGCTACAGGCGCTCAGCTCACTCGGCCGAGTGACAGAAGTCGCTCGGCCGAGGACAGAAGTCGCTCGGCCGAGTGAAAGACCTTGAGAATTTCCAGTAAGTCCGGGGTCTTGGGGGTCTTCACTTCGGGCGTCACTCGGCCGAGTGAGTTGTCGTCACTCGGCCGATGGGGTTATCTTCACTCGGGCGGTCGGCAATTGCCACTCGGCCGAGTGGGTCTTCTGCTGCTCAGACTGACGAAAAACAGTAAGTTGGCTCTTTTTGAGGGGCGTCGTATGAGTGCCACTCGGGCGGACGGGATACGTCACTCGGTCGAGTGGGCTTCTGATGCTCGGCCGAGTGCACGCTTGGAGCGTGTCCGATCTGGCCGGCCGAGCGGGGTCTCGTCGGTCGGCCGAGTGACTCCTTCACTTGGCAGAGTGAGACACTGAAAATGTCCATTCTGAGTGTTTTTGCCTCCTCGTCGCTCCTACGACGTTCTTTCTTCTTCTGCTCCTCTCCAATAGCAAAATACCCCTCGGGGAAGTCGTCGGTGACACTCCGGAGTAGGTGTATTGTAACGGTCACTTTCCGACCGTATGAATTTTTAGCACGTATCTTATTCCGTAGGCGTAAATTTTCGTTTTTGACATTATTATTGTTCTCCATAGCTCAGATGCGCGACCGAACCCCGTATTCACGATCCTCTCGGAGGCGCGATTGCCCTGATATTTTCTATGTGACTTTTGGACATCGACGGGCCAACTTGCTTATTACATTACAAATTATTATAATGTTTTTATATATAAATATACTCATATTCAAGTCTGTACGAACTTGTAATTAGTTTGTTTTTTTTAATTTCTTTTTATGCCTTAATTCATTCATGGGGCTGTGCATTCTTAAAAAAACGAACTCTCTTTATTAACCTCCTTATACTAACTTTTACTAACAACTTAATACTGCAGGTTGTTGTTGTTTTTGGGAATCAAATCAAACTGTTTAACAAAAATCAAAACTTCTATTTTGATTTTTTTAAATCCTAGCCGAACCATATAAATCCCATCCCCCTTTTTAATAACTAAACATATATGAAACAACCCTAGCCTCTTTGTTTCGTACTGCCCCCACCCTATTCATATAATAAACCCTATTATTATTACCAAAAACCCTACCCTCAAGCCGCCGCCGCCCCCTGCCATTTCTCTTCTCCACGCAACAGAGGACAACCCCCAGCCTCTTCAACACCAAACGCCACAACCTAGGCCTGCTGTCGCGTTCTGCGCCATAGACCCTCACGCATCAAGATCTGCAGGCTCTCACCTTCTCGCGGCAACGCCCCACTCACGCAAGCCCGTCGCCCTAGCTTTCTCCGGCTTCTTCCTCCTCCCTACGCACGCCTAGGACGCCGGGAACGTCGCCTCCACCCTCCGCATGATCCCCTAAGGCAGGCATCTCCTCACCGAGTTCCGACATGCCCAACACCAACGCTAAGGCTGCCCAGCTCCGACCAAGAGCTGCTGCCACCTCCTCCTCTCTCCCCGACGTGCACACAGGCCACGAAACACCGCGCAGATCGCCGGAACGCCTCACGACCCCGTAGCCTTCCCTCTGATGCCGGCCTCATTCCGACTACGGGCCGCTGCCATCTAAGCTTTGTCGCGAGCCCTCCCCTGCTGGTCACGAGCATGAAGAGGACGGGTGAGTTTTATATATATTACAAGCAATAGTTTAATAATATACATAGTTAAGAATAGTGTATGCTGCACGTGAACCCCATATTCAATTGTACCGACCTACTAGTCTCTGGCTTGATAGTACACATAGGCTAGTTGAACTTAGAGTAATGTATAGTGCAGCCTATAAGTTATTGGAACAGCTTCATATGCTTAAATGTAACATATGAGTTGTGTATTAATATGGCCTATGTAAGAGCAGAACTTGTTATAAGTATAACGTTAGGTAGTACGGTTATATGAGTCTATAGTAATATGTTGGTGCATACTTGTAGTTAACTATAATTATATTATTATGTGATAATTCCAATGGTATTATTATTAGTTAAATTCATTAGTTTGATGTTAAATCGTCTCATGACGCAGAGACAGTCACGCTACCGTTCGACCCCGTGAACACTAAAGACCAGTGACGAGACGTTCCGGGAATTGGAGTCGTGACGCAAGCACCGCCACCGTTTCCAGACCCGACGCCAGATTAGTGCGTGTTCCCCACACCAGGTTAGTCCCCCCTTAACTCGTAGCGAAACACACACTGTAGCAAACTGAACCTTAACTAAAACTGGACAACTATAATTAAATTTACTTTTCCGCATCAGTAAAACGCTGCTCACCGTAGAAATCGACCATCGGACAAATTTTCTGTGCACATAGGGTAGTGGTCGATTTAGGTTGATAAAACACCAAAATTGTGACTTTGACGATTAGGGTAGTCCCGACAACCTAGAAATGAACTTAAATAGGAATTTCTAAAATCACGACCTGACACCGTTGCTGTGACTGTTTCAGACGGACTTCCGCGGACGAGACGCTTGGACGAGACGCTTCGGGAGGACGACACACTCGCCATCGCAGGCAAGTGTACCCACTTGCGTTTTGACCGTGCTTTGGTCTTAGATTGCTAGAACTGTTAGACTGTGAATGTATAGAACCGGACGTGAAATGATAGCGTCTGGGACGCCCCTGACGACTTAGACTTGACGACGAAGTCTAAGCTCGACAAACAACAACTTTTGACACCGTAGGGCTATCTTGTGTGTGCGTGCGTGTGGACACCCTAGAATAACAACTCCCTAAACTTGTCATGTCGTGTCCTGTTACACAAAAAGCCTTCGGACGTTTCGGATGCTTTCCTTGCGGAAGTGATCCCTGTTATACAAAAAGCCTTCGGGCGTTTCGGATGCTTTCCTTGCGGAAGTGATCCCTGTTGCACAAAAAGCATTCGGGCGTTTAAGATGCTTTCCTTGCAGAAGTGATCCTTGTTGCACAAAAAGCCTTCGGGCGTTTCGGATGCTTTCCTTGCGGAAGTGATCCCTGTTACACAAAAAGCCTTCGGGCATTTCGGATGCTTTCCTTGCGGAAGTGATCCCTGTTACACAAAAAGCCTTCGGGCGTTTCGGATGCTTTCCTTGCGGAAGTGATCCCTGTTACACAAAAAGCCTTCGGGCGTTTCGGATGCTTTCCTTGCGGAAGTGATCCCTGTTATACAAAAAGCCTTCGGGCGTTTCGGATGCTTCCCTAGCGGAAGTGATCCATGTACTTCTTGTCCTGAGTTCCTGGGTTGGGGTAGGGTTGAGCGTGCGCACGGTAAGAGGGTCTGATCCCCCTCGAACCGTAAGGCGTGAACCCTTCGTGTGACACTTGTCTTGTCTTGTCCCGTCCTGTTTGTCCTGTCTTGTCCCGTCACGTCCCGACTTGTCTTGACACCTGTAGGTTAGTCCCCGTAGTTGGTAGCACACGCTACGACTACTACTTGTCCCGTCTTACTTTCCTGCTACGTTACTTCCTGTTGTGTTACCCTGCTATAACCACAGCATGCTAATCAACCAGTAAACTGTTTTGTAAAAGAACCTCAGCATGTTAATCAACCAGTAAACCGTTGTTTAAAGTTCGGTGCACTTGCAGTAAAGTCTAACCCATCTTGTAGACTTTACCTGACGTACAGTTCCTTTTTCTTGGGTGTTGTACGTCAGGTGTTCAGCCAGAGTTCGTGGACGAGGCAGACTCACTGGAGCACGAGGAGCCGAGGACGTCGACCCAGAGTACGTGCTTGACAAGGACCAGACCTTGAGGTCTTTTAGTCGTCACTTTCAGAGGTTACTACTTTCAGTTTACTTTTAGATAGTTCGTTGCCACGCTTATGCTTCTTTTTAGACTTTGTACTTGTTGGATATTATATCTCTAATTTAATGAATGCATCTTCCTTTCTGTACTTTCTGTTGTTACGAACTTTATTAATGCAAGAACCTAAAGCTTTTAAAATGGTACCCCTACAGACGCTTATTGGGTCCGAGCTTCACAGCTCCGGCCTAAGCGGGCCTCGTCACGCTTCGCCTCCGTCCATTTTGGGAAGCGGGGCGTGACAGGTTTTAGTGGTGGCCCATGCAGGTCTTGCAAAAGTTCAGAACAATAAAAGTACCGCATTCATTTAATATCCACGTACAAGTCTGAATTAGGTTCCCAGTCTTAAATGGTAGGAAGACTTAGGTAGACGTCCCAATTTGATAGTCAGACGCCTTGGTTAGGAATTAGTCATCCTCGTCCTAGGATACCTTAGTGGCCGCACCTGACTCTGACCGTGTTAGATTTCTAGAGCCTTTCTTTTAGTCGTTCGCTCGGGACCATCGACTTCGGGCCCAGCAGAACGTAACCTTGATTCTCTTAGGAACCTTCTCTTTAGATCCTATTACAGTCTAGCTCATTAGGAAGTCTTAGAGCTGAGTTATCTTAATCTTTAGACGACCCGATGATTAGAACCCTTGTCCTCTAGCATCCCTCTGATCCATGCAAATTTTGTGCTATCGACCATAGAGTCCCATCGTAGCTCTTCACGATTCATATCTTACGCGTACTCTTCATGCGATCACTTTTCCTTTCTCTCAATTCTCGTGATCGTTTCCTGACGATTATCATCGATCCTTCGAATTCCTTCCTTGAACAATTCTACCTTCTCTAAAATTATTTTCGACTTTCCTTATTAAGTTTTCGCTCTGGCTTGATTTCTTTGAAAACCCCTATATAATATATTTAAAATTTGTTGTTTTGGATCGAGTTAAAACTTTTAATTGACTTGGAGCTTTCTTGGACGTAAATGTTTTAAGTCAATATCTCGCATTATTTGCCTTGTTTCCAAAATATATATATACTACTTTTATAAACTACACAATTTATTTCTACTATCTTGTACTTATTTTCGAATTTTCCCCTTTCCCAAAACATGCTTCCTTTAAAAGTATTTTCGAAATTCATTATTAAATTCTCCGCCCAAATTGACTTCTTCGAAAACTTTTATTAATTATTTAAAATTTCTTACTTTCGGTTGAGTTAAAATTCTTTCGCAAATTTTGAAACCTTCTTGATCGTAAAATTTTAAATTACGGTCTCGTACTTATTTTCAAATCGTATCCATTGTATTTTAGTTTTGAAACTTTGTTACCACTTTGGAAAATTCAATATACCATTTTTATAAACTACGAAATCTATTTCTAATCACTTACTGTACATGCTTTCAAAATATTTTCTAAACTGGAGGGAACTCCAATTATTTTATTATTAGTATTATACCAGTTCTATGTTCTTCTTGACCACATTTCAAAATCTTTGGGTAAACTTATTTTTCATTTACAGAACAATCGTTTCTCACCCTACCCATCCCTCCTTCGTCTTACTTTTTCCAAAACTTTGATTTGCTACATCTACTCACTTTTAAGTATATGAATATATTTTTAAAGTTATATGATACCATAATTTGCACAAAATTCTTCTTTCACCTATCTGATTATTTTGAGAAAATATTTTTCCATCCAACCAACTATCTCCTTACCTCGTCTTATTTGAACTCGTTCTTTCCTTCTATTATCTAGACATTAGTCCTTGTAGTTGTCCATGTTGTCTTCAGTTTAGGAATAGGCCCTTGGGTAGGTGATGTCGTCTTCGTGCATGAGCATAGGTAGAGTGTGTAGACCTGTATGAGTGTGCCATCATTAGGATCCTGATGTTTGCCTTTTGTGTCTTGAATGTGTACTCGGTGTTAACCATGATATGATTGAAGTTGTCTGAATGACGGTATTCATACTTATATGAATGGCGTCATCGCAGGCAGATCCTTAGACTTAGTTTTAGTTTTAATGAATGGTTTATCTGGGTTGTATGTGACTGTATCAAAACTTTGTTTTCTTTAAACCAAATCTTTAAAGTTTTAAAACTAACTCACAAGATCACAAATCACTTAACCTCCCTCATCCATTACCGCAACACCACACGTTTATACTCACATGTTTTAAAAATATTTCATTGGCCTTAAGTTTTCCTTCCTCTTCTTTCTCCTTCCTCTTTTCGAAATATTATGTTTATTATTGTTACATTTTGGAACTAGCTATTGTTATTATAGGACCTTGTGTGCGGGTAGGTATAGTGTGTGGTTAGGTGTGTAATAGCGATGATTAATTGATTTTGGGACACCAAGATAGGAGATTGGAATCATTGGATGAAAAGAATAAGCTGTCCAAGACTTATTTATAATACAAATGTGTGACGGACTCAATGGGGAATTCTGGTTGGACGAGACTATATACGGGGGATGAGAACTTATCAACCCGAAACTTGGACGAGTGATAGATAGGAGTAGCTATGGAGGTATAATATGATTGAGAGTGATCGTGAGAATGAGTAGAGCATTTTTTTAGCATCCAGACTTAATTGATAAGTTGACGTGAGGAGACATTGGAAATACCACGATGTGTGGAGATAAATGGATGGTTAGGTAGTCGGGCTTAATTCTGGTTGGGATTAGGATGAGATGTGATTCTGATAGTTCGATTATTTGGCGGATAAATTTATGGGAAGATATGACAAGGAATGTATTGAGGATACGTCGATTGTTGATTTGTGAAAGGTGTTATAAGATCGACAAAATCTTCGTCTTGGATTGGTGATCGACTAGAACATCATTTTAGCGATTGATTAATATTGAAAAGAGATTGAAAAATTTGAAGATGTTATTGAGCGATGATGTTAGTGGAATGGTATGGTATGAGAAGATGATTATTATTCTTTTATGAGAACTTGAGGTCGGGGATTCGAACAGCAGTGATGGACCTATAGTTAAGTGTTAGGATGCGAGATTAGTCGTGTCATTATCCAATGAAAAGACGAGTTATGATGGATTATTGAGGAACGTTGTTCGAAGTTATAGGATTAATGACCTCTATGAGTAGATATGATAGTTGCGGATATAAGATTATATAGATATTATTATTATTAGTGTAGGTGATTCCGAGGGCGGAATCATTTCTAAGGTGGGTAGAATGTAACGGTCACTTTCCGACCGTATGAATTTTTAGCACGTATCTTATTCCGTAGGCGTAAATTTTCATTTTTGACATTATTATTGTTCTCCGTAGCTCAGATGCGCGACCGAACCCCGTATTCACGATCCTCTCGGAGGCGCGATTGCCCTGATATTTTCTATGTGACTTTTGGACATCGACGGGCCAACTTGCTTATTACATTACAAATTATTATAATGTTTTTATATATAAATATACTCATATTCAAGTCTGTACGAACTTGTAATTAGTTTGTTTTTTTTTAATTTCTTTTTATGCCTTAATTCATTCATGGGGCTGTGCATTCTTAAAAAATGAACTCTCTTTATTAACCTCCTTATACTAACTTTTACTAACAACTTAATACTGCAGGTTGTTGTTGTTTTTGGGAATCAAATCAAACTGTTTAACAAAAATCAAAACTTCTATTTTGATTTTTTTAAAGAGTGTTGTTAGTTGCACCGTACAAACTTATGAATTCACCGTACTTTTATTTACAAGTTTACCATTACCTAGATGCATAACAGGAATTACTTTTTTACCCATCGGTTTTATGATTTCACCTCTTTTATTTTCTATTACTAATCCCATGAAGATGAAGCTCAACTGCGGCATGGACGCCATTGGGTACGCGCTAACGGCGCCGATGAGCCAGCCAAATGGATCTGAGCTTGTGGTAGGCGACCTTGGCAACAATAGAGAGCATGAAATCTGCTGTCTACGCGACCATTTGAAAATCACTTTAGCATGCTTCCATTGTACAACATGAGCGATGTTTTTGAGTGCTGACTCAATTTTCATGCATTAAACACAAAATAAAAAAGCACAAAGAAATGGTTCAGGGAGCAAATGTGAAAGAAAAGATTTTCTTGTCAACTTAAAGTTAACTCAATTTGCAACGAATCAAACATCGTGAAAACGAAACAAGCAAATACCGTGAAAAAGAAGTTGTATCCCATTTCAAGAACCATGCGCAGGAAATCAATCCGCCTCCACACCATTTTCAAGTATCCACCAGACAATATTCTTTTCTCCGGAGAAATCGATTGCTTCCGTAGTGAAAGCAAAACAGTAGGGACGTCCATCACCAATGCGGAAGCTCTCGAAGAAAACATCAAACCCTGAATTTTTGACCAATGTACGAGACCATGTATCTCCCACAGCTTGGCCGTTGCAGAAGTCACCAGAATGATCGCGGTGTTTCTCGCGGTGAAATTATCTGCCGGGGTTAGAAAAGTCAAATTACATTCATAAATTGAAATGAGTCGGGTTAAAATTGGAAATACGGGTGGTTTTTTAATAAAGAAGTGCGGTGAATTTAAAGGTGCGGTGCATTCATAAAATCGTGCGGTGTAACTAACAGCACTCTTTTTTAAATCCTAGCCGAACCCTATAAATCCCATCCCCCTTTTTAATAACTAAACATATATGAAACAACCCTAGCCTCTTTGTTTCGTACTGCCCCCACCCTATTCATATAATAAACCCTATTATTATTACCAAAAACCCTACCCTCAAACCGCCGCCGCCCCCTGCCATTTCTCTTCTCCACGCAACAGAGGACAACTCCCAGCCTCTTCAACACCAAACGCGACAACCTAGGCCTGCTGTCGCGTTCTGCGCCATAGACCCTCACGCATCAAGATCTGCAGGCTCTCACCTTCTCGCGGCAACGCCCCACTCACGCAAGCCAGTCGCCCTAGCTTTCTCCGGCTTCTTCCTCCTCCCTACGCACGCCTAGGACACCGGGAACGTCGCCTCCACCCTCCGCATGATCCCCTAAGGCAGGCATCTCCTCACCGAGTTCCGACATGCCCAACACCAACGCTAAGGCTGCCCAGCTCCGACCAAGAGCTGCTGCCACCTCCTCCTCTCTCCCCGACGTGCACACAGGCCACGAAACACCGCGCAGATCGCCGGAATGCCTCACGACCCTGTAGCCTTCCCTCTGATGCCGGCCTCATTCCGACTACGGGCCGCTGCCATCTAAGGTTTGTCGCGAGCCCTCCCCTGCTGGTCACGAGCATGAAGAGGAAGGGTGAGTTTTATATATATTACAAGCAATAGTTTAATAATATACATAGTTAAGAATAGTGTATGCTGCACGTGAACCCCATATTCAATTGTACCAACCTACTAGTCTCTGGCTTGATAGTACACATAGGCTAGTTGAACTTAGAGTAATGTATAGTGCAGCCTATAAGTTATTGGAACAGCTTCATATGCTTAAATGTAACATATGAGTTGTGTATTAATATGGCCTATGTAAGAGCAGAACTTGTTATAAGTATAACTTTAGGTAGTACGGTTATATGAGTCTATAGTAATATGTTGGTGCATACTTGTAGTTAACTATAATTATATTATTATGTGATAATTCCAATGGTATTATTATTAGTTAAATTCATTAGTTTGATGTTAAATCGTCTCATGACGCAGAGACAGTCACGCTACCGTTCGACCCCGTGAACACTAAAGACCAGTGACGAGACGTTCCGGGAATTGGAGTCGTGACGCAAGCACCGCCACCGTTTCCAGACCCGACGCCAGATTAGTGCGTGTTCTCCACACCAGGTTAGTCCCCCCTTAACTCGTAGCGAAACCCACACTGTAGCAAACTGAACCTTAACTAAAACTGGACAACTATAATTAAATTTACTTTTCCGCATCAGTAAAACGCTGCTCACCGTAGAAATCGACCATCGGATAAATTTTCTGTGCACATAGGGTAGTGGTCGATTTAGGTTGATAAAACACCAAAATTGTGACTTTGACGATTAGGGTAGTCCCGACAACATAGAAATGAACTTAAATAGGAATTTCTAAAATCACGACCTGACACCGTCGCCGTGACTGTTTCAGACGGACTTCCACGGACGAGACGCTTGGACGAGACGCTTTGGGAGGACGACACACTCGCCATCGCAGGCAAGTGTACCCACTTGCGTTTTGACCGTGCTATGGTCTTAGATTGCTAGAACTGTTAGACTGTGAATGTATAGAACCGGACGTGAAATTATAGCGTCTGGGACGCCCCTGACGACTTAGACTTTACGACGAAGTCTAAGCTCGACAAACAACAACTTTTGACACCGTAGGGCTATCTTGTGTGTGCGTGCGTGTGGACACCCTAGAATAACAACTCCCTACACTTGTCATGTCGTGTCCTGTTACACAAAAAGCCTTCGGGCGTTTCGGATGCTTTCCTTGCGGAAGTGATCCCTGTTACACAAAAAGCCTTCGGGCGTTTCGGATGCTTTCCTTGCGGAAGTGATCCCTGTTGCACAAAAAGCATTCGGGCGTTTCGGATGCTTTCCTTGCGGAAGTGATCACTGTTGCACAAAAAGCCTTCGGGCGTTTCGGATGCTTTCCTTGCGGAAGTGATCCCTGTTACACAAAAAGCCTTCGGGCGTTTCGGATGCTTTCCTTGCGGAAGTGATCCCTGTTACACAAAAAGCCTTCGGGCGTTTCGGATGCTTTCCTTGCGGAAGTGATCCCTGTTACACAAAAAGCCTTCGGGCGTTTCGGATGCTTTCCTTGCGGAAGTGATCCCTGTTATACAAAAAGCCTTCGGGCGTTTCGGATGCTTCCCTAGCGGAAGTGATCCCTGTACTTCTTGTCCTGAGTTCCTGGGTTGGGGTAGGGTTGAGCGTGCGCACGGTAAGAGGGTCTGATCCCACATCGAACCGTAAGGCGTGAACCCTTCGTGTCACACTTGTCTTGTCTTGTCCCGTCCTGTTTGTCTTGTCTTGTCCCGTCACGTCCCGACTTGTCTTGACACCTGTAGGTTAGTCCCCGTAGTTGGTAGCACACGCTACGACTACTACTTGTCCTGTCTTACTTTCCTGCTACGTTACTTCCTGTTGTGTTACACTGTTATAACCACAGCATGCTAATCAACCAGTAAACTGTTTTGTAAAAGAACCTCAGCATGTTAATCAACCAGTAAACCGTTGTTTAAAGTTCGGTGCACTTACAGTAAAGTCTAACCCATCTTGTAGACTTTACCTGACGTACAGTTCCTTTTTCTTGTGTGCTGTACGTCAGGTGTTCAGCCAGAGTTCGTGGACGAGGCAGACTCACTGGAGCACGAGGAGCCGAGGACGTCGACCTAGAGTACGTGCTTGACAAGGACCAGACCTTGAGGTCTTTTTAGTCGTCACTTTCAGAGGTTACTACTTTCAGTTTACTTTTAGATAGTTCGTTGCCACGCTTAGGCTTCTTTTTAGACTTTGTACTTGTTGGATATTATATCTCTAATTTAATGAATGCATCTTCCTTTCTGTACTTTCTGTTGTTACGAACTTTATTAATGCAAGAACCTAAAGCTTTTAAAATGGTAACCCTACAGACGCTTATTGGGTCCGAGCTTCACAGCTCCGGCCTAAGCGGGCCTCGTCACGCTTCGCCTCCGTCCATTTTGGGAAGCGGGGCGTGACATGTATCTCGGAATCACTCCAAATCGCTCCAAATCTCCTGAAATACGACAATAACAACAAATCATGAAAAGTATCGCAATATTGTCGATAAATCGTGAAAAACATGATTTGAGTGATCTAAATGGCATGCAAACATGCGGAAAAAAGGTGTAAAATACGGAGTGATCAGGCTTCTTCGTCGACTTCGACGACATCGGTGGCGGTAGGGCGGCAGGGCGATGGAGGGCGGTGTAGGCGACGTCGGCGACGTACGACGAGCGCCAGTGGACGGGGTTTCGACGACGAGGCATACAGCGCCATGCGGGGGAGCTGTCGGGCTGCTGCTGGGGCGTTCGGGGGTCGGTGTTGTTCGGAGGAGCTCCGGTGGAGATTGACGGCGAGGTCCTCGGGGAAAGCGGTGAGCTTCGTGTTGAGCCTGTCGACGAGGTGGTGGAGCGGTGTCACGGGTCGTCGGAGGCGGCGTGGGCTGCAGCAGCGGGGCTCTCAGAGAGAGGCAGGAGTCAGAAGCACTATCGGACGAAAGCGGGGACGTGGGGCGCTCGACGTCGGAGATGGCAGCGAAGATGCACGGCGAGTTGCGTCGAGGCAGGCTGATGCACGGTGGGCGGACGGCGGAGCAGCATGCAGTGGGGGTCGGGCTTGCGTGCATGGCTTGGGGAGAATGACAGAGTGAGAGAGAGACCCAGGCATGAGAGAGAGACCCAGGAGAGAGAGAGAGAGAGAGAGAGAGAGCGTGGGGAGAGACTGTTTGTGCTGCATGGAGAGGGGGAGAGAGTGTGTGTAGGGGGAGGGGAGTACGAAAGAGAGGGAGAGAGAGCGACTGTGTGGCCTGTGGGTTAGGGAGTTAGCTCCGTGAGGAAGAGGGGATTAGGAGGGGTATTTATAGGTTAAGTTAAGTTAATAATCAATTAATGTATTTAATATTTAGTCAACCCCAATTTAATACGTTAGGTTGTAATTAATGTCACTTTAGACTAAATGTAGAAAATGGTATCAGGCATGAACCTCGTGTTAACATACAGTTAGGTGTTAAAGGTAATATAATTAATTAACTAAGGTAGTTAGTAAAAGTAAAACCACCGTTAGTGAAAATATTTAGCAAATTACAAAAACGAAATTACGTCTTTGCCCCTACTAGTAAACGTGTCCGAAAAATTACGAAAACATACCCACGGGTTCGTATTGTCGCAAGGATCGCGAATACGAAGTCCATTTCAGGGGTTGAGCTACGAAAATACTAGTTTTAGGTCAAAACGTTTAGAAAGCGGGTTTGCGGGTTCCCTATTGATTTGACTTCAAAAAATTACGAAATTAATGTGGAAAGCCCTAAATGATCATAGAATGACACCGTAAAAGTTTGAAATCATTTTGAAGATGTTTGTATAGAAAATAAATTCGTTAAGCCAAAACAGTGATATCTGAAAATGAATTTTTTTCAAATTATTTAGTGGTATTTGATGAAACCCGAACTTACCAAAATACTTCATAGCTAGTCTGATATCTCAAAATATTTCTTTAAGAATTTTTTTTTGAAATCGTAAAACTCCTGACAAACCATTATAAAATAGTTTAAAAATTGAAAAATTGATTAAATACGTAAATAGTTTGTCTTGATGAAAACATGCCGTTACACTCACACACTTTTCACTTTTATTTTTCCACCTTTCTTTATTTTACACTTGTTTTCCCCCACTTTTCCCATTTTTTTTTCCATGCATCACGTTTTCTTACTTCTTGTGTGTGCTACATATGTATAGTAGTTCTTATTTTTCTTTTATCCTTATTTCCTTTAGCCCTTTCGCTAGAGATGAATTTTTTGTGATGATGAAGACGTGGTATTAGCTTATCTGTATATGCATATTATCTTGTCATGCCATTGTTTTTATTTCAGATATCATATGCTATGCTTTGCTCTGCATTCGAAATAGTAACCTGCACTTCCATTATATGAATGTGAATGAAATTCTACTATTAGCTGAGTCTGATGATTTATATTGTATGCTTTTCATAGAAAACACACCAAGCTTCACGCATTGATTTCTTATATTTGGAGTACTACTTTGTTATCTTATATCACTTCTTATTGCATGAAAATTGTATGCTTCACTTTCAGGTTGATTGAATGTATGCTATGTTGATATAACTGGATTAGTTTACTTTCTGAAATCAAACTGAGTAGATTACATTACTCTGCTGAAATTTTTCGTGCACATTCCAAAGAGTGAACTGAGCGTTACATATTTTTCCTTCTCCACATATCTTGAGCATTATTTCTATACTTAAAATCATTGGTGAATCTCCCTTTAGCGAATCTTATTTTGGCATATCCCCCTTGCTATAAAAGTCCATGCTCCATTACCCCAAAATCAAAAAGAAAAGAATACATGTATATCTCTTTATCTTTTGATTTGGGATCCCTATTGTATATATTACAAAAAAAGAAAAAAAAGAAGGAAAAAAAGAGAGCAAAAGAAGAAAAAAAGAGATTCAGAAAAGAAGTTCATGCATGATCCTATCTCATTTCATTTCTTTCTTCCCTCTTCTATTTTTTGTTTTATTTTTTTGGAGCTTCAAAAATGGGGAACGTCTTATTGTTTTATCCGATGCCACCACGCTTATGGTTACGCTTGAGGGAGGAGATCCAATGATGTGTGAGAGAGTGACTGCTTGTCTGTGCATGGCAACCTAAGCTCGGTAATTTTATATACTTAGGGAGATTACTAGAAGTATTACGAAATCCAGGAATTGAGACTTGGTATGCATTTCATGAAAACCACTCCTTTCTATTCTTATTGCTTCATATTGTGTGATACCTCTTATACTCCAAATAAAAAGCTATCAATTGAAAAGTGTGTGGTCTATGATTATGCATATTACTTTAGATGCTTCAGAAGATGCTAATTCTAGAATGATTTCATATTTCATATTGTTTTGATATTCTTGGGTTTCTATATCGAATGCATCCTTATATGATCATGATATCGAGATAAAAATCTTTGGCATATTTTTACTCGTTGTGCGCTATTTGAGCAAGCAAATCCATGTCCTGAGAAAGTGATCTAGCACCTCCATCTTAGTTTTCTTTTCTATCTTCTTTTTCCTTTTTTCCTTATTTTTACCCGCATGGTTCGCTTTTTACTCATCTTCCTTGAGGACGAGTAAGACGTAAGTTTGGGAGATTTTGATCGCTCCTTATTTTACACCTTTTTTCTGCATGTTTTCATGTCATTTCGATCGCCCATATTGTATTTTCCATGATTATTCGACAATATCGCGTTGCTTTTCACTATTTCTTGTTTTTGTCGTATTTCAGGAGATATGGAGCGATCTGGAGCGAAAATGAGATCAAGGGACTTTCGTGCATACCAGAGAGTTGCCCACAGCTTATTTGAGGAGTTAGCAGCACTAGAGGATGAGCGAAAGTGGAAGAAATTTGATAGAATCGACAAGGAGGCGAGGAGGAGAAGAAAAGAGCCCAGAAGCAGCTCACTCGGCCGAACAGAGAGTTCACTCGACCGAGTAACGGGCTGCGTTCGGCCGAGTGAAATGGATACATACTACAGAATTTTCAAAGTTCACTGGGCCAAGCAAGAAAGTCTACTCGACCGAATGGAGAAGACCACACGCCCGAGTGGTACATGGATTTTCTTCCGAGAAGCGGCCAAGTTACTGGAAATTTTGAGAAGCCCACTCAGCCGAGCAAGATTGCTCACTCGGCCGAGTAGAGAAGCCCACTCGCCCGAGTCAGACAGAGTGACAGACCCCCAATTTTCCCAGACTTTCTATCTTTTATTGGGTCTGTCACTCAGCCGAGTAACATTGTTACTCGACCGAGTGAAGCAATCCGACTGCTATGCAAATTGGGTTTTCTGGGCTACGTAGGGGCAATTCTGTCAGGATTTTTTTTGGATGATTTGGGCTTGTATTTACACCTAGTTCTATCCCTAGTTTTAGGAGAGACTTGAATTATTTTTTGACGGCTATTCCTTTTGTAAATCTCAGCTGGAGATCATAGACGACAATTTTGGTTTGTTCTTTCTTGCTAAAACTCTTATTTTATGAATTGCTTTCTTTCTATAATGAATTGTGCTATGATCTATTGCTTTATTTCTGAGATTTCCATGATGAATTGTGAGTAGTTTCGTCGTTCTAGGGCATGGGTATGAACCCTATGGACCCGATCCTTGAATCGTGATGAATGAATTGAATTGTTGCTAAGATTGAAGTAGAGGTTAGGTTGTGATTGATTTATTGCGAGTAATTATGAATTTCCATCGATTGGGATTTGCAAGAGATTGGATCTCAATTGATGGGAATGCCTAGATATTCGATTTAGGTTTATTATTGAGATTCTTTAGATTTGGTTTGCAAGAGATTGGGTCAAAGCTAGGATTTTTATTATAAATCTATACTAATATTTGTTTGTAAGAGATTGGACGAATATGAACTATCATAACCTAGAACGTAGCTCGAGTTTGCACGAGAGTGGGCTCGAGATGCGATTGGACGATGATGTCGATCTTTACGCTAGTAGCTTAGGTTAGGGTTTGCACGAGAGTGGGCCCTAATCTAGGTTGCTATAGACCGGCAATAGCGCGAGAGTGTGAGCTTGGTTCTACATTAAGGTGCGACTAGTTCACCTACATTCAAGCTTTGCAATATCGAGATTCATGATTCACAAGGATAAGTGACGGTCTGTAGCAAGGATTTCCTATCCCTAGATACTTTATTATATTGAATTCTATTTGCTATTTGAACGATTGTGACACTATTGTCAAAACCACTCTTTTTTCATTGATAGCAAGGTGATCAAAATAGAGTACTATCAATTTTCCTCCCGGTGTTCGATACCCGCTCGCCACTACGCCGTGCGCTTGCGGTAAGACTACAGTCGTTTTCCGGGTGTTTATCCGGGCGCGATCAAGTGTGATGCATGTGGGTAATATATGTGAGGGTGTGCATGAAACTTACCATGTGATCTTGCATGATGTGTGCGTGCTTTGTGAACTATCGTATGATTTTTCACATTCAGTTTATAGGAATATGCAGCATGGTAAGCATGTGGATAAACATGTCCATGCGGTGTTTGTGCATAACCATGCACATATGTGTTTGTGCAGTCATGTGGATGTCTCACATGAGTGTTTTCACGTGCATGAGGGTGTGGTGCGTAAAACACATCATAGGTAGGAGTTAAAAGTGAAGGTGTTCTCCTACGTGGTTGAGTGCGTGTGTACATATACGCATGTCCCTTCATTGGTTGTCCACCCTTAGTGGGTTTCTTTCCAAAAGAGGGTGTCATCGGAATGGAGCATGTCTTGGTAGTAGCACTACTCAAGGGGTTAGATGCTCCACTAGTGGATGCACCGGAGGATGGCCTCACAAAATCTTTCACGGCTCTACAATAATATGTGCGATAGGTGGAAGAATTATCCATTGAATATCCAAGACCACCATGGTAATTTGTGAAAAGTTGATTTTCCAATAGTGTGTTCAATTTGTCCTTTTCCTTGTTGAAACTATCAACGTTGAAGGACATGAGCTCATATCTCTTTGTTAGAGAAGAGATATTGGTATCCAAAGTGGATACTTGTGAATTTAGCTCTTGCACTTGGGATTTGAGAGCTACATTCTCATTTCCCAAAAGTTTGGTTTGAGATCGAAGAGTTTCAATCTCAACATTGTCACAATCACTAATTTGGACCTGGTCCAATTGTGATTTGAGCGATATGACCTCATTTCGTAAACATTCATTATATGTAATAAAGCCAACTTTCATAACAAAATTCATGGATGGCGTAGATATGCTAGCAAGTTTGTCCTTAGCAATCATATATGAATTGAACAATTTTTGATACTTATCAAATAATTGCTCAGTTGTTAATTTAAGTTCATCCATAGTTACCTCATCGATGTCACTATCACTATCACTAGATGAGTCCTTTGGAGAGCTTCCCTTAGCCATGAAACATGTGTGTGCAACCTCTCCCTTGTCCTTTCGAGTCTACGATACTCTACTCGTATTATCGCTTGAATCATCCCATGTTCCAACTAGTCACTTCTTCTTTTTGTTCCATGTGTACACATCTCCCTTTTTGTACTTGGGAGCATTCCATTTTTCCTTGTTCTTAAGCAAGGGGCAATCCATTTTGATTTGCCCTGGCTTAATGCAATTAAAACACAAAAAAGAATCGTTAGTGGAAACAAATTTGTTTCTCGGTTTGAAATTACCCTATGGTAGAACCGTTGGAACTTCCTTGCCATAAGAGCTATGGACTCCATATCCATTTCTTCATCGGAGTCTTCATTCTCTGAGGCGGCTTTGAAAGAAATTGCTTTCTTCTTAAGTTCGGGTAAAGCTCTTAGTGCATTCCTTTCATCTATATCCGCCTTCCTAACCTCATAAGCCATGAGGTTTCCTATGAAGGCTTAAACTGTGTATATCTCCATGTTGTTGCCTTCCTCAATGGCTGTCTTCTTTTCCCATTCTAGAGTGATAGTCATAATGAGTTTTCTTACCTTTTCTACTTGGGTATATTCTTTCCCAAGGGCTTCAAGCTCATTCACGATGTCCGTTAATCTTCATACTTACTAGAGATGGTTTCTGTTTCCTGCATTTGAAACATCTCAAAACATTGTAAAAAACATGAAGCTTTGACAACTTTACCTGGGTTGTCCCTTATGAGTAACTTGGATATATTTCCAAATTTAGTGTACGGTTGTGCAATTGACACTCTGTTGAATTCGGTTGCATTCAATGCACATATAAGATAGTTCATCGCTTTTGCATTGTTTGTTTCCGTGAGCACTTGAGCTGGCGTCCATTTTGAGTAGTCTTCCTCAATCAGATCAACATGCCCCTTATCAACCATACGCCAAAGAGAAGCGCTCTTTAGGAAGATGACCATTTTGGCTTTCCAATACCAATAGTTTGACCCGTTGAAGTGTGGAGGTCGAAATATGGATTGGCCTTCGATGATAGATGATGCACCATTACGATTGTTTCTGCTGCTTGCAGTTGCCATAGTTTGAAAAACATGCTCCGATACCAATTGTAGGATCTAAAACTATAGAGAGAAAACACTATAGGGTGGTGAATAGTGCTTTATAACAATAATAAGGAAATTATGCCAAATTAAAGATCTCTTATGCAACCTTAGTGCGGAATGCAATGTGAGAGCAACAAACACAAGAATGCAAACATAAACAAAGGATTTACCCTGGTTCGGATTCACCGAGTCTCCCTGCCTCTGAGTCTCCCCGACTCAATTGAATCCTACTCCAGCAACTCATTAGCAAACCTGATAGTGATTGGTGATCAACTAAAACCCACTTGCCAAAACCTAACAAGTGAAAAACCAATACACTTTCTTACACTTCCCACAATCCGAAAATGGACTACTCTCACAACCCGAGAGGAACTTCTTAAATATTAAGAGAGAAATAGAACCGAAATATGAAACAATTTTCATAACCTATGCCTTGAATAATACTATTAAGTATGGGGGAATAAGGTGTGTGTGATGTGCTCTAAATGATGAGAGTATGAGCACTTATTACTTGTCTCATGATGAGTAGCAATAAATGCTAGAAGCTTGATCTTGAAAGCTTTGGTGACAAGTTGAAACTTAGAGCTTGAGCTTGAATTGCTTTGAATGCTCTTGAATGCTCTAGTGAAGAAGTTAATGACTTGAAATCACTTGAGAGTGTATTGAATGAAGTCTTAAGAGTTTAGCTACCTTGTCAATTCAAGACATCAAAACCCTTTAAATAGCTCACCGAATTCTGACCAAAATCTGTTAAAAATCCTAATCATTAAATGCTGGAAACGGCTATTAATAGGCAGAAATTCTAGACATTAGTCGCCTGAAGTAGAACGAACATGTGATTGATGTACTGCTCTGACTGGGTCATAAATGCAGTCTGACGAACACTTGACAGAGGTTTGAAGAAGACTTCCCAGATGTCTGGTCCACTACACAATCGTCTGACTCAAAGGCATCAGACGTCTGATCATACAGACACTGCGGGACTGTGTCACTAGAATATATTGGTCCGAATACCCAGATATCTGATGTTCATCATCCAAGCACCTGGAAACACATTTTCTGACTCTTTAATCAAGACTTGAATGTAGAGTTTAAAATACAGAAAATATTGCTCGTAATTAACCAGACGTCTGATGTATATCATCCATGCGTCTGATACAATTGAAGACGTCTGGGAACATAACATCAGACGTCTCGTTTCTGTCAGTCAGCAAAGGCCGAGATACTGGAAGTTCAGCTAGAATTAATCAGACGTGTGGAGTTCATTATCCAGGGGCCTGATACATTATGCAGATGTCTGGAATGAGAATTTCAGGCGTCTGTACAGGGTAGGGTTTTGGAGAACTAAGTATGCGTGAGCACCAGGCGTCTGTAGATCAACTACCAGGCGCCTGGGTAGGCTGAAATACTCTACTTCGAGTTTATGCAAGTTCTAACCTATGACCCTTGTTAGTAAAAAACGCGAATTTTTATATTTTTTACGTTTAAAATCCGTCTAAAATGGTTTCCGTATTAAATGGCCGTCCATTTGAATTATTCGGAAAAATACGCGCTTTTTTAGGGGTAGACGAACAAAACGCGTTTTATCCCCGTGTTGCGCATTTTATGTGTTTTAAACGCGTTTTAGGGGCACTTTTAAATCATTTTGAACTATGATTTCATTATCATACTTTGGTTTAGGGCATGCTGCATGGAATATAATAGTACGATCATGTCATTTTGGTTAAAACTATGAATATAATTTATTTAAATCATGCTTATAGAAGTTATGTTACTCTTATTTTATATTGATATTGTTGATTTTTAACTTCAATTAGATGAATGATATCTTGACAGTATTCGTATTTTTAGTCGCATTTTTTATCTGGGTTAACGAGTTAAACACGATTTAACCCGTTTACGTTTTAGTCCCGTATTGCGCATATTTGACCGAATTTTTGACCGAACGCCTTTTGAAATTGATCGAATTAAACACGTTTTATTCGCGTTCCGAATATTTTCCGTATTACGTATTGCTAACAAGGCCTATGACACTCAATGAAATATGATTCAAAGTGTTGTGAGTGTTATGAATGATATTCTATCGAATCTATTCAGGGATTAACATGCTAATTCAACTAAGAAGTAAAGAAAGATTTACATATTTAGTCATCTTCACTTCCTATTGAATTCCTTGAAGACTCCCATTGCGCTTGTTAAGTCCAACGCTTTGATTTCCTTGCGTTCACTCCTTAATTTCCATGCTTTATTGATTGATGTCCTTGCATCAATGATCCGAGTCATCGTCTTCATCTGATATGACTTTATCTATATTGATGATACTTTCATTAACTACAAAACATGGGAATTAATCACGATTGATTATATTTGTTTATCAATAAAACCACATTGGGGAATGTGGCTAAGGAAAATTTATTTGATATCAAGAATAAAGTGTTGGCCTAAGTTAGCTCACTAAATAAGGTAAAAACTTAATTTTGATTATGCTAAACAAGTCATATGGCTTTAATAAGTCAATCTAGTGAGTTTCAAGTCAAACGGAGGTTAAACGAAGTTAAAATGTGCAAAACAAGGTTTGGCACGACCGTGTAGGCATATCACATGTATCAGACATGCAAGTGCCAAAGTGGCACAGCCACATAGGAGCCAACATGGCCATGCAAATGAAACAATAACTTTGATAATTTTCTTACATGAGCCAGCACGGCCGTGCGCCCAGCCGACACAGTCATGCAAAGCACACAGAAGATATTGCTATTTCCTGCATGTGCCAACATGACCATGTAGATTGTCGCACGATCGTGCCACAGGATGTGAAAACCCTGAACAAGCTATTGTTCCTATGGCACGACCGTGCAACTTGCAAACGATCGTGCCACATATGGTGAAATTCAGATTTGATCAGATTTGACCAGTTTGACCAGTCAAACTTTCAGATTTGACTTCCTACGATGGCTAGGAGTTCTTATTAATGTCGACGACCAATTCCTTTGGGGCTTCCAATTAAATAAAGATATTCAAATCAAAGGGAATTATTACTGAAGTTTGGAGTGTTTTAGTTGAAGAAGTAGAGTTTCATTTGAAGAGGAATTGGAGTTCTATTTGAAGAGCTTTATCTCCTATAAACATTAAGAGGCCCTCCCCTTGAAAAAATGATCTAGTCGGGAAAACAAAGAGATCAGCATCTAAGCTAATCAAAAATAATCTTCTCCATCCAAGCTTCAAGAGTTAATCAAAGTGAAGGAAGAAGAATATGAAGAAGATTTGCAAACATGAAGCTGAAAAGTTCATAACTTTCTCTACAGACATAGTTTGCGCCTACATGATCATCACAATACGATCTACACCACGGTGATATTTTTTTGATTATATTATATATATTTGATTAGTTTTTGGTGTGAGATTGTATTTTAGAATAGCTTCATCTTGGAGCTATCTTTGAGCGTTATTTTTCTGGAATGATATTTTGTATAGTTTGCTCACTGCCCGCAAGTATAATCAAAGTTTTCTTTTTTGGTTATAAGAGGGGTTTTGAATCCTTAAGTGGAGTTAGAGCAGAGGCGAGGAGCCACTCTGTTAAAAATCTGTGCTTACATACCTCTAATCTTGTGATAATTTTTTAATTTGTGCTATACACCCTATTCACCACTCCTCTAGGGTGTTTTTCAATTAGTATCAGAGCAAGAATTCTTTTAGACTCGAGGTCTAGTTGAATTTCGATCCTAGCTATGCACGTAGTTCAAACACATCACATAAAATCACAGCTAATTCATAAGTACCAATGAAATTTTTTGATGCCTTCATTTCTCCTTTTGCAGATATTGTGAATGCATTAAAGATGGGAGGTGACGAAGATATTGATGCCCTTAAGCATAAATTCAGAAAATTCTTAATGAAGAACACCAATTCATCACAATTTAGAAATAGGGTCTATAGGGTTCATCCCTACGCCCTATGACGATGGCACTACTCACTAATCATCATGCAATACTTAGGAAAATCAATAATAAAATCAACACAATTCATTGCAATAGAGAAATTGTTAATAGAAATAGGGTTTTTGATCAGAGAATAGACAAACCAATGAGAATCCAATAGCATCCAACAAAAGTAGCCTTTTTATCTCCTAAAGAAAAGCTAAATCTAATGATCTAAAAAGCTTTCAAAAATGCTGCCAAAAAGCTCTCAAAAGTCTCCTTAACTAGGGCAAAAACTGGGTTTAAATACCCTTCAAAATCGCCCAGAAAATCGTGACCAAAATGCCCCTGTGCAGCCCAGAAATCGCAACTTACGCAGCAGGCGGAACGGCTCACTCGGTCGAGTGACAAATATCACTCGGCCGAGTGACAAACCCTGTAGATTTCCAGTAAATTGGGGGTTTTTTGGGGTCTGTCTTCGGAGGTGACTCGGCCGAGTGGTTTTACTCACTCGGCCGAGGGGCATTCCATGCTCGGCCGAGTCGGAACTCTCTGGTCGACTGTAGATTTCCAGTAAGTCGGCCTCTTTTTGGATGGATTTTCCAGTGCCACTCGGGCGAGGGGATCTCCATACTCGGCCGAGTGGTCTATCGTCACTCGACCGAGCGCACGCTGATATTCTTCTGTTGTTCGTCTCCGGTCTGGTCGGCCGAGCGAGCTTCTTTGCTCGGCCGAGTGAGTGCTCCACTCGACCGAGTGACATGCTATAGATGCCCAATCTTCTTCGTTTCTCCGCCTCATCGCTCCTGCGAAGTTCCTTTTTCTTCCACTCGTCTTCCATTGCTGAATGGCCCTCACAAGAGCTGTGGGTGACACTCCGGAGTGGGAGCAAATCCTCTTGATCTCAAAATCCTCCAAATCGCTCCATATCTCCTGAAATACGACAAAAACAAGAAATAGTGAAAAGCATCGCAATATTGTCGAATAATCATGGAAAACGCGATATGAGCGATCAAAGTGACATGCAAACATGCAGAAAAAGGGTGTAAAATATGGAGTGATCAAAATCCCCCAAGCTTACCTCTTACTCGTCCTCGAGGAAGATGAGTAAAAAGGAAACCCGACGAGTAAAACCATGGAAAAGAAGGAAAATGAAAAAAAAATGAAAAAATAGAATAGAAAGCGAAGACGGAGGTGCTAGATCATTTTTCTCAGGACGTGGGTTTCGCTTACTCATATAGCATACATCGAATATAGAACACATGCCAAAGACTTTTATCCCAATATCATAGTATAATGATGCATTCGAAATAGAAAACCCAAGAATATCAAAACATCATGAAATATGGAATCATTCTAGGATTAACATCGTCTGAAGCATCTAAAGTGGTATACATAGTCATAGATCTCACACTTTTCAATTGAATGCTTTCTATAAGGAGTATAAGAGATATCACACAGTATGGAGTAGTAAGAATAGAAAAGTATGGTTTTCATGAAATGCATTCTAAGCGTCGACTTCTGGATTTCGTAAAACTTTAGCAATCTCACCGAGTATAGAAGATTACTTAGCCTAGGTTGTCATGCACTGTCAAGTAGTCACTCTCACACACATCATTGGATCTTCTCCCCCAAGCTTATCCATAAGCGTGGTGGCATAAACAAATCAGTATGTACATTCCCCATTTCTTTTGAAGCTCCAAAAAAAATAAAATAAAAAAAACGAAAGAGGGAAGAAAGAGAGAAAGAGTGTGAGATGGGATCATTTAAAAGTTTCTTTTTTCTTTTCTTTTCTTTTTCTCAAATTTTATTTTCTCTTTTTTTTTGAATAAACATATATACATAAGCGATCCCAAATTAAAAGAGAGAAGGATATACATGTATATATATATATATATTATTATTATTTATTTTTGGGTAATTGGAGCATGGAAATTAATAGCTGGGGAAATGCCAATAATAGACTTGCTAAAGGGAGACCCACCAATGAAGTTTAAGTAGAGAAATAATACTCAAGATATGTGGAGAAAGAAATAAATGTATTGCTCGGTTCACTCTATAGGACGTGCACGACAACTTTCAGCAGAGCAATGTAATCTACTCAGTTAAATCTCAAAAAGTAAACTAGTCCAGATATGTCATCCTAGCAGACATTCAATCAACCTGAAAGTGAAGCGTACAATTCATGCAATAAGAAGTGATATGAGAAAGGAAAGCAGTACTCCAGATATAAGCAATCAATGCGTGAAGCTTGGTGTGTTTTCTACGAAAAGCATACATACGAATCATCAGACATCAGCTAATAATGAATTTCATCCATATTCAGACAGAAAAAGAGTGGGTTACTATTTCAAATGCAAAGCAGGACATATCATATGATATCTGAAATAAAAGCTATGACATGACAAAATAGCATGCATACAGAGATAAGCTAACACCACGTCATCATCATCACGGAAAAGTCATCTCTAGCAAAAGATGAAAGAAATAAAGATAAAAGAAAACAGAAATTGCTATGTACAATGCATCACACAAAGAAAATAAGAAAATGTGATGCATGGTAAGAAAAAACGAAAAAGTGGTGAAAATAAGTGCAAAAGCGGAAAAAGTGTGAGAAAACAAAAATAAAGGGCGGCAAAAAGTAAAAAGTGTGAGAACTCACTCCCCCAAGCTAAAGTGCACAGTATCCTCAATGTACGAAGTGTAGCACACCGAGAGACGTGAAATGGGTGGGGTGGGTGAGGATGCATGCATGATGAAAAAGAAAGAAAAAGAAAAAAGAAAATATGATGTGAATGTAGATGATGCATGCAGAGATCAGAATGATGCAGATAAAAGTGTCCCCAAAAAGACTCTCCCTCACTCCCAAAAGAGACAAAAAGATATGACCAAATAGGTACCAAAATAGTATGTGGGGGAGGGGATCAAAAATCATCAGGCTCCAAAAACAACCAGCAAAACAACAGAAATATAGAAGGCATCCAGTGTGTGCCTAGGCTGGTGGTGGTGCACCAGCACCGTCCTGTGGCGAAGGTGGTGGTGGAGGTGGGGGGCTAGGTAGCTGCTGGGTGGGTGTCGGTGGTGGAGGCAGATGCGCCAGAATCTGGTTCAGGCAAGCCTGAATACTGGGAAGGATGGCGACGCGGGTCTGCACGGAACTAACTGTGGCGGAGAGAGCCCTAAAGTCCCCTCTAAGTCCACTAACAGCCCCCTCAAGAGCACGAGTGCTCTGAACTATAGTGTCTGGGGGAGGTGGAGCAGAGGGACACACATGTCTAACAGGGGAAGTGCGGGGCTGTCTCACACGGGCAGTGTAGAGGATGGGTCCAGTAGGGAAGTGGGGTAGTGGTGCTGTGCTAACTAAGTGATGCCCGGCCTCTGTGAGAGGCTGGGACGCAGGAAAGGACGAAGTGGAAGCAGCAGCGGAAGTGGAAGTGAAAACAGACGAGGTGGCGGGAGAGGTCAGTGATGCAGACGTGGGGACAGATGTCACGACGCTCTCGGTAAAGACAGGGGTGGTGGAGACCGAAAGGTCGATGATTGGGGAGGCCGTGAAGGGCACAAAAGATGACTCCCCAGGAGTCGAGAACAGCAATCGGGAGAGGGTCTCCACGACAGCGGTAAAGGAAGACTCGTCGCTCTCAAGAATGGTGGGTGGACGCTCGGGGCTCAGTGTGGTAATGGGCTCGACAGAAATAGGCGCAGTGGTGGTGGTGGTGGGCGACTCATCTAAAGTGCTTCTGACACTAATAGACGTGTGGACAGAGGTGTCGGGAGGTGCAGACAGTGCAGGTGCAGGCTGAGGGATCACGGGGTCGACAGGTGGTGCAGGGGGTGCCTGCTCAGCATCCTCAGGCTCAAGCACGTAGGCGGCGGGGATAAGGAGATCCATCGCTGGAATCTAGTCCCCGTGAGCCGGTCCAATATGTGTCCGAGCGGGGCTCGGGAGAACCATGTAATCAGCGCTGAAGGGACCGTGCAACCACACCCAGTGCTGACGACCGTGGGGACGAAGCATCTTCATCCGGGACATAACATCTATAGAAAGTGTAGTGGGGCCGGGAGGTCGACGCAGGTCATCAGGAAGGTCCACGTCAGTCATAAGGGCCAAGAGGGTGACTAGACCGTCGTAACAGATAGGCGTACGAGTGCCGACAGAAATGATAATGCGGTCCAAAAACCAACTGGCAATGTCGATCTCGACGGCGGGGACCATATCGTCACTACCCCTATCTAGAACCCTAGGGCGTGTCATCGCATAGAGCATGTAAAGCTCTGGCGTAGATAGCGTCCCGGGCTCGTACCTCGTGAGAAAAGTTGTCACCATAAGGCGCTGTGCAATGTAGAGGCAGGGGTGGAGGATAGCTACGGCCTTGGCCCTACTAGGGTCAAAGGAGAGTGGGGATCCCGTGATCTGCATCCAGAAGGTGTGGGTGTCGAACGACGGGGGTGGGATGTGCATGGGAGCGTAGGCACGGTCTGGGTCAGGGACGGCGGGCCACTGGAAAAATGCTCTAAGCATGTCGAGAGTGATCTTGCACTCTTGATCCATCAAACGAAAGGAGCATCCTCCAGGGGTCCGGTCAATGGAACTAAGGACCTCTAGTGTCGGATGGATGTAAGTATCCACAGACACCGATAGAAAATCACGACATCCCATGTTGTCGTACAACGTGAGAAGCCCCTCAAGTACCCCTATGCGGTCTAGGTCAGCTAGGTGTGCAAACCTAGAGGGTACTATCGAGCGATGGCAGATACGCTCGAATCTGGCGCGGTGTGCGTCATTTCGAAACGTAATCCCCATCGGCCCGATGGCGGGAGCAGGTGGTGGAACGTGATCGGCAGGAAGCGACTGTGTAGGAGGTGGTGGGCTAGGTGGAGGGGAGTCCTCCCTAGTGGAAGAAGGACTAGCATCATCGGTCCTCTTCCGCTTGGCAGCGGCTCCCCGTGTACGTGGCCTAGTGCGTGACGGCATATGTGCCGCGAGACGTGATCGCTCCGGGACGTACACCCAAAGAACGGTTGTAGTTTTACCGCAAGCGCACGGTATAGCGGCGAGCGGGTATCAAACACAGGGAGGACGAATGACCGTGCTTGCTTCTAATCAACCTGGCTATTTAAGAATAGAGAGAATTGCCTTGGGCGATCCTGTCACAATCGTCAGACAAATGTGCGAAATATCAAATCAAATAAAGAACGTCTAGGGAATGGGGAGTTCTCGCTACTCACCGTATTTCATAAATGTGGTTCGTCGGTATCAAAATTGCTAGAATGAGAATTTGGATGAACTAGTTGCAACTAAATGTGGAACCAAGCTCACGCTCTCGCGCTGTTGCCGGTCTATAGCTATCCTAGGGTCGGGTCCAATCTCTTGCAAACCCTAGCCTAGGAAAGCTAGCATTAGGATCAACATCATCGTCCAATTGCGCACCGAGCCCAATCTCTTGCAAACTCGGTCCACAATCTAAATTAGGACAGTTCCTACCCGTCCAATCTCTTGCAAACGGGTATCGGCACGGAATTGCAACCGAAGATCCTAGTATCGGTCCAATCTCTTGCAAACCGATACTTCGAAAGTCCGACTCCAACCCAATTCAGATTTCTAGGGCTTCCTATCAAATTGGGATCCAATCTCTTGCAAATCCCAATTGATATGAATACCTAGCTATCCGTAGTAATTCGATCCCAATCTAATCTCTAATTATTGATTCTAGCACAATTTCTACCAATTTATCACAAATATGAAATTGGGCTTGTAGGGTTCATCCCCACGCCCCAAGACGTGGAGACTACTCACAAATCATAGCAATAGCACAAAAATAATCAATGAAATAGGCAATGGAATTCATCACAACAATGATATAATCAATAAAAATAGAGTTTTTGGGGAAGAGAGATGCAAACCAATGTAGTTCTTCAATCAATCCAACAAAAATCCAAGTTTTTCTCTTCTCCTAATCACAAATAATAAAGCTAAAAAGTGGACTCAAAAAGCTGCAAAAAATCTAAGAGATGGCTCCTAAAACTAGGGTAAAAACAGGGCTTAAATAGCCCCAAAAATCGTCCAAAAATCCTGACCAAAACGCCCCTGCACAGCCTGTTTTCCGCAAATTTCGCTACAGGCAGCGCATCGCACTCGGCCGAGTGACAAAAGTCGCTCGGCCGAGTGAAAACCCTATAATTTTCCAGTAAGTCGGGGGCTTCAAGGGTCTTCAGTTCAGAGGCGGCTCGGCCGAGTGAGTTGTCGTCACTCGGCCGATGGCTTCACTGCACTCGGGCGGACGTGGTTTACCACTCGGCCGAGTGGGTCTTCTGAAGCTCAGGTGGCCGAAAAACAGTAACTTCGATATTTTTAAGGGCCTTTGTCTGGGCGCCACTCGGGCGGACGTGGTATAGTCACTCGGCCGATGTGGTCTCCGTCGCTCGGCTGAGTACACATGGAAATCGTGTCTGAACGGGTCGACCGAGCGGTGTCTCGTTGGTCGGCCGAGTGGCTCCTCCACTCGGCCGAGTGGGACACAAAAAATGCCCAATCTGATTGTTTTGGCCTCCTCGTCGCTCCTGCGACGTCCATTCTTCTTCCGCTCCTCTCCAACAGCAAAATATCCCTCGGGGAGGCCGTCGGTGGCCGTCTAGAGTAAGCGCGTCTCGAGATCACTCCAAATCGCGCCAAATCACCTGAAATGCGACAAAAACAACAAATCGTGAAAAGCATCGCAATATCGTCGATATATCGTGAAAAACATGATTTGGGCGATCTAAATGGCATGCAAACATGCGGAAAAAAGGTGTAAAATAAGGAGTGATCAAAATCCCCCAAGCTTGCCTCTTACTCGTCCTCGAGGAAGATAAGTAAAAGGCGAACCCGGTGGATTCGGAAAACAAAAACGGCAAAAAACAAAAAAATGAAAAATGAAGAAGAATGAAAACCAAATGAAAATAAAGACGAAAGAAAGAAGCGAAGAGGTAGGGTGCTAGATCATTTTCTCTGGACGTGGGTTTCACTTACTCTTATAGCATGCACCGAATGAGAAATACATGTCAAAGAATCTTATTTTGATATCATAGTAAAATAGTGCAAATAGAAATAGAAAACCCACGAACAATGATATAATCATGAAGAACGGAATGATTTTAAAATTAACATTGCCTGAATCATTTAAAGCGGTATACAAATCTCAGATCACACACTTTTCAATTGAACGCTTTCTATCTGGAATATAAGAGTATCACACTATAGAATAGAGAGAATAGAAAAGTTTGGATTTCATGAAATGAACGCTAGGCTTAGATTTCTGGATTTCGTGAAGCTAGAAACAATCTCACCGAGTATAGAATATTACTTAGCCTAGGTTGTCGTGCAATGTCAAGTAGTCACTCTCTCACACATCAATGGGTCCCCTCCCCCAAGCTTATCTATAAGCGTGGTGGCACAAAAATATTTACATCCCCATTTTTATATAGCTCCAAAAGCAAAGAAGAAAGAAAGAAAGTGAGATGTGATCTTTTATTGAGGATTTTTCCTCTTTTCTCTTTTTTTTTCTTTTTTTTACAATATATACACAATGATCCCAACTCAGAGAGAGATAATGATATACAAGAATGTTTTTCTCTCTTTTATTATATATATATATATTTTTTAGAAGAAGGGATTTGGAGCTAGGAATTAATAGCGGGGGAAATGCCATAAAATAGAATCACTAAGGGGAGATTCACCAATGATTTTTAAAAGTAGAGAAATGATGTTCAAGATTTGTGGAGAAAGAAATATACATAACTCTCGGTTCACTCTATAAGACATGCACGACAACTTCAGCAGGGTAATCTAATCTACTCAGTTTCGATCACAAAAAAGCTAACTAATCCAGATATATCATAGCTAACATCATTCAATCATCCCGAAGTGAAGTGTACAATTCATGCATATAGAAGTGATATATGAAAAGAAATCAGTACTCCAGATATAGGCATTCAATGCGTGAATCTTGGTGTGTTTTCTGTGATAGCATACATATGAATATTCAGGCTCAGCTAATAATAAAACTTCATCCATTTTCATGTGGAAAAAGTGTGGGCTACTATTCTAGATGCAAAGCAAGTCATAGCATATGATATCAGAAATAAAATCTAAGACATGACAAATATAGCATGCATATAGAATAAGCTAACTCCACGTAGACATCATCACAGAAAATTCATCTCTGGCATGAGATGAAAAAGGAAAGAAATAAAGATAAGAAAAATAAAACGATGCAATGCGGCACACAGAGATATAAGAAAAACGTGATGCATGGCAAAATAAAAGAAGAATAAAGAAAAACGAGTGCAAAAGTGAAAAAAAAAACGGTGTGAAAAACTAAAAATAAAGGTGGCAAATCGAAAAAGGACGTGAGAACTCACTCCCCCAAGCTAAACCGCACAGTGTCCTCAATGTGCAAAGTGTGGCACACAGAGAGACAAGTAATGAGAGGGGCAAGTGAGGATGCATGCATGATGGAAAGAAAAAAGATAATAAAACGAAAAATAAAGAAATGAAAATATGATGCGGATATGATGCATGCACAGATATGAGTGATACGAGTATAAATGGGTCACCAAAAACTCTCCCTCTCTCCCAAAAAAGATATATAAAGATACGGCAAATGAGAATCCCAAAATAAGTGAGGGGAGCGGGGGGGGGGGGGGGGGGGGGGGGGGGGGGGGGGGCAAAAAGGCATCAGGACCCAGCAGAAACGGGCAGCACAACGGCAAAAGGAATCGATGGCATCAAGGGTGCCTAGGAAGGTGGTGCTGCGCCGTCTCCGTCCTGAGGCGGAGGTGGTGGTGGTGGTGGTGTAGGCTGCTGAGCTGGGGTGGGCGTGGAAGTGGAAGCAGGTCTAGTGTGTGTGGCAGTGTGTGTGGGAACCTGCTGGGTGGGTGGGGGTACGCGCGGAAGACGCTCTAAGATCTGTGTCAGGCAGTAGTGGATCTGAGGGATCAGGTCAAAGCGTCCAGCCATCGTAGAGACGGTGGAGGACAGGGTCCTAAGGTCACCTCTAAGACCACTCACCGCCAACTCAAGAGCACGTATGCTCTGCAGTACAGTGTCGGGCGGCGGTGGTGCAGAGGGACGCACCGGTCTAGGCTGCGCAGGGCGGGGCTGGCGTACACGAGTGGAGTATGTAACGGGCTCAGCAGGGAAGGGGACAAAAGGTGCCGCGCCAGCAAATGTGGGCCTGGCCTCAGTGTGAGGCCGGGACACCGGCTGGTGAGAAGTAGAGGCAGCGGCAGCAAAGGAAGCGTGCAAAAGTGGCAACGAGGTGGCAAGAGAGGTCAGTGGCCCAGAAGTGTGGACAGACGCCACGACGCTCTCGGAGAATACGGCGGCTGTGGAGACAGAGGACTCTACCGCTGGGGCGGAACTGTGTAGACCAAAAGGCGCAATCCCAGCGGAGATCATGCTAGCCATGGTCTCCACGACCGCGGCAAACGAGGGCGCTCCACTCTCGACAAAGGTCGGCGGGCGCTCGGGGAGTGCGGAGCAAAGAGGCTCCACGGACAGAGGGCCAGAGGTGGCAGCGGGAGTGGTGGGGACAGCCTCGGAAGTGGTGACAGTGGTGGAAGTGGGCTCAGCAAAAGTACTCTCGACACTGACAGAGGTGGGGACAGAAGTGTCGGGAGCAGCGTATACGTCAGGAACAGGTTGAGGGGCCACAGGGTCGACGGGGTCGGCAGCAGGCTCGGCAGGGTGTGCAGCAGGGTCTGCGGGAGCAGCCTGGGCAGCGTGGGCAGCGTGGGCCTGCTCGGCCTCCTCGGCCTCGAGCACGTACGTAGCGGGGATGAGGACATCCATCGCTGGGAGCCAGTCAACGTGGGCCGGTGCAATCTGGGTCCGAGCTGGGCTCGGGAGAATCATGTAGTCGGCACCGAAAGGGCTGTGCAACCAGACCCAGTGACGCTCACCATGCGGACGCAGCATCTTCATCCGGGCCATAACGTCTATCGACAAGGAAGTGGGGCCCGGAACGCGTCGCAGGTCGTCAGGTAAGTCCTCGCCGGTCATCATGGTAAGCAGGGTGATCAGACCGCCGCAGCATATCGGTGAGCGAGCGCCCACCGACACAATGATACGGTCTAAAAACCAAGCCGCAATGTCGATCACGACGGCGGGGACAAGCTCGTGTCCATCCCTAGATAGGGCTCTGGGACGTGTCATCGCATAGAGCATATAGAGCTCAGGCGTAGACATCGTGCCCGGCTCATATCTGGCCAAAAAGGTGGTCGCCATAAGGCGTTGGGCAATACGTAGGCAGGGGTGGACAATGGCCGAGGCCTTGGCCCTACTAGGGTCAAAGGCGGCGTGGTGGCCTGTGATACGTGCCCAGAAGGCACCGACGTCGAAAGAGGGTGGATGGATATGTGTGGGGCCGTAACCGCGATCGGCTCCGGGGACTGCGGGCCATGAGAAGAACGCTCTCATCATATCGAGAGTGACCTGGCACTCTCGATCCATGAACCTGAATGAGCATCCCTCATCGGTCCGGGCGATCGAACTCAAAACCTCAAGTGTCGGGCGGGTAAAAGTATCCGCCGACACCTGGAAAAAATCTCGCCAGCCCACATTGTCGTACAACGTGAGCATCCCCTCAAGTACCCCCAGGCGTCCTAGGTCAGCGAGGTGTGCAAACCTGGAGGGTACGATCGAGCGCTGGGAGATACGCTCGAAGACGGCGCGGTGTGTGTCGTCTCGGAACGTAATCCCGAGCGGCCCGACCAGTGGAGCCGGTGGTGGTGGCTGTGGATCGGCAGGGAGAGGCTGTGCGGGCTGTGGGTGCACTGCGGGCTGTGGGTGCACTGCAGGCTGTGCGGGGTGTGCGGGGCCTGCAGGCTGTGCTGGGTGGACGGCGTGTGTGGGGGAAGGCGGAGGAGAGTCCTCCACCAAGTGGGAGGGGCCGGCATCATCCGACCGCTTCCGCTTGGCGGAAGCTCTCTTCGACCGCGGCCGTGTCCGGGACGGCATATCGGCCCCGAGCGCGCCGAAAAGTGAAAAAGTGTGGCGTGTGCAAAAAGAATGGAAAGAGTGTACCAAAACACGCCGCGAGTGCTAAGCAGTGGAAGCGTGCGAAGTCCGCGCCTCCACGAAGTCCAAAACAGCCCGTAGAAGCTCCCCTAGGCTCCCCTAAGCTCCAAAAAGCAACCTGCGCATGGAAAAGCGATATCAGCGAGTAATAATCAAAATGTATGGAGCAATAGGGGTATAACAGATAGATATGGGGATTGATTCGGGTTAGGGGTTCGATTAATACACGGATCCTCGAAAACTACGCAAAAAGAGGAGAAAACGGGCAAATCAAGCTATACCGGAGGTGATCGGAGACAAGGCCGCCGGCGGCGACTCGGGCGGGGTGCGGCGATGGTCGGCCGGTGGTGGCTGGCCGAGCGGCGGCGCGCGCGGGCTTGGTCGGGCGAGTGGGGGTCGAGCGAGGGGGAATCGGGCGTGGGAGCTGAAGGGGCACGGGCGAGAATTGGGGATTTGCGTTTTCGAATTCCGCGCCCCCCCTCACCGCTTATATAAAAAAGTTACGACTCGGCTGAGTGACGTGCTCACTCAGCCGAGCGAGGCAAATAAAAATTTCTCCCCGATATCGCTTCGGCCGAGTGGCTTTGCCAGCCTCGGCCGAGTGGGGTAAGTCCATTCGGTGAGTGACTCAAGCTACTCGGCATGACTCGCCCTAGGAGGGTATCCGTTTTACTCGGCCGAGTGAGAATGTAGACTCGGCCGAGTAGCAGTTCTAATGAAATGAGGAAAATAGACAGAGAGTTGGGTACAACAGACTTCCCTCGTTCGTGAGCGGCTCGGCCGGACGAACATGTGTACTCGGCTGAGTGACTAGTATACTCGGCCGAGTGAGCCTTGTGTTCTGCTGTTTGTCTTCGTTTGGGCTATAAACTCCGTCTTTCTTCCTCCAGTCGATTTCATCCTCCTCCTAAGCGTTGAGCGCCTTCTTGGGGCGCTCCTCGTTGTCTCGTTCATCCTCCTCATGATGGATCTACCTATCTCCTCTTCTGTCAAGAAAAATAGGACCCGTTATCACAAAATTTTTGGTCGAATGACTCAAAACACTAAAAATCTCTAAAACGAAAATAAAGAAAAAGTAAAAATAAAGAAAAAACCGTCGGGTTGCCTCCCAACAAGCGCTCGTTTTAGGTCGTGAGCTCGACCCCCTATAATTTTCAATCAATGCGGGATGTTTGGTGCATATGAGATGCACCCGTCAAACTTCCCGGGGAGCGCGCTTGGATTTGGACGTGGCGGCATAGCGTTCTCCCTCGGAGGTCTCTTGTCTCGAATAGTGTTGGGGGGAGGCTCCCCCAAGCTAGCATTTTCCCCGGTCAACGGCTTAACCGGCGATGCCGATTTCCGTACCGGCGGAGCTTTCTTTGGAGACTTTAATTTCGAGAGCTTGCAGAGCTCTCGAATCCTTGCGACATCAGCGTCGCCTTCATCTTCATCAGCGGAGAAGTCGGGGGAATCATCATTATTGTCTTCATGGCCTAAATCCGGGCCTTCTTCAAATTCTTCATCAAAAAGGGCGCCAATTGAGTGAGGAATCGTCTCCTCTATCACCTCATCGAGGAGGTCCATGAGATCATGCGACCGTTCCTTGAGCAAATATACCCTATTGGTTTCGCCCGTCTGGATTCCTTCGGAATAGTGCTTGAGCCTTTGACCATTTACTTTGAACGTGGAACCGTCCTTGCTCTCCAACTCGAAAGCTCCTCCCGGGTGTTTATGCTTGATGGTGAAAGGTCCGGACCAACGTGACCTCAACTTACCGGGAAATAGTCGGAGCCGGGAATTGTAGAGCAAGGCTTTGTCTCCTACCTTGAAGTCCGTGACGGTTATGCAGGCATCGTGGAAAATCTTGGTCCTTTCCTTGTAAATTCTCGAGCTCTCATAGGCGTCTCTCCTTATTTCATCAAGCTCGTTGATGTCCAAGAGTTGCCTCACCGCCGCACTCTTGTAGTCGTAGTTAAAGGTCTTGATGGCCCAATATGCACGGTGCTCCAACTCTACCGGCAAGTGGCAAGCCTTCCCATAAACTAGACGGAACGGTGTGGTGCCGATGGGGGTGCGAAAGGCCGTGCGATAAGCCCATAGAGCATCGTTTAACTTCATCGATCAATCCTTTCTAGACCGATCCACGGTTTTCTCGAGAATTTGCTTGATCTCTCTATTTGAGACTTCCACTTGGCCGCTTGTCTGGGGGTGATAAGCCATGCCAACTCTATGATTTACCCCGTACTTCTTTAGCATGGCTTCAAACTTGTTCTCTATGAAGTGGCTTCCCCCGTCGCTTATCAAGGTACGCGGCACTCCAAAGCGCGGGAAGATATTTTGCTTGAAGAACTTGGAGACGACCCTTGCATCATTAGTAGGAGTGGCAATTGACTCCACCCATTTGGAGACGTAGTCGACGGCCAATAGGATGTATTTGTTGCCATTGCTCGATGGAAATGGTCCCATGAAGTCTACTCCCCAACAATCAAAAAGCTCAATTTCTTGGATGGGCCTCATTGGCATTTCATTGCGCTTGGAGATATTCCCGGTCCGTTGGCATCTATCGCACCCTTTTACAAAGTTGTGGGTGTCTTTAAACATTGTCGGCCAGAAGAACCCGCTCTGCAAGATCTTAGCGGTGGTTTTAGAGGCGGCATGATGTCCCCCGCATGGTAGACCGTGGCAATGCAAAATGATAAACGTTGCCTCCTCTTTAGAAACACACCTACGAATGACACTATCTTTGCATATCTTGAAAAGGTAAGGATCTTCCCAAAAGTAGCTACGGACCTCATGCATAAATCTCCTCTTTTGTTGCGTGGACATCCCATGCGGTTTGATTCCGCAAGCTAAGTAGTTGACGAAGTCCGCGTACCAAGGTACTTCCCCGGTCCTTACCGCATATAGCCTCTCATCAACAAATGTGTCATCAATAGGTAAGCTCTCATCCTCCTTGTCGCGAATGAGCCTAGATAAATGATCCGCCACGACATTGTCTGTACCCTTCTTATCTCTGATCTCTAGGTCGAATTCTTGCAACAAGAGTATCCACCTAATCAACCAGGGTTTGGCCTCCTTCTTGTTTAAAAGATACTTCAATGCCGCATGGTCGGTGTGGACAATCACCTTGGAACCGAGGAGGTAGGAGCGAAACTTCTCTATAGAATAGACGACCGCTAGAAGCTCCTTCTCGGTAGTTGTGTAGTTTTTCTGCGCGTCATCCAATGTCTTGCTTGCGTAGTATATCGCATGAAGCTTCCTATCTTTCCTTTGTCCCAATACCGCTCCAATGGCTTGGTCGCTAGCATCGCACATTAGCTCAAAAGGGAGGCTCCAATCCGGCGGTTGTATGATAGGCGCTGAGACTAGCGCTTCCTTCAAGGTGTTGAAAGCTTGCAAGCATTCTCCTGAAAAGTCAAAAGGAACATCTTTAGCGAGCAAGGAAGTAAGAGGTCGGGCAATCGAGGCGAAATCCTTGATGAAGCGGCGGTAAAACCCCGCGTGACCAAGGAAACCTCTAATGCCCTTGACATTAATAGGAGGAGGAAGTTTTTCGATTACCTCAATTTTTGCTTTATCTACCTCGATTCCTCTTGAGGAAACAAGATGTCCGAGAACTATACCTTCCGTTACCATGAAGTGACACTTCTCCCAATTGAGAGTGAGATTGTTTTGTTGGCACCTTTTTAGGACTTTAGTGAGATTTTCCAAGCAAGAGTCAAACTCACTTCCATAAACCGAGAAATCATCCATAAAAACTTCCATAATGTTTTCAATATAATCGGAAAATATGGATGTCATACATCTTTGAAAAGTGGCGGGAGCATTACAAAGGCCGAACGGCATCCTACGGTATGCATAGGTGCCATAGGGACAAGTGAAAGTTGTCTTTTCTTGGTCATCTTCGTGCAAAGGGATTTGGAAGAAACCCGAATACCCGTCTAGATAGCAAAAGTATTTATGGTTCGCGAGGCGTTCAAGCATTTGATCAATGAATGGCAATGGGTAATGGTCCTTTCGGGTGGCTTTATTGAGTTTCCTATAGTCAATGCACATTCGCCATCCTGTGACAGTGCGCGTAGATATTGGCTCCCCTTTTTCATTCTTTATGACAGTCATCCCCCCTTTCTTGGGGACGACGTGAACGGGGCTAACCCATCTACTGTCAGAGATAGGATAAATTATACCGGCTTCTAGCAATTTTAGGATTTCCTTTTTAACCACCTCCTTCATGTTCGGGTTTACCCGCCTTTGAGGCTCTATGGAGGTGGCTTCGGTATCCTCCAAATGGATCCGATGCGTGCAAAGCCTAGGGCTTATCCCTTTTAGATCGGAGATAGTGTATCCCAAGACATCTTTGTGGCTCCTAAGAACGTCTAGGAGTTTTTCAAGTTGATCTTGTGTGAGGTGGGAATTGACTATCACCGGGAAAGTCAATTTATTACCCAAAAAGGCATACCTTAGATTCGGCGGTAATTGTTTAAGCTCTACCTCAGGTGGCGCTGCTCCTTCCACTTCATCGGCTCGCATGAGTTCGACTTTCTCCTTGTCATCCGGGTTTAGCTCTTGTTCAGGTGGCATGCTTTCTTGTGACGAGTCAGACTCGCTACTTAGTGAGGATGATGCATCGAAATAGGCGCCCTCCGATTCATGGCTAGCATCGCCAAAACCTTCACTCTGCTCCAGTTCGTACCTGGAATCAAGAAACACATCAGACGATTCATAAAAACAAGAGTGAGCGTCATAGAGTGTAACTCCCTGAATGTCGGTTTGCTCGAATGGTTCTTCGGGAGCATAGTGTTCTTCGACACTCGCTCTATTGTCTTCGAAATACAATTTGTCGTCGACCACGTCAACTCTGACATTGCCTCCGATAGTCCCCTCCGGGGAGATTTGGTCCATCACAAAACTAGCAAATAGTTGTTCGTCGGGGTCTTTGATATCAATAGCAAATGCTCCGGTAGCGTGGACCTCGTCAACAAGCTCCTTAAGGAGGTTTGTGAAGGAGTCATAGTCTTCTCGACTGAGTTCCATTATTGGCAGTGCATCCTCCATTCTCCCTGTTAAGATCTTATGCAAAATACGGGGAGAATATGCAAACAGGGCGGCAATCAAATCCCCGGCAACGGCGCCAAAAACTTGATCGCTCCGGGACGTACACCCAAAGAACGGTTGTAGTTTTACCGCAAGCGCACGGTATAGCGGCGAGCGGGTATCGAACACAGGGAGGACGAATGACCGTGCTTGCTTCTAATCAACCTGGCTATTTAAGAATAGAGAGAATTGCCTTGGGCGATCCTGTCACAATCGTCAGACAAATGTGCGAAATATCAAATCAAATAAAGAACGTCTAGGGAATGGGGAGTTCCCGCTACTCATCGTATTTCATAAATGTGGTTCGTCGGTATCAAAATTGCTAGAATGAGAATTTGGATGAACTAGTTGCAACTAAATGTGGAACCAAGCTCACGCTCTCGCGCTGTTGCCGGTCTATAGCTATCCTAGGGTCGGGTCCAATCTCTTGCAAACCCTAGCCTAGGAAAGCTAGCATTAGGATCAACATCATCGTCCAATTGCGCACCGAGCCCAATCTCTTGCAAACTCGGTCCACAATCTAAATTAGGACAGTTCCTACCCGTCCAATCTCTTGCAAACGGGTATCGGCACGGAATTGCAACCGGAGATCCTAGTATCGGTCCAATCTCTTGCAAACCGATACTTCGAAAGTCCGACTCCAACCCAATTCGGATTTCTAGGGCTTCCTATCAAATTGGGATCCAATCTCTTGCAAATCCCAATTGATATGAATACCTAGCTATCCGTAGTAATTCGATCCCAATCTAATCTCTAATTATTGATTCTAGCACAATTTCTACCAATTTATCACAAATACGAAATTGGGCTTGTAGGGTTCATCCCCACGCCCCAAGACGTGGAGACTACTCACAAATCATAGCGATAGCACAAAAATAATCAATGAAATAGGCAATGGAATTCATCACAACAATGATATAATCAATAAAAATAGAGTTTTTGGGGAAGAGAGATGCAAACCAATGTAGTTCTTCAATCAATCCAACAAAAATCCAAGTTTTTCTCTTCTCCTAATCACAAATAATAAAGCTAAAAAGTGGTCTCAAAAAGCTGCAAAAAATCTAAGAGATGGCTCCTAAAACTAGGGTAAAAACAGGGCTTAAATAGCCCCAAAAATCGTCCAAAAATCCTGACCAAAACGCCCCTGCACAGCCTGTTTTCCGCAAATTTCGCTACAGGCAGCGCATCGCACTCGGCCGAGTGACAAAAGTCGCTCGGCCGAGTGAAAACCCTGTAATTTTCCAGTAAGTCGGGGGCTTCAAGGGTCTTCAGTTTAGAGGCGGCTCGGCCGAGTGAGTTGTCGTCACTCGGCTGATGGCTTCACTGCACTCGGGCGGACGTGGTTTACCACTCGGCCGAGTGGGTCTTCTGAAGCTCAGGTGGTCGAAAAACAGTAACTTCGATATTTTTAAGGGCCTTCGTCTGGGCGCCACTCGGGCGGACGTGGTATAGTCACTCGGCCGATGTGGTCTCCGTCGCTCGGCCGAGTACACATGGAAATCGTGTCTGAACGGGTCGGCCGAGCGGTGTCTCGTTGGTCGGCCGAGTGGCTCCTCCACTCGGCCAAGTGGGACACAAAAAATGCCCAATCTGATTGTTTTGGCCTCCTCGTCGCTCCTGTGACGTCCATTCTTCTTCCGCTCCTCTCCAACAGCAAAATATCCCTCGGGGAGGCCGTCGGTGGCCGTCTAGAGTAAGCGCGTCTTGAGATCACTCCAAATCGCGCCAAATCACCTGAAATGCGACAAAAACAACAAATCGTGAAAAGCATCGCAATATCGTCGATATATCATGAAAAACATGATTTGGGCGATCTAAATGGCATGCAAACATGCGGAAAAAAGGTGTAAAATAAGGAGTGATCAAGACGTGCTCACCCAAATAAGTAATGCGACGTGCAAAATAATGGAACGAGTATACCTGAACACGCTGCAAGAGCAATCAGCAGTGTGTGCGAAGAGATGCCTCCTCCGCGAAGCTCCGTACGTGTCCTAAAACTCCCTAAAGCTCCCCCAAGCTAGCCTGAAACGCAAACGATAAAATCAGTGAATAATAATCAATACGTATGGAGGAGATAAGGGATAATAGATAGATATGGAAATTAATTTGAATTTGGGGCGTAACGGGCGTACAAATCAAGAGAAATGAGGAGAAATGGGGATTTCGGGGCGAAAAGGGGGTGATCGACGGCTAGGGAGGCCAACGCCGGCGGTCGGCGGCTGCAAGGCAGCGGCGACGATCGTCGTTGACGGTGAGTCGGCTTCGATTCGGGTGAGGGAGGGTCGATCGCAGTGGGTGAGGAGAGATGAAGTGGCAGTGTCTCGGGCATGGTTTGGGGATTTTGCGTTTCGAAAACCGCGCCGCTACCGCTGCTACTTCTATAAGATTGTTACGACTCGGCCGAGTGACAACGCCACTCGGCCGAGTGGCGTAAACTAAAAAAATTTGGAATATCCTTCGCCACTTATGACTCGACTGAGTGGTTTTGCTTTACTCGGCCGAATGGAGAAACTCCACTCGGCCGAGTGGCTCTGCCACTCAGCAATTTTATTGAACTGGGAGGGTATCTGTTTCACTCGGCCGAGTGACACGTCACTCGCCCGAGTGGCAATTAAGACTAAAACTTACAGAAAGTGACAGAGAGTTGGTCTGTAGAAACTTCCCTGATTGGTGTTCCACTCGGCCGAGTGGAGTCTTTGCTCGGCCGAGTGGCAGATGCTACTCGGTCGAGTGACGTGTTGTTTTCTGCAACAGCTCTCCGTTTTTGCTCCAGTCTCTATTTTTCTTCTTCCAGTCAGTTTCTTCCTCCTCCTAAGGCCTGAGCGCATTCCTGGAGCACTCTCTCTTGCCTCGATCATCCTCCATATGAGTGATCTCTCTTTCTCCATTGTCATGATTTTTATAGACACTAGACTCTAAACACTAATAAAAATCTAAACCAAAAATGAAAACCAAATAAAAACAATGCAAAAACCGTCGGGTTGCCTCCCGACAAGCGCTCGTTTAAGGTCATGAGCTCGACCCCTTTAGATATTCGTTTAACTCGTGATGTTGGGCGCATACGAGATGCGTCCGTCAAATTTACCGGGAAGGCCACTTGGATTTGGGTCGTGATGATCATTGGTCTTCCTCGGCACCCCCTCATCATGGGTAATGTTGGGGGATAAGTCCCCCAAGCTAGAGCTCGTTCCTTTCTTCTTCTTGGTCGATGACACCGATCTTCTGTTCGGTGGAGCTTTCTTTGGATTCTTGGCCATTGAGAGCTTGCAAAGCTCACGTATTCTTGCGACATCAGTGTCGCCTTTATCATCAGCCGTGGAGCTATCTGGAGGGTCCTCCAACTTCTCTTCTTCACTACTAGGTTGGCCTTCCTCAAAGCCATCGTCATGGAGGGCGCCAATAGAGTACAGAATAGTTTCTTCGATCACTTCATCGAGGAGATCCACATAGTCCAACTCCTCGTGATAGGGCATATGCTTCATGGCTTTGGGTATGTGAAGCTTGACCTCGATGTTCCTGACATTTAAGGATAGAGTTCCTTCCCGCACGTCGACTATAACACCGGCGGTGGCGAGGAACGGGCGTCCAAGTATAAGTGAAGTGTCACCCTCTTCCTTGATGTCCATGATAACAAAATCACAAGGTAAGCATATTCCTCCCGGAACTTGAAGTGGAATTTTCTCCGCAATCCCTACCGGCCTAGTAATCCGACCATCCGCAAGTTGAATTCTCATGTCGGTCGGCTTCAAGTCGGTGCCCGTGTTCAATTTCCAGAACATGCTAAGGGGCATTAGGCCCACACTCGCGCCCAAGTCAACTAAAGCTTTTTGCAACGGTATGCCTCCAAGTGTGCAAGGGATGCGAAAACTCCCGGGATCCTTGAATTTCGCGGGCTCCTTTTCCTTCTGGGTAAACCAAGTTCCTTGTTCGGCAAGCATGATTTTCTCCTTCCTTTTCTTTTCTGATATCAAGTCCTTCAAGAACTTTGCATACGACGGGATCTCCACTATAGAATCTAGGAAAGGAATATTGGGGCTTACTCCCCTCAAATATTCAAGGAACTTGGCGAGCCTTTTCTCTATCTTGGCTCTAGCTAGCCGTTGTGGAAATGGCACCAGTGGCATGTAGCGGTGCTCGTCATTAGGCTTCGCCACTTCGGAATTTCCTCCTCCTAGCGGCTCCTTTTGGCTCTCCTCCTCAATTGCCGGCTCTTTTTCTTCCAAAATCTCTACCACGGGTTGCTTGTTTTGGGTCATAGCAGGAGTGGTATCCTTCCCGCCCCTTGTTGTAACTGCCACCACCGCATTGATGTGGCCGGTGTTGCTCTGTGGATTGGGCTCGGGTTGAGCCGACAATTGTTGGGTGTTCTTGTTTAGCAACGTAAGTTGCTCTCCAAGTTGAGTGACGACTGTATTTAGTGAATCTTGTCCCGCCGTCAACCTAGCATTGATCTTTCTTTGCTCCACCATGAATTCCTCCACCCTAGCTTCATGGTCCGATCATGGTTGAGCTTGAGGTTGGTTGGGAGCTCTCCAACCTTGGTTGAAACTGGGGGGTCTATACGATCCCGCTTGTTGCCTAGGCGGGTAATTTTGTTGCGGCGTCCCCCTCGGTTGATACTGAGGTTGTGGTAGTGGAGAACGAGCTTGAGGAGGTTGTTGTGGTGGCGTGTTTAAAGAACCATCATTGTTTGCATACGGAAAGCCCGGATGGTTTCTTGCGACCGGGTTGACCCAATATCCGGAGTTTCCCGCAACATATTGCACTTATTCCAAGGCACCCTCTCCATGCTCTCCTCCTACATACATGACTTGAGATTGGTCTTGCCAATCACTCATATTGCTTATCGACGTAGATGTAGAGGGTGCTCCATGTGGCTCGGTGATATACTTCTCCAATCTCTCCACTACCTTGTGGAGAGAGTCAAATTTGTTTGAAAGCTCCGCTACGGCCTTGGCCTCATATATGCTAGCGGGTTTCAAGGAGGAAGAAGAATGACCTCGCTCGTCGCCCCATTGTTGGTTATTAGAGGCCATCTCCTCTAATAAGGCCGTAGCTTCATCCGGGGTCTTTGATCGTATAGCTCCATTGGCGGTTGCGTCTATAATTTTCTTCGTAAACGGTTGGAGTGCATTATAAAAACTGTGAACAAGCTCCCAATCTTCTATACTGTGATGGGGGCACTGATGCTGTAAATCCTTGAAGCGCTCCCATGCCTCGTATAGTATCTCCTGCGGTCCTTGCTTAAAGGACATGAGAGCACTCCATATCTTCACTGTCTTGGATGGCGGGTAGAATTTGTCAACGAAGGCGCTAGCCAACTCATCCCAAGTAGTGAATATACCTTCTGCCTACGTCCTCAACCAATATAAAGCTTTGTCTTTGAGTGTAAAGGGGAAGAGCCGCAGTCGGATTGCATCAACGGAAACGCCCGGTATTTGGAAGGTGGCGCACTTGGACAAGAAAAGCTGGATGTGATAATGCGGATTCTCATGGGAGTTCCCATGAAACGGGTCTTGTTGCATCAATACTACCAATCCCGTCTTTAGCTCAAAATTCTTGTCCGTCGCCAATTTCGGCATGGCGATGAAAGAGGTAGTGGAGGAAGTCTTAGGCCTAAGCCTATCTCTGATGGATATGATACTCGCCATACGTGCCACTAGTTCCTCCGGTGTCTCCGTGCGGTTCATACAATTATCCTCCGTAGCGTGCCTTCTCTCGGCTCTGATCCTCCTCTCGGTACGTTGGTCGGCCCCGGATATACACCCTAAAGAGCGACCGTGTAGTTTTACCGCAAGCGCACGGTGTAGCGGCGAGCGGGTATCGAACACAGGGAGGACGTATGATAGTGCCTTCTCCGAACAACCTGGCTATGGGGACAGAAAAGTAGGAAATTGCCTTTCGGCGATGTTGTCACAATCGTCAAACAATGTAAAAAGAGATATAAAATCAAATAAAGACGCTTAGGGAATAAGGAATCCCCACTACTCACCGTATCTCATCATTGTGATTCATCGGTTTCACAATTGCTAGGGTAGAATGTCAAGTGAACTAGTTGCAACTGAATGTAAAACCTAGCTCACGCTCTCGCACTGTTGCTGGTCTATAGCAAACCTAGGCTCGGGTCCAATCTCTTGCAAACCCTAGCCTAGGCAAGCTAGCATTAGGATCAACATCATCGTTCAATCGCATCCCGAGCCCACTCTCATGCAAACTCAGGCTACGACCTAGGTTGGGATAGTTCCTACCCGTCCAATCTCTTGCAAACGGGTATCGGTATAGAATTGCAACCGAGAATCCTAGTATCGGTCCAATCTCTTGCAAACCGATACTAAGGAAACTCAATTTCAACCCAATTCGGATTTCTAGGGTTTCCTATCGAATTGGGATCCAATCTCTTGCAAATCCCAATCGATATGAACACCTAGCTATTCGTATTATATCAATCCCAAACTAACCCTAATCAATCCTTGCAATAGTTCTACCAAATCATCACAAATCGGAAATTGGGCTCGTAGGGTTCATCCCCACGCCCTAAGACGTTAAAAGTACTCACAAATCATATTGCTAATGGAAGAATAATCAATAGAAACAACAATGGAATTCATAGAAATATTCAAAATAGCAATAAAAATAGGATTTTTAATAGAGAGGGAGACAAACCAATGTAGCTTTCCAAGAATCCAACAAAATAACACTTTTCTCTCCTCTCCAATCACAAGAATTAAACTCTAAAAATCTAATCTAAAAAGGCTGCCAAAAGCAATAGAAAATCTCCCTAAACTAGGTTAGAATCTGGGGTTAAATACCCCCCAAAACTGCCCAAAAATTCGTGACCAAACTGCCCCTGCGCAGCTCCAAAATCGTGATTTCCGCTACATGCAGCGCATCTCACTCGGCCGAGTGACAAAGGTCACTCGGTCGAGTGAGGGACCCTGACGGATTCCAGTAACTCAGGGGTCTTGGGGGTCGTCACATCGGGCGTTACTCGGCCGAGTGAGTTGTCGTCGCTCGACCGATGGGCTTCTCTTCACTCGGGCGGACGGCAATTGCCACTCGGCCGAGTCGGGCTTCTGCTGCTCAGATTGACGGATTACAGTAAGTTGGCTCTTTTTGATGGCCGTCGTCTAGGTGCCACTCGGGCGGACGGGATACGTCACTCGGCCGAGTCGGCTTCTGATGCTCGGCCGAGTGCACGCTGATATTGCTCTGTTGCGTGTCCAATCAGGCCGGCCGAGCGGGCTCTCTATGCTCGACCGAGTGACTCCTTCACTCGGCCGAGTGAAGTGATAAAAATGCCCAAACTTCATATCTTCGCCTCCTCGTCGCTCCTACGACGTTCTTTCTCCTTCCACTCCTCTCCAACAACAAAATACCCCTCAAGAGGGTCGTCGGTGACACTCCGGAGTGGGTGCATCTCAGAATCACTCCAAATCACTCCAAATCTCCTGAAATACGACAAAAACAACAAATCGTGAAAAGCATCGCAATATTGCCGAATAAACTTGAAAAACACGATTTGAGCGATCAAAATGGCATGCAAACATGTAGAAAAAAGGTGTAAAATATGGAGTGATCAAAATCCCCCAAGCTTACCTCTTACTCGTCCTCGATGAAGATAAGTAAAAGGCGAACCCGGTGGATTTAGAAAATGAAAACGATGGAAAAACGGAAAACGAAAAAAGAAAGAAGAAAGCGAAGAGGGAAGCTGCTAGATCATTTTTCTCAAGACGTGGGTTTTGCTTACTCATATAGCATGCATCGAATGTAAAACACATGTCAAAGATTTTTATTTCGATATCATAGTATAATGGTGCAAATAGAGATAGAAAACCCAAGAATATCGATATAGCAGGAAAAATGGAATAATTCTAAGATTAACATCGTCTGAATCATTTAAAGCGGTATACAATATCGCAGATCACACACTTTTCAATTGAATGCTTTCTATGAGGAGTATAGAGGATATCACACAATAGAGTAGGAAGAATAGAAAAGCGTGGATTTCATGAAGTGAATGCTAGGCGTAGATTTCTGGATTTCGTGAAGCTAAAACAATCTCATCGAGTATAGAATATTACTTAGCCTCGGTTGTCATGCACCGTCAGGTAGTCACTCTCTCACACATCATTGGATTCTCTCCCCCAAGCTTATCTATAAGCGTGGTGGCATGTACAAAACTATACTTACATTCCCCATCTCTATTGATGCTCCAAAAGTAAAAGAAAATAAAAATAAAGACAAAAAGAGGGAAGAAAGAGAGAAGGGGTATGAGATGGGATCGTTTTGAGCTTCCTTTCTATTTTCTTTTCTTATTCTCAACTTTTTCTTTTTCTTTTTCTCTCTTTTTTTAAATATCATATATACTCAATGATCCCAAATCAAAGAGAAGGATATACAAGTATTATTTTTTTTCTTTGGATTTCGGGGAATTTGGAGCTAGGAATTTAGTAACGAGGGAAATGCCAAATACTAGAATCGCTAAGGGGAGATTCACCAATGATTTTAAAATAGAGAATTAATGTTCAAGATATGTGGAGAAAGAAATAAATATGTCTCTCAGTTCACTCTATAGGACGTGCATGACAACTTCAGCAGGGTAATCTAATCTACTCGGTTTCGATCTCAAAAAAAGCAAACTAATCCAGATTTATCATAGCTAACATCATTCAATCATCCTGAAGTGAAGTGTACAAGTCATGCAAATAGAAGTGATATAGGAAAAGAAAACGGTACTCCAGATATGAGCATTCAATGCGTGAATCTTGGTGTGTTTTCTACAATAGCATACATATGAATATTCAGACTCAGCTAATAATAGAATTTCATCCATTTTCATACGGAAAAAAGTGTCGGTTACTATCTCTAAATGCAAGGCGGATCATAGCATATGATATCAGAAATAAAAGCTAAGACATGACAAATATAGCATGCATATAGAGACAGCTAACTCCACGTCATCATCATCACAGAAAAGTCATCTCTAGCAAAAGATGAAAGAAATAAAGATAAACAAAAAATAAAAACTATTTACAATGCGGCACACAAGAAAAATAAGAAAAACGTGATGCATAGTAAAAAAAAAATGAAAAAGTGATGAAAAAGTGAGTGATAAAGTGGAAAAACATGGGGAAACTAAAAATAAAGGGTGACAAAAGCGAAAAGCGTGAGAACTCACTCCCCCAAGCTAAAGTGCACAGTGTCCTCAATATGCGACGTGTGGCACACCGAGAGACGTGTAATGGGAGGGGGGTATGCATGCATGATAAAAAGAAGTAAAAAGAACAAAATGAAAAATATGATGTGAATGTGATGCATGCAAGGACAAGAGTGATCCAGATATGTGTGTGTCACCAAAAATACTCTCCCTCACTCCCGAAAAAAGGATATAGAATCATATGATCAAAAAGTGGACAAAAGTAGTGATGGGGGGGTGGTCAAAAATATCATCAGGACCAAGCAGAGAATGGGCAGCATATCGACAAAAATCGGGGGCATCAAGGGTGTGCCTAAGCTGGTGGTGATGTGCCATCTCCGTCCTGAGGCGGAGGTGGGGGGGGTGGTGGTGGTGGGCGTGGTACAGTCTGCTGGGTGGGTGGTGGTCGTGGCAGTCGCTCGAGGATCTGGGTCAAGCAATAGTGAATGCTGGGAAGTAGGTCGAGGCGGTGCTGCATGGCGGTGACTGTGGAAGACAAAGCCCTAAAATCACCCCGGAGTCCACTCAACCCCCCCTCAAGAGCGCGAACGCTCTGAACTAAGGCGTCAGGGGGTGGTGGAGCGGAGGGACGGACATGTCTAGGTTGAGCTGGTCGGGGCTGTCTAATACGGGCGGTGTAGGTGATCGGGAGAGTATGCATGGGTGGTACGGGTGCTGTGCCCACTAGTGGATGCCCAGCCTCAGTGCGAGGCTGGGACGCAGGCTAGTGTGAGGTGGAAGCAGCAGCAGTGGGAGTGGAAGACAAAATCGGTGACAAGGCTGCAAGAGAGGTCAGTGACACAGAAGTGGGGACATACGTCACGACACTCTCAGATAGTACGGCCGCAGTGGAGACAATAGGGTCAACCACTGGGGAGGCAGTGTGGGGTCCAAAAGGAGAAATCCCAGCGGAGATCATACTGGCCATGGTCTCCACGACGGCAGCGAAAGAAGGCTCTCCGCTCTCAACAAAAGTAGGTGGGCGCTCGGGTAGCAGAGAAGTGAGTGGCTCAACTGAAAAGGGCACATCAGTGGTGGGAGTGGTGGTGGTGGTAGACGTGGTGGGCGTAGGCTCAGCAAGTGTACTCCTGACACTGGCAGAAGTGGGGACAGAAGTGTCAGGAGCGACAGAAAGTGCAGGCTCAGGCTGAGAGAACACAGGGTCAGCTGGCGGCGCAGGGTGTGCAGGTGGTGCAGGATCAGCTCCCTCGGCCTCTAGCACGTAGGCGGCGGGGATCAGGAGAACCATCGCTGGAAGCCAGTCGTCATGTGCTGGTCCTAAGTGTGTCCGAGCGGGGCTCGGAAGGATCATGTAGTCAGCACCGTACGGACCGTGCAACCATACCCAGTGCCGCTGACCGTGCGGACGAAGCATTTTCATCCGGGCCATGACGTCTATCGATAATGCAGTGGGGCCCGGGGCTCGTCGCAGGTCAGCTGGAAGGTCCTCGCCGGTCATCAGGGCTAGCAGAGTGATCAGACCGCTGCAACATATCGGGGAGCGAGCGCCCACTGATACGATTATGCAGTCCAAAAACCAGCTAGCGACGTCGATCTCAACGGCGGGGACCAACGTAACTCCATCCCTATCAAGAACTCTGGGGCGAGTCATCGCGTAGAGCATATAGAGCTCAGGCGTCGACATTGTCCCAGGCTTGTACCTCGCCAGAAAGGTGGTCGCCATAAGGCGCTGTGCTATGCGGAGGCAGGGGTGGACTATGGCCGAGGCCTTGGCCCTACTAGGGTCAAAGGCCGGTGGTAAACCTGTAATCTGGGCCCAGAAGGCGTGTGAATATAAGGATGGGGGAGGGATGTGTGTGGGGGCGTAGGCTCGGTCGGGTGTGGGGACAGCGGGCCACTGAAAGAATGCCCTAAGCATATCGAGAGTGATCTGACACTCTCGATCCATGAGTCGGAAGGAGCATCCCTCAGCGGTCCGGGCAATCGAGCTGAGGACCTCGAGTGTCGGACGGACGTAGGTGTCCGCCGACACAGAAAGAAAGTCTCGCCAACCCACGTTGTCATACAATGTGAGTAATCCCTCGAGTACCCCCAGGTGGTCTAGGTCAGCAAGGTGTGCGAACCTGGAGGGCACTATCGAGCGCTGGGTGATACGCTCAAAAGCGACGCGATGTGCGTCGTCTCGAAACGTAATACCCAGCGGCCCGACAAGTGGAGCCGGTGGTGGCAGTGGGTCGACTGGGAGTGGCTGTGCGGGGTAAACGGGGTCTGCAGGCTGTGGCTGTGCTGGGTGAGGTGGTATAGGCGGAGGAGAGTCCTCCATCTCGTGGGAGGGGCCGGGCTCATCCGGCCGATTCCGCTTGGCGGAAGCTCTCCTAGACCGTGGCTGTGTCCGGGGCGGCATAGGTGCCCCGAGTGCTCACCAAAAACAGAAAAAGTGCGACGTGCGAAAATAAGTGGAAAGAATATACCGGAACATGCCGCGAGAGCAAAATAGTGGATGCGTGCGAAGACGCTGCCTCCACAAAGCCAAAAACACTCCCCGGAAGCTCCCCTAAGCTCCCAAATATAGCCTGCACATCAAACGAAGATATCAGCGCGTAACATTCAAAATGTATGGGGGGTTAGGGGTATAATAGATAAATATTGAAGTTAATTTGATTTAGGGGTTCGATTAGCACATGGATCGTCGAAAAATACAAGAAATAGGAGAAAATTGGGCGAAATGGGGTTACCGGAGCTCGGCCGACGGTGAGATCGTTGCCGGCGACTCGGGCGGAGGGGCGGCGGCGGCGGCGTCGGCTGGCAATGGTCGGTCGAGCGCAGTAGCGGCGAGGTGAGATCAGGCGAGTGGGGGTCGCAGTGGTCGGGAGTAAAGGGGTGCGGGCTCGGGCGAACGAAGATTGTGACGCTTCGAATTCCGTGCCGAGCCTGCGTCTCTTATAAAGGAAAAGTTACGACTCGGCCGAGTGAAAGTGTCACTCGGCCGAGTGATCGTAACGGAAATATTTTTAAAAATTCCTCCCCGTTTACGACTCGGCTGAGTGGCTTTGCCACCCTCGGCCGAGTGGAAAAAGTCCATTCGGCCGAGTGGCACAAGCTACTCGACAGTTCTCGCCCTAGGAGCGTATCAGTTTCACTCGGCCGAGTGAAGATGTATACTCGGCCGAGTGGCAATTATACTGAAATCAAGAAAATAAACAGAGAGTTGGGTACTGCAGACTGCCCTCGTTGGTGCGTCGCTCGGGCGGACGAACTTCTGTACTCGGCCGAGTGGATATTCTACTCAGCCGAGTGACTCCTGTTTTCTGCTGTTTGGCTCCGTTTGGGCTCTAATCTCTGTTTTTCTTCCTTCAGTTGATTTCTTCCTTCTCCTAAGCATCGAGTGCATTCCTGGAGTGCTCTTCGTCGCCTTGTTCATCCTCTTAATGATAGATATCCCTTTCTCCTCTCCTGTCAAAGAAAAACAGGACCCATTATCACGAATTTTTCAGGCAAACGACTCAAAACACTAATAATTGCTAAAACAAAAATAAAGAACAAAGCAAAAATAAAGCGATAACCGTCGGGTTGCCTCCCGACAAGCGCTCGTTTAAGGTCTTGAGCTCGACCCCCTTGGATTTTCAATTTAATGCGGGACATTGGGTGCATATGAGATGCACCCGTCGAATTTATCGGGAAGAACGCTTGGATTTGGACATTGTGGTGGCGTGTTCTTCCTCAGTGCTCCTTCGTCTCGGGTAGTGTTGGGGGTGGCTCCCCCAAGTTAGTGCTTGCTCCGGGCCTTGGCTTCACCGGTGAAACCGATTTTCATATCGGGGGAGCTTTCTTCGGAGTCCTCATCTTTGAGAGCTTGCAGAGCTCCCATATTCTTGCGACATCAGCGTCGCCATCATCAATTGCCATGGAGATATCAGGGGAGTACTCCGTCTTTTCTTCTTGGCCCAAATCTGGGCCTTCTTCGAAGTCATTCTCGAATATTGCGCCGATGGAATGGGGGATCGTCTCCTCAATGACCTCGTCAAGGATGTATGAAAGATCATCCGACCGTCCCTTAAGCAGATATATTCTACTTATTTCTCCCATAGGGAATCCCTCGGAATATGCTTGAGCCTTTGTCCATTTACTTTGAATGTGGCTCCGTCTTTGCTTTCCAACTCAAAAGCTCCTCCCGGTTGTATGTGCTTGATGGTGAAAGGTCCGGACCACCGTGACCTCAATTTACCAGGAAATAGTCGGAGCCGGGAGTTATATAGCAAGACCTTGTCTCCGACTTTGAAGTCCGTAACAGTTATGCGTGCATCGTGGAGAATCTTGGTCCTTTCTTTGTAAATTCTCGAGCTCTCGTAGGCATCTCTTCTAATCTCATCAAGCTCGTTGATGTCCAAGAGTCGCCTCACCGCCGCACTCTTATAATCGTAATTGAGGGTCTTGATGGCCCAATATGCGTGGTGTTCCAACTCTACCGGCAAGTGACAAGCTTTCCCATAAACAAGTCGGAACGGTGTGGTGCCGATGGGAGTGCGAAAGGCTGTGCGATATGCCCATAGAGCATCGTTTAACTTCTTTAACCAATACTTTCTAGATCGATCTACGGTCTTCTCAAGAATTTGCTTGATCTCTCTATTCGAGACCTCCACTTGGCCGCTCGTTTGGGGGTGATATGCCATGCCAACTCTATGGTTTACCACGTACTTCTTCAGCATGGCTTCGAACTTGTTTTCTATGAAATGGCTTCCCCCGTCACTTATCAAGGTACGAGGCACCCCGAAGCGTGGGAAGATATTCTGCTTGAAAAATTTAGAAACAACCCTTGCATCATTGGTAGGGGTAGCGATTGCTTCCACCCACTTGGAGACGTAGTCAACAGCCAATATGATATACTTGTTACCGTTGCTTGGCAGAAATGGTCCCATGAAGTCCACTCCCCAACAATCAAAAAGCTCAATTTCTTGGATGGGCCTCATTGGCATCTCGTTACGTTTGGAAATATTCCCGGTCCGTTGGCATCTATCACACCCCTTCACAAAGTCGTGGGTGTCTCTGAACATTGTTGACCAGAAGAATCCTCTCTGCAAAATCTTAGCAGTTGTCTTAGATGTGGCATGATGTCCCCCGCATGGCATACCATGGCAATGCAAAATGATAGACGTTGCCTCCTCCTTAGAAACACACCTCCGAATAACACTATCTTTGCATATCTTGAAGAGGTATGGATCTTCCCAAAAATAGATACGGACCTCATGCAAAAATCTCCTCTTTTGTTGTGTGGGCATCCCACACGGTTTAATTCCACAAGCCAAGTAATTGACGAAGTCCACGTACCAAGGCACTTCCCGGGGCCTTATGGCGTATAGCCTCTCATCCACGAATGTGTCGTCGATAGGTAAACTCTCATCCTCCTTGTCGCGGATAAGCCTAGACAAATGATCCGGCACAACATTGTCCGTACCTTTCTTGTCTCTGATCTCCAAATCGAATTCTTGCAACAAGAGTATCCACCTAATTAACCGAGGTTTGGCCTCCTTCTTGTTTAGAAGATATTTCAATGCCGCATGGTCGGTGTGGACAATCACCTTGGAACCAAGGAGGTAGGAGCGAAACTTCTCGATGGAATAGACGACCGCTAGAAGCTCTTTCTCGGTAGTTGTATAGTTTTTCTGTGCGTCATCCAATGTCTTGCTCGCATAGAATATTGCATGATGCTTCTTATCTTTTCTTTGTCCCAATACCGCTCCAATGGCTTGGTCGCTAGCATCACACATTAGCTCAAAGGGAAGGCTCCAATCCGGTGGTTGTATGATGGGTGCGGAAACTAGTGCTTCCTTCAAGGTATGGAAGGCTTGCAAGCATTCGCCTGAAAAAATAAAACGAGTATCTTTAGCAAGCAAGGACGTAAGAGGTCGGGAAATCAAGGCAAAATCCTTGATAAAGCGGCGGTAAAACCCCGCATGACCAAGAAAGCCTCTAATGCCCTTAACATTAATAGGAGGAGGGAGTTTCTCGATTACCTCAATCTTTGCCCTATCTACCTCAATCCCTCTCGAGGAGACAAGGTGCCCAAGAACTATACCTTCCGTGACCATGAAGTGGCACTTCTCCCAGTTCAGAGTTAGATTATTTTGTTGGCACCTTTTAAGAACTTTAGTGAGATTAGCCAAACAAGAATCAAACTCGCTCCCATAAACCGAGAAATCATCCATAAAGACTTCCATTATATTTTCAATGTAATCGGAAAAAATGGATGTCATACATCTCTGAAAGGTTGCGTGAGCATTACAAAGACCGAAGGGCATCCTACGGTAGGCATAGGTACCATAGGGACAAGTAAAAGTGGTCTTTTCTTGGTCATATTCGTGCAAAGGGATTTGGAAAAACCCCGAATACCCATCCAAATAACAAAAGTATTTATGTTTAGCTAGGCGTTCAAGCATTTGATCAATGAAGGGCAATGGGTAATGGTCATTTCGGGTGGCTTTATTTAGTTTCCTATAATCAATGAACATTCGCCATCCCGTGACAGTGCATGTAGAAATGGGCTCTCCTTTATCATTTTTTATAACGGTCATCCCCCTTTCTTGGGGACGACGTGAACGGGGCTAACCCATCTACTATCAGAGATCAGATAGATAATTCCGGCATCAAGCAATTTTAGGATTTCCTTTTTCACTACCTCTTTCATATTCGGGTTCAACCGCCTTTGAGGCTCAATAGAAGAGGCTTCAGTGTTTTCCAAGTGGATCCTATGCGTGCATAGCCTAGGGCTTATTCCCTTAAGATCAGAGATTGTGTAACCAAGGACATCCTTGTGATCCCTAAGGACTTCTAATAATTTTTCAAGTTGGTCTTGGCCAAGGTGGGCATTTACAATCACCGGGAAGGTCAATTTACTACCCAAGAAAGCATACCTTAGATTCGGCGGTAATTGTTTAAGCTATACCTCAAAGGGTGTTGTACCCTTTGCTTCGTCATCTTGTGTGAATTTGGCGTCTCCTTCAACATCTGAATTTAGCTCACTCTCGAGTGGAGGCTCAGACTCGCTTCCTAGTGAGGACGGTGCATTGAAATAGACGCTCTCCAATTCCGCGCTTGCATCGATAGGACCACCACCTTGCTCCGGTTCATTCCTAAGATCAAGAAATACGTCAGCAGATTCATAAATGCAAGAGTGGGGGTCATAGAGTGTATCTCCCTGAGTATCGGTTTGTTCGAAGTGTTCCTCGGGAGTGTAGTACTCTTCGACATATGTTCTATCGCCTTCAAAATATAGCTTGTCGTCCCTCACATCAACTCTGATATCGCCCCCAATAGTCCCATCCGGGGAGATTTGATCCATCACGAAGCTAGCAAACAGTTGTTCGACGGGGTCCTCGATATTAATAGCAAAAGATCCGGTAGCGTAGACCTCATCAATAAGTTCCTTGAGGAGCTCCGTAAAAGATTCATCATCTCTCTGGCCAGACTCAGTCATTGGAATTGCATCCCCCATTTTACCTGTTAAGATTTCATGGAGGATTTCGGGAGGGATTGCAAAATGGAGGCTAGCCAGGGTGGTAGGATCAAACACAATCGCCTCCCCGGCAACGGCGCCAAAAACTTGGTTGGCCCCGGATATACACCCTAAAGAGCGACCGTGTAGTTTTACCGCAAGTGCAACACATGGAGGACGTATGATAGTGCCTTCTCCGAACAACCTGGCTATGGGGACAGAAAAGTAGGAAATTACCTTTCGGTGATGTTGTCACAATCGTCAAACAATGTAAAAAGAGATATAAAATCAAATAAAGACGCCTAGGGAATAGGGAATCCCCGCTACTCACCGTATCTCGTCATTGTGATTCATCGGTTTCACAATTGCTATGGTAGAATGTCAGGTGAACTAGTTGCAACTGAATGTAAAACCTAGCTCACGCTCTCGCGCTGTTGCCGGTCTATAGCAAACCTAGGCTCGGGTCCAATCTCTTGCAAACCCTAGCCTAGGCAAGCTAGCATTAGGATCAACGTCATCGTTCAATTGCATCCCGAGCCCAGTCTCGTGCAAACTCGGGCTACGACCTAGGTTGGGATAGTTCCTACCCGTCCAATCTCTTGCAAACGGGTATCGGTATAGAATTGCAACCGAGAATCCTAGTATCGGTCCAATCTCTTGCAAACCGATACTAAGGAAACTCAATTTCAACCCAATTCGGATTTCTAGGGTTTCCTATCGAATTGGGATCCAATCTCTTGCAAATCCCAATCGATATGAACACCTAGCTATTCGTATTATATCAATCCCAAACTAACCCTAATCAATCCTAGCAATAGTTCTACCAAATCGTCACAAATCGGAAATTGGGCTCGTAGGGTTCATCCCCACGCCCTAAGACGTTAAAACTACTCACAAATCATATTGCTAATGGAAGAATAATCAATAGAAACAACAATGGAATTCATAGCAATATTCAAAATAGCAATAAAAATAGGATTTTTAATAGAGAGGGAGACAAACCAATGTAGCTTTCCAAGAATCCAACAAAATAACACTTTTCTCTCCTCTCCAATCACAAGAATTAAACTCTAAAAATCTAATCTAAAAAGGCTGCCAAAAGCAATAGAAAAGCTCCCTAAACTAGGTTAGAATCTGGGGTTAAATACCCCCCAAAACTGCCCAAAAATTCGTGACCAAACTGCCCTTGCGCAGCTCCAAAATCGTGATTTCCGCTACAGGCAGCGCAGCTCACTCGGCTGAGTGACAAAGGTCACTCAGCCGAGTGAGGGACCCTGACGGATTCCAGTAACTCAGGGGTCTTGGGGGTCGTCACATCGAGCGTTACTCGGCCGAGTGAGTTGTCGTCACTCGGCCGATGGGCTTATCTTCACTCGGGCGGACGGCAATTGCCACTCGGCCGAGTCGGGCTTCTACTGCTCAGACTGACGGATTACAGTAAGTTGGCTCTTTTTGATGGCCGTCGTCTGGGTGCCACTCGGGCAGACAGGATACGTCACTCGGCCAAGTCGGCTTCTGATGCTCGGCCGAGTGCACGCTGATATTGCTCTGTTGCGTGTCCAATCAGGCCGGCCGAGCGGGCTCTCTATGCTCGACCGAGTGACTCCTTCACTCGGCCGAGTGAAGTGCTAAAAATGCCCAAACTTCATATCTTCACCTCCTCGTCGCTCCTACGACGTTCTTTCTCCTTCCACTCCTCTCCAACAACAAAATACCCCTCAAGAGGGTCGTCGGTGACACTTCAGAGTGGGTGCATCTTAGAATCACTGCAAATCGCTCCAAATCTCCTGAAATACGACAAAAACAACAAATCGTGAAAAGCATCGCAATATTGCCGAATAAACGTGAAAAACACGATTTGAGCGATCAAAATGGCATGCAAACATGCAGAAAAAAGGTGTAAAATATGGAGTGATCATACGTTCGATATCCGGATCAAATATAATATCCTCTGGATCCGCCGTCGATCTCGTGTTCATGCAAAGAGAAACAGAGTTTCAAAGGAATTGTTAGCACAAAAAAGGAGTAAAAAGATAAAAATAATAAAACAAAAAGAAGATACTAAGTAAAGAGAATAAAACACTGTCGCCTCCCCGGCAACGACGCCAAAAACTTGATCGCGCCCCGGATACACACCCGGGACAAGCGACTCGTAGTCTTACCGCAAGCGTACGGTGTAGCGACGAGCGGGTATCGAACTTAGGGAGGGCTAATGACCGTGTCTCCTTCCAATCACCTAGCTATCAAAATGGTCGAGAATAAATTGGGGTAAAATGGTCACAATAGTTCAAATGTCGATAGAAATATCAATAAAATAAAGCGCCTAGGGATAGGGAATCCCCGCTACGGACCGTATCTCATCGTTGTGATTAATAGGTTTCATTATTGCTAGACTTGAATTTTAGGTGAACTAGTCGCAACTAAATGTAGAACCAAGCTCACGCTCTCGTGCAATTGCCGGTCTATAGCAAACCTAGGGTAGGGCCCAATCTCTTGCAAACCCTAACCTAAGCCGCTAGCGTGAAGAACGACGTCATCGTTCAATTGTATCTCGAGCCCACTCTCATGCAAACTCGAGCTACGACCTAGGTTGAGATAGTTCCTACCTGTCCAATCTCTTGCAAACAGATATTGGTATAGAAACACGATTAAAAATCCTAGCTTTGGTCCAATCTCTTGCAAACCAATTCTAGAGGAGTCCAATCGTAAATCTAAACGAATTTCTAGGGCTTCCTGTCAATTGGGACCCATTCTCTTACAAATCCCAATCGATATGAATCCCTAGCTATCCGTAATTAATCAATCCCAACCTAACCCTAATCAATTCTAGCAAGAATTACACCAATTCATCACAATTTAGAAATAGGGTCTATAGGGTTCATCCCTACGCCCTATGACGATGGCACTACTCACTAATCATCATGCAATACTTAGGAAAATCAATAATAAAATCAACACAATTCATTGCAATAGAGAAATTGTTAATAGAAATAGGGGTTTTGATAAGAGAATAGACAAACCAATGAGAATCCAATAGCATCCAACAAAAGTAGCCTTTTTATCTCCTAAAGAAAAGATAAATTTAATGATCTAAAAAGCTCTCAAAAAGGCTGCCAAAAAGCTCTCAAAAGTCTCCTTAACTAGAGCAAAAAATGGGTTTAAATACCCTTCAAAATCACCCGAAAATCGTGACCAAAATGCCCCTGCGCAGCCCAGAATTCGCAACTTACGCAGCAGGCGGAACGGCTCACTCGGCCGAGTGACAAATATCACTCGGCCGAGTGACAAATATCGCTCGGCCGAGTGACAAACCCTGTAGATTTCCAGTAAGTCGGGGGTTTTCGGGGGTCTGTCTTCGGAGGTGACTCGGCCGAGTGGTTTTACTCACTCGGCCGAGGGGCATTCCATGCTCGGCCGAGTCGGAACTCTCTGGTCGACTGTAGATTTCCAGTAAGTCGGCCTCTTTTTGGATGGATTTTCCCGTGCCACTCGGGCGAGGGGATCTCCATACTCAGCCGAGTGGTCTATCGTCACTCGACCGATGGCACGTTGATATTTTTCTGTTGTGCGTGTCCGGTCTGGTCGGCCGAGTGAGCTTCTTTGCTCGGCCGAGTGAGTGCTCCACTCGGCCGAGTGACATGCTGTAGATGCCCAATCTTCTTCGTTTCTCCTCCTCGTCGCTCCTACGAAGTTCCTTCTTCTTCCACTCGTCTTCCATCGCCAATGGCCCTCAAAAGAGCTGTGGGTGACACTCCGGAGTGGGTGCAAATCCTCTTGATCTCAAAATCACTCCAAATCGCTCCATATAAATACGTCAAAAACAAGAAATAGTGAAAAGCATTGCAATATTGTCGAATAATCGTGGAAAACACGATGTGAGCGATCAAAGTGGCATGCAAACATGCAGAAAAAGGGTGTAAAATATGGAGTGATCAAGGATCTATCTTCAGGAGATGATGGGGGAACGACATCGACGCGTGTTTCATGGCGGGAAGCGGAAAGGTAAAATTCAAATCCATATTTCATAGAGATAGTCTGGAATTTAGTGATAATATGTTCGCTGATATGCAAGAAGCCTATAAATATTTAGTAGATCTCTTTCAGGACATGACCCCTACGTATGTTACGCTTAAAAGACATTACGAAGCTTTAGAAGACCAACTTGGTAGTACCGAACATGAAAAAGAAGAGTTGTTTATTAAATGGAAGGAATTAAAAGAGGTATTAGATAATATTGACGAATCTGAACTAGAGACTAGGACTTTAGAATTAAAGAAGGCTAATAAAAAATTAGCTAAGTTAGGACTTCAAAACTCTAATTTGGCTTAAGACTTAAATGAGAAAATAAGCCTATTAAATTCTAAAGACTTTGATATTAAAATTTTAAATCACAAAGTCTCTAGTTATGAAGAAAAAATTGAATAATTCGAAAAAGAAATATCAAATTTGATAAAAGAGAAAGACATTGCTAGTGAAGTGGAAAAGAGTGAAAAACAAATTATGATGCTATGATTAAAGAACTAGAGAAAGCAAATCAAAACCTTAGCAACATAATAAAAAAATTCATTAGTAGTCAAAAAAGCTTTAATGAGATGTTAGATGGATTAAACAATCATTCTACCGAACATGGCCTAGAGTTTAAAAAGTAGCAACAACCTAAGAAGCCTAGTAAACATATTGAAAAGAGATTTGCTAGATACATAAGCTCTCCATCTAGCACATATGATGTGAGTATGTCATCTTACAGTTCTAACCACTCTAATGTTACATGTTTTTATTGTAATAAAAAGGGACATGTTATGCATGTTGCTTTGCTCACATTTATCATGAGAAATTCATATGTGTTCCTAAACATCATATAACACAAAGAAAATCATTCAATTACACTTCTGTATCCAAAACATGGATACTAAGGTGCATCTTCTTCTACAGGTGCATCATTGGGATTCAGGTGATAGCATATGTCGTCTTGACGAAAATTGGCATTGATGTTAGCAAATGGAGGAAAAGAAAGTTTTGATTTTCTTGTATGACATATTTGATGCGGCAGGAGATTTCTATTGGATTATGACATCACGGACTATTTCATTGTTTGCATGAGCATATGGTAGTCATTGATATCATTGTTTGGATTTTCATAAATGTAAGTCATTAATGTTATTGAAATCTTGATGAGCTTTTTGGTATGAAATTTGTTAGAAATCTTAGAAACATTAAATATGATTTTGATGATGATATTTTATGGTAATGAAGAATCCCCCTACTTAAATTGTGTATGATTGATCGTTCATTATTAGCATGCTGAATTATTTAAATTTTTAAGTTGATATAGTCATATAAGTTATGGAAAATTGTTGGATGATGTTTAGGCTCTAAAAGATTGAACTCTTTTTTATTGGCTTTACACTTAAATACTTATGATTATTTTTGGATGAATTAAGTAGTAGGAGTCGAATATGTAGATGCTTTCATGTGTCATTATTCTAAGACAATAACATAGAAAAAGAAAACTCAAAGCAAAAAGATAAAAATATTGGCAAATTTGGCCAAAGAAAAAGAAAGTGAAAAAGATAATGAAAATATGAAAATATTTTTGATACCAGCGGCTAGTAATCGGATTTTGGGGGTGTGTTGAGCAATGCGCATGATTTTGGTAGATGAAGTAACCATTTAGTGTAACTCAACCCTAAAGGACCCGAAATTTAAATTATGGTATTATATGTTGGTTGTATTCCTACATCATGCTTGATAGTTATTCCAAAGAGATTAATATAGAAAAAATTGTTTAAGACAATTTATGAGTTTGATTTTTCGGTTTGCTAAACCTGTAACAATGATTTAAGTAAGTTATTTGATGATATATTTTTATATTTGAGCGATGACCGTATGCTTTCGATGATTCATGATGTTATGCATATTTTGAGTTCGTGGGGAGTAAACATTGATATGAAAGTGTCTTTATCAATTTCATGTTTCTTCGATATGCTAATTTTGTTTCATGTCTACTGCTTAACAATTTCAATGAAGTTGATGATATTCTATTATTCATGATTATCCTTTTCGATTGATGTCAAAAGGGGGAGAGGAATAGAAAATTTTGAGAGATAAATTTTGGATAAATTTGAGAGATTAAAATGCATGGATTTAGGGTGAGCTTGTCACATTTTTTATGGAGGGCACATAGATAGGGGAGAATTGTATCATGTTCATGATCTTGTTCATTATTTGACTTGCTCGATATTTATTTATCTCAATTTTTCTATGCATGTTTGCCATAATTAAAAGGGGGAGATTGTTGGCCTAAGTTAGCTCACTAACTAAGTTCAAAACTTAATTTTGATGATGCCAAATAAGTCATATGGCTCTAATAAGTCTATCTAGCGATTTTCAGGTCAAATGGAGGTCAAACGAAGCTAAAATGTGCAAAACAGGGTTTGGCATGGCTGTGCCAAATCAGCATGACTGTGCAGGTGTATCAGATATATCAGGCATGCAAGTGCTAAAGTGGCATGGCCGTGCATGAGCAAATATGGCAGTGCAAATGAAATAATAACTTTGAGAATTTTCCTGTAAGAGCCGGCACGGCCGTGCGCCCATTACACAGAAGATATGGCTATTTCTTGCATGGTGCCAACACGGCCATGCAGCTTGTTGCATGGCCTGTCATATGATGCAAAACCCCTGAACAAGCTATTGTTCTTATGGCACGACCGTGCAACTTGCAACATGGCTGTGCCACATATGTTGAAATTCAGATTCGCCCAGATTTGACTAGTTTGACCAGTCAAACTTCCATATTTGACTTCCTATGATGGCTAGGAGTTCTAATTGATGTTGAAGACCACTTCCTTTGTGGTTTCCAATTAAAGAAGATATTCAAATCAAAGGGAATTTTTATTGAAGATTGGGGAGTTTTAATTGAAGAAGTAGAGTTTTATTTGAAGAGGAATTGGAGTTCAATTTGAAGAGCTTTATTCTCCTATAAATAGTAAGAGGCCCTCACCTTGGAAAAATGATCTAGTCGATAAAACAAAGAGATCATCATCCAAGCTAGTCGAAAATCATCTTCTCCATCCAAGCTTCAAGAGTTGATCAAAGTGAGAGGAAGAAGAAGAGGAAGAAGATTTACAGACGTGAAGCTACAAAAGTTCATAACTCTCTTTATATACATCAGATTCAAGCAAGGTTTACGCCTAACACAATCATCATGATACGATCTACACCACAATGATATATTTTTATTATATTATCTGTATTCGAACAGTTTTTGGTGTGAGATTGTATTATATAATAGCTTCATCTGGAGCTATCTTTGAGCGTTATTTTCCTTGAACGATATTTTGCATGGTTTGATCCCCACCCATAATTATGATCATGATTTTTATTTTCGGTTATAGAAGGGGTTTTAAATTCTCGGGCAGAGTTTGGAGTAGCATCGGGGAGCCTTGGCAGGGATCCACTCCGTTAAAAATCTGTGCCTGCATATCTCTGATCTTATGATAATTTTTTTAATTTGTGCCAAACACCATATTCACCCTCCCTCTAAGGTGTTTTTCATAAAGAAGATTAAAACACATATAGATCAAAAGATAGCTCAATCGTGATCTTAAAATGATCAAGATAAAGCTTGATGAGATTCACAACTAGTAAAGGCCAAGATGCTTAAAAGCTTTAAAAGAAATTTAAAATATAGGCCTTGAAATTATTTTAGAGAGCTTGAAAGAATTTAAAAATTTCTTGAGAACTTAGATTATATGCTCATTAAGATATTGCAAAAATCTCATCACTCAAGCATAAATATTGAATAAAAAAACCATTGAAAACTGTTCCCTAAAATGCCACTCCAACGGAAAAATCTACAGCTCTCCGTAAAATGCAGAGCTGTGTCAAGTAGGTCTGCTAGGCAAAAGTAGTCGACTTCTATATCGTCGGTGGTCGACTATCTATATAACGGTAGTCGACTCCCAATACTACTGTATTCGACTATTTTTGGAGACAAAACATTTACAATGCATTTTAAAGAAAAGTAGTCGACTCTTACTCAATAATTAGTCTACTCCTATTTTGATATATGAAAAAACATCTAGAAATAATTCCAAAATTATTCTAAAAATTTCAAAATGATTTATAAATAATTTAAGAAGTTTAAAACATTATTTAGGTGGGTGTGCAAGCTTCAACTAATAGCTTTAACATTCTAAGACAAGTACAAAAATATGAAATACACCACCCACACTACCAGGAGGCTTGATGCGTTTTCTTTGTCTCTTGACTTGTCTTGAGAAGATTTGCACTCCACAAATCCTTGGATAAGCTTCAAATCTTCAATGTTGAGCTCCAATCCATAGGTTCACCAAACTTCAAGCTTTTGATTCCATGTCATCATTGTCTTTGAGCTTGAGTTGACCATTGTTGGCTTGGATTCGTACACTCATAATTCATCTCACAAAAATTAGTAGCAACACTAATTGTTTACTTATCATTAAAACTAATCTAGGGGTAAAGCAATAACCAACAACCTCAAGAGTTACAAGTTTCACCTTTTTGCATTTGTTGTAGTTATGGCATGAGAATAATTGCTCAACGTGCATCTCTAACTACAAATATACATAGGGATCATTTTCGCATTGAAAAGAAGGAACTATGATTTTAATTCCACCAAGGATGTCTCTTCGGCTTCTATGCAGCCTTTGCTCATCATGATGAAACCTTCTTCTTTTGGTTGGTAATCTTCATCAACTTGGCTTTCTGTATGTCCATGAGACTGTTCTTGATTGTTTGGAAGATTTTGTTGTGTAGTAACTTGATTCTCCATTTGATCTAATTGTTCATGGATTCCTTCTAGCTTTCTATCTAATAATCTCTCAAGGTGACTCACCAATGTTTTCATTTGAATATGTGCTAATCTGATGGGATCTTGCTAGGGGTATTCACATAAAAAGACCCTAACATTTGGGGCCTCTTTCATCATAATAACCTGAACATTTAAGTCGTTCAGAACTAAACCTTTTCATTGGTTTTGGGTAACGGAAGTAAACGGTGTGAATTTGTTCCAGTTTTTCCCCTAACCCAATTGTTTTTGAGCGGGGGGTGTCTCGTTGAAAATTGGGGGTAAAACCGCTAGAGTGAAATGTAGAGAGGCGAAAATTTGAGATCAACGAGAGAGAGAAGTAAAATTTTAGGGTAAAAAAGACGAGAGGTAAAATTCGCTATTGGAAGGGAGAGATCGGGGGGAAGAGGGGAGTATAGGGTAAAATTTGCAGCTGAAGAAGGAACCAGTTCACTGCTGGAGGTCGAAGCTGACGGTAGAAGAATTTGACAAGCAAAGCACACGATGGTGAGTCCTGTTTAAATTTTCATAAAAATTGTGACTTTATAATTATATTTGAGTTATAATCGTGAGACGAGGAAGTGGGAGAAGTGATTATGGGTGTAATGTATTTTACACAGCCAAAGAGTAACGTTGAAGGTTCATCATGGGGGATTGCTGAAAATAGGGTCAGATGGGTATTATGTTGGTGGTGAGGAGACTGTGTTCAAAGATTGTGTTGCAGTGTTGTTAAACATGGAGAATTTACGCATGCATATCAAGGAACTATGCCATAAAGGTCGTTTCTTCTTGCACTACAAACCATGGAGAAAACAGTTTAATTGGTGCATGAAAATAGATAATGATGAGAAGGCATCAGAAATATTGAACATGCAAGGTAGTATGATTGTGGATTCGTATGTTGCACATGAATGTGATGAGATACCGTTAGAAGACATATATCCTTCCGAACGTGACATTATAAGTGTATGTGATTCAGCAGAGGCAGACATTGCTGATGAAGATGTTGAGTCTGTTGAGGTGAATTTTAGATATCTATCAACTGTGCCAACGCAGGAGCATACGAAGGAGCCAAGTGTGACAAAACTTAGGAGTGAAATGAGAAGACAAATAAGGAGACAAATGATGAGCCAATGGAGGAGCCAATGGAGGAGCCAATGGAGGATCCAATTGAGGAGCTACATGAGGAGATAAATGAGGAGACAAATGACGAGCCAATGGAGGAGCCAATGGAGGAGCCAATTGAGGAGCCACATGAGGAGCCAATTAAGGAGCCAATTGAGACAATTGATAAGGCAGAGCAGCAACATGAGCAGTGTGAAATGTTCATGCAGCAACAACAACAGACTGAGCAGACAATTGAGCATAGAGAGGAACCAATTGAGAATATAGATCAGTTACATGATCAATCATCAATACAGGAACATGAGTAGACAGTGATCCTATAGTATGAGTAGACAGTGCAGCATCATAAGGAGGATGAGCATCAGCATGAACTGACAGTACAACATCATGAGGAGGATGCGTAACATCATGAAGGGGATAAGCAGCTGTATGAACTTCAGTTGACAACGATCCTACATCATGAGCAGACAGTGCAGCATCATAAGGAGGATGAGAAGAACAGTAGTGATGGAGAGTCTGATCCTGAGTATCAGCTTAGTTCTAATGATGCAGATGGTGAAGAAAGCATTAGTGAAGATGGGGATGGCAGTGATGGGACTGACAATAATGGGGATGTCACTTCTGGGCAGACAGGAAGAATGACAAGAAGAATGATAAGGTCTGATGGAATGCATGTATTTGCTGGTCCTGAATGCGAACCACTGACAGAATGGGCTACAGATTCTGATGATTCCGATACAATTAGGAGTTTCTAAGGTAGTGATGATGAGCAAGGGCAGAGAGAGGGACATCATTGTCCTAGGATTGATATGGACAACCCTCACTTGGAAGTAGGAATGAAGTTTGCATCCCCTGCAGAATTTAGAGAGCTGTTGAGAGAGCATGCAATTAGGAATGGCTACGACTTTAAATTTAAGAAGCATGGATAAGGGAGAATAAGGGTATATTGCAGTAATAGGTGTGGATGGGTATGTGCAGGTTCTTGGGATAGGAACAGAGATAAGTGGGTAGTGAAGAAGCTAACAACACATATAGACTGCCATGTTGTTAGAAGCAATAATCAAGTGACCTTGCATTAGATAGCGAAGAAATATTTGGAGCACTTTAGAGATCAACTCCAATTACCAATCTCAGCAATAAGGAACTTGTTGAGTAGGGACTTTGGAGTAGATGTAAAGCAAGATTCTAAGCTATGGAGGGCTAGGAGATTTGCAAGCAAATATATTACAGGATGTTATAAGAAGCAGTTTAGAGAGCTATGGAATTATTCACATGTGGTGTTGGAGAGGAACCCATGCACATATTGCAAGATAAGAACTATGACAAGTGACAAGGAGGATGAGCCTTTTTTTGATGGCATATTCATCCCCTACCCATGTCAAGTTAATGGATTCAAGGCAGGATGCAGGCCTTTCATAGGCCTAGATGGTACCTTTCTGAAGACAGAAATTGGGAGAGTGACGTTGAGTGCAACCAGTAGAGATGGAAACAATGAAATGTTTCCCTTGGCAGTTGCTATATTAACAAATGAATCAAAGGATACGGGTAGTTGGTTTTTACGATGTTTGATTGAAGCATTGGAGGTAAGCCATGATCAACAATTCACCTTCATTTCTGACAGACAGAAGGTATAACAATCAACCTGTCATATATTTCCATACTATTGCTTAATAAACTCAAAGATTAAATTAAAGAAGGCTACTGCAGTATGACACATCTTCAAACATGTGGAAGTTTATAACATTACAAAAAAGAATGCAAACTATATTTATTTACTACTGCAGTATGCCACAAGGCTACTGCAGTATGGCACAATGAAATTATATCACAAGGCAATATGTCACAATAAACTATGTCACAATAAACTATATCACAATTGTAATTAAATTTAAGTATGGCACATCTGCACAATTGCAGTTTCATCACAATTCTATTTTCTTTATGTAGTTAAATTTTCTTTATGTAGTTAAATTTAAGTATGGCACATCTGTACAATTGTAGTTTCATCACAATTCATTGTAATTAAATTTTCTTTATGTAGTTAAATATTCATTTGTATGATATATCACAAGGCATTATGTTATAATGAAACTATATAACAAGGCAGTATGTCACAATAAACTAAATCACAATGCTAATGAAGTATAACACATCTGCACAATTACAGTTTCATCACAATTCTATTTTCTTTAAGTAGTTAAATTTAAGTATGGCACATCTGCACAATTGCAGTTTCATCACAATTCATTATAGTTAAATTTTCTTTATGTAGTTAAATATTCATTTGTATGCTATATCACATGGCAGTATGTCACAATAAACTATATCACAATGCTAATGAAGTATGGCACATCTGCACAATTACAGTTTCATCACAATAAACTATATCATTTGTATGCTTTATGTAAATTTTAGCTCAGCTCACTTTGTAAGCTTTATGTAGGGGCTTCTAGATACATTCAAAGAAATTATGCCTAATATGCACATCATAGGTTTTGTGTTAGACATATGTATGAAAATTTTAGAAATGAATTCAGGCACATGCTTTTTAAGAAAAAATTGTGGAAAATTGCTAAAGCATATGTTGAGGAGGATTGGTTATCTTCAATCGAAGACTTTTACAAGTCTTCTCACGCGGCTTTGAAATAGCTTTGTAATGTTATGATTGAATCATGGAGTAGATGTTATTTCACAGATAATAGTTTCTGTGACTTGCTTTTGAACAACATATCAGAATCATTTAACAGTTTTATTTTGGAAGCTAGGAATAAACCTATCATTACATGCCTAGAAATGATGAGGAGGCAACTAATGGTACGTTTTCATAAGGAAAAAACAATTACTGCCAATTGGACTGCTGCCATTTGCCCTAAAATCATAGATAAATTACTGAAGTTGAAGGAAACTAGTAGAAGTCTTCTTGTTGTTTATACTGGAGGAGGACATTTTGAAATCAGAGATAAGAATGGAACATATACAGTAAATATTGAAACAAGAAGATGCGATTGTAGATATTGGGACATGAAATGGATTCCTTACACTCATACATGTGCTGCTTTGATGTCAGAAAACAAGCTTCCAGAGGAGTATGTGAACAGGTATTACAGCAAGGAAACATATTTGGTAGCTTATGCAGGCATGATATGTCCCATTCCAGATTCAAGATTTTGGCCAAAGACTCAATATTCAGCATTAATGCGCCCAACTTATAAGAAGCGGCCTGGAAGGCCACCCAAGAAGAGGAGAAGAAGAGAGTTTGAAGCTGGGCCTAGTCAAGGTTCTAGAAAGGACCAGATTCAAAAATGTCAAAGGTGTCAAGAAGAAGGTCACTTCAAAAGGAGTTGTAAGAATGATATGGTGCCCAAGCCAAGTACCAATACTGGAAATCCTAGAGGAAGGCCACCCACTCAACAAAGAGAGCCCAGCCAGATTGAACAACCAGAATTTGAGCCTTTACTGAAGGGGGCTGGTATCAATATCAGTCGCAGTAATCCCAGAAATTCTCCAGTGAAGACTGTAGTAAGTAATTTATTATGATGCAAGTAGTATCTAAATAGCATTTGAATATTTATGTAACTCTTTGTACAGCCAAGCATGCAGTAAGGTCCAACCAATAACCAAAGTACCATTGCTAGAAGAATGACTCAGCATCAGCAAGTTTCCAGCAATCCTCCAGAGATGACTTCTGTAAGCTCTTTATTATGATGCAATTAGTATCTAATAGTAGCTTGATTATTTATTTATATGTTTGTATAGCCAAGTGTGCATGAATGTCCAAGGAATATCCAAAGTACCAATGCTGACAGAGTGCCTCAGCATAATGCTCCAAGAAATGCAGGAGGAAATTTACAAACATCTAGTTCAAGCAGTTTGCCCCATCATCATGTTCCAAGATTTGCTTATGTGCTGAATACAGCAAGCTTAGTATTTTGATGGAATTAGTATATGACGTCGCCTAGTTTTTGAGCATAAAAGTGCAATATGATTGGGGATACCAGATTTAAATATTTATACCGCAAGCGCATGGTGTTGTAGTGTGGCTTGAGAGTCAAACACAGGAAGGCGTGGTTGTGCTTATGTCAAAGAGGAACCAGTTCACCCTACGAGTGAGCTAGCTCGAACGATCGATGATTGTCACGGAAAATAGATACGGAGGATAAACGATATAAAAGGAAACCTAGGACTTCGGTTTCCACCCTATCATGCGTTCTCGCTATTACGACCTACGGATAGGAATACGATTGGATTTAGGGTTTAGTGGTGAGACGTTGCCTCTAAGAGTGATACCAGCGTCCCATGGGCCCGATATTCCGGTCGATGCCCAGGATGATACGCCGGACTACCCGGGTTTAGTCGGTGGGCATTCCCATGTCCATTAACACCGACCGACTCCCGAAGCACTAAGATCGCAACGATTACTTCCAACATCTCATCCTGTCGTTCCCACGCGCTAGGATTCAATGTCTACTCTAAGGGCGTGAGCTGTGGCTAGGGAGTCAACCGCTAAGTTTATTCCCCCTTGGCCCGACGGTCAAAGGCGGTCTTTTTCCCGTCGATGAAAATGAAACACCCCGCATAACCATCTAAATTCCTAATCCCTATCGAAATCCTAGTCCTATGGATGCATTAGGGAGAACCCACGAAGGGGTGTCCACCAAAATCCCAGATTTGGGAACTACTCACAAATCATAGCTAAAAAGCAATCTAAATGAAAATCAACCGTAGAAATCATGATCAAGCGATTGAAATGAGGTAGTAGCAATGCTATAAAGATAGTATTAAAGTTTGAAAGCAATCAGAAGACTTACAAAATGCAATAAAATTCCAGTCGTCACCGTACAAGAAAAAGACAGAAAAAATAACTACTCCCGTTTTCTAAAACCTAGGGCAACTATTATACAAATCGACGTCACCCGATCGGTTGAAGCATCAACCGATCGGGTGAGTTGCTTGATGCTTCGACCGTCGTCTTCGGGAGCTTCAACCGGGCACTGAAGAGAGCAGGTGAAGTGAGCAGGTCATCGATTGGAGAGATGTAGCATTAGGTGAACCGATCGGTTGAGTATTCAACCGATCGGTTGGAACTATCCCCAAAATGACCGAGAGTTCTGTCGATTTGGCACGGTCAGCGAACCGTCGGTTGAGCTCTCCGGGTCGTCGTTTGGAAAATTCGCTTCAGATGAATCGATCGAGTGAGATGTCACCCGATTGGTTGGAATTCAGATCCAAATGGCCGAGAACTCTGTTGGATTGAACCAGTCGATGAACCGGTCGGTTGAGCTGCTCCTCACTCCAGCCTCTGTCCGAGGCAGACACGCGTGCATCACCCGATCGGTTGGCTGTGTCCAACCGATCGGTTAAGGGCTGAAAAATAGCAATCTTCGTCGTTTGACCCCCTGAATCGCGTGTGACTCCTCCCTTTGCTCCGGGGACTCATGATATCTTCGTTATATGTCCCCTATGCTGGCAATCTCCTGCATTTACACAAAAACACCAAGAAGTGAAAGAAAACTAAAAATCCCAAGAAAATGGGCACGGGACGACGGAAAACAACGGAAAAACACAAAGAAGATGTGCGTGGATATATAAAATATAAACACACGTTAAAATCCCCTAAGCTGAACCCTTCCTCGTCCTCGAGTAAGACGAGTGAGAGTAGGAGCTCGGAGGAAAAAATAGAGAGAGAGAGAAAGAGAAATCAAAATCCTAAATCGCCTGTCAGAGCAAACAAAATCAGACACGCCACACTAAACAAGCATACGATAAAACACATCACTAAACCAAGGAAAGATGAGTCCAAACAAGTGTCGTGGGCCCACGTGGTGAAGCACGAGTGAGTGCGGTCGCGTGCTAGCAGACGGTGTCACTATCTACATTATGCAATAAAGCTCCATATACACATATCCAGGGAAAGACCCAAATATCGACTCGATTTGAAATAAGCGGTGAATAAATAGCTCAAGCATGCATGAGAACAGGTAAGAATCGAAGCGTATCATGCGTCAGTGACTCCACAGCTAGGGACTAAGAAATCACCACACTATCCCCTAGATAATAGCTAGAAAGTTCCTATTCCAAGTGTTTTCGAAAACGATGGAGGCTGAGAAGATGTGGAGTAGAACACTCGGTGCAAATTCTCGCCTTCCCTTTATTCTCGGTAGGTAGGAAAATATTCACACATGAATTTTTTTGGGTTTTGGATATATGTATTTTTTTGGATTTTTGGCTATACATATATATTTTTATTCTTTTCTCTTTTCTTTTCTTTTTGGGTTTTTCTTTTCTCTCTTTTTTGGATTTTTGGATTTTTGGATATATACATGTGTACTATCCCAAGTGGGAGAACGGTACACGACGAGGGGATTTGCACCAAGTAAAATAAAAAAGAAATCGGATTCTAAACACTTGGGCAAGGGAGATTTTCTTCACTAATCAGGGCATAGGCTAAATGGGTTATCCTAGTCCTAATTGTGGAATCCCGACGCATGTGAATTGAAGAATACGATATAAATATATTCCATGCATAAAGAAGCAGACAGGAGAAGCAAATACCGCATATTCAAATCTAAGCATGATAATCTAGGGGTCATCCCAGGACAGGTATATAAATCAAAATCACAAAGTAGAAGCACCCTGTAAGCTAGTCACGACACACGACTCACATAAAAGCAAAGTGGACCCACGATGCATGAAATGCAATAGGACTCGGCTTCCTTGGGTTAGTGAATGTGATTATCGAAGCCATGCTAGGTGTGTGTGTGATTCTACGGCAATTCATCATATGGGGTCATCTCTAGGAGAGAGAGAACAAAAGATGAGAAGAAAAAAGAAAACCACGATGAAAACGACTCAAAAACGAAGAAAAGGACACGACTGACGCACAAAGTGAGACTCTGACGTGTGTTTATATTTTATATAATCACGCACGTCTTGTTTTGTGTTTTTCCGCTATTTTCCATTGTCTTGTATTTGTTTTCTCGTGTTTTCTTGTTTTCTTTCACTTTTCCGTGTTTTTGTAAGTTTACAGGAGTTTGTCGACGTAGGGGACATAAAACGACGATATCATGAGTCCCCGGAGCAACGGGAGGAGTCACGCATGATCCAGGGGGTCAAATAATGAAGATCGCCATCTTTCAGCCCCCACCCGATCGGTTGGATAGGCCAACCGATTGGATGATGCACGCGTGCACGACCCGGTCATCCGCTGAAGCAACGAATGTATCAACCGACCGGGTCACCGACCGGTTCAACCAGTCTATTCTCTCTGGAAATTGGAGCTGAAGCTCAACCGATCGGGTGATCTTCACCCGATCGGTTCACCTGTAGCCGTTTCCCCGAAGAAGATGACCCAGAGAGCTCACCCGACGGCCGGCTGACCGTGCCAAAACATCCGAAGTCTCTGTCTTTTTGGGCAACATTTCCAACCGATCTGGTGATCTTTCAACTGATCGGTTCACCCGATGACGCTCAAGATCCAAACGACGAGCAGCCTCCTCCAACCGACCGTGTCATCTGGCAGGTGAAATTTTGAAGATTGCTACCGAAGTTCGCAGCAGGTCACCCGATCGGGTGATTCTTCACCCGATCGGGTGATGTCGTTTTCTATATATAGAAGCCTAGGTTTCCAGAAAACGGAGAGTTGTTATTTTTGCTGTTTTTTCTCTCTCTTAACGGATGTAATTATCTAGATATTTGTAAGTTGTCTGATCTTTACAAAACTTTAATATAGTGTTATTTGCATTGCTCTTACTACTTTTCAATCGCCTGATCATGCTTTTAACGGTCGATTTTCATTTAGATTGCTTTTTAGTAAATATGTGTGAGTAGTTCCCAAATCTGATATTTTGGTGGAAACCCCCTTCGTGGGTTCTCCCCGATGCGTCCATAGGACTAGGAAATTGATAGGGATTAGGAATCTATCGGTTACGCGCGGTGTTTCATTGTCATCGACGGAAAAAAGACCGCCTTTGATCGTTGGGCCAAGTGGGAATAAACTTGGCGGTTGACTCCCTAGCCATAGCTCACGCCCTTAGCGTAGACGTCGAATCCTAGCGCGCGGGAGCGTCAGGATGAGATGTCGGGAGTTATCGTTGCGAGCTTAGTGCTCCCGTTGTCGGTCAGTGTTAATGGACATGGGAATGCCCACTGACCGACCCCGGGTAGTCCGATGTATCATCCTGGGTACCGACCGGAATATCGGGCCCATGAGACACCGGTATCACTCTTAGAGGCAACGTCTCACCATTAGACCCTAATTCCGATCGTTATCCTACCCGTAGGATGCATTGGCGAGAATCGCACGATAGGGTGGAAACCGAAGTCCCAAGTGTCCCTTTATATTGTTTATTCCCCGCATTCTATTTTCTGTGACAAACCATCATCCGATTCGGGCTAGCTCACCCATGGGGTGAATCCGGTCCTTTCTGACACAAGCACAACCACGCCTCCCTGAGTTCGACCCCCAAGCCACACTACAACACTGTGCGCTTGCGGTTATAAATATTTAAATCTAACGCCCCCATTCATATATTGAACACATGCCACACTTGCATGCCCATACAAACGCGGGGGACGTCAAGCTTTATGGCGCCGTTGCAGGGGAGGCAACGTGCTTGTTATTTTAGGATTTAATGAACCCTTGAGTCTAGCACTCATCTCTATCTCGTGATAATTTTTGCATTCTTCTTTTTTGTTTTTATTTTCTAATTTTTGTTATATATTTTATCTGTATCCTTCCCACTTTTTGCTTCATGGGTGTTTGTTGCTTTTAATGCGTAGGAACACAAGAAGTCTTGACGACTTGATTCCTGTTGATCCTGAGATAAACGCCACCCTAAGGTGTCTTGTCGTAGAGAAGCGAAGAAGAGAAGAGCCTGAAACCATGGGGGAGAACACCCCACCTCATAAGTCCCTGCTGGAGTACTCGATGCCGTCAATCGAGTCCACCTCCGCCATCCGCCCTCCTGCTATTACGGCGTAAAGCTTCGAGCTTAAGCCATCTTTGGTGACGTGGATCCAGCAGGATCAATTCTCGGGGCACCCATGGAGAGCCCCATCAAATATTTGGACTCCTTCTTGGAGAAATGTGGCACCTTCCGGATAAATGGTGTCACTAATGAGGCGATCTGTCTGAAGCTATTCCCCTTCTCTCTGCGGGATAAGGCCAAGCTGTGGCTTAGGGGGGAAGGACCCGAATATGTTCAACACTTGGGAGAAGATTTCAAACGCTTTTCTGATGAAGTTCTTTCCTTCGGGGAAGACCATGAAGCTGAGGAGTGAGATCTCCTCCTTCTCCCAGGCCAGCCACGAGTCCTTGCATGAAGCTTGGACGAGATATAAGGAAATGCAGCGAAGATGCCCTCATCATGAGCTTCTGAAATGGCAGATAATCAATCTGTTCTATAACGGATTGATGGATGAATTGAAATCTTCCATGGACGCCGCGGCTGGAGGGTCCTTCATGTCCAGGAGTGAAGAAGATGCCGGACAAATTCTAGAAAATATGGCATCAAACAATAAGTGGTGGTGTGAAGAGAGAGCCACACCTAGATCTGGGGGCATCCACAGGGTCGAGGACGTCGACAAATTATCCAGCAAGTTTGACTTATTGTCGACCCAGATCTCCGCACTGATGGTAGGAGCCGGTGGTGCCGGTACGCAACATATTACGACGGTGGAAACCGAAGTCATGGGGGACTTCGAGGGTGGTGACATCTCACCACCGTTGGACCAAGTGAGTGCACTATTCTACAATCCTATGGGAAATGCGCCGTACCCACCACGGACTAGCTCCAACCCGGCCTACTCTCGAAACAACCGGAATCATCCCAACCTTAGCTACTGGGCACCGTATCAGCCGCCACCGCCTCAGCAGCAGCAACAACAGATATATCAGCAGCCGGCTAGGCCTCAGCAACAGCAGTTTCAGCAGTAGCAGTTTCAGCAGCAGCAGCCCCCACAACAGTATCAGCAATATGCTCCCAGGAATCAGCAGCCCTTTCAGCAGCAGCAATTTGGTCAACAGAGGGCCATCTCTCCGGTTTAGTCCCTCTTGACTCAATACATAACCAACCAGGAGAAGATAAATCTGACGCTGGAAATGGGGCAAAGGGCTCTCACGGACCAAGTGACCCTGCTGGGGTTACAAGTGGCGAACCTTTCAAGGTCGCAAAATCTATTGCCGCCACAACCCGAAGTGAACCCGAGGAGAGCAAACCAGACATTGGCACTCACGCATGAGCATGCGAATGTATTCGCTATCGTGTTGAGGAGCGAAACACAAATCCCCACAAGAGTGCCCCCAAAGGAACCGGAAGCACCGTTGGTCGTAGAGCGACCAAGTGAAATAGCCAAAGACAACGGTGCTTCGTCGCCAAAGCCAACGACTCCGGAGGGAGTCCCTGAAGAGGAGAAGGAGAAAAACGAGGAAGGGAGCCTCAAGGTGTTCAAGCCCGTTGTGCCTTTTCCACAACGGCTAGCCCAAGACAAGATAGATGAAAAGTATGGCAAATTCTTTGCCATGGTCAAGGATCTAAGATTGCAAATCCCCTTCCTTGAAGCTATCGAGACGATTCCCTCCTACGCAAAATTTCTAAAGGATTTGGTGACACGAGAGTCGAGAAAGGAGAAGGTCGTATTGACGGCGGAATGCAGTGCTCTCATTCAGAGAGCAAATCCGCCTAAGCTTAAAGACCCGGGGAGCTTCTCTATCCCTTGCGCTATCGGGGAAGTAAAGATCCATCGTGCACTCATCGATCTTGGAGCGAGCGTCAGTTTGATGCCCCTGTCGCTGTACAAGAGGATAGGGATGGGTGACTTGGAGCCCACCGGAATGACCCTACAACTTACAGACCGATCGGTCAAATATCCGGTGGGGGTTGTAGATGACCTCCCTGTCAACGTAAGTGGGGTGCATGTGCCAGTGGACTTCGTTTTCATGGACATGCTTGAAGATGCGCACACCCCCATCATTCTTGGACGGCCTTTCATGGCCACTGTCGACGTATTAATCGATGTGAAGAATGGGAAACTTTCCCTTAACGTCGGAAACAAAAGAGTCAAGTTTGACTTGGGGTTGTTAATGAAGCACCCCGATCCCTCGGATGATCCAAGATGCAATGTGCTGGAGCTAGAAGAAGAGAGAGCTGTGGAGGAAAGCTCCTGGGAAATTCTTTCAAGAAATCCCCCATGATAGCTTGGGGGACTTAGAAGAACCAGTCGGCCTAAAGAAAGATGATGTCTCTGGGAAAGCAGATGCGGCACATACGGTCCCTCCCGGATTTCAAAAGGCTCCTCCGACGAGGAGGAAAGGTAAATAGCCCATGGGGCTCACTGGTGACGAGATCCGAATCCTGAAGCGAGTGGCGGTAAACGCCAATTTAAGAGAGAATCCTCCGGATTCCGTCAACGAAGGGAGAGTCGTCGAGCAAGTTTTCTTGTCACCATCGACGACACCGATGGGTGCTAATTCTGGATCTGAAGAGATGCCGATTTTAGGGCATCACCCCCGTCCGCCTTGAATATCATCTACAGGCGTCGAGCAAACGACGTTAAACAAAAGCGCTTCATGGGAGGCAACCCATGCTCTAAACTTTTATATTCGTTTTTAGGATTTTTATTATCTTTATTTTTTCCATTTTAATAATTAAATTCAGCCGCAGGATCATCCATCGAGGAACTAAGGCCATTCGTAAATTTTTGCAGGAAACAAGGCCTCACCCGATCGGGTGGTTATTCAATCGATCGGGTGAGACGTATCAGACAATGGCCGTATCTGCTCTCCATGCGAACCGGTCAGGTGAAGCATTGCATGACCGGGCGGCAGACCGATTGGGAACGGACGAAGTCTCGGGAATTTTGGGAATTGATCAACCGATCGGTTGATGCAAAGCATGGTCGTGTGAATGACCGGGTGAGCTGTACTAAACTTTCAGGAAAAAATTGTGAAGCGGCCACCCGATCGGTTGAGTTCTCAACCGATCGGGTCGCCTGTAGCCTCTTTTCGACAAATTTTTTGACATAAAAGTCAACCGATCGGGTGACATTTCACCCGATCGGTTCGACTTAAACCCTATATAAACCCAGCGCCCCCACCCGTTCATCTCCCTCGCCCGATCTCGTTTCTCTCTCACCATTTCAACTTCCCCTCCCTCGTCCGACCTCGTTTCTCCTTCAACCGGTCACACAACCCTCTCAATCGATCCATCAACTCACTTTCTCCATCTCCCCATCGATCTCTCTCCCTCTCTCTTCGATTTCATCTACATCAAGCCCTAATTTTCGCCCATCCCCCCCAATTTTTGAAATTTGCTGAAAGGAGATGCCGCGGATTCACACTTCATCCCGTTGCGTTGCGTTGGGACCTCTACGAGCAAGGATCTTCATCTCGCTTGGGTAACTTTGCTCCTTATCTTAATTTCATATTTTGCCCTAGAATTTTGATTTGCTCGATCGCTTGTGTTAGTGTGCATTCATCACATTTCGCATTCACTCACACACACTCTCTCTCACACAAGGCCAAGGATAAGGATAAGGGTACGGCTATCATGCGAGAGGAGGGGTCGTCTCGCAAGAGACGCAAAACTACACGTCCACCACACACACGCCCTCCCCCCGCTCAGCCTGCACAACCCCAACCCCAAGCCCAACCTGTCGTCCCAGTTGAGGACCCACTGATGGGCACGCATGGCTACCACTTTAGGAACCAGGAGCACAAAGACTTTTACCATAGGCTTGATGCTCGGGGGCATCTATCGACCAAGTTTGCCCACACCCAATCACTTATCGATCTTGGTGTATTCACCGAGGTCGAGACCCTCTTCGCAAACTTAGGTTGGTTGGCTTTCCTAAACGCATCGGCGGTGTCCTACCCCTCCCTCACACTCGAATTCTTATCCACACTTGTCCGTGAGTCGGGGTCGATCGTCATCTTTAGGGTCCGCAATAGAACCATGCACACCCATCTGGACACCATCAATGACATCTTTGGTTTACCCATCCTGGGGAACGACGCTATACGTTCTTACGGGTATCCCCCCCCGAGTTTGACGTCGATCAGTTTTGGTTCTGCGTCACCCTGCACCCTCGCTACCCCCGAGGTAAGGCCAAGGCCTCCTCCATCATTCACCCCGTCTTCCGTATGGCCCACAGTATCATTTCTTGCACGTTTTCCCCAGGGATGAGTCAGGTACCATGACCATCCCTGATCTCTTCATTCTGTGGACCATGACCTTCTCCTTTGTCCGCGGAGATGACGGGATTTCTTTTAGGGCCCCTACCATTCCCGTCCATGCCGACGAATGGCTTATTCAAAAGCTTATTGAGATTAGCCGAGCCGGCAAGTGCAAGATTTGTTGCGGGGGCCTTATAACGATTATAGCTTCTGCTCCCAGGTATAATATTGTCATCCCCCGAGATCTTCCCACTGCCGCAGGACCCTCCTGTCTAGATCTCGACGTCCTGCTGCATATTCACATGATTAAGCCCCGCCCCGATGGGCGTTTCACCTTCCACTATGGCCACCCACAGCTCCCTACACCATTCTGCCCAACCCCGCTCTCATGACCATCCATCTTGTGGCAGACTAGACCTTCCCGCCTGATCCTGAGTTTCTTGGGGGGTTGCGCCTTCCATTCATCCCGGGCGCACCTAGACCACCTTCCCCTGCCACCCACTTAGGCGAGCAGGACATCCCTGTGCACTGTGATGACCATGGGGCTGGTCCTAGTCATGTCATCCCAGCTTCTGTCCCGATCACCACTGTTACCACCTCTCCTGTCCACACTACCACTACCTCCTCCTTTCGTCGAGCCACTTCCGCTTGTCTCGCTCTCGAGACTGAGCTGGCTTCGCTTCGTGCTGTCATTGCATCCTCCACCCCCTCGGACCCACCCCCTTCGATTTTCTCTCACCCATGCTTCCTCGCACTTGAGAGGAACGTGGCCGCCATCCTCCGCCTTCTCACTCACGTCCACAGACCACCCCCTCCCACACCACACCCCACACCCCCACCTTCACCGCCTCGACGATTTTCACCTACCCATCACATTCTTCACATCCACCATCACCCCCTAGGCGACCATTCCCACCTATCACTACTTCCATCCCTACTACTTCATCTACTCCCACCGTTTCCATGCCCTCCTGTAACGGTCGCTTTCCGATCGTTCGTATTTTCTACGTGCACGTACTTTTTCGTGCACGCATTTAATTTGGCTCTTTCTTGGTTTCGGTATATACGATGTGATATGCCGTTGTGATCGTATGGAAGTGTAGAATTTTATGGTAATTTTTGGGAACGTCATCTCACGGCTCGTCTTCTCGCAAAACAGCTTTGAATGGAAGGGCGTTTTGGTCTTTTCGCACCAATACGCGGTTCCTGATTTTACAATAAATTTTGGTAGGTGTAGCACGCGATCGGACCCCGTAGCCCCGTACTTCTCGTCTCTACGATCGTCCCGGTATTTTCGGATTATTTTTCCGATGCCCGTAGTGGAAGATTTCCCCTAATCAATTTGCAACCGTTGATTAGCCTTTAATCTTTTTGAAATTTCAAAATTAATCAAATATTAATGAGATCCATACGTATCATGAATGTGGGATTTCATTGCTACTCACTCCTTCCTTTTCCCCTCCTTGCACACCCCTCTCTCACTCTCTCTCCTAGTCACCCCTTAGTTATACCCCACTTAAAACACTTTTTAGCAACATATCATCTTCAAAACCAAACAAGGCCTACCCTCAAACATACTCACGCATGAACCCATCTATGGTCGCCTCTAGCTTCTCCTCCAGCCACCTCAGGCTGCCCCCAAGCCCGCACCACCGGCCACCACCTTCTCCTCCTCCTTCTCCTCCATCTCCACCTCTCCAAGACATCAAAAACCCATCAAAAACACCAAGTAAACACAGCCCAGGCATGCTGTGCGCGCCCGTCGGAAAACGGCCGCCGCCGCCACTCCGGCCACCCCCTCTGGTGAACCCCACCACCATCGAACTCTCCTTTGACCCACCAATCATCTCCAACTCTCCTTACCCTCGTTCCTCATCTATACCTCCTCAAAACATCTCTCGAACTCGACGTAACGACAGTTTTACAGATCTGCGCCACCGCTGGTAAAACTCGCGTCCACCGGCCATCCGGCCACCTACCACGACCACCCTACCGCCGTTGGATTCCTATCGAAACCACCCTACAAACTGCAACTTCCCTCATGCTCATAGCCCACCTGTAGCTCCCGGAATCCTCGTCGGAACACGCCGTATCGGCTGTTTTTCACATATCTGAAAGCTGAAATTCGCCGCCCGCGCACGGCCACCTTCGACCACCCCCGGCGACAACTCCACTGCCGTTGGCTTCATCTTGAAGTCCTTTAACCACTTCAACTTCCCATTTCCGCTTTTCATCTCTGAAATTTCACTGCGACGCATGACAACAGACCTGACGCGAATCTGTCCTCCCCGGCTTCTCACGGCTGCCCACCGCCGTGCGCTCGCGACGTCGGCCATCCACCAGGCCGAGCATCTTTCTTTGGTCCCACTTCATCTACCAACAGCCTCCTTGGACTCTCAGAGTTCATGTGCGTTGCCGCACGCACGTACTTTTAGCCGACGTCGCTGTTATCGTGAAGAACCGTTGAGTTACTCGAAACGGGAGGAGGATCGCTGATTTCATGCTGCCACCCCACTGTCCAGAGGTACCTCACTATGCTACCCGCGGCCGAGGAGTTCCAGATGACGCCGACGTTTCGCCGTTCAGACCCGGCTTCCGCTTATTGGACGGCACCACGAGGTTGGTTTCCCTAACGAGTAGTAAAACCCACACCGTAGCTAATCAAACCCTAATCTAAAATTGATCAACTTGAATTAAATTTATTTTCAGCATCTGTAAAACGTTGCCCACCGTAGGAAAGATCGACGAATGGACAAATTTTCTGTGTACATAGGATAAAATTGTCGGATAGGCTGAACGGATATTTTGATATGGGACTTTTAGGGTAGCCACGTCCAACCTAGAGACAAACCTAAATAGGAATTATTGAAAAACGTGACCTGACACCGTCGTTGTGACCTGTTTCAGATGGACTACCGTGGACGTGACGACTGGACGAGACGCCCCGGACAGACGACGCACTCGCCACCACAGGCAAGTGTATCCACTCGCACTTTTGGCTGTGCTTAGGCCTTAGTTTGTTAGAACTGTTAACTGTGAACAAAGAGAACCGGACGTGAAATGATAGCGTCCAGGACGTCCCTTGACGGCTCAGACGTGACGACGAAGTCTGAGCCTAACAACAACTTTTGACATCGTAGGACTATCTTGTGTGCGCGTGCGTGTGGACACTCTAGAATAACCTTTCCTGTCTTGTCACGTCCCGTCCCGTCTTGCACAGCCCAGAGGGCAATAGGGCACTCTCCAAGTGATCCCTTGTCGTGATACACAGCCCAGAGGGCAATAGGGCACTCTCCGAGTGATCCCTTGTCGTGATACACAGCCCAGAGGGCAATAGGGCACTCTCCGAGTGATCCCTTATCGTGATACACAGCCCAGAGGGCAATAGGGCACTCGCCAAGCTAGAGCGAGTGATCCCTTGTCTTGTCTTGTCTTGTCATGTCTTGAATACTTGGGGTTGGGGTAGGGTTGAGCGTGCGCACGGGAAGAGGGTCTGATCCCCCTCGAACCGTAAGGCGTGAACCCTTTCGTGTCACACTTGTCTTGTCTTGTCCCGCCATGTTCCGACTTGTCTTGACACCTGTTAGGTTAGTCCCGTAGTTGGTAGCACACGCTACGACAACAACTTGTCACGTTTTACTTTCCGACTGCGTTTACTCTCTTTTGTTCCTCTGTTATAACCTCAGCATACTAATCAACCAGTAAACCATTGTTAAATAGTCGATACACTTGCAGTAGAGTCTAACCCTCTTTTGTAGACTCTACCTGACGTACAGTTCCTTTCTTTTGGGTGCTGTACGTCAGGTGTCGAGCCAGAGTTCGTGGACACGGCAGACTTACCGGAGTACGTGGAGCCCGAGGACGTCACCATAGAGTATGTGCTGACGAGGACCAGACCTTGAGGACTTTTCAGTCGCCACCTTCAGAGGTTACTACTTTTAGTTCGCTCTTTCGATAGTTTGTAGCCATGCTTAGGCTTTTCTCTCTTTAGACTTTTGTACTCGCTGGATATTAAATATATTAATGAATGCAACCTTCCTTCTGTACTTTCTGTTGTTTCGAACTTTATAAATGCAAGAACCTGAAAATTTTAAAATGGTACCCCTACAGACGCTTATTGGGTCCTAGCTTCTCAGCTCCGGCCTAAGCGGGCCTTGTCACGCTTCGCCTCCGTATTTTTGGGAAGCGGGGCGTGACAGGTTTTAGTGGTGGCCCATGCAGGTCATGCAAAGGTTCGGAACAATAAGAGTACCGCATTCATTTAATATCCATGTACGAGTCTGAATTAGGTTTTCCCAGTCTTACATAGTAGGAAGACTTAGGTAGACGTCCCAGTTTGATAGTCAGACGCCTTGGTTAAAATTTGGTAATCCTCATCTTAGGATACCCTAGTAGTCTCTCTCCCGGCTCGGGCCATGTTAGAGTTCTAGAATCATTCTTTTAGTCGTTCGCTAGGGTCCATCGACTTCAGGCCCAGCAGAACGTGATCTTGATTCTCTTAGTGCCCTTCCATGAGATTTCTCTATTACAGTCTAGTTCACTAGGAAGTCTTAGTATTGAGCTTTCCCTGATCTTTAGACAGCCCGATAATTAGGAATCTTGGATTTCTAGCATCTTCCAATCGTTACACTTTTGTGTTATCGGCCGTAGAGTTCCATCGTAGCTTTCATGAATCATATCTTAGGCGTTTTCTTCAAACGAACATGTTCTGATTCACGTGATCGTTTCATGACACTTATCGATAATTCTTCGAACCCCTCCATTGCAAATCCTGCTTCATTTAAAAGTATTTTTGAAATTCATTATTAAATTCTTTGCTCACTTTAAATTTTTGAAAACCTTTATTAAATATTTAAATTTCTTACCTTCGGTAGAGTTAAAATTCTTTCACTGATTTTGAAACATTCTTGGCCGTAATCTTTAAGTTACTATCTCGTACTTATTTTCGAATCGGTATCTTTCATATTTCAGTTTTTAAAACTTGTTACCATTTTGAAAATTCAATATATCACTTTTTTTTTCTAAACTGCGAAATTTATTTTAACCACTTACCGTACATACTTTTAGAATATTTTCTAAACTAGAGAGAGCTCCAATTTTTTTATTTATTATTATTATATCAGTTCTATGTTCTTCGTGCTCACATTTCAAAATCTTTGTGTAAACCTATCTTCATTTGCAAAACAATCGTTTCTCACCCTACCCATCCTTCATTCGTCTTACTTTTTCCAAAATTTTAATTTTCTACATCTGCTCACTTTTTAAGTATATATATAAATTTTTTTATAAGTATAAAAGTATATGATACCATATTTTGCACAAAATCCTTCTTTCATGTTCAATCATTTTTAAGCAATATTTTTGTCTCGTCCATCCGGCTATCTTCTTATCCTCGCCTTATCTGACTTCGTTCTTTCGATCTTGTTTCGTGTCGCTTTTGGTTTCGGTCTCCTTCTTTTATGTAGACATCAGCGCCTGTAGTTGCCTATGTCATCTCTAGTTAATAGTGGGCCCTTTGGTTTGTGATGTCGTCGTGATGTATATATATAGGTATAGTACGTAGACCTGTATAAGTGTGTTACCTTTAGGATCTTGGTGATCGTCTCTTGTGTCTTGTATGCATACTCAGTGTGGTCCATGACATACATATGGAGTTGTCTGAATGATGGCATTCACATTTGTGTGGACAGCGTCATAACAGGCAATTTTTTAGACTTAGTCTTTTCGTACTATTGTATAGCTTATCTTTGGTTGCATGTGACTGTATCAAACTTTTGTCTCCTTTTTAAATCAAATCCTTAAAGTTTGAAACTAGCTCACATGATCACGACCCCTTATTCTCCCTCAACCATTACCACAACTCCACACGGTTTTTCAAATGTTTTAAAATATGTTATTGGCCTTAAGCTTTCCTTTCTCTTCTCCCTTCTTTCTCCCTTCGAGATGTTATGCTTATTGTTGTTATTGGGACTAGCTATTGTTATTTTTAGGATCTTGTGTGCGGGTAGGTATAGCGTGTGGTGAGATATGTAATAGCGATGATTAATTAATTTTGAGACACCAAGATAGGAGATTGGAATCATTGGATGAAAAGAATGAGCTGTCCAAGACTTATTTATAATACCGATGTGTGAAGGACCCAACGGAGAACTCTGATGGGATGAAATTATGTATAGGGAGATGAGTAGTTAATCGATCTGAAACTTGGACGAGTGATAGATAAGAGTAGCTAGGACGTGATAGTATGATTTGGAGTGATCATGAGAATGAGTAGAATATTTAAAGCATCAAGTTCGATTATTAAGTTGACGTGAGAAGACATTGGACGTAATACGACGTGTTGAGATGAATGAGATGTTATGAAGATGGATTTTAGTATTATTAGGAGGTTAGATGTTAAGAGTAAGGATAGATGTAGTTTCTGGTTCATTGATTTTGGGGAATAGAATTATGAGTTAAGGTGACGGATGATATATTGGGGACATGATGATTGTTGAATTGTGGACGGTAATATGGATCTATAGTCAGATGCTAGGGCGTGATTCTAGTTGTAGCATTATCCAGTGAAGAGACGTGTTGTGATGGATTATTGAGGAACGTCATCTGAAGTTATATGATTAGCGATCTCTATGTGTAGATATGAGAGTTGCGGGTATAAGATTAGATAGATAATAATATTAATAGTATAAGTGATTCCAAGGATGGAATCATTTCTAAGGTGGGTAGAATGTAACGGCCGCTTTCCGATCGTTCGTATTTTCTACGTGCACGTACTTTTTCGTGCACGTATTTAATTTGGCTCTTTCTTGGTTTCGGTATATACGATGTGATATGCCGTTGTGACCGTATGGAAGTGTAGAATTTTATGGTAATTTTTGGGAACATCATCTCACGGCTCGTCATCTCGCAAAACCGCTTTGAATGGAAGGGCGTTTTGGTCTTTTCACACCAATACGCGGTTCCCGATTTTACAATAAATTTTGGTAGGTGTAGCACGTGATCGGTCCCTGTAGCCCCGTACTTCTCGTCTCCACGATCGTCCCGGTATTTTCGGATTATTTTTCCGATGCCCGTAGTGGAAGATATCCCCTAATCAATTTGTAACCGTTGATTAGCCTTTAATCTTTTTGAAATTTCAAAATTAATCAAATCTTAATGAGATCCCTACGTATCATGAATGTGGGATTTCATTGCTACTCACACCTTCCTTTTCCCCTCCTTGCACACCCCTCTCTCACTCTCTCTCCTAGTCACCCCTTAGTTATACCCCACTTAAAACACTTTTTAGCAACATATCATCTTCAAAACCAAACAAACCCTACCCTCAAACATACTCACGCATGAACCCATCTATGGCCGCCTCTAGCTTCTCCTCCGGCCACCTCAGGCTGCCCTCAAGCCCGCACCACCGGCCACCACCTTCTCCTCCTCCTTCTCCTCCATCTCTACCTCTCCAAGACATCAAAAACCCATCAAAAACACCAAGTAAACACAGCCCAGGCAAGCTGTGCGCGCCCGCCGGAAAACGGCCGCCGCCGCCACTCCGGCCACCCCCTCCGGCGAACTCCACCACCATCGAACTGTCCTTTGACCCACCAATCATCTCCAACTCCCCTTACCCTCGTTCCTCATATATACCTCCTCGAAACATCTCTCGAACTCGACGTAACGACAGTTTTACAGATCTGCGCCACCGTTGGAAAAACTCGCATCCACCGGCCATCCGGCCACCTACCACGACCACCCTACCGCAGTTGGATTCATATCGAAACCACCCTACCAACTGCAACTTCCCTCATGCTCATAGCCCACTTGTAGCTCCCGAAATCCACGTCGTAACACACCGTATCGGCTGTTTTTCACAGATCTGGAAGCTGAAATTCGCCGCCCGCGCACGGCCACCTCCGACCACCCCCGACGACAACTCCACTGCCGTTGGCTTCGTCTTGAAGTCCTTTACCCACTGCAACTTCCCGTTTCTGATGTTCGTCTCTGAAATTTTACTGAGACGCGCGACAACGGACGTGGTGCGATCTGTCCTTCCCGGCTTCTCACAGCCACCCACCGCTGTGTGCTCGCGCCGTCGGTCATCCACCAGGCCGAGCATCTTTCTTTGGTCCCACTTCATCTACCAACAGCCCCCTTGGACTCTCAGAGTTCATGTGCGTTGTCGCACGCACGTACTTTTAGCCGACGTCGCCGTTATCGTGAAGAACCGTTGCGGTACTCGCAATGGGAGGAGGATCGCTGATTAGCTCACTGATTTCACGCCGCCACCCCGCTGCGCTACCCACGGTCGAGGAGTTCCAGACGACGTCGACATTTCGCCGTTCAGACCCGATTTCCGCTTATTGGACGGCATCACGAGGTTGGTTTCCCTAACGAGTAGTAAAACCCACACCGTAGCTAATCAAACCCTAATCTAAAATTGATCAACTTGAATTAAATTTATTTTCAGCATATGTAAAACGTTGCCCACCGTAGGAAAGATCGACGAATGGACAAATTTTCTGTGCACATAGGATAGAATTGTCGGATAGGCTGAACGGATATTTTGACATGGGCCTGTTAGGGTAGCCACGTCCAACTTAGAGAAAAACCTAAATAGGAATTATTGAAAAACGCGACCTGACGCCGTCGCCGTGACCTGTTTCAGGCAGACTACCGTGGACGTGACGACTGGACGAGACGCCCCGAACAGACGACACACTTGCCACCGCAGGCAAGTGTATCCACTCGCACTTTTGGCCGTGCTTAGGCCTTAGTTTGTTAGAACTGTTAACTGTGAACAAAGAGAACCTGACGTGAAATGATAGCGTCCGGGACGTCCCTTGACGGCTCAGACTTGACGACGAAGTCTGAGCCTAACAACAACTTTTGATATCGTAGGACTATCTTGTGTGTGCGTGCGTGTGGACACCCTAGAATAACCTTTCATGTCTTGTCACGTCACGTCCCGTCTTGTACAGCCCAAAGGGTAATAGGGCACTCTCCGAGTGATCCCTTGTCGTGATACACAGCCCAGAGGGCAATAGGGCACTCTCCGAGTGATCCCTTGTCGTGATACACAACCCAGAGGGCAATAGGGCACTCGCCAAGCTAGAGCGAGTGATCCCTTGTCTTGTCTTGTCTTGTCATTTCTTGAATACTTGGGGTTGGGGTAGGGTTGAGCGTGCGCACGAGAAGAGGGTCTGATCCCTCTCGAACTGTATGGCGTGAACCCTTTCGTGTTACACTTGTCTTGTCTTGTCCCACCATGTTCTGACTTGTCTTGACACCTGTTTGGTTAGTCCCGTAGTTGGTAGCACACGTTACGATAACTACTTGTCACGTTTTACTTTCCTGCTGCGTTTACTCTCTTTTATTCCTCTATTATAACCTCATCATGCTAATCAACCAGTAAACCATTGTTAAATAATCGGTACACTTGCAGTAGAGTCTAACCCTCTTTTGTAGACTCTACCTGACGTACAGTTCCTTTCTTTTGGGTGTTGTACGTCAGGTGTCGAGCCAGAGTTCATGGACACGGCAGACTTACCAGAGTACGTGGAGCCCGAGGACGTCACCATAGAGTACGTGCTGACGAGGACCAGACCTTGAGGACTTTTCGGTCGCCACCTTCAGAGGTTACTACTTTTAGTTCGCTCTTTCGATAGTTTGTAGCCATGCTTAGGCTTTCCTCTCTTTAGACTTTTGTACTCGCTGGATATTATTTATATTAATGAATGCAACCTTCCTTCTGTACTTTCTGTTGTTTCGAACTTTATAAATGCAAGAACCTGAAAATTTTAAAACGGTACCCCTATAGACGCTTATTGGGTCCTAGCTTCTCAGCTCCGGCCTAAGCGGGCCTTGTCACGCTTCGCCTCCGTATTTTTGGGAAGCGGGGCATGACACCTCCACTGTCGCCCCCACAGCTCCACTACCCTCCACTTCCGTCACTCCATACGTGCGCCGCAAGAAATTACTGGTGCGTTCTCGATCACTCCCCCCACCATCCTCACCTACACCCATTCCCCCTTCATCCTCACCTACCCCCGTACCGCCACCACCCTCCTCCACATTGGTCGCCATTTCCCTCCCACTCACCGTCATCACCTCCACACCACCCATCATCGACACTTCCTCCACACCCACCGATCCATTACGTCGACCACTTTCTCCACTTCTCCGCACACCAGTCACCTCACCCACCCACACCGCATCCCCCACTTCTTCCGCCGAGGAGGACGAGGATTTTTCCTTTCCTGCTTTTTGATTTCTTTTTGTTTTCTGATCTCCCCCTTGCATATCTCTGCATATTCATGATCACATCATTTCACTAGCTTTGTCACGTCTAGCTTGGGGAATGTCAAATTTTTATTTGTGCTGTCGTGTGATGTTTTCTTCGTGTGTTTGTTTTATATGTTGTGTCGTGTGATTCTCTACTTTCATTTTTGTTTATATGTCGTGTGGTGTGATTTTTATTTTTATTCTTCTTTTCAGTTTCATTTGTGTGTTTTTCTTGTTTTTCATGTCTTTTTGTGTCGGTGCGCATTCTCCCCCATTTTCATTGCCCTCCCGTATTCACTTTTATTGTATTGAGGGCAATACAAGCTTCAGCTTGGGGGAGTCACACTTTGTGCGTCAATTGCGTCTTTTTCTTCATTTTTGAGTCGTTTATCTCCGTGCTTTTCTTTTTCTTTTTTTTCTTCCTTTTTATCTCTTTCTCCTAGAAATGAACCCTATGATGAATTGCCACAAAAATCACACACACACCTAGCACGGCTTCGTTAATCACATTCACTAACCCTAGGAAGCTGAGTCCTCTTGCATTTCATGCATCGTGGGTCCACTTAGCTTTTATGTGAGTTGTGTGTCGTGCCTAGCTGTTTGGTGTGCTTCTACTTTGTGATTTTGTGTTATATACCTGTCCAGGAATGACCCCTAGATTATCATGCTTCGATTTGAATATGCGGTATTTGCTTCTCCTATCTGCTTCTGTATGCATGAATATATATATATTGTATGCTTCATTTCGCATGTGTCGGGATTCCACAGTTAGGACTAGGATAACCCATTTTAGCCTATGCTCTGGTTAGCGAAATATCTCCCTTGCCCAAGTGTTTAGAATCTGACTTCTTTTTTGTTTTACTTAGTGCAAATCCCCTTGTCGTGTACCGTTCTCCCACTTGGGAGAGTACACATGTATATATCCCAAAATCCAAAAATCTAAAAAAGAGAGAAAAGAAAAACCAAAAAGAAAAGAAAAGAGAAAAGAAAAATATATACATATGTATAGCCAAAAAAATCCAAAAAATACGTATATCCAAAACCAAAAAAAATGTGTGTGAATATTTCCCTACCTATCGGGAATAAAGGGAAGGCGAGAATTTGCACCGAGTGTTCTACTCCACATCATCTCAACCCCATCGCTTTCGAAAACACTTGGAATAGGGAATTTCTAGCTATTACCTAGGCAATAATGAGGCGATGCCCGAGTCCCTAGCTGTGGAGTCCCTGACACATGACACGTTTCTATTCTCATACTCTTCTCATGCATGCTTGAGCTATATATTCACCACTTATTTCGAATCGAATCGATATTTGGGTCATTACTTGGATTTGAGTATATGGAGCTTATTGCACGATGTAGATAGTGACACCAACTAATAGCACACGACCACACTCACTCGTGTTTCACGGCGTGGACCCACGGCACTTGTCTGGACTAGTATTCCTTGGTTTAGTGATGTGATCTGGCGTTTTCTTGCTTGGTGTGTCGTTTTCGGTTTTGTTGGCCCTGACGGGCGATTTAGGATTTAGAGTTCTCTTCTTTCTCCCTTTCTCTCTATTTTCTCCCTCCGATCTCCTACTCTCGCTCGTCTTCCTCGAGGATGAGGAAGGGTTCAGCTTGGGGGATTTTGACGTGCGTTTATATTTTATATATTCACGCACGTCTTCGTTTGTGTTTTTCCGCTATTTTACGCCGTCTTGTATTCGTTTTCTCATGTTTTCTTGTTTTCTTTCACTTTTCCGTGTTTTTGTATGTTTGCTGGAGTTTGCCGGCATAGGGGACATAAAACGACGATATCATGAGTCCCCGGAGCAACAGGAGGAGTCACACGTGATCCATGGGGTCAAACGACGAAGATCGCCATCTTTCAGCCCCCACCCGATCGGTTGGATAGGCCAACCGATCGGGTGATGCACGCGTGCACGACCCGGTTAGCCACTGAAGAAACGAATGTATCAACCGACCGGGTCGTCGACCGGTTCAACCCGTCTGTTCTCTCTGGAAATTGGAGCTGAAGCTCAACCGATCGGGTGATCTTCACCCGATCGGTTCACCTGTAGCCGTTTCCTCGAAGAAGATGACCCGGAGAGCTCACCCGATGGCCGGCTGACCGTGCCAAAACTTCCGAAGTCTCTGTCTTTTTGGGCAGCAATTCCAACCGATCAGGTGATCTATCAACCGATCGGTTCACCCGACGATGCTCAAGATGCAAACGACGAGCAGCCTCCTCCAATCGACCGTGTCATCTGGCCGGGTGAAATTTTGAAGATTGCTGCCGAAGTTCGCAGCAGGTCACCCGATCGTGTGATTCTTCACCCGATCGGGTGATGTCATTTTCTATATATAGAAGACTAGGTTTCCAGAAAACAGAGAGTTGTTATTTTTGTTGTTTTTTCTCTCTCTTGACGGCTGTAATTTTCTAGAAATTTGTAAGTTGTCTGATCTTTACAAAACTTTAATATAATGTTATTTGCATTGCTCTTACTACTTTTCAATCGCCTGATCATGCTTTTAATGGTCGATTTTTATTTAGATTGCTTTTTAGTAAATATGTGTGAGTAGTTCCCAAATCTGGGATTTTGGTGGAAACCTCTCCGTGGGTTCTCCCCGATGCGTCCATAGGACTAGGAAATCGATAAGGATTAGGAATCTATCGGTTACGCGGGGTGTTTCACTGTTATCGGCGGGAAAAAGACCGCCTTTGACCGTTGGGCCAAGGGGAAATAAACTTGGCGGTTGACTCCCTAGCCATAGCTCACGCCCTTAGCGTAGACGTCGAATCCTAGCGCGTGGGAGCGGCAGGATGAGATGTCGGGAGTTATCGTTGTGAGCTTAGTGCTCCCAGTGTCGGTCAGTGTTAATGGACTTGGGAATGCCCACTGACCGAACCTGGGTAGTCCGGGTATCATCCTGGGCACCGACCGGAATATCGGGCCTATGGGATGCCGGTATCACTCTTAGAGGCAACGTCTCACCATTAGACCCTAATTCCGATCGTTATCCTACCCGTAGGCTGCATTGGCGAGAATCGCACGATATGGTGGAAACCGAAGTCCTGGGTTTCCCTTTATATTGTTTATTCCCCGCATTCTATTTTCTGTGACAAACCATCATCCGATTCGGGCTAGCTCACCCATGGGGTGAATCCGGTCCTTTCTGACACAAGCACAACCACGCCTCCCTGAGTTCGACCCCTAAGCCACACTACAACACCGTGCGCTTGCGGTTATAAATATTTAAATCTAACTCCCCCAATCATATATTGCACACATGCCACACTTGCATGAATACACAAACGTGGGGGATGTCAGACTCCCCCAAGCGAAACTTGCATTGCCCTCAATGCAATAAAAGTAAATACGGGAGTGCAATGAAAATGGGGGGAATACGCACCGACACAAAGAGAATGAAAAACAAGAAAAACACACAAACGAAACTGAAAAATAAAGAAAAAGAAGGAAAAAGAAATACAGAAAATAAAAGATAGAAAATCACACCACATAACATATATAAACATGCACACCACAACGAAAAACACGACATCACACACAAAATTCGAATTCCCCCAAGCTGGACATGACAATGCTAGCAATATGATATGATCATAATGATGCAGAAATATGCTAGTGGGATGATCGAAGAAGAAAAAGAGATCAAAAAGCAGGAGAGGAACTGTCCTCGTCCTCCTTGGCAGAAGATGGAGGGGTGTGGACGGGAGAGGTGATAGGCGTGCGGAGAAGTGGAGACAGAGGTGGATGGATGGGTGTGGCGGAGGTGTGGACGATAGGTGTAGTGTCGGAGGTAGTGGGAAATGTGGGAAGGAAGGCGATCACGGTGGTGGTAGATGGGGTAGATACGACGATGGGAGAGGATGGTGGGGAAGTGATCTCGAGCGCACCTGCAATTTCTTACGGCGCATGTATGGGGGGAGGGAAGTGGAGGGTGGCAGAGGTGGTGGGTCAGAAACAGTGTGTGGAGAGGAAGTGGTGAGAATGGAAGTGGTGGTGGGAGGGGATGATCACCTAGGGGGTGATGGATGTGGTGATGAATGTGATGGGGGAGGTGATGAATGAAATGGTGGAGATGAAGATAGTCGAGGAGGTGAAGGGGTGTGGACGGGAGAAGTGGGTGGAGGGGGACCGTAAATGTGAGTGAGGTGGCGGAGTATGGTGGACACTTCCTCTCTAGCGCGAGGAAACGTGGGTGCGAGAAGATAGAAGAGGAAGGGTCCGGGGGGCAGAGGATGAAGCGCCAGCGAGCAGTGAAGCAAGCTCAGCCGCGAGAGCGAGGTGAGCAGAGGTGGCTCCGAACGGAAGAAGTAGTGGCTGGACGGGAAGTGGAAGTGGTACCAGCGGCAGTGGTCATGCCGGCACCAGAGGCTAGGCATAAGAGGGCCTCAGTGAATGCCTCAGAAATGATAGGGCCAGAAGCCAGGGTGGCACTGTTGGGGCCAGCCCCGGGATCTCCTCGGGACGCAGGTATGTCCTGCTCGCCTAAGTGAGCGGTAGGGGGAAGGTGATCTGGGTGCGCCCGGGATAATGAACGAAAGACGTAACCTCCCTAGAAACTCAGGGTCTAGAGGGAATGACCAATCTGCCACAAGCTGGTAGACATACGAGCAGGGTTGGGCCGAATGGTGTAAGAAGCAGGGGGTGACCGTAGTAGAAGGTGAAACGACCGTCGGGTCGAGGCCTGATCATATGAGTGTGCCGCAGGACATCAAGATCTAGACGTGTAGGTCCTGCGACAGAAGGCAAATCTCGGGGGATGACGATATTGTACTGGGGATATGAAGCTATGATGGTAATAAGGCCCCCGCAATAATACTTGCCCTTGCCGACGCGGTTAATCTCAAGTAACTTGTGAATAAGCCAAGCACCAGCATGAATGGAAATGCAAGGGGCCTCGAAGGCGATCCCGTCGTCACCACGAATAAAATCAAATGTCATGGCCCACAAAATAAAAAGGTCAGGGATAGTCACGGTCCTGGACTCATCCCTAGGGAAGAATGTGCTAGATATGATTTGGTGGGCCAGACGAAATACGGGGTGAATGATGGAGGAGGCCTTGGCCTTACCTAGAGGATAATGATCGTGGAGGGTGAGGTGAAACCAAAATTGATCGACGTCGAAGTTGTGGTGATATTCGTAGGGACGAATAGCGTCGCCCCATAGAATGGGGTAACCGAAAATGTTATTGATAGTATTCAGGTGGGTGTGGATAGTTCGGTTTCAGACGCGGAAAATGACGATCAACCCAAACTCACATTTGAGGGAAGATAGGAATTCTAGTGTGAGGGCAGGGTAAGACGCCGCGTGGGCGTTCAAGAAAGCTATCCATCCTAAGTTAGCGAAGAGAGTCTCGACTTCGGAGAAAACTCCGAGATCGATAAGAGTTTGGGCGTGTGCAAACTTGGTGGAAAGGTGTGAACATGCGTCAAGTCTATTATAAAAATCTTTCTGTTCAAGACTCAAAAAATGGTAACCACGCAGTCCCATCATTGGGTCCTCCGGAGGGATAATTGGTTGGGGTTGGGTTTGTGTAGGCGGTGTAGGAGGAGGAAGTGAACTAGGTGGACGTGTGGACTTCCGTCTCTTGTGAGACGGCTCCTCCTCATGCATGATGGCTTTACCCTTATCTTTTTCCCTGGCCATGATAGTGTGTGATGCAAGTGAATGCAAGATATGACAAATGCCCACAATCAATGGCAATTGAGCAAAACAGTAGTACTAGGGCAAATGTAAGAAATAGAGATAGGGAATGAGTTTACCCAGTAGCGAAGACAATCCTTGCTCGTAATCACCCAATACAGTGCAATGAGGGAAGTGTGAAGCCGCGGCACGCCGTTCCAACAAAATTTGAAATTTTCGAAAAATGAGCGAATTAGGGCTATGGTTGCTGCGGATTTTGGGGAGAATGAGGATAGAGAGAGGGTAGGATTGATGAAGAGAGAGATTGCGGATGTGGGGAGATCGTTTGAGAGGGATTGTAGGTCGTTTGGGGGTGAAAGGTGGCCGGTTGAGAGGGGAGAAATCGAAATAACGGGAAAATTTGAAATCGGGTGAGAGAAATGAATCGGTTGAAGCGGGGGGGGGGGGGGGGTCTTTATAAGGTTTAGATGAACCGATCGGGTGAGACTTCACCCGATCGGTTGAGGCGATTTTCGAAAAAATCCGTTGGACGGCAGCTACAGGCAAACCGATCTGTTGAAATTTCAACCCATCGGTTGGCCGCTTCACAATTTTCCCGAGAGCATCCCCGACTTCACCCGGACATCCACCCGGTCAGAGCTCCAGATCAACCGATCAGTTGAATTAATCTCCAAATTTCCCAAGAGCTCTGCTCTTCTCACACGATCTGCCACCCGGTCTCAGCTTGTTCCAGCCGAGCGGTTCTCTGATGAACAGATATATGCCATTGTCAGGTATGTCACACCCGATCGGTTGAGGGCTCAACCGATTGGTTGGGGGCTTGTTTCCTGCAAATCATCAAAAAATAGCCTAAGTCTCTCGACGAAAGCTCCCGTTGCTGAATTTATTCAACCAAATAAGAAAAATAATCCTAAAAATAATCCTAAAAACAAAGACGAGGGTTTAGAACATGGGTTGCCTCCCATGAAGCGCTGTTGTTTAACGTCGTTTGCTTGACGCCCAATAGATGATTTTCAAGGAGGACGGGGGTGATGCCCAATGTTTGGCATCCCTTCAGATTTTGGAGTGGTGGTCCTTGGTGTTGACAGCGATGATAAGTAGACTTGCTCGACGATCCTTCCTCCGTTGATGTCTGGGGGTTTCTCCCTCACATTGGCTGCGACCGCCACTTTTCTTAAGATCCGGATCTCATCAGCGGTAAGCCCCATGGGCTCTTTCCCTTTTCTCCTCGTCGGAGCAGCTTTTTGGAATCTGGGAGGGGTCGTATGTGAGACACCTGCTTCCCGAGCAACTTCTTCCTTCTTCAAACCGTCATGCTCTTCAAGGTCCCCCAAGCTGTCGGGGGGGGGGGATTCCTTGAGAGAATTTCCCAGGCCCCAGCTTCTACTACTCTTTCCTCCTCAACGTCCAGCATATTGCAACTAGGTTCATCCAGAGGGTGCTTCATAGATAACCCCAAGTCAAATTCGACCTTCTGGTCGCCAACGTTAAGGGATAGCTTCCCTTTCTTCACATCTATCAGCACGCCCGTGGTAGCCATGAAGGGCCTCCCGAGGATGATGGGCGTATGAGTGTCTTCTGGCATATCCATCACAACAAAGTCTACCGGCACATGCACTCCGCTGACATCAACAGGTAGGTCGTCTATAATTCCCACCGGATATTTTACTGATCTATCAGCTAGTTGAAGGGTCATACCAGTGGGCTCCAGGTCTTCCATCCCTATCCTCCTATATAGTGACAGGGGCATCAGACTGAAGCTCGCTCCCAAATCCACGAGCGCCCGATGGATCTTCACTTTCCCAATCGAACAAGGAATAGAGAAGCTTCCCGGGTCCTTAAGCTTGGGCGGATTCGATCGCTGAATGAGAGCGCTACATTCCGCCGTGAGAACGACCTTTTCCTTTCTGGAACCCCTCGTCACCAAATCCTTTAAGAATTTCGCATAGGAAGGAATTGTCTCTATGGCTTCGAGGAAAGGGATCTGCAAGCTCAAATCCTTGACCATAACAAAGAACTTGCCGTATTTTTCATCAATCTTAGCTTTGGTAAGTCGTTGTGGAAAAGGCATAACGGGCTTAAATACTCTCAGGTTCCCCTCCTCGTTCTTCTTCTTCACTTCTTCAGAGACTCCCTCCAGAGTCGTAGTTTTTGGTGACGAAGCTCCGTTGTCATTATCTTTTTCAATTGGTCGCCCATCGACCAACGGAGCTTCAGGTTCCTTAGCGGGCACTCTTGTAGGAATTTGTGTCCTGCTTCTCAAGACGATAGCGGACACATTCGCATGATCATGCGTTAGTGCCAATGTCTGATTCGCCCCCTTAGATTTACTTCCGGTTGACCCAGCAATTGGTTTTGTGCCCTCTGAAGGTTCGCCACCTGTAACCCTAGCTAGGTTACTTGGTCGGTTAGAGCCCTCTGCCCCATCTCCAGCTTCAAGTTGATCTTCTCCTGGTTCGTAATATACTGGGTCAAGAGGGTCCCGACCGGGGAGATAACTCATTGCTGGCCATATGGCTACTGCTGTTACTGCATGGGCTGCTGGTTCCTAGGGGGTTACTGCTGGTGCATTTGTTGTGGCTGCTGCTATTGCTGATACTGCTGCTGTTGTTGCCGAGGCGGCAGATATATTTTCTGCTGCTGCTGCTGAGGCAGATGATATACTTGTTGCTGCTACTGCTGTTGTTGCTGATACGGCGCCCTGTAGCTCAAATTGGGGTGGTTCCGGTTATTGGGAGAATAAGCCGGATTCGAGCTAGTCCTTGGTGGATACGGCGCATTACCCGTCGGGTTGAAGAAAAGTGCGCTAGCATGATCCACTGGTGGTGAAATATCACCACCCTCGAAGTCTCCCGGGACTTCCGCTTCCACCACTGCTACTTGTTGGGTGCTGGCACCACCAGCTCCTACCATAAGTACCGAGATCTGGGTCGATAGCAAATCGAATTTGCTAGACAACTTGTCGACCTCCTCGACTCTATGAATGCCTCCAGATCTGGGCGTGGCACTCTCATCGCACCACCGATCATTGTTTGACGCCATGTTTTCTAAAATGTTACCGGCATCTTCTTCATTTCTCGACATAAAGGACCCCCCCCAGTCGCGGCGTCCATCGAAGATTTCAGGTCATCCCTCAACCCATTATATAATAGATTTATAATCCGCCACTTTGGAAGCTCGTGATGAGGGCATCTCCGCTGCATCTCTTTGTATCTCGTCCAAGCTCCGTGCAGGGACTCATGGCTGGCTTGGGAGAAGGAGGAGATCTCACTCCTCAGCTTCATCGTCTTCCCCGGAGGAAAGAACTTAGTCAAGAAAGCGTTCGAGAGTTTCTCTTAAGTATTGAAGGTGTTCGGGTCCTTTCCCCTAAGCCATTGCTTGGCTTTATCCTGCAGAGAGAAGGGGAATATCTTCAGTCGGATAGCTTCAGTCGTGACGCCATTAATCCTGAATGTGTCACACTTCTCAAGGAAGGAGTTCAGATGTTCAATAGGGCTCTCCATGGGTGCCCCAGAAAATTGATCCTGCTGGATCCACGTCACTAACGACGGCTTAGCTCGAAACTATGTGCCGTAATAGCCAGAGGTTGGATGGAGGAGGTGGACCCGATGGATGGCATCGAGTACTCCAGCAGGGACTTCTGGGGAGGAGTGTTCTCTCCCATGGCTTCAGCTTCTTCTCTTCTTCTCTTCTCTGCGTTCAAACGCCTCACGGTGGCGTTGATCTCCGGATCTAAAGGAATCAAGTCGTCGAGACTCCTTGTATTCCTGCGCATGCAAAATTACAAACACCCCATGAAGAAAGTATGGTATGGAAACAGATAAGAACAGAAAATAAAAATAGAAAATAAAAAAATGAAAGTGAAGAATGCGAAAATTATCGCGAGGTGAAGATGTGAGCTAGACTCAAGTGTTCAAATGGTCCTAAAATTAATAAGCACGTTGCCTCCCCGACAACGGCACCATAAAGCTTGACGTCCCCTAGTTTTTGAGCATAAAAGTGCAATAGGATTGGGGATACCAGATTTAAATATTTATACCGCAAGCGCACGGTGTTGTAGTGTGGCTTGGGGGTCGAACACAGGGAGTCGTGATTGTGCTTGTGTCAAAGAGGAACCGGTTCACCCTACGGGCGAGCTAGCCAGAACGATCGATGGTTGTCACGGAAAATAGACACGGAGGATAAACGATATAAAAAGAAACCTAGGACTTCGCTTTCCACCCTATCATGCGTTCTCGCTATTACAACCTACGGATAGGAATACGATTGGATTTAGGGCTTAGTGGTGAGACGTTTCCTCTAAGAGTGATACCAGCGTCCCATGGGCCCGAATTCATATCGATGCCCAGGATGATACGCCGGACTACCCGGGTTCGGTCGGTAGGCATTCACATGTCCATTAACACCGACCGACTCCGGGAGCAGTAAGCTCGCAACGATTATTCCCAACGTCTCATCTTGTCATTCCCACGCGCTAGGATTCAATGTCTACGCTAAGGGCGTGAGCTGTGGTTAGGGAGTCAACCGCCAAGTTTATTCCCCATTGGCCCGACGGTCAAAGGCGGTCTTTTTTCCGCCGATGATAATGAAACACCCCGCGTAACCATCAAAATTCCTAATCCCTATCGAAATCCTAGTCCTATGGACACATTAGGGATAAACCACGAAGGGGTTTCCACCAAAATCCCAGATTTGGGAACTACTCATAAATCATAGAGAAAAAGCAATCTAAATGAAAATCAGCCGTAGAAATCATGATCAAGCGATTGAAATGAGGTAGTAGCAATGCTATAAATATAGTATTAAAGTTTGAAAGCAATCAGAAGACTTACAGAATGCAATAAAATTCCAGCCGTCACCATACAAGAAAAAGACATAAAAAATAACAACTCCCGTTTTCTGAAACCTAGGGCAACTATTTATACAAATCGACGTCACCTGATCGATTGAAGCATCAACCGATCGGGTGAGCTGCTTGATGCTTCGGTCGTCGTCTTCGGGAGCTTCAACCGGACACTGAGGAGAGCGGGTGAAGTGAGCGGGTCTTCGATTGGAGAGATGCAGCATCAGGTGAACAGATCGGTTGAGTATTCAACCGATCGGTTGGAAATATCCCCAAAATGGCCGAGAGTTCTGTCGATTTGGCACGGTCAGCGAACCGTCGGTTGAGCTCTCCGGGTCGTCGTTTGGAAAATTCGCTTCAGATTAACCGATCGGGTGAGATGTCACCCGATCGGTTGGAATTCAGCTCCAAATGGCCGAGAGCTCTGTTGGATTGAACTGGTTGACGAACCGATCGGTTGAGCTACTCCTCACTCCAGCCTCCGTCCGGGTCAGACACGCGTGCATCACCCGATCGGTTGGCTGTGTCCAACCGATCGGTTGAGGGCTGAAAAATAGCAATCTTCGTCGTTTGACCCATGGATCACGCGTGACTCCTCCCGTTGCTCCGGGGACTCTTGATATCTTCGTTATATGTCCCCTACACTGGCAATCTCCTGCATTTACACAAAAACACCAAGAAGTGAAAGAAAACTAAAAATCACAAGAAAATGGGCATGGGACGACGGAAAACAATGGAATAACACAAATAAGACGTACGTGGATATATAAAATATAAACACACGTCAGTATATAATATGTATGAACTTATTTATGTATATGTTTTTATAGCCAGGGATGCATCAAGGTGCAACTAGTTTTCAAAGCAGTGTGCCACAGCAGCATGATCAAAGAAATTTTCCAATCAATTTACAAGCAGGAAGTGCCAGCAGTTTGCAACATCATGCTACAAGCAATGCTAAAGGAAATTCACAAGTAGGCAGTGCTAGCTCAGAATGTGTGCTAATGACTCATTTCATTTTAGATCAGAATCAACATTTTATTTCATTAATGATTAATTTGTCTTTGTACAGCTCCAATTAATGATCTTCTAATAACTTAATTTCTGTTAAATCTGTGTAGAACACTCAACTACACGGGTCTGCAGCTGCATGCAGACATGGAACTTAGAAGAAGAAAAAGTCATCTCATCAATTTTAGACTCCAGCTGTTCAGAGGCCACTAATGGAAGATGGGCTGTCTACAGAATTTCAGAGGGGGAGTAGAGAAGGAGAGCTGAATCCAGAATTTTAGATGCCAGATATAGAAGCAGTACAGACTCCAACAGCTTCAGTACATAATATGGTTTTATTCAACAAAAATGTTCATATATATAAATAGTAAAGGACTGTTGGTAGTAACGATATATGAACTTCGTGTTTGATGATAACAAACGTGTGTGGACGTTTTTAACGTGTGTGTTAAGTGTTTCAGGAATGGCAAAGCTTGTAGATAATCAATGGGAGACTTGGTCAAATGCAATAGGGATAAAGAAGCATTCTTCTTTGATTGAGTCATATCAATTGGTGCACAATTCAAATCTCAATAAAATCTATTTCAAATCACATATCCATTGCAAATCACCCTAGGAATAGGATTCCTCTTGATGCTTTCATCCGTAGCCATTGGATCTCTCTTGCCGAATTCATCCTAGCCCTTGATCTCTCCCCTTGCTGCAAAAACCCAAGAGTAACCTATACAAATAAGCAATCAAAGGGAGAAAAAGATGACGATCAAAAAATAAAAAAGAAAACTAGCAAATTCTCTCTTGGCCGCGACTTCATCAATCAGCCAAAAGTTCCAATAGGTCAGCCGCAAGGTTTTTTGCTAAAAACCCTCAATGCCAAAATCTTCAACATAAAAAAGAAAGGCCAATCTCCTTCTCAGCCGCAAGTTTTGACCAAGGAAAAGCTTCATAACATCAAGCCACAAATTTACTCCAAGGTGCAACAATCCATCCACAAGTTTTTGACCAAGGGACACAATTCAACATCATTCCACAACTTGATTATTGATTACTTCAGAACTTGCATGCCGCAACGTGGTGATTGATTGCTTCAGAAATTACATGCCACAACTTGAACTCCAAGCCACAACTTCCTGATTAATTGCTTCAGAGCTTGATGCCGCAACCTGTAGATTGACTCTAGACTTGGTACATGACGCAACTTGGTGATTGCCTAAATACTGGTGCTTGCCGCAACCTTAAGCTGCTAACTGTTGGGGACTTCAGAGGGGACTACTACTTGTCAGACGACTTCTGACCACGCGCTGAACGATAGAGACACCAACACCGTCACAAACTGAGCGATTCTAAACTCTAGACTTTATTATATTTGTGATGTTTGTGTTGTGATCTTTGTAGAACTTTTTATTATCTTTTTGGGGACTTGTCTAGTTGGGACTAGCCAAGGAGAGAGCTTATACTAGGATTGTTATCGTTTAGCACTTTGGTGAGTGTAGGTATTGAGGGCCAAGTGATTGTAGAGTGGATACTCTAGCTACAGGTTGTACTAGTAACTTTAATAATCTAGTATTTTCTTTGGGGATGGACGTAGGTCGTTTGGACGACCGAACCAGGGTATATCGCCTATGTATGCTGTAACTGCTATACTTTGCTCTGAGTCTAATTATCTATGCTTTATCTGCCTGTGATTTCGTGTGGGTTGCACAAATATTTTTATAAGCCTATTGACCGCCCCTCTAGGCTTAGATCCAGATCCAATAATGGTATCAAAGCCAGTTTAGAGGATATATCCTAGTTGATTATGAATATGAATATGTCTGATTCTGCTTTTGCTAAGGGTCACTCCATTTCCCGTCCCCCTAAGTTCAATGGTGTTGATTTTGCTTATTAGAAAACTAAGATGAGGATATACTTAGCTTCAGTTGATTATGATGTTTGGAACATTATAGAGAAAGGCTATAAATCTCCCACCATTAAAATTGAAGATACTGAAATATTAAAACTAGAAGATAAGTGGGACGATACTGATAAAAACGATTTTCTCTGAATAATAAAGCTATGAATGCTCTGATTTGTTCTTTAGATAAATTTGAGTATAACCGTATATCTCAATGTCAAACTGCCCAAGAAATTTGACATACGCTGGAGGTGATTTATAAGGGCACATCACAGGTGAAGGAGTCTAGGCTTGCATTACTCAACATTGAATATGAAAGCTTTCGCATGCTTCTGTCAGAGTCAATTAAGGAGATGTTTACGAGGTTCATAGACATCGTCTACAAATCTACCTCTCTTAGAAAGCCGTACTCAAGTCTGGAGCAAATCTAAAAGATCTTGAGAGAGCTGCCTAGTACATTCCGTCCTAAAATTACAGCTATTAAGGAAGCAATGGATCTATCGTAGATGAAAGTGGAAGACCTGATAGGGAACCTGATGTCTCATGAGTTGGAGCTGCAGAGCCTTGAAATTAGAGAGAAAGATGAATCAAGACTTTAAAGGCACTAGCCCTTCAGGCTAAGGAGGATGAAGGTGGAGATGAGGAGGAAGCATTCTTGGTCAGAAGCTTCAGAAGATATATCAGAACTGGCAATGGGAGATCAGAGATGCTAAAAAGGTTTAATTGTTCTAAATCTACTTCTAATAATAAATCCTCTGAGCAGCCTACTAATGATCCTGTTATTTGTTATAAATACAGAAAGCAGGGACATTATATGAAGCAATGCCCATAATCAAAGAACAACGATGCGGAGCAAAAATGAAAATATATAGTGTTGACATGGGATATGGACAGTGAAGATGAATCACAAGAGGAAGTTGTGCACACCTCCCTCTTCTTGATGGGAGAGCTAGATGAGGTAAAATCTTGCACCAAGGCTCAACTTATGTCTACTTTAAAGAAATGCAAGAGGAAATTCAATGCTTAGGATCAACTGCAGAGAGACTTTAATACAAAGTAGACAAGTTTAAGAATTCTAATTTTGAATTGCAACAAGACAATTATAACATGTCTCTTGAAGTTCATGAATTGAAAGAAAAGCTTACTGCATGCAATTCTATTATTAGCTCATTGAAAAAAGGAAAATCTAGCATGCCTGAGAAAAATGAATGTCTTAATTGCTCCGTTTTGCTTAAAGATGTTAGCATGTATAAACAAGATATGATCAAGCTAGACTGAAAAAGAATGCCTTAATGAGAAGATGAGCATGCTAAGCAACGATAACAAAGAGCAAGAAAAGAAGATGGCTAATTTTAGAAAGAGTGAGGAAGAGAACAAAAAGTCCTCTATCAGTAAATGTACCATGCTGGTTAATGAGAATATGTATTTAAAATCTAAAATATCTGATCTTGAAGTGTCTATTAAAAAATTTGTTGTTGGAAAGTATCCATTAGACATTATTCAAGAAAATCAGATACATGGTAATAATAGGCGTGGTTTGGGCTATGGAAATAAAATTGATGATAGGCCAAGAATTAATAGAAAGAATAAAAAAGAAACTGGTGTATGAAGGAATTTGTTTGCTAAATGTTATACATATGGTGGTGTTGGTCATGCTTATTATAATTGCAAGTATAGGAACACGAACATTAAATTCAAACAAATTTGGGTTCTAAAAGGTACAATGACTAACATTAGTAAACCTATTTGGATTCATAGGTCACATGTATCATGTTCTTCTTATGTGTAGGTGCATGGCACGGCTAAGGGACAACGGTGTGAGTGGTACTTAGACTCTGGCTACTCAAGACACATGACATGTGATAGCGAAAAGTTCCTTAGCCTTGTAAAGCATGATGGAGGAAGTGTTACTTTAGTGGACAATGGAAAATGCAAGGTAATTGGTAAAGGTGTTGTAGGTAATGACACCTTTCAGCTTACAGATGTCCTTTGGGTTGACAAGCTTAAACACAACCTCATTTCTATTAGTCAGCTGTGCGACAAAGGTATGTAAGTAGAATTTAATGCAAAAATTTGTAGAATTATTGATGGCTCCACAGGTGACACTATTATTACAGCAAATAGAAAAAACAATGTTTATACTCTTGTGATTGAAGAACTAACTGTTTCTAAATGCTTACTTGTAGGTGAAGAGGAGGCCACACTATGGCATAGACGATTAGCACATGCAATCGTGGGATTGCTAACGAAGCTTGAAAATAAAAATCTGGTAAGAGGACTACTGCATCAGTCATACTAAAATGGTAAGTTGTGCGTGGCATGCACGAAAGGTATGCAAACTAGATCTAATTTTTCTAGCATTAATGAAGTTGCCACCATACGTATATTAGAATTGGTGCACATGGATTTATTTGGTCCCATAGACACTGCTAGCCTATGAGGTAAAAAGTATTGTTTAGTATTGGTTGATGATTACTTTAGATACACATGGGTTTACTTCCTAGACAAAAAATCAGACTCATTTGATAATTTTCAAAACTTTTGCATACAAGTTTCTAATGAGAAAAATTCTTCCATTATAAAAATTAGAAGCGATCATGGAGGTGAGTTTGAAAATGCTATTTTTGAAAATTTTTGTCTTGAAAAAGGAATTTTACAAGAGTTCTCTTCTCCTAGAACACCTCAACAAAATAGGGTGGTCGAAAGAAAGAACCGCACATTAAAAGAGTTGGGTAGGAGTATGCTAAATGAATACCGTTTGCCTATGTCTTTTTGGGCTGAGGCCATTAATATTGCTTGCCATGTGTGCAATAGAGTTATGCTTAGACCTTTACTAAATAAAACTTCTTAAGAACTATGGCATGGCAATACTCCGAACATTTCTTACTTTAGAGTTTTTGGATGCATGTGCTATATACTAAATACTGTTGATCAACTTGGCACATTTGAATCCAAATCAGATGAGGGAGTGTTCGTGGGATATTCAGCGAGGAGCAGAGCATACACGATATATAATAAACATACTCTTACTATTCTTGAATCTATACATGTTAAATTTGATGAATCTGATATAAATTCTTTGGATTGCATGCAGAACGAAGAAGAGAAAAATGTAGAACATCAAAGCATTCCAAGGAATAATGAGGAGCAGCTTGAAAGACAAGAGGAAACTGAAACTGGCACGGAAGAAATACAAGATGAAGCAGTTATCAGAGAAGAGCTGAAATTCAATCCAACCCACCCATCCGCCTTGATTATAGGTGAGCCTACGACATGTATTTGCACACGTTCCTCTATTAGAAATCTTTGTGCTCTATATATTTATGGTGATTTTATTTCTAAAATAGAGCCTAAAAATATTGAAACTGCTTTAGAAGAGGAAAGTTGGGTTTTGGCCATGCAAGATGAATTGAACCAATTTGTTAGAAATAATGTTTGGAAACTTGTGCCTAGACCTATCGATTATCCTGTTGTTGGTACTAAATGGGTGATTAAAATTAAGCATGATGAATCCGGTAATGTTATTAGAAATATGGCTAGGTTGGTAGCTAAAGGTTATAATAAAATTGAACGAATTGATGTGGATGAAACTTTTGCACCAGTTGCTAGGCTTGAGTTCATTTGAATCTTGCTAGTTTTTGCAAGTTATAAAGGGCTCAAACTGAAACAAATGGATGTAAAAAGTGCTTTTCTTAATGGCTACCTAAAAAAGATGTATTTGTTGAGCAACCCCGAGGTTTTGAAAGTCATAATTTTCCAAACCATGTGTATAAATTAGAAAAATCTTTGTATGGTCTTAAGCAAGCTCCATGAGCTTCGTATGACCGTCTAAGCACATATTTGTTTGAAAATGATTTTAAAACGGGGAGTGCTGACAATACATTATTCTTGATGCATGAATCTGATGATTTTCTCATTGTGCAAATATATGTTGATGATATTATTTATGGTTCTACTAATGATCTTCTATGTCAAAAGTTTGAGAAAGTCATGCAGGATCAGTTTGAGATGAACCTTGTGGGAGAGCTGAAATATTTTTTGGGGTTTCAAGTAAAGCAAGAAAAAGATGGCATCTTCATTTCTCAAACCAAATACATTAAGGAGCTTCTGAAAAAGTTTGGTATGGAGAAGCCTAAAGAAATTGGAACACCAATGAGCTCCACTGCAAAAATGGACAAAGATGAACAAGGAGTCGACGTGGACCAAAAGCTATATCGAGGTATGATTGGTTCTTTGTTGTACTTGACTGCTTCTAGGCCTGATATAATGTTTGTTGTATGTTTGTGTGCACGCTTTCAAGCCAACCCAAAAGAGTCTTATTTAAAAGACATTAAAAGGATATTTAGTACCTAATTAGTACTCTTAGATTAGGCCTTTGGTATCCTTCTGGTGGTTCTTTTGATTTGTTGGGTTATTCAGATGCCGATTATGCGGAAAGTTTAACTGATAGAAAGAGTACTAGTGGTACTTGCTTCATTCTAGGGCACTCTTTAGTTTCATGGTCTAGCCGTAAGCAAAATAGTGTTGCATTATCCACTACTGAAGTAGAGTACATTGCCTTAGGCAGTTGCTGTGCTCAAGTATAATGGATGATGCAAATATTGTCTGACTACGGACTAGCTCTAAAAAGAGTCCATCTTATATGTGACAACAAGAGTGCCATAGATCTCTTTAATAATCCTGTACACCACTCTCGTACTAAACATATTGACGTAAGACACCATTTTCTTAGAGATCACCTTACTAAAGAGGATGTGTCTGTTGAGTTTTTCCCACGGAATCACAACTTGCAGACATATTCACCAAACCTTTAGATGAGAATCTCTTTTGTCTTCTTCGACTTGAGCTTGGTATTATTGATAAAAATTAGTACGAGATTTCAGGTTTTCTGTGTGCTTGAAATTTTTTGTGTATGCTAGTATTTGCTTTGTTATGTGTGTGCTAGTATCTAATGTTTTCTTTAGTTCTCTATTAAAAACTGAAAAATATATATATAAAGGGTGCTTCATATGTCTCTTAATTTTGAATCATTAAAGAAGTATTCATGAATGATTTTCATATCCATGCAGAAATTGTTGTATTATCGCTATTGCTACATGCGCATGTTCAACTTTTAAATATTCATGACATGTTCAATGACTCAAATACCTTGGTTTCAACACATACACTTTCACTTCCACATGTATTAAATACTGTTGCACATTTGGATATATCTTTTATAAAATTTGGAATGTGAATGTAGGAGGAAAACTTAACTGAAAATCTAAGAGATATGATATATCTTGCCATGGATAAAAATTGAGCAAAAAATGAATTTATAAGTATAAAAATGAAAAAGAAGGATAATTTCTCCGTATGAAAAATGGATACAATCCTTGGTAATGGTATTATCCACGAGTATCCAACATAAGCTTTATGGGTAAACTTTAGCATTGGTGTTTGTACTCGGCAAGCAATGCCACCCCACATTTAATAGTCCTCATAGGCCATGTTTTGGATGTGGTATCTTGAACTTATTTTTAATGAGATGGGGAAAAATCAATCCAAGGTGATGTGATGCTATATGGAAAATGTGGAATGGTTATGGTTGAATTTCTTAAAAGTTCTCCTTATGTGCTCCAATTTTAATCATCACACTTACACGTTGGTGTCGAAGTCTTTGTTGCTTAATTTCATTGGAATTGACTTGATTATTCTATGATAGTATACATGCAATTGTTAGTAATGGTTAATAATGCTCTCTTTTTTGCATGCTATATGTTATTGCGTGCGTGTTTCAACTTTCGATGATAACAAAAGGGGGAGAATAATTTGAGTTGCATATGTGAATGATATGAATGTGGGTAATGTGAATGTGGATATTTGTTCAAGGGGGAACAAATATAGGGGAGCATGCATATTGTTAACTTTTCACATCGTTGTTTGCACATCATAATATATCATTGCATATCACCCTCTATCGTCACACTTTCACATTGACTAATTGGAAATTTATTGCTCAAATTTTATACTTAGTTTGTCATCATCAAATGGGGGAGATTGTTGGTAGCAATGATATAAGGACTTCGTGTTTGATGATAACAAACGTGTGTGAATGTTTTTAACGTGTGTGTTAAGTGTTTCAGGAATGGCAAAGCTTGCAGATAATCAATGGGAGACTTGGTCAAATGCAAGAGGGATAAGGAAGCAATCTTCTTTGATTGAGTCATATCAATTGGTGCACAATTTAAATCTCAATAAAATCTATTTCAAATCCCATATCAATTGCAAATCACCCAAGGAATATGATTCCTCTTGATGCATTCATCCCTAGCCATTGGACATCTCTTGCCGAATTCATCATAGCCCTTGATCTCTCCCCTTGCTACAAAAACCCAAGAGTAACATATACAAACAAGTAATCAAAGGGATAAAAAGATGACGGCCAAAAAATAAAAAAGAAAACTAGCAGATTCTCTCTTGGCTGTAACTTCATCAATCAGCCAAAAGTTCCAATAAGTCAGCCGCAAGTTTTTTGCTAAAACCCCTCAATGCTGAAATCTTCAACATAAAAAAGAAAGGCCAATTTCCTTCTCAGCCGCAAGTTTTGACCAAGGAAAAGCTTCACAACATCAAGCCGTAAATTTTCTCCAAGGTGAACAATACCAGCCGCAAGTTTTTAACCAAGGGACACAATTCAACATCATGCCACAACTTGATGATTGATTACTTTAGAACTTGCATGTCGCAACATGGTGATTGATTGCTTCAGAAATTACATGCCACAACTTGAACTCCAAGCCATAACTTCCTGATTAATTGCTTCAGAGCTTGATGCCGCAACCTGTAGATTGACTCTAGACTTGGTGCATGTCGCAACTTGGTGATTGCCTCAATACTGGTGCTTGCCGCAACCTTGAGCTGCTGACTGTTGGGGACTTCGGAGGGGACTACTTCATATCAGACGACTTCTGACCACGCGCTGAATGACAGAGACACCAACACTGGCACAAACTGAGCGATTCTAAACTCCAGACTTTATTATATTTGTGATGTTTGTGTTGTGATCTTTGTAGAACTTTTTAATATCTTTTTGGGGACCTGGCTAATGATCACTCCATATTTTACACCCTTTTTCTGCATGTTTGCATGCCACTTTGATCGCTCATATCGCGTTTTTCACGATTATTCGACAATATTGCGATGCTTTTCATGATTTCTTGTTTTTGTCGTATTTCAGGAGATATAGAGCGTTTCGGAGTGATTTTGAGATCAAGAGGATTTGCACCCGCTCTGGAGTGTCACCCAAGACTCTTTTAAGGGCTATTCGGCGATGGAAGACGAGTGGAAGAGGAAGGAACTTCGTATGAGCGACGAGGAAGCGAAATGATGAAGATTGGGCATCTACAACATGTCACTCGGCCAAGTGAAGCACTCACTCGGCCGAGCAAGAAGACAACTCGGCCGACCAGACCGGACACGCACCACAGAAGGAAATCAGTGTGCACTCGGCCGACTGATGATAGTCCACTCGGCCGAGTATGGAGATCCCCTCGCACGAGTGGCATGGGAAAATCCACCCATCGAAGGAGCCGACTTATTGGAATCCGTCAGTCGATTGAGGGTTCCGACTTGACCGAGTACCGAATGCCCCTCGGCCGAGTGGGTAAAGCCACTCGGCCGAGTCACTTTCGAAGACAGACCCCTGAAAATCCCCGACTTACTGTAAATGTACAGGGTTTGTCACTCGACCGAGTGACATTTGTCACTCGGCCGAGTGAGCCGCTCCGCCTGCTGCGTAAAGTGCGATTTCTGGGCTGCGCAGGGGCATTTTTGTCACGATTTTCTGGGCGATTTTGAGGGGTATTTAAACCCAGTTTTTGCCCTAGTTTAGAAGGACTTTTTGATACTTTTTAGCAGCCTTTTTGAGAGCTTTTTAGATCATTAGATTTAGTCTTTTTGGAGAGATTAGAAAGGCTACTTTTGTTTGATGCTATTGGATTCTCATTGGTTTGTCTCTCTTCTTATCAAAAACCCAATTTTTGTTGATAATTTCTCTATTGCAATGAATTGTGTTGATTGTGTTATTGATTTTCTTATGAATTGCATGACGATTAGTGAGTAGTTTTATCGTCTTAGGGCGTAGGGATGAACCCTATAGACCCTATTTCTAAATTGTGATGAATTGGTGAACTTCTTGCTAGAATTGATTAGGGTTAGGTTGGGATTGATAAATTACGGATAGCTAGGGATTCATATCGATTGGGATTTGCAAGAGATTGGGTCCCAATTGATAGGAAGCCCTAGAAATTCGATTTAGATTTACGATTGGACTCCTCTAGGATTGGTTTGCAAGATATTGGACCAAGGCTAGGGTTTTCAATCGTAATTCTATACCAATACCCGTTTGCAAGAGATTGGACCGGTAGGAACTATCTCACCCTAGGTCGTAGCTCGAGTTTGCACGAGAGTGGGCTCGAGATACGATTGAACGATGATGTTGTTCTTCACGCTAGTGGCTCATGTTAGGGTTTGCAAGAGATTGGGCCCTATCATAGGTTCACTATAGACGGGCAATAGCACGAGAGCGTGAGCTTGGTTCTACATTTAGTTGCGACTAGTTCACCTAAGATTCAAGTCTAGCAATGATGAAACCTACGAATCACAACGATGAGTTACGGTCCGTAGCAGGGATTCCCTATCACTAGGCATTTTATTTTATTGATATTTCCATCGACATTTGAACGATTGTGACCATTTCACCCCGAATTATTCTCGACCATTTTGATAGCTAGGTTATTGGAAAGAGACACTGTCATTGTTCCTCCCTGAGTTCGATGCGTGTGTATCCTGGGGCGCGATCAAGTTTTTGGCGTCGTTGCCGGGGAGACATTTGACGGTTTTTAATTTTGATCACCCTGTTATCTCTTACCATCTATCCACCTTTCTTTCTTTATTTTTTCTTATTGACTCTGTTTGTTGTCCAATTTGCTTGCTCTCCCAGAATTCTCCATGAGATCTTGACAGGAACATGGGAGCCGCAATTTTGATGACTAAGTCTAGCCCGGGGGACGATGATTCCTTCGCGAACCCTCTTAGAGAACTTGTTGATGAGGTTCATGCACAGGGGCATTCGCCGTTGATGTCAAGGACCCCATTGAGCAACAATTTGCTATTTTTGTGATGGATCGAGTCTCCCCGGAAGGGACTATCGTCAGAGTTGATGTGAGAGACTACTAGTTATATTTTGAAAGCGGCGGAGCATGCATCGAAGAGTACAACGCTTCCGAGAAGTCCATTGGTCATGCTGAGATTCATGGAAGTACACTTTACAACCCTTACTCTTATATTTATGAACCTACTGACGCATATATTGATCTCATGTTTGTACCGGAGCACGATGGTGATCCCATCGATGCCCATGCGGAGTTGTGCAGCGTTTATTCTGATGCGCCGTCCTCACCAAGAAGTGAATCTGAGTCTGCATGGGGAAGCCCACTCAAAGAGCAGGAACTAAACCCGGATGTCGCAGAATAGGTCGAGCTTCTACAAGGAGAAAAAGTGGAGGGTACAGTGCCACCTGAGGTAGAGCTTAAACAATTACCACCAAATCTAAGGTACACTTTCTTGGGTAATAAATTGACATATCATGTTATTGTTAATGACCACCTCAACCATGATCAACTAGAGAGACTCTTAGATGTCCTTAGGAGTCACAAGGATGTGCTTGGCTACACCATCTCTGATCTTAAGGGAATAAGCCCTAGGCTTTGCACGTATAGAATCCACTTGGAAAACACTGAAGCCACCTCCATAGAGCCTCAAAGGCGGTTGAACCCTAACATGAAGGAGGTGGTTAAGAAAGAGATTCTTAAATTACTTGAAGCCGGTATTATCTATCCCATCTCTGACAACCGGTGGGTTAGCCCCGTTCACGTCGTCCCGAAAAAAGGGGGGATGACCGTTATAAAAAACGAAAAGGGAGAACCCATTTCTACGCGTACCGTCATGGGATGGAGAATGTGCATTGATTATAGGAAATTAAACAAAGCCACCCGGAAAGACCATTACCCATTGCCCTTCATTGATCAAATGCTTGAGCGTCTTGCTAAACACAAATACTTCTGTTATTTGGATGGCTATTCGGGATTCTTTCAAATCCCCTTGCATGAAGACGACCAAGAAAAGACCACTTTCACATGTCCTTATGGTACATATGCCTATCGTAGGATGCCCTTTGGACTTTGCAATGCTCCCGCCACTTTTCAAAGGTGCATGACATCAATCTTTTCCGATTACATTGAAAATATTATGGAAGTCTTCATGGATGATTTTTCTGTGTATGGAAGTGAGTTTGATTCTTGTTTGGCTAATCTTACTAAAGTCCTCGAACGATGCCAACAAAACAACCTCACTCTTAATTGGGAAAAATGTCATTTTATGGTCACCGAGGGGATAGTACTTGGGCATCTTGTGTCCTCTAGAGGAATTGAGGTTGATAAGGCGAAAGTTGAGGTAATCGAAAAACTCCCTCCTCCCATTAATGTAAAGGGCATTAGAGGCTTCCTTGGTTATGCGGGGTTTTACCGCCGCTTTATCAAGGACTTTGCCCTAATTGCCCGACCCCTTACTTCCTTACTTGCTAAAGATGCCCCCTTTGTCTTTTTAGGAGAGTGTTTGCAAGCATTTAATACGTTGAAGGAAGCGCTCATATCCGCCCCCATCATACAACCGCCGGATTGGAGCCTTCCCTTCGAGCTTATGTGTGATGCAAGTGACCAAGCCATTGGAGCGGTGCTAGGACAAAGGAAAGACAAAAGGCTTCATGCTATATTCTATGCTAGCAAAACATTGGACGATGCGTAGAAAAATTATACTACCACCGAGAAAGAGCTTTTAGCGATAGTCTACTCCATCGAGAAGTTTCGTTCCTACCTCCTTGGATCCAAGGTTATTGTCCACATCGACCATGCGGCATTGAAGTATCTTCTAAGCAAGAAGGAGGCAAAACCAAGATTGATAAGATGGATACTTTTGTTGCAAGAATTTGACTTGGAGATTAGAGACAAGAAGGGAACGGACAACGTTGTGGCGGACCACTTATCTAGACTTGTTCACGACAAGGAGGATGAGAGCTTGCCAATCGATGACACCTTTGTCGACGAGAGGCTGTTAGCCGTAAGATCCAGAGAGGTGCCTTGGTATGCGGATCTCGTTAATTATTTGGCTTGTGGGATAAAACCATGTGGGATGCTGATCGGCCCCAGATATACACCCGGAGTACGATTGTAGTTTTACCGCAAGCACATGGTCAAGTGACGAGCGGGTATCGAACACGAGGAGGTGGTGTTGGCTCCAATCTATCCTAGGTTGGCTCGACTATGAATGTTTTATTGTGGAGATGGTTATGGAATGATGTAATGGAAATGGTGGTGGATGTCGGTGTCGGTGATAAAGAAGTCGGTCAAATATCGATTCAAATACAATATAATAAAAGTGTCTAGGGCTAGGGAATTCCCACTACGGATCGTCATGCATCATTGTAAATAGTGAATCCCAATATTACTAGACTTGTGTTGAGGTGAACTAGTCATAACTGAATAGAGAACCAAGCTCATGCTCTCGCGCTATTGTCGGTCTATAACAACCTAGGATAGGGCCCAATCTCTTGCAAACCCTAGCCTAAGCCACTAGCATTAGGATCGACATCATCGTTCAATCGCCCCTCGAGCCCACTCTCGTGCAAACTCGAGTTACGATCTAGGTCATGATAGTTCGTATTCGTCCAATCTCTTGCAAACGAATATGGGTATAGATTTATAATAAAAATCCTAGCTTCGGTCCAATCTCTTGCAAACCAAGTCTAGAGAATCTTGATTATAAACCTAAATCGAATATCTAGGCCTTCCCATCGATTAGAATCCAATCTCTTGCAAACCCCAATCGATGGAAATCCCTAGCTATCCGTAATAAATCGATCACAACCAAACCGCCTAGCAATTCTAGCAATTTAGAAATTTATTCATCACAAATCTGAAATTAGATCCATAGGGTTCATCCCCATACCCTAGAACAACAAATCTACTCAAGCATAGCAATAACGATATGAGAATCAATAAAAATCATTGCTTGCATACAAAAAGATAGAAAAACAAAGATTCAAATAACAAGAACAAAATACTTAGCTTTGATGAAGATCTTCAATCCAAATACAAGCTTTTAGATCCAAGAGGGAGTCTAGGGCATGGCCTAACCTCTAAAATAGAGTCTAAGAAAACATATTGGAACCCTCCTCTAATGACGGCTACAAACCCCTTATATAGCCTCCCAAAACCCTAGCAAATAACCCTAGAAAACCCCTTAAAATCGTGCCCAAAAACAGCCCAGGCCGCAACTTAAAATCTGGGCCCGCCGCCACTCGGGCCGAGTGGCAATCTGACTCGGCCGAGTGGAAATTTCAGCACTGCAGCATCAACTTGCAGAAATTCTCCAGATTTCATCCGATCTCCGATTAGCACGTTCTTGGTGGCGTTGGAACCGTCATGAAGTCTACTATCCATAAAAAATATGAGAAAAATACTTTTATTGCTGGAATGATAGCAGATTTCAAAAGAGTAGAAGGTTTTCTGAAAATCTGGGCATGTGTGTCATCGGCGTCACTCAGTCGAGTGGACTTCTCCACTCGGTCGAGTGGGATTCTCTACTCGGCCAAGTAGGTCTCCAAAGGATCTCTGAAAATTCCAGTAACTTCGGCCTTTCTCTAGACAATTTCCCTGTACCACTCGGGCGAGTGAGATTTCTCACTCAGCCGAGTAGGTTTTCTTCGTTCGGTCGAGTATACGCTGAAATTGACTCTGTGTGCGTATCCGTTCTGCTCGGCCAAATGGGGCTTCTTGTTTGGCCGAGTGAGTGCTCTACTCAGCCGAGTGGCATGCTGTAAATATACAATCTTCTCTGTTTCTGCTCCTCGTCGCTCTTACGAAGTTCCTTCTTCTTCCACCCATCTTCTATCGCTGAATGGCCCTCAAATGAGCCGTGGGTGACTCTCCTTAGCGCTTGCGAACCACTTGATCTTGAAATCGCTCCGAATCGCTCCATATTTCCTGAAATACGACAAAAACAAGAAATAGTGAAATGCATCGCAATATTATCAAATAATCGTGAAAAACGCGATATGGACGATCAAAACGGCATGCAAACATGCAGAAAAAAGGTGTAAAATATGTGGTGACCAAAATCCCCCAAGCTTATCTCTTACTCGTCCTCGAGGAAGATAAGTAGAGAGACGAGCTCATGAGATGAAAAAAAATAAAATGAAATGAAAAAGAAAGAACACGAGGTGGAAGGGGTCGCTAGATTATTTCTCAGATCTCAAGCCATAAGCTACACATCACGATAACTTGAAAAATACAAATCACATGCTATAAGGATTTCATATCTTACTTAGACATGATACTTGCAAGCTTTTAAGAACAACAAAAGGGACTCTCTAAATTCATACAATCAATTCATATCCACATCACGCATTTCATAGAATTTAATATACAAATGTTGGCGATGCACTTTTCAATCAAAAGTTATAAATGAAGCATATAAGATACACACCAAGCATGCAATAGAGAATAGAATAAGAGTCATGTCATTCACATATTTATTTCAAATCATGAAAAATCTCCATATCTAATATATTTTGCAAAGTCTAAGCATTATCGAATATTCCCATTCATGCACGTCTCCACTCTAAGGTCATACTCACTCATTTGGTCAAATGAATTCATCCCCCAAGCTTAACTTGAGGCGTCGCATCCAAAGGAATATAATAATGGAAAATGGGATTTTTGCCTTGGTTTTTCCAAGCATTTTTGTGGCTCCGATAATGAGATAGAGAAATGTTTTTTTATTTTGGACTTTGTTTCTCATTTTTCTTCTTGGATTTTATTAGGAGAAATTTGATTTGTATTTTTGATTTTTGGCTCCTTTTTGGCTTTTTGGACTTTTTGGAGCAACATTTTTCTTTTGTAGGGATTTTTGGGAAATAGATGCGATATAAGTAGCTTTAGGAGGTGAACTCAAGTGACATGTAGAGAATAAAAAGATATATGTGGAGAAAGAAATAATGTAGCACTCGGTTCGCTCTAAGATGTGCACGAGCGGTTCAATAAAATAATACTTCAACTAAAACTCATATGTAAGCATGTATATTCTCAATCATTTCAATAAATAGTGAAGTCAAGCAGTAAAGTTTACAACCATATCAGGCATGCAACAGAAGGTGAATAAGACAATAAAACTGATGCTTCAGATATACTAATGATGCGTGAATCTTGGTGCATTTCCAACAAAAGCATACTAAACACTAATCAATACATTCAGCTTCAATTAATATCATGAAGAGGAATCATCAAAAGAATATATAAGCAAGCACATGGATAGCAAGACTATGGAATACTCAAAGTAGCATGGCAAGGAATAATAAGCATCGTGATAGTTGGTAAAGCAATAAGAGATATCATCATACAAAACTCATCTAGTGGAAGAAGAGAAAGGAAAATAAAGAAATAAAAAATAAAAGAGAAGAGAGGAAAGACAAGAAAACACGCATATAACATGATGCATGAACACACATAAAAGGAAAATAAGATGGAAAATTCAAAAAGATGATGCAAAATTTTGAAAAATTCTAAAAAAACCTAAAAATAAAGTAAAAGTGCAACTAAATGGCATGGACATGCACTCCCCCAAGCTTAAACTTCACATTGTCCTCAATGTGATCATAAAAGGAAAAATATGAGGAACAACGATAAATATGATGGATGTGAATGAAAAATGATGAAATGAATGGCATGAAATCCTAATGCAACTACATGCACATGCAATGATGCATGAGAGCGCTTTCCCCCAAGCTTATGCTAAACAATCCTATTCAAATGACTCGATCAAAAATGTCATGGCTTTGCTAAGCGAGATTGAGTCAAACGACTAAGAATGTGAGTATTCACTAGAAAGAAATGCTCGATGGGTGGTGAGCAAAAAGGATGTGACACATCAAAATATAAAGAGGGCAATTAATATATATAATGGGTTTGGGGTGTAAAAATTTTTGTTACCGTCATATGAGGTAATATTTATTCAAGCAAATCTATACGGTCCTCTCACTGTCGAGAGAATTCGTGTTTATTTAAAGCATAAAAATTTCTACACTACTAGATTGATATCACATATAGCAAAAGGCGGATCCAGTATCTTTGTCGGTGCATGCAATTGCTCCAACTGCTCCTTCCGTGGCTCCGCCAGACGCGTGTGTCCACGAACAACAACGAACTCCAGTAATGCATCCTCCAGCATTCGCACAAGGACTCCACCTGTACCCTGCAGAGAATAGGATGCATCAGTTTGCTGCAAAAATTTCACACTCATAATAAAAGTATTCCAAAGAGGATCGTCTATAGAAATATATGAAATAAATAGCGGTGGACGATACTTCCCTGGAAATAATTCAATATCCTCTTGCGTTGTGATAGCTATCTCCGTGGTATCCTCTCTCAGCTGCTCAGGTAACTCTGCTCCCAAATCAATTGAACTACCGCTCTCCTCTTGTTTGCACCTACCATCAAAGGATAATTCAGTGTATAAACTGGTGTCACAAAAGGATTCATCAAATATACTTCCCTGAACGTGGGTATCCCAAGGTAGCTCTTCTGAGCGTTGATCTTTTCGGTGCATGTTTCGATGACTTCATTCATTGGCGACTGAGGGACTCCGTCAACTTCCAAATACAGCTTATCATTTCTAATATTGACCCTAATGCTACCTTTGATTGTTCCTTCTGGGGGGAGTTGATCAATGATGTAGGTGGAAAATAGTTGTTCAATGTGGTCCTCTATATTGAGGACAATAGGTCCCGTGGTCTGAACTTCATCCACGAGTTCCTCCAGTAGGGATGCAAAAGTTTCATCGTGTTGCAGGTCAGAGTCTATACTCATCATTGCACTTTCTGGATAACCTGATCAACAAAGACAAATACCTGAAGAAAAATATCAGTGGCATAAGAGAATATAGAAATGATAATAATGGTGGCGAGGGTGAAAATATCTTTTTGTTAATAATTTTTTTCGTAGTCTAATCAACCTAATTGTGACAAATTGGCACCCAACGGGACCTCCCCGGCAACGGCGCCAAAAACTTGATCAACGCCCCGGTATGCACGCGCAACCGGGACGAGCGACTTGTAGTCTTACTGTAAGCACACGGCGTAGTGGCGAGCGGGTATCGAACTCAGGGAGGAACAATGACAGTGTCTCTTTCTAATCACCTAGCTATCCAAATGGTCGAAAATAATCTGGGGTAAAATTGTCACAATCGTTAGAAGATCGATAGAAATATCAATGAAATAGAGCGCCCAGGGATAGGGAATCCCCGCTACGGACAGTATCTCATCATTGTGATTCGTAGGTTAAATCATTGTTAGACTTGAATTTTAGGTGAACTAGTCGCAACTAAATGTAGAACCAAGCTCACGCTCTCGCGCTATTGCCGGTCTATAGAGAACTTAGGGTAGGGCCCAATCTCTTGCAAACCCTAACCTAAGCTGCTAGCGTGAAGAATGACATCATCGTTCAACCATATCTCGAGCCCACTCTCGTGCAAACTCGAGCTACGACCTAGGTTAAGATAGTTCCTACCCGTCCAATCTCTTGCAAACGGGTATGGGTATAGAATTACGATTGAAAACCCTAGCCTTGGTCCAATCTCTTACAAACCAATTCTACAAAAAGTCCAATCGTAAATCTAAATCGAATTTCTAGGGCTTCCTATCAATTGGGATCCAATCTCTTGCAAATCCAAATCAGAATGAATCCCTAGCTATCCGTAATTAATCAATCCCAACCTAACCCTAATCAATTCTAGCAAGAATTTCACCAATTCATCACAAATTAGAAATAGGGTCCATAGGGTTCATCTCTATGCCCTAGGACAATAAAACTACTCACTAATCATCATGCAATTCATAAGAAATTCAATAACAAATTCAGCACAAATCATTGCAATAGAGAAATTATCAATAAAATGGAGTTTTTAACAAGAAGAGAGACAAACCAATGAGAACCCAATAGCATCCAACAAAACTAACCTTTTAATCTCCAAGAGAAAAGCTAAATCTATTGATCTAAAAAGCTCTCTAAAAAGGCTGCCAAAAGTATCAAAAAGTTCTTTTCAACTAGGGCAAAAACTGGGTTTAAATACCCCTCAAAATCGCCCAAAAAATCGTGACAAAAATGCCCCTGCGCAGCTCAAAAATCACAGTTTACGCAGTAGGCGGGGCGGCCCACTCGGCCGAGTGACAAATGTCACTCGGCCGAGTGACAAACCCTATACAATTACAGTAAGTTCGGGATTTTGGGGGTCTGTCTTCGGAAGGTGACTCGGCCGAGTGGCTTTACTCACTCGGCCGAGGGGCTTTTCTCGCTCGGCCGAGTCGGAACCGTCAAAAGCATGTACATTTCCAGTAAGTCGGCCTCTTTTCATGGTGGATTTTTACATGCCACTCGGGCGAGGGGATTTCCATGCTCGGCCGAGTGGACTATCGTCACTCGGCCGAGTGCACGCCAATTTCCTTCTGTTGATGCGTGTCCGTTCTGGTCGACCGAGTGGTCTTCTGGCTTGGCCGAGTGAGTACTTCACTCGGCCGAGTGAGATGCTACAAATGCCCATTCTTCATCTTTTCGCCTCCTTGTCGCTCCTACGACGTTCCTTCTTTCTCCACTTGTCTTCCATCGCCGAATAGCCCTCAAAAGAGCATCGGGTGACACTCCGGGGTGGGTGCAAATTCTCTTGATATCAAAATCACTCCGAATCGCTCCATATCTCCTGAAATACGACAAAAACAAGAAATCGTGAAAAGCATCGCAATATTGTCGAATAATCGTGAAAAACGCGATATGAGCGATCAAAGTGGCATGCAAACATGCAGAAAAAAGTGTAAAATATGGAGTGATCAGATGCCCACACAACAAAAGAGAAGATTTATGCACGAAGTCTGAAGCTATTTTTGGGAAGATCCGTATCTCTTCAAGCTTTGCAAGGATGGTGTTATTTAGAGATGTGTTTCTAATGAGGAGGCCACGTCAATCATCTTGCATTGCCATAGTATGCCATGCGGAGGACATCACGCCTCATCTAAGACCACCGCTAAGATATTGCAATGCAGATTCTTTTGGCCGACCATGTTCAAGGATAAGCATGACTTCGTCAAGGGATGTGATAGATGCCAACGAACCGGGAACATATCAAGGCGAAACGAGATGTCGATGAGGCCCATTCTAGAAATTGAGCTATTTGATTGTTGGGGAGTGGACTTCATGGGACCTTTTCCGTCAAGCAAGCGAAACAAGTACATCCTATTAGCCGTGGATTACGTCTCTAAATGGGTGGAAGCCATTGCGACCCCTACTAATGATGCGAGGGTGGTGTCCAAGTTTTTCAAGCAAAACATCTTCCCACGCTTTGGGTTGCCTCGTACTTTGATAAGCGATGGGGGAAGCCACTTTATAGAAAACAAATTTGAAGCCATGTTGAAAAGATATGGGGTGAATCACAGAGTTGGCATGGAATACCACCCTCAGACGAGTGGCCAAGTGGAGGTGTCAAACCGAGAAATCAAGAAAATTCTAGAAAAGACCGTATATAGATCTAGAAAAGATCGGTCAATGAAGTTGAACGATGCACTATGGGCTTATCGCACGGCTTATTGCACTCCAATTGGCACCACACCGTACCGTCTTGTTTATGGGAAATCTTGTCACTTGCCGGTAGAGTTGGAGCACCGCGCATATTGGGCTATTAAGACATTCAATTATGATTACAAGAGTGCGGCGGTGAGATTCACCCCCGCATAGATATTAATGATCTTGATGAGATTAGACGAGATGCTTATGAGAGCTCAAGGATTTATAAGGAAAGGACTCGAATCCTCCATGACGCACGCATCACCGTTACGGATTTCAAGGTCGGAGATAAAGTCCTCCTATTCAACTCCCGGCTCTGACTCTTTCCCGAAAAGTTGAGATCGCGATGGTCCGAACCATTCAATATTAAACACATACAACCGGGGGCCTTTGAATTAGAAGGGAAAGACGGAGCCACATTCAAGGTGAATGGACGACGGCTCAAGCATTATTCTGAAGGAGTCCCCTCCGGCGAAGTAGATCACGTGTATCTACTCAAGGGACATCCCATGATCTTTCGTACCTCCTCGATGAAGTGATTGAAGAAGCAATCCCCCACTCTATTGGCGCTCTCCATGACGATGGCTTCGAAGAAGGCCAAGCTTCTAGCGATGAAGAGAAGTTGGAGGACCCTCCAGATAGCTCCACGGATGATGATGAAGGCGACGCTGATGTCGCAAGAATACGAGAGCTTTGCAAGCTCTCAACGGCCAAGAAACCAAAGAAAGCTCCACGGAATAGAAGATCGGTGTCACCGGCCAAGAAGAAGATAGGAACTAGCTCAAGCTTGGGGGACTTATCCCCCAACATTACCCATGATGAAGGGGCGCCAAGGAAGACCAATGATCATCACGACCCAAATCCAAGTGGCCTTCCCGGCAAATTTGACGGGCGTATCTCGTATGCGCCCAACATCACGAGCTAAACGAATATCTAAAGGGGTCGAGCTCATGACCTTAAATGAGCGCTTGTCAGGAGGCAACCCGACGGTTCTTACTTTGTTTTCATTTGATTTTCATTTTTGGTTTAGACTTTATTAGTGTTTAGAGTCTAGTGTCCATGAAAATCATGACAACGGGTCCTAATTTTCATGACAGGAGAAGGAGAAAGGGAGATCACTCATATGGAGGATGACCGAGGCAAGGAAGAGCGCTCCTGGGATGCGCTCAGGCCTTAGGAGGAGGAAGAAATAGACCGGAGGAAGAAAAACAGAGACTGGAGCGAAAACGGAGAGCCGATGCAGAAAACACCACATCACTCGGCCGAGTAGCGTATACCACTCAGCCGAGCAAAGACTCCACTTGGCCGAGTGGAGCACCAAACATGGAATTTTCTGCAGACCAACTCTCTGTCAATTTCTGTAACTTTTAGTCTTAATTGCCACTCGGCCGAGTACCTTACCACTCGGTCGAGTGAAACAGATACCCTCCTAGCTAAAGATTTGCTGAGTGGCAGAGCCACTCGGCCGAGTGGAGTTTCTCCCTTCGGCCGAGTGAGCCAAAGCCACTGGGTCGAGTCGTAAGTGGCGAGAAGAATTTGAAATTTTTTTAGTTTACACCACTCGGCCGAGTGACATTGTCACTCGACCGAGTCGTAACATTTCCTATATAGAGTCGTAACATTTCCTATATAAGCTACGGCAGCGGGCGCGATTTACGATACTCAAAAATCCCAATTTTTTCGCCCTAGCCCGCTGTCGATTGCGCTTCCTCGCCTGCTGCGACTTCCCCTCGCCTGATTCACCCACTCCGACACCCGAGCACCCCCCCTCACCGGCGACCGACCCCCCGTCAACCGCCGGCGACCGACCCCCCGTCGACCGCCGACGACGGCGTGAACCCCTTATGACCGGCCACCCCCCCCACCGCCGGCGCCGCCTCCGATCACCCCTATTTTGCCCCAAAACCCCCATTTCTCTCCATTTCTCTTGATTTGTACGCCCGTGAACCCCAAATTCAAATTAATTTCCATATCTATCTATTATCCTTTATCTCCCCCATATATATTGAATATTATTCGCTGATTTGAACGTTTGATTTGCAGGCTAGCTTGGGGGAGCTTTGGGAAGTTTTTGGACGCGCTTTGAGCTTCGCGGCGGAGGCGTCTCTTCGCACACAATGTTGATTACTCTCACGGCATGTTCAGGTATACTCATTCCATCATTTAGCACGTCACATTACTTATTTGGTTGGGACACGTCTCGCGGCACACATGCCGCCGCGCACTAAGCCACGTACACGGGGAGCCGCTTTGAAGTGGAAGAGGACCGATGATCCTGGTCCCTCTTCTACTAGGGAGGACTCCCCTCCACCTAGCCCACCACCACCACCTACACAGCTGATCCCTGCTGATCCCGTCCCTCCACCTGCTCCCGCCGTCGGTCCGATGGGGATTACGTTTCGAAATGACGCACACCACGCCATATTCGAGCGTATCTACCATCATTCGATAGTACCCTCTAGGTTTGCACACCTAGCCGACCTAGACCGCCTAGGGGTACTTGATGGGCTTCTCACATTGTACGACAACGTGGGATGGCGTGATTTTCTGTCGGTGTCGGTGGATACTTACATCCGTCCGACACTAGAGGTCCTCAGTTCCATTGACCGGACCCCTGGAGGATGCCCTTCCGTTTAATGGATCGAGAGTGCACTATCACTCTCGACATGCTTAGAGCATTTTTCCAGTGGCTCGCCGTCCCTGACCCTGACCGTGCCTACGCTCCCACACACATCCCACCCCCGTCGTTTGACACCCACACCTTCTGGACACGGATCACGGGATCCCCACTCGGCTTTGACCCTAGTAGGGCCAAGGCATCGGCTATCCTCCACCCCTGCCTCTGCATTGCACAACGCCTTATGGCGACTACTTTCCTCGTGAGGTACGAGCCTGGGACCATGTCTACGCCAGAGCTCTACATGCTCTATGCGATGACTCGCCCTAGGGTTCTAGATAGGGGTAGTGATAATTTGGTCCCCGCCGTCGAGATCGACATTGCTAGTTGGTTTTTAGACCGCATTATCATTTCGGTGAGCGCTCGCTCACCTATCTGTTGCGGCGGTCTGATCACCCTTTTGGCCCTTATGACCGGCGTCGACCTTCCTGACGACTTGCGTCGAGCCCCGGGCCCCACTACGCTTTCGATAGATGTTATGGACCGGATGAAGATGCTTCGTCCCCACGGTCGTCAGCACTGGGTGTGGTTGCACGGTTCCATCAGCGCTGATTACATGGTTCTCCTGAGCCCCGATCAGACACACATTGGACCGGCTCACGGGGACTGGATTCCAGCGATGGATCTTCTTATCCCCGCCGCCTACGTGCTTGAGCCTGAGGGTGCTGAGCAGGCACTCCCTGCACCACCTGTCGACCCGGTGATCCCTCAGCCTGCACCTGCACTGTCTGCACCTCCCGATACCTCTGTCCACATGTCTGTTAGTGTCGGGAGCACTTTAGCTGAGTTGTCCACCACCACCACCACCACTGCGCCTATTTCTGTCGAGCCCATTGCCACACTGAGCCCCGAGCGTCCACCCACCATTCTTGAGAGTGGCGAGTCCTCCTTTACCGCTGTCGTGGAGACCCTCTCCCGATTGCTGTCCACGACTCCTGGGGAGTCATCTTTTGTGACTTTCACAGCCTCCCCATTCGTCGACCTTTCGGTCTCCACCGCTCCTCTCTTTACCGAGAGTGTCGTGACTTCTATCCCCACATCTGCGTCACTGACCTCTCCCGCCGCCTCGTCACCCATTTTGACTTCCACTTCTGCTGCTGCTGCTTCCGCTTCGAAATAGCCTTCGTCTCAGCCTCACACCGAGGCTGGGCATCACGTAGTGAGCACATCACCACTACCCCACTACCGTGCTGGACCCGTCCTCTACACTGCCCGCGTGAGACAGCCCCGCACTTCACCTGTTAGACCAGTGCGTCCCTCTGCTCCACCACCCCCTGACACTCTACTTCAGAGCATTCAAGCTCTTGAGGGGGCTGTTAGTGGACTTAGAGGGGACTTTAGGGCTCTCTCCGCCACAGTCAGTTCCATGCAGACCCGCGTCGCCATGCTTCCCGATATTTAGGCTTACCTGAATCAAATTCTGGCACGTCTGCCCCCACCACTGACACCCACCCAGCAGCTACCATGCCCACCACCTCCACCACCACCTCCACCACAGGACGGTGCTGGTGCAGCGCCACCACCAGCTTAGGCACACTCTTGATGCCTCTGATATTTTTTGTCGTTTTGCTGCCCGTTTGTTCTTGGGCCTGGTGATTTTTGCCCCCCTCCTCCACGTACTACTTTGGTGCCTTTCTGATCATATCTTTTTATATCTTTTTGGGAGTGAGGGAGAGACTTTTTGGGGACACTTATATCTGCACCATACTGATCTTTGCATGCATCACATTCATTCACATCTTATTTTCTTTTTGTTTTTCTTTCTTTTTCATCATGCATGCATCCTCACCCATCCCCACCCACTTCACGTCTCTCGGTGTGCTACACTCTGCACATTGAGGACACTGTGCACTTCAGCTTGGGGGAGTGAGTTCTCCCACTTTTTTGCCGCCCTTTATTTTTGATTTCTCACATTTTCTTTCCACTTTTGCATTTATTTTCACCACTTTTTCATTTTTTATCATGTATCACGTTTTCTTATCTTTTTTTGAGTATGATGCATTGTACATATAGTTCTATTTTATTTTATCTTTGTTTCTTTCATCTTTTGCTAGAGATGACTTTTCTGTGATGATGATGACGTGGTGTTGGCTTATCTATGTATGCATGCTATTTTGTCATATCCTAGCTTTTGTTTCAGATATCATATGATATGTTCTGCTTTGCATTTGAAATAGTAACCCACTCTTTTTCTGTATGAATATGGATAAAATTCTGTTATTAGCTGATGTCTGATGATTCATATGTATGCTTTTCATAGAAAACACACCAATCTTCACGCATTGATTGCTTATATCTGGAGTACTGCTTTCCTTTCTCGTATCACTTCTTATTGCATGAATTGTACGCTTCACCTTCAGGTTGATTGAATGTTTGCTAGGATGATATATCTGGACTAGTTTACTTTTTGAGATTAAACTGAGTAGATTATATTACTTTGCTGAAAGTTGTTGTGCACGTCCTATATAGTGAACCGAGCGATACATTTATTTCTTTCTCCACATATCTTGATCATTATTTCTCTATTTGAAATCCATTGGTGAATCCCCCCCCCCTTAGCAAGTCTATTATCGGCATTTCCCCGCTATTATATCTCATGCTCCAATTCCCCAAAATCAAAAAGGAAAAAAAATATATACCTGTATATCTTTCTCTCTTTTGATTTGGGATCGCTTATTCGCTTATGTATATATGTTTATTCAAAAAAAAGGAGAAAAAGAGAAAAATAGAGAAAAAGAAAAGAAAAGAGAAAAGAAGTTTATAAACGATCCCATCTCATACTCTTTCTCTCTTTCTTCCCTCTTTTGTTTTTATTTTTATTTTTATTTTTTTTTGAGCTTCAAAAGAAATGGGGAATGTACATATTGATTTTTTATGACACCACGCTTATGGATAAGCTTGGGGGAGAGGAGATCCAATGGTGTGTGAGAGAGTGACTACCTGACTGTGCATGAAAACCTAGGCTAAGTAATCATCTGTACTCGGTGAGATTGCTGAAGTTTCACGAAATCCAGAAATCGACACTTAGCATTCATTTCATGAAAATCATACTTTTCTATTCTTACTATTCCATATTGTGTGATATCTCTTATACTCCTTATAGAAAGCATTCAATTGAAAAGTGTGTGATCTATGATTATGCATACCGCTTTAGATGCTTCAGACGATGTTAATCCTAGAATGATTCCATATTTCATGCTATTTTGATATTTTGGGGTTTTCTATTTCGAATGCACATTATACTATGATATCGGGATAAAATTCTGTGACATGTGTTTTATATTTGATGTATGCTATATGAGTAAGCAAAACCCACGTCTGGAGAAAAATGATCTAGCACCCCCTTCTTCGCTTTCTATTTTATTTTTATTTTTATTTTCCTTCTTTTCCATTATTTTGCCCGTTGGGTTCGCTTTTTACTCATCTTCCTCGAGGACGAGTAAGAGGTAAGCTTGGGTGATTTTGATCACTCCATATTTTACACCCTTTTTTGCATGTTTGCATGCCATTTTGATCGCTCATATCGCGTTTTTCACGATTATTCGACAATATTGCGATGCTTTTCACGATTTCTTGTTTTTGTCGTATTTCAGGAGATATAGAGCGATTCGGAGTGATTTTGAGATCAAGAGGATTTGCACCCGCTCCGGAGTGTCACCCAAGGCTCTTTTAAGGGCTATTCGGTGATGGAAGACGAGTGGAAGAGGAAGGAACTTCGTAGGAGCGACGAGGAAGCGAAATGATGAAGATTGGCCATCTACAGCGTGTCACTCGGCTGAGTGAAGCACTCACTCGGCCGAGCAAGAAGACCACTCGGTCGACCAGACCAGACACGCACCACAGAAGGAAATCTGTGTGCACTCGGCCGAGTGACGATAGTCCACTCGGTCGAGTATGGAGATCCCCTCGCCCGAGTGGCATGGGAAAATCCACCCATCGAAGGAGCCGACTTACTGGAATCCGTCAGTCGATTGAGGGTTCCGACTCGGCCGAGTACCGAATGCCCCTCGGTCGAGTGGGTAAAGCCACTCGGCCGAGTCACTTTCGAAGACAGACCCTCGAAAATCTCCGACTTACTGTAAATGTACAGGGTTTGTCACTCGACCGAGGGACATTTGTCACTCGACCGAGGGACATTTGTCACTCGGCCGAGTGAGCCGCTCCACCTGATGCGTAAAGTGCGATTTCTGGGCTGCGCAGGGGCATTTTTGTCACGATTTTCTGGGCGATTTTGAGGGGTATTTAAACCCAGTTTTTACCCTAGTTTAGAAGGACTTTTTGATACTTTTTGGCAGCCTTTTTGAGAGCTTTTTAGATCATTAGATTTAGTCTTTTTGGAGAGATTAGAAAGGCTACTTTTGTTGGATGCTATTGGATTCTCATTGGTTTGTCTCTCTTCTTATCAAAAACCCTATTTTTGTTGATAATTTCTCTATTGCAATGAATTGTGTTGATTTTATTATTGATTTTCTTATGAATTGCATGGCGATTAGTGAGTAGTTTTATCGTCTTAGGGCGTAGGGATGAACCCTATAGACCCTATTTCTAAATTGTGATGAATTGGTGAAATTCTTGCTAGAATTGATTAGGGTTAGGTTGGGTTTGATAAATTACGGATAGTTAGGGATTCATATCGATTGGGATTTGCAAGAGATTGGGTCCCAATTGATAGGAAGCCGTAGAAATTCGATTTAGATTTACGATTGGACTCCTCTAAGATTGGTTTGCAAGAGATTGGACCAAGGCTAGGGTTTTCAATCGTAATTCTATACCAATACCCGTTTGCAAGAGATTGGACGGGTAGGAACTATCTCACCCTAGGTCGTAGCTCGAGTTTGCACGAGAGTGGGCTCGAGATACGATTGAACGATGATGTTGTTCTTCACGCTAGCGGCTCATGTTAGGGTTTGCAAGAGATTGGGCCCTATCCTAGGTTCGCTATAGACCGGCAATAGCGCGAGAGCGTGAGCTTGGTTCTACATTTAGTTGCGACTAGTTCACCTAAGATTCAAGTCTAGCAATGATGAAACCTACGAATCACAACGATGAGATACGGTCTGTAGCAGGGATTCCCTATCCCTAGGTGTTTTATTTTATTGATATTTCCATCGACATTTGAACGATTGTGACCATTTCACCCCGAATTATTCTCGACCATTTTGATAGCTAGGTTATTAGAAAGAGACACTGTCACTGTTCCTCCATGAGTTCGATACCGCTCGCCGCTACACTGTGCGCTTGTGGTAAGACAACGAGTCGCTTGTCCCGGGTGCGTGTGTATCCCGGGGCGCGATCAGCTAATTGGGACAAGCTAGGGAGAGAGCTTATACTAGGATTGTTAACGTTTAGCACTTTGGTGAGTGCAGGTGCTGAGGGCCAGGTGAGTGTAGAGTGGTTACTCTAGCTACAGGTTGTACCAGTAATTTTAATAATTTAGTATTTTCTTTGGAGCTAGACATAGGTCGTTGGGACGACCGAACCAGGGTATATTGCCTTTGCATGTTGTAACTGCTATACTTTGCTCTGAGTTTGATTATCTGTGCTTTATCTTCTTGTGATTTCGTGTGGGTTGCACGAATATTTTTATAAGCCTATTCACCCTCCTCTAGGCTTAGATCCAGATCCAACAAGGACATGTCTATCAATTGCAAGATAGAGGAAGTTAGGGGAGTAGTGGATCATGACTTCTTTTGTAAAACCATGACTGGGTACTTTTTTTGTACATGGCCCCTTATGTAAAACCCTGACACTGTGTTGGTAATTTTGCATTATCATGTGTGCTATGTTTGTCTCATTTCACTTTGTATGTGTATATGTTTATCTAATCACTATGATATATGTTTTGTAGCTCATTGGAAATGTGATTTTGAATCAACATGATTTGAATTTTTCTGAAGCTTATTACAAGTCTATAAATATGATATATCATGCTCTGGCAGTGTGTTTCTAGTTTAATGCTCATTACTATCCATTTCTGGGCTACAATGTGATGTGGGTTTTGTTATGCAATTGGTTTTTTTAGTTTCAGTCTGTTATCCAAGTGTAATTCAGTTTGTTATGCAATTGGTTTTTTATTAAGCTCTGGCAACCTGATGTTGGTTGTGTGCATTATGTTCTGCAATTTGTTGAATTTTGCTTCAATGGGTGATTTTGTATTCAGCATGTTGTATCAATTTTGGAGCTAAATAAATTTATCATAGTGCTTCATAATGTATCACAATGCTTTGAATTGTTCTCCATCTCATTGCTATTGTATAAACATGCTTTATGTTATAGCTCCGGCAATGTGCCCATTTCACTTAGCTCTGGCATTGTGCTGTTTGTGCAACATGTTATAGCAAATGGTTTCTGGCAGTGTGGTTTGGTTTTTATTAAGCTCAATCTCCGAAATGTGCAATTTGAATTATATTTTTAGCTCAGGCAATGTGTTTCAAGCTCTTTGCAATATATTATAGCAATGTGTTTCCAAGCTCTGGCAATGTGATGTGGGTTTTGTGCAATGGTTTCTGGAAGTGTGGTTTTTATGAAGCTCAGGCAATGTATCATGTGATGTGGGTGTGTTTTTTATCAAGCTCAATCCAGGCAGTGTGCACTGTGATAGGGGTTTCTGGAAGTGTGTTGTGAAATGTGTTTAAGTATGTTGTGAAATGTGTTTCTGGCAGTGTATTTCCAGTCCATTTATATGCTACAATGTGTTTGCAATATAATTTCAGAAAATTTTTGCAATCTACTCAATTTTCATTGTATATGGTTCAATCAAGGATGATAGAAGCTGGGAATATGTGTTTGTATTATGTCCTCAATAATCACATTGTTGGCTATTTGTACTCGGGGACCCCTTTGTAATATGTGTGGAGAAACATTGAATATGACTCATCTTATAAAAACAGAGATTTAGAGACAAATAAGTAAAAGATGTCTTAACATTTTTCCTTCAGCATCTCTATGGATACAAATTTTCAGAAGCATGATGACTTACACATTTTCATAACAAGATCACTACATCTTGTTATTACTAAACATTATCATAAGAAACATAAGAACAATGAGTGACAACAATCCCCACGTAATGTATTTGTTCTCAGTAAGTTTGATGTGCTTCTCTCTACCTTTCCTATTGCCGTCTCCAATCGATTCTCTCTCTCTCTCTATCAGCCTCCTCTCCAACAGCGCAGTGGAAGAAATGTCCAGCCTGCTCCTTATCTCATTCTCATCAATTAAGTGCAATATCACCATTCTTGACCATTTCGAGTGCGGTGGATCCTTCCATAGAAAGAACGAGCATCTATTCTTCCGCGCACTACAATTCCAAAATCTCCTTCCAGGATTTGATTGGGTCCATGAATTCTTCCTCGGTGTCTGCAACCCACAATTGCAGATCTTGAAATCCTCTCTATCAGTTTCCATTTTAGCACTGTTGTCTTCTCTACTGCGAGCTCTGCTAGTAGCGCTATCTACACAACTCATGTTCTTCTTTTCAATGCAAACAAAAATTAGAACTTAGGCAAAAAAATTGCCAATAAGAGTTCATGTGATGGGAGAACCTGATTGCGATGAGAGCGCCCTTTCAGATTTACCGCCTTGCGTTTCCCTCTTCAACCCTAAAAACCCCTGAGTTTGGTCCCAATTTATTTTGCTTGGAAGTTGTTGAGGGATTTGGCACACTTTATTAAGGAGAAGAGGGGTAATTTCGTCCACTAATCTTCACGTGGGCTTTCAGATAGACGGCAACTTATAAAAATGTATCACGTTTAACCCGCCCACTAACGTTTGTGTTTAAATATTAACAACTTAAACGTTCAGGGTATTAAGATAAAAGAGGCCCAAATGTTAGGGTATTTTTATGTGAATACCCCATCGTGCTATACCAAATAAGGTGGTGTAAAGTGGATCATGGAGTGGCTAACTAGCCTATGGGTGTTTTGTAATTTTTGGGGTTAAAGGGTATATTTTTAAAACTAGAAAAATTTGTTCTATATATATATATATATATTTGGGGAGTTGGGATTACTGTTTTTATGTTAAAACTAAGAGAGAAAACCCTCGAACTAGTGTAAAAAACTTGATAGATGAGAGTTAAGCCTTGTCTCTCGAATCAAAGGTTAGGTAAGGGGGTTCCTCTCGAAAGTAGCAACTTATGTTTTGTAATTCTAATCTTCAATTAAAAAAAATCAGATTTTTACCTCTCTAACCCTAGACTTTCCTATCAAATTAGTATCAGAGCTCTCCGATCTTGATGACGACAAGGAAAATTGATGCCCTGGAGGAAAAATTGTGAAGTGAGGTAGAAATCCTAAAGGAGCAAAATCAAAAATTGTGAAGTGAGATGGAATCTCTTAAGGAAAGATTTTATTTGGTGGAATCTATGATGAATGTGATTTTAGAGATCCATCGCCACCCATGACTAGATGAGGAAACATCAAAAGATGACCACTTGGAGGGTAATCTCTTAGATCTAGGGTGAAAGGAGCAAGCTTTAGACAAGGGCAAGGGAAAGTTGTGATCTTTAAAGGTGATCTACCAGAAAAGGATGACCAATGGTAAGATTGGGAGCAAAAATCCCCTCCATAGTCATGAGGGGCGTCTGGGGTCGTCGGTTTCTGCTGGCAGGCCCTCAACCCCCAAAACCCTAACTGGGGGGTGACAGCTGTTTTCATAACACAAGGCCTCGTGGGGCCTCAGCACCCATTGCTTGACATTCATGTGGCCCTGATAAACACCTTGGGGCCTTGCAAGCCCTTGAAAAACTCCTGGGGGTCTCATGAGCCTCTAGCAAACCATTGGGGGCCTCGTGAGCCCCCGGCATAGCAGGGCGGCCACGGGCTCCTTGCATAGCCGCATGGGCATCGTTGGCCCCTGTATAGCCACAGAGGCTGTGTAAGCCCATTACACAACCATAGGGGGCCCTGGGCCATTGATCTGAGTGGCAGAATGGCCACTGGCCCTTGGTGGCATTCCAGGGGCCGACAACCCCTTCTTGGTAACCCAACAACATTACGAGCCTTGGAACAATGACTCGGGGCCCCATGGTTCCCGAGGCATGTACGGAGGGACCTTCGGAGTTTGATGACATGCATGGGGAGTTGGAAACCACTTCAGGAGTTATAATGATCATTATGGTGACAATTAGGGCTTGGCAGATGATGGAGGAAATTTTGATTAGGGTGATATCAGCTGTGGAAACAACGGTGAGGTAGGAGGCCCGTGAAGAGATATAGGAGCTCCATAGAATGCCTATCAGCAATTTCACTTCAACCATTAGAAGGGGAGAGCATGACATATGGTGTTTGGCCCTCTGAACATGGTCCGAAAGCTGAAGATACTGGTCTTTGAAGGGGAGGATCCTTATGTATGGGTTTACCATGTGGAGAGATATTTTGTGATAAACCACTTGACATAGGTGGAGAAGCTACATGCGACGGGAATTTTCCTAGAAGGGAAGGCGTTGTCCTGGTTCCAACAGAGGGAACAATGGCAACCAGTGAGGCTATGAAGGAGTTTAAGGATTGCTTGTTGGATCGATTTCGGGACACCTAGGGCATATATTTACACGATCAGCTCCTTGCATTCAGGAAAGATGGCATGGATAGAGACTACAGAGAGAGGTTTGAGGCACTCTCAATCTATGTGAGGGGGATACCTGAGGTGAAATTAATGGGGAGCTTCATAAAGGGGCTCATGGTAGACATCCGAGTTGAGCTCTGCATACAGAGATCAATGGGGACGATGGACACGATGGAGATAATATAGATGGTAGATGATAGACTCATAGTAGAGCCATGGGCAAAGAGAGCTTGGAGTGGCTCCACTTTCTACATCCAGGCACCTCCAGAAGGGTGGATGGCCCCTATCGAGGGATTCCAGACTGGGGGAGTCAATCTGGCAAGGAGAGTAGTAGCGAGGCATAGTTGAGTGGGCAGTTAAGGTGCATGATGGATGTTGAGATATAGAACAAGAAGGCGAAGTGGCTATGTTTTTGATGTGACGAAAAATTTATCCCAAGACATCACTGCTGAGATTGTACCCTCCAGGTGCTATTTATGGATGAGGAGGAGGATGATGCTGGGAAGTGAGAGAGGAGGAGGGAGAAGAGCATGAGCATTCCCATCTGGACGTCATAGAGATCTCACTCAACTCCGTGGTGGGGTTCACTCTGAACCACACTATGAAGTTAACCGAAAGGATTTCATAGCATGAGGTCACAGTGCTGATTGATAGTGGGGCCACCCATAATTTCATGTCCAATAGAGTGGTGGAGCAGTACGAATTGCAGCTGGTGGATACTGTGGGTTTTGGAGTTATAATGGGGACTAGGCAGGTGGAGGGCAGTAGAGGAGTATACCGTGGGCTGATTTTGACTCTCCAGGAGACACAGATCGTAGAGGATTTCTTGCCACTCGACCAAGGTAGAACATGTGTTATTTTAGATATAAGGTGGTTATAGTCCTTATAGGACACAAAAACCTACTTGAAGCTATTGAGGATGCAGTTCCAGGAGAAAGGGAGAGTGGTGATGCTTCAGAGAGATCCCATCTTGTGATGAACAAGGGTTTCCTTAAAAACCATGGCTAAGGTGATACCGACAGAGGGTGGATGATTCTTGATGGAGTTATAGGGGATTTCAAGAGAGGATGCAGAGTAAGAGCATGACATTCCTCCAGTGGTGCAGTAGATTTTGGTTCGGTTTGAGGGGGTGTTCTAGACACCTCGTGGACTCCCACCTTCCCGGGACCACGAGCATACCATAGTCCTATGAGAGGGAGTCTCACCTATCAGTTGAGGCCATCTAACTACCCCCAAGTGTAGAAGGGAGAGATCGAGAGATGGTGACAGAAATGATCCAAGTGGGAGTGATACAGGTTAGTGTGAGCCCTTTCTTGAGCCTGGTCCTAATGATGAAGAAGAAGGATGAGAGTTGGAGGATTGATTACATGTCATTGAATAAGGAGATAGTGCCAAACAGATTTCTTATCCATATAATCAATGCTTCTAGATGAGCTTCACAGAGCATCAGTTTTCTTCAAGATTGACTTGAAGTTAGGATCTCACCAGATCTGGATGCAAGCTGATGATATGGCCAGGACTACTTTCAGGATGCATGAGGGCAACTACAAGTTTCTTGTCATGCCCTTTAGCTTGACCAATTCACTTGCCACCTTTCAGACCCTGATGAACAAGGTGTTCTGTGCTTATTTGAGGAGGATTGTGCTGGTTTTCTTCGATGGCATTCTGGTGTACAACTGATCCATGGAGACACATATCGAGCACTTATAGATCATGCTATAGAAACTACAAAACTGCCAGCTTTATGCCAATAAGAAGAAGTGCATGTTCGCCCAACTGATGGTGGAGTACCTGGGGTATGTGGTGTAGCAAAGGGGGTGGCAAAAGATAGATCGAAGATTGTATCGATGATTTACTGGCCACACCCTACTATCTATGAGAGTTGATAGGATTTTTCGAGCTGACGGGCTACTATAGGAAGTTTGCCCCATATCCTGGCCACTGACAGAGCATTTCAAGAAAGATAACTTCAAGTATGGCGAGGAGGTGCTTGCCTCGAAATATTGCAATTCTCAAGCACAGGAGGTTAAGAAGTAATAAATCCCGGTGAGTCTAGGGTCGTATTTTACAGGGACAATTTGCTTTACAATTTCACAAATTCAATTTATGATGTAGGAATAATGGTGAGAGAAGTTCCGCCTCAACTACAAAACTGGGTGGTAGGATAAGAGTGTGAGTGGTGATCTAGGATTCATTAACGTTAGTTCACCTATTGAGGGTAAGAGATTAGAGGATTTGTATGTACTATGGGGCATCTAGGGTTTATGCTAACCGTGATTGCAGTCGCTTGTGCATCCTTTTGCATTGTGCACGATGAATACTATAACTCAATGGTGAACCACATGGGCTTGCACCATCAGAAGATGCCCTTATAGTAGTTAAACCAACAAATAACTCAATTGCGATTCTCTTTCAGGATTACGCAATTGGACGATGAATCTATTAAATCAATATAGGTTGCATTAAGTGATTCGTCATGTCATTAGTCTCATGGAATTAAAATAAATCAAGAGGGGACTCTAGGCATAATCCCATTGGATCATAGCCCCTTCAGGTCATTATCACACATAATAGAGATTAATGTCATCTAAGCATTAGAAATGTGCAATGCAACAAAGAAATCACTACATCACAAGAACCCTAAAATACATATAGCGCACACAAAGATAGATTTAAGACATTATACCAAGAGAGGAAGAGTTTCTACTCAAAATCATCATCCAATACAATATTACAATGCAAGAAATCAGAATACACAAGAGAGGGGAAAAGGAATCAAATCTGCAATTTCTTGAGAAGAGATAAAGCCCCAAAATCCCTTCTTGAGCTCCTCCAAACCCTAGCTCCAATAGGTTTCTCTTTGTTTAGATCATCCAATATAGTGAAATTAGATCCATGAGATTCCTATTTATACTGCCCATAAACCCCTAAAATCTTAGCCCTAGATTACAAGAATCGACGGCTCAAAACACTTTGGGTTCAACCAAAATCACGTCTAAAATCTCCAGTAAGATGGCCGTCAGACGTCTGGAGAAGGCTCTCCGGACGTGTGGCTCTGCTGAGTTGGTGTTCCTTACGTTGAGCTGCCCAAACGTCTAGAGAAGGCCATCCAGATGTTTGGATGCTTGGTGACTCAGCTGGGTAGAAGAGCTATCAGACGTCTACAGTGGAGCATCCAAATGGTTGGTGTATTAGACTGCAGTCGCTCTATGGACCAGATGGTTGGCATCCCTTCTTCAGACGTCTATAGCACTGTGTGAAATTTATTCTAAACTCACTGTTTCTGTACCAAATTAAGGTTGACTAAACATTCGTCTGACTTAGGGGATCAGACGTCTAGAGAAGGCCATCCAGATGTTCTATGAAGCCCAATCAGTTGATTGATCCTATTTGTGCTGTTTTCTTTAATCACTTGTATAAAAATGCTCCTGAGCTCCTAAAAATCTGCAAAAATATTCGTTGGAGTTAGGAGATTAAATTTTTGACTAAAAATAAAAGAAAGCACAAACAAGCAATAAAAATAACATTTTACACATAAATGAAGCGTAAGCTCTAAATTCCAATGATATTAACAATATGCACATATCAAAGCCACAATAAGCACAATCTATGCACAAAATGCAACCAAAATATGGGGGAAAACATGCAATATTTCACCAGATTAACACCACTAAGAGCTTTTTGCTAGTCCATAGCAAAACAAGCGATCCTTTTCAGAATTGACTATATGCAAATCAAAATTTTATGAAGTGACCATTCCACAATTCAAGATATCATTTTTCAACCTAATCTGATAAAGAATATGAAACAAACATGAATAAGAGCAAACGCCATGAAGTTTTCTCTATCCAACATACAATTAGCGGTATATAAATTGAATTCGTCACAAGCAGAGCAAAATCTCATATCCTAGTTTCATGAATTTCCTAAGGATATTGGCTTTCACAAAAGTTTCATCATTCCTCAACTCATGGGTTTTGACAAGCTAAATCATGATTATTCTTTTTCTTTCTTTTTTGTATTAAAACTTAGAATGGACCATGTAGAGAGCATTGGGTCAATGGCTCCTAAATCGGACGATTTTTAGGGCATTGAGCCAAGAAGGACCCCTCGGACCTACAAACTTAAACCACGTAAGTTTCATTTATTCTTCTACGCACTCTTCCAAACCCTGTTTTTCGACACGAATCTCTGTTGCCTCTTGAGGCACGAAGACATGGCTACTCAACAAAAGTTGGAAGAATGATGCAATTTATTCATATTTTTTACTTTTTATTTTCTATTTTATTTTATTTTTCAATTTTTTAATATCATGACTTAACAAATCAAACCAATTCGTCAGTACTAGATTCAACAAATTTAATAGACACATCCATGAATATTACTAACTGTTTAAGTCAATTTGTCTACACATGAATCATGCATCTCTTGAATTTATACAAACTAATCTTAAGTTGTTTCAAGACTCATATCATGAAAACTTTTGCACTTATATCATAAATGACATATTATCATAACAAATTATAAGAAAAGCTAATCTAAATTATGTCATAATTACGTCATAAATTTTGAACATAAAGATTTCGAAAAAGTTCACACAAGTATGCACAAGAGACTCGGTAATAAGCTAGATGGGCTTGGTTGGAGGGAAATAAGAAATTCATGTAGCATGATCGGTGATGTTTTTTAAAATTTTTAAGCAAAACAAATAAAAACATCAAAAACATCTAATCACATCTAATCACTACCTAGTACTCTCCCCCCAACATAAAGGCATTGTCCTCAATGTTGGGAGAGTATAGGATTATTTAAAGCAAAACCAAAGGAAAAAGTAAAACGCACTACTAAATCACTAAAATATTAAAAATTTATTTGTTTATCTACACTACTAGATAGAACACACCGAGATCAAATGGTAGGTCACAGATGTTTGGCTGTGGAGGTAGCTGCTCTATCAGCTCCATTCGATCATTCGCCATCTGCTTTGGAGCCAAGTCTCCACCGACTACCTTGGATCCCAGCAACATAGCTCCTAGCGTCTCCTTTGAATATTCTCATGTGTCTTGCATGAGACAAGTAGTGCGATCCAAGTGGTGTCTGCATGCTCTACAATAAAAAATGTTCCAAACTGGGTCATTATAGTAAATAAATGAAATTTAATCTAAGGGACGAAAATCTGAATCTAAAACATATGAAATTGAAATTTGTGATTCTGAAATGCAGGCAATGGGTTGTTGGGAACTTTCCTGAAATGTGACGCTATGCTTTGGTTGATACTCTACCTCAGGAGGAGGGAGAAGTATCTGCAGAAGTAGGTCTGGAGGGGAAGACAGCTTGGGCTCAATGTAGTTTGTCTCGTAATCACCTTCATTAACTCCATCCTCTCCATCGGAATGTACCGACTCTATATGCCTCCCTGAACTCTGTAGTTCTCCCTGAAAATATTCATGGATGATGGCTCGGTGCGCATCCTGATGTGGAAGAAATAGAAGCTGCTGAAATAAATTTGCAAGGAGGTATGGCTCGGGCTCTATAGTAGTCTGTATGTTCTCTCCCTCACACACATCCTCCTCTCCACCATAAAAGTAAGCAGTCTCAACAGTATGCCCAATGTACTCATACATCTCAGGACGAGGGAGTGAATCAGAAGGAATGCCTGGCTCAGGATCATCAATATCTTTAGTGTCGTTCTCGCCTTCATTTGTCTCCACTTCCTCATCAACATCAACAAAAAACGCATCGTGTTTCCTACATAATTAACTTGCACCCCCATAATCCATCTCCTCCGGCTCATCTAAACATCGTCGTGCAAGCTCTTCTACTTAGCTCCAATGCACCCTCTCATCTGGTTCTTCTTGGTCTCCCATGGGGTCTCATTAGGAAGGTCTCGTAGATGGATTCTCGGGTTGGCTCTGGACCTATTGAAATGTATCCTCAAATTGAATGCACTAGCCATCCTCTTCATATCCTGGTGAATGATCTACAGATGGCACAGTATGCTCATGCTCTGCAAGGTCCTAAAGATATTGATGATCCCAGGCTGTCTCAGGCAAATTTTTTGGGTATCCCCAGGCTGTCTCAGGCATCATGTCAATGAATTTGCCTCCACTCACTCTTTATAGGAACTTCTGCACATGCACTTGCTTCCTTCATAAAAAAATTAAGGAGGCTGATTGTGTCGATCCCATGCTGCGGACATCCAATCAACATATAATTAAACCTCCCCTGAACTTGACAGAAGGTCTCTTTGTCAAACTGAGCAAAGTTTGAAATCTGCTGCATAAATGCTTTTCTCTGCATCGCCTGAATCTTGAAATTTCCAAAAATATTTCGTAGGAATTCAGCCAGATTAGATAACCAAGTAGATGATGAGTCATGAGGCAAAGAATAAAACCAATACAAATCATTCTCTCTTAAAGAATATGTGAAATATCTTAGCAATAGTTTATCAATGTAAGGGTTCCCAACAAACAAAGTGGGGCATATCGTTTCAAACTTTTGTAAATGTAAATGTGGGTTCTCCTCCTCTGTACAGTGAAAACCGGTAGGACTTGGGTCAAACCCGAAACTAAATCTGAAACTATTGCGTTACTATCCATAATTTTTTAAATTTTTAAATTTTTCAAAGAAAAGAAAATTTAAAGAAGATAAAATGACTCAATAAGTATAAAATAAAGAAATATATGGTCTCCACACTAAAGAGATGGAACAAGCTAACCAAAATTTCCAAAATCAATAAAAAATGAAAAATCATTGAAAACAGTTGTCCCCGTTAATGGTGCCAAAAAGTAGAGTGCCTCTAAATATTGCAACTTCCAAGCACATGAGGTCAAGATGTAATAAATCCTGGTGAGTCCGGAGTCATATTCTACCGGGATAATTTGCTCTATAATTTCACAAATTCAATTGATGATGGAGGAATAATGGTGAGAGTAAGTTCCATCTCAACTACAAAACTGGGTGGTAAGATAGAAAGTGTGAGTGGTGATCTAGGTTTCACTGACGTTAGTTCACCTATTGGGGGCAAGAGATTGGAGGATTTGTATGTACTATGGGGTCATCTAGGGTTTATGCTAACTGTGGTTCCAGAGTCGCTCATGCGTCCTTTCGGACTGTGCACGATGAATACTATAACTAACTGGTGAACCACATTGTCTTGCACCATCGGAAGATGCCCTTATAGGGGTTAAACCAAGATATAACTCAATTGCGATTCTCTTTCAGACTTACGCAATTGGATGATAAATCTATTAAATCAATATGAGTTGCATTAAGTGATTCGTCGTGTCATTAAACTCATGGCATTAAAATAAATCAAGAGGGGCCTCTAAGCATAATCCCCCTTGGATCATAGCTTTTCTGGTGATCATCACACATAGTCGAGATTAATGTCATTATGAATCTAAGTATTAAGAAATGTGCAATGCAACAATTAAATCAAAACTTCACATGAACCCTAAAATACTACACAAAGAGAAATTTAAGCCATTATAACAAACGAGGAAGAGTTTCTACTCGAAATCATCATCCAATACAAATTTACAATGTAATAAATCAGAATACACAAGATGGGAAGATGAATCAAATTTGGAATTTCTTGAGAGGAGATAAAGCCCCAAAATTCATCCTTGAGCTCCTCTAAACCCTAGATTCAATGGCTTTCCCTTCATTTACATCATCCAAGATAATGAAATTAGAGCACTAAGCTTCCTATTTATACTGCCCATAAACCCATTAAAATCTTTTCCGTTAGTAGTAGATTACAAGAATCGATGGCTCAAAACACTTTGGGTTCAACTAAAATCACGTCCAGAATCGTCAGGAAGATAGCCGCTAAATGTCTGTAGAAGGCTCTCAAGACGTCTTGCTCTGCTGAGTTGGCATTCCTTAGGTTGAGCTGCCCAAACATCTGGTTTCTTGGTAATTCAGTTGGGCAGAAGTACTATCAGACATCTGTTGTAGATCGCCCAGATAACTGGTGTATCAGAATGTCAGTCGATCTATGGACTAGACAGCTGGCCCCTCATCATCAGGCGTTTATGGCACTATTTGTAATTTCTTTGGAACTCTTTGTTTCTGTGCCAAATTGAGGTCGACTGAACGGCCGTCTGACTTGGGGAATTGGACGTCTAGAGAAGGCCCTCCAGACGTCTGATGAATCAGAAGTCTGATCCTATTTGTACTGTTTTATTTAAAGACTTGTATAAAATTCTCCCGAGCTCCTAAAAATATGCAAAAATATTCATTGGAGTCAAGAGATTATGATTTTCGACTGAAAAATATAGTAAAGCGCAAACAAGCAATAAAAATTACATTTGGCACATAAATGAAGTGTAAGCTCTAAATTCCAATGATATTAACAGTATGCACATATCAAAGCCATAATAAGCATAATATACGCACAAAATGCAACTAATATAGGGGAAAACATGCAATATTTTAGCAGAATCACACCTCTCGACTATCTTTTTTCTAGCACCTAACAAAATAAGCGATACTTTTTAGAATTGACTATAGGCATATCAAAATTTTATGAAATGACCATGGCATAATCCAAGATATCGCTTTTTAATATAATCCGATAAAGAGTATGAAACAAACATGAATAAGAGCAAACACAATGAAATTTTCTCTATCCAATATATAATTAGCGGTATATAAATTGAGGACATGCATTCGTCACAAGTAGAGCAAAATCTCATATCCTAGTTTCATGAATCTCCTAAGGATATTGGCATTCACAAAAGTTTCATCCTTCCTCAACTCATGGGTTTTGACAAGCTAAATCATGATTATTATTTTTCTTTCTCTATTTTGTATGACAACTTAGAATTGTCCTTGTAGCAAGCATTGGGTCAATGACTCCAAATCGGACGATTTTAGGGCATTGTGCCAAGAAGGACCCCTCGGAATTACTAACTCAAACCACGTAAGTTTCATTTATTCTTATATGCACTCTTCCAAACCCTGTTTTCGACGCGAAACTCTAATGCCTCTTGAGGCACGAAGACCCGGCTACTCAACAAAAGTTGGAAGAGCGATGCAATTTATTCATCTTTTTTATTTTTTATTTTATTTTTCAATTTTTTAATATCATGACTTAACAAATCAAACCCATTCGTAAGTACTAGATTCAACAAATGTTAATAGCCTTATCCATGAATATTATTAACTATTCAAGTCAATTTGTCTACACATGAATCATTCATCTCTTGAATTTATACAAACTAATCTTATGTTGTTTCGAGACTCATATGATGAAAACTTTTGCACTTATATCATAAATGACATATTACCATAACAAATTATAAGAAAAGCTAATCTAAGTCATGGCATAATCACATCATAAATTTTGAACATAAGGATTTCGAAAAAGTTCACACAAGTATGCACAAGAGACTAGGTAATAAGCTAGATGGGCTAGGTTGGAGGGAAGTAAGATATGCATGTAGATCGGTGATGTTTTTAAAATTTTTTAAGCAAAACAAATAAAAACATCAAAAACATCTAAAAACATCTAATCACTACCTAGTACTCTTTCCCCAAATTAAAGACAAACATTGTACTCAATGTTGTGAGCGTATATGATTATTTAAAGCAAAAGCATTGGAAAAAGTAAAACACACTACTAAAGCACTAATATTTATTTATCTTCATTACTAGATAGAACACACCGTGATCAAATGGCATGTCATGGATGTTTAGCAGTGGAGGTAGCTGCTCTATCAGCTCCTTTCGCTCCTCTGCCATCTGCTTTGGAGCTAAGCTCCTCAGGCTTCTTTGGATGCCAGCAACATTGCTCCCAAGTGTCTCCTTTGAATATTCTCTTTTTTCCTACGGTAGACGAGTAATGTCGATCCAAGCGCTATCCGCATGCCCTGTAGCAAAAGTGTTCCAAACGAGTTCGTCATAATAAATACAAGAATTTAAATCTAAGCGACGATAATCTGAATCTAAAATATTCGAAATTGAAATTTTTGATTCAGAAATGTAGGGCATGAGTTGCTGGGAACTTCCCTAGAATGTGATGATATGCTTTGGTTGATTCTCTGCCTCATGAGGAGGGGGACGTAGATGCATAAGTATGTTTGCAGGTGAAGATAGCTCAGGCTCAATGTAGTTCGTCTCGCAATTGCCTTCATTTACTCCACCATCTCCATCGGAATTGTTAAGGCCAAAATTGACCGAGACAGCTGTCAAGCTGACGTGGACTCTTGGTACTGAGTCAGAGCCTTGTCAGCAAATGGAGTGGGACCGGTAATTGGAAAAACCGGGGTCAGGTGTTGGTAGTTAATAATGATGCCGTGCTCGATTGACCTTCGAGTAGGAGATGCATCGATCATTCGAGGTTAGAAAGCTCGATGACGACCCTTAATGCTGGATGATGACCGTCGATCTACACTACAGGGGCATGTTAGGGGGATCGGATCTGGGTTTCCGACCCAAATCCCCTCAAATGCTTAAGTTAGTGTGGAAACTCAAGGAAGAGAGGGAGCTTGGTGCAGTTGATCACTCCTTATTTTACACCTTTTTTTCCGCATGTTTGCATGCCATTTAGATCGCCCAAATCTTGTTTTTCACGATATATCGACGATATTGCGATGCTTTTCACGATTTGTTGTTTTTGTCGCATTTCAGGTGATTTGGCGCGATTTGGAGTGATCTCGAGATGCGCTTACTCTAGACGGTCACCGACGACCTCCCCGAGGGGTATTTTGCTGTTGGAGAGGAGCGGAAGAAGAATGAAAGTCGCAGGAGCGACGAGGAGGCCAAAACAAGCAGATTGGGCATTTTTTGTGTCCCACTCGGCCGAGTGGAGGAGCCACTCGGCCGACCAGTGAGACACTGCTCGGCCGAGCACCGAAGACCACATCGGCCGAGTGACGATACCACGTCCGCCCGAGTGGCGCCCAGACGAAGCCCCTCCAAAACATCCAAGTTACTGTTTTTCGGCTGCCTGAACTTCAGAAGACCCACTCGGCCGAGTGGATTATCCCGTCCGCCCGAGTATCATGAAGTCATCGGTCGAGTGACGACAACTCACTCGGCCGAGCCGCCCCCGAAGTAGAGACCCCTGAAGGCCCTGACTTACTGGAAAATTACAGGGTTTCTCACTCGGCCGAGCGACTTTTGTCACTCGGCCGAGTGCGATGCGCTGCCTGTAGCGAAAACTGCGGAAAACAGGCTGTGCAGGGGCATTTTGGTCACAATTTTTGGACGATTTTTGGGGCTATTTAAACCCTGTTTTTACCCTAGTTTGAGGGCTCTCTCTTAGATTTTTTGCAGCTTTTTAGATTAGTTTTTTAGCTTTATTCTTGTGATTGGAGAAGGAGCAAAACTTGGATTTTTGTTGGATTAATTGAAGAACTACATTGGTTTGCATCTCTTTTCCTTAAAAATTCTATTTTTATTGTTTATATCATTGTTGTGATGAATTCTATTGCTTATCTCAACGATTATTTTTGTGATCTTGCTATGATTTGTGAGTAGTCTCCACGTCTTGGGGCGTGGGGATGAACCCTACAAGCCCACTTTCATATTTGTGATGAATTGGTAGAAATTGAGCTAGAATTGCTATTAGAGATTAGATCGGGATCGATTTACTACGGATGGCTAGGTATTCATATCAATTGGGATTTGTAAGAGATTGGATCCCAATTTGATAGGAAACCCTAGAAATCCGAATTGGGTTGGAGTCGGATTTTCGAAGTGTCGGTTTGCAAGAGATTGGACCGATACTTGGATTCCCGGTTGCAATTCTATACCGATACCCGTTTGCAAGAGATTGGACGGGTAGGAACTATCCTAATCTAGATCGTGGACCGAGTTTGCAAGAGATTGGGCTCGGTGCGCGATTAGACGATGATGTTGATCCTAATGCTAGCTTCCCTAGGGTAGGGGTTTGCAAGAGATTGGACCCAAACCTAGGATAGCTATAGACCGGCAACAGCGCGAGAGCGTGAGCTTGGTTCTACATTCAGTTGCAACTAGTTCATCCGAATTCTCATTCTAGCAATTTTGATACCGATGAACCACATTTATGAAGTACGGTGTGTAGCGGGGATTCCCCATTCCCTAGACGTTCTTTATTTGATTTGATATTTCGCACATTTGTCTGATGATTGTGACAGGATCGCCAAAGGCAAATTTCTCTTCTTAAATAGCCAGGTTGATCGGAGCAAGCACAGTCATTCGTCCTCCCTGTGTTCGATATCCCGCTCGCTGCTACACCGTGCACTTGCGGTAAAACTACAACCGTTCTTTTGGGTCACGTCCCGGAGCGATCAAGTTTTTGGCGCCGTTGCCGGGGAGGCGATTGCGTTTGATTCTTTCTCACCCTAGCTATTCTTTTTTTTATTATTATTATCATTATTTTTATTTCTTATTTCTTACCTAACCCTTCCACTGTACTAATCATTTCTTTGAAACTCTGTTTCCCCTGTGCATGTACACGAGATCTACAGCGGACCCTGAAGCTTTATTATTTGATTCCGAGATCGAACGTACCGCGCAGAGACTTAGAGCGGAAAAGAGACAAAATCCGGAAGGGAGGTATATGACCAACCCGGAAACTCCTGAAGAATTGGCGGCAAGGATGGCGAGGATAATTTCTATTCGCGATAGGCTTCGGCCAAAGACCTCTTCTACTACCTCATCCATTGCCGTGCCGCAGTTGGCGGCCGACAAGAACTTCGAGCTAAAGACTGGATTGGTGGTTTTGATGCAACAAGACCCATTTCATGGAAACGCCCATGAGAACCCCCACTACCACATCCAATTATTCTTGTCGAAGTGCGCCACATTTCAGATACCGGGGTTCTCCATCGATGCTATCAGACTGCGTCTCTTCCCCTTCACGCTTAAGGACAAGGCACTCTATTGGTTGAGGACGCAGGCTGACGGAGTTTTCACCTCTTGGGACGAGTTGGCGAGTGCATTTATTGATAAGTTCTATCCGCCATCCAAGACGGTGAAGATCCGGAGCGCTCTCATGTCCTTCAAGCAAGGACCCCAGGAGACGCTCTATGAAGCTTGGGAGCGTTTTAAGGATTTGCAGCATCAATGCCCGCACCACAGTATAGAAGATTGGGAGCTAGTTCATAGCTTCTACAACGGTCTCCAACCGGGGACCAAACAAAGTATTGATGCCGCGGCGAATGGTGCTATCTTGTCAAAGACTCCCGAGGAAGCTACGGCCCTAATTGAGGAGATGGCCTCAAATAACCAACAATGGGGCGATGAGCGAGGACACTCTACGTCCTCCTTAAAGCCAACTAGCATCTACGAGGCAAAGGCCGTAGCGGAGCTTACGAGCAAGTTTGATTCTCTCCACAAGGTAGTGGAGAGATTGGAGAAGTTCATCACGGAGCCCCAAGGGACCCCTTCCACCTCCGCGTCGACGAACCAAATGTGTGATTGGCAAGACCAATCTCAAGCCATGTACTTGGGAGGAGAGCAAGTAGAAGGATCCTTGGAGCAAGTACAATATGTTGCGGGGAACCAAGGATATTGGGCCAATCCGGCCACAAGAAATCATCCCGGATTCTCTTACGCCAACAATGAAGGAGCTTTGAACCCGCCACAACAACCACCTCAACAAGCTCGACCACCACCACCCCAACAACAATACTATCCACCGAGGGGGCCTTCACAACAAAACTTTCAACCAAAGCAACAAGTTCCACCATATAGGCCTCCCGGATACAACCAAGGGTGGAGGAATCAAAATCAAAACCCTCCACAAGCTCCACAACGATCCGACTTCGAAACTAGAGTGGAGGCGTTCATGGTCGAGCAAAATAAGGTAAATGCTAGCTTGAAGGCGGGGCAAGACTCCCTTAATACCGTTGTGGCTCAAATATCGGAGCAATTGGCGTTGCTCAATCGGAACACTCAAAGATTGCCGGCGCAACCGGAGCAAAACCCACGGGGCAACACGGGCCACATCAATGCCGTAGTTGCCGTTACTACTAGAGGCGGGAAGGACACCACCCCCGCCATGATTCCTATTGAGGAGCCCGTGGAGGAAAGCTTGGAGCCAATTGAGCCGATAGTTGAAGTTGAAAAAGAGAAGGAGCCACAAGACAAAGAGAAATCTAGAGCGGAGCAATTGATTGAGGAAAGGCGCTTCATGCCACCGGTCCCATTCCCCCAAAGGCTCGCTAGAGCGAAAATGGAGAAAAGGCTAGCAAAATTTCTCGAGTACCTACGAGGAGTTAGCCTTAACATTCCCTTCCTTGACGCCATCGTCGAGATCCCCACGTATGCTAAATTTTTGAAGGACTTGATTTCGGGGAGGAAAAGGAAGGAGAAGATCATGCTAGCCGAGGAGGGCTCTTGGTTCACCAAGAGAGAGAAGGAGCCGGCAAAATTTAAAGATCCGGGGAGTTTTCGGATTCCTTGCACTTTGGGCAGCGTTCCTCTTCAAAAGGCGTTGGTTGATCTTGGGGCTAGGGTGAGCCTCATGCCTCTCTCCATGTTCTTAAGGCTAAACACCGGGACAAAGTTGAAACCCACCGACATGCGCATTCAATTAGCCGATGGACGGATAACAAGGCCGGTGGGGATTGCCGAAGACATACCGCTACAAGTCCCGGGGGGAATATGCTTGCCATGTGACTTCGTGATCATGGACGTTAAGGAGGAGGGAGACACTTCATTGATACTTGGACGCCCGTTCCTAGCCACCGCCGGAGTCATCGTCGACATGCGCGAAGGTACCCTAACTTTAAACGTCGGAAACATCGAGGTGGAGTTCCACATTCCTAAGGCCATGAAGCACATGCCTTATCATGAGGAACTTGACTACATGGACCTCCTTGATGAGGTGATTGAAGAGGCGATCCCTCACTCAATTGGCGCTCTTTTCGATGAAGATTTTGAGGAAGGCCCGGATTTAGGCCAAGATGAGAAGAAAAATGATTCCCCCGACCTCTCCGCTGAAGATGATGAAGGCGACGCTGATGTCGCAAGGATTCGAGAGCTCTGCAAGCTCTCGAAACTAAAGTCTCCGAAGAAAGCTCCGCCGGCACAGAGATCGGCATCACCGGCAAAACCGTTGACCGGAGCAAATGCTAGCTTGGGGGAGCCTCCCCCCAACACTATTTGAGACGAGAGACCACCGCGGGAGAACACTACGTCGCAACTTCCCAATCCAAGCGTTCTCCCCGGAAAGTTTGATGGGTGCATCTCATATACACCAAACATCCCGCATTGATTGAAAATTATAGGGGGTCGAGCTCACGACCTTAAACGAGCGCTTGTCGGGAGGCAACCCGACGGTTTTTGCTTTATTTTTACTTTTTCTTTATTTTCGTTTTAGAAATTTTTAGTGTTTTGAGTCGTTCGCCCAAAAATTTTGTGATAACGGGTCCTATTTTTCTTGACAGGAGAGGAGATAGGTAGATCCATCATGAGGAGGATGAACGAGTCGACGAGGAGAACCCCAAGAAGGCGCTTGACGCTTAGGAGGAAGATGAAATCGATTGGAGGAAGAAAGACGGAGTTTAGAGCCAAAACGAAGACAAACAGCAGAACACAAGGCTCACTCGGCCGAGTATACTAGTCACTCGGCCGAGTACACAAGTTCGTCCGGCCGAGCCGCTCATGAACAAGGGAAGTCTGATGTACCCAACTCTCTGTTTATTTTCCTGATTCCTATATAACTGCTACTCGGCCGAGTATATATATTCACTCGGCCGAGTGAAACGGATACCCTCCTAGGGCGAGTCATGCCGAGTAGCTTGAGTCACTCGGCCGAATGGACTTACTCCACTCGGCCGAGGCTGGCAAAGCCACTCGGCCGAAGCGATAGCGGGAAGGAAATTTTCATTGGCCTCGCTCGGCCGAGTGACCACGTCACTCGGCCGAGTCGTAAATTTTTTATATAAAGGGCGAGGGGGGGCACATTTTTCGAAACGCAAAACCCCCCAAAGCACCCGCGCCCCTTCAGCTCCCTCGCCCGATCCTCGCTCGCTCGCGCCCCCACTCGCCCGACCGCCGCTGCCACGCCACCGCTCGGCCCGCCACCGCCGGCCGAGCACCCCCGTCGCCTCGCCCGAGTCGCCGTCGGCGGCCGGGCCTCCGGTCACCTCCGGTACCCCTATTTCGCCTATTTTCGCCTCTTTTTGTGTATTTTTCGAGGATCCGTTTATTAATCGAACCCCTAACCCAAATCAATTCCTATATCTATCTATTATACCCCTAATACTCCATACATTTTGAATATTACCCGCTGAAATCGCCGTTTCATACGCAGGTTGCTTTTTGGAGCTTAGGGGAGCCCGGGGGAGCTTCTACGGGCTGATCCGGACTTCGCAAAGGCGCTGACTTCACACGCTTCCACTGCTTAGCACTTGCGGCGTGTCGGGGTACACTCTTTCCACTCTTTTACACGCACCGCACTTTTTTCACTTTTCGGCGCGCTCGGGGCCGATATGCCACCCCGGACACGGCCGCGGTCGAAGAGAGCTTCCGCCAAGCGGAAGCGGTCGGATGATGCCGGCCCCTCCCATGAGTTGGAGGACTCTCCTCCACCGTCCCCCACACACCCCGCACACCCAGCACAGCCTGCAGGCCCCGCACACCCCGCACAGCCTGCAGTGCATCCACAGCCCGCACAGCCTCTCCCTGCCGACCCACAGCCACCACCACCGGCTCCACTGGTCGGGCCGCTCGGGATTACGTTCCGAGACGACGCACACCACGCCGTCTTCGACCGTATCTCCCAGCGCTTGATCGTACCCTCCAGGTTTGCACACCTCGCTGACCTAGGACGCCTGGGGGTACTAGAGGGGATACTCACGTTGTATGACAACGTGGGTTGGCGCGACTTCCTTCAGGTGTCGGCGGACACGTTCACCCGCCCGACACTTGAAGTTCTGAGTTCGATCGCCCGGACCGACGAGGGATGCTCATTCCGGTTCATGGATCGAGAGTGCCAGGTCACTCTCGATATGATGAGAGCATTCTTCTCGTGGCCCGCTGTCCCCGGAGCCGATCGCGGTTACGGCCCCACCCATATCCCCCCACCTTCCTTCGACGCCGGTGCCTTCTGGGCCCGGATCACGGGCCACCACGCTGCCTTTGACCCTAGTAGGGCCAAGGCCTCGGCCATTGTCCACCCCTGCCTCCGCATAGCCCAGCGCCTCATGGAGACCACCTTTTTGGCCAAATATGAGCCGGGCACAATGTCTACGCCAGAGCTCTACATGCTCTATGCGATGACACGTCCCAGAGCTCTATCTAGGGATGGAGACGAGCTTGTCCCCGTCGTCGACATTGCGGCTTGGTTTTTAGACCGCATCATTGTATCGGTGGGCGCTCGCTCTACGATATGCTGCGGCGGTCTGATCACCTTGCTTACCATGATGACCGGCGAGGACCTACCTGACGACTTACGACGGGCCCCGGGCCCCACTTCTTTGTCGATAGATGTTATGGCCCGGATGAAGATGCTTCGTCCGCATGGTGAGCGTCACTGGGTCTGGTTGCACGGCCCTTACGGTGCCGACTACATGATTCTCCCGAGCCCTGCTCGGACTCAGATTGCACCAGCCCACGTCAACTGGCTCCCTGCGATGGATGTTCTCATCCCCGCTGCCTACGTGCTCGAGGCCGAGGAGGACGAGCAGGCCCACGCTGCCCACGCTGCCCAGGCTGCCCCCGCAGACCCTGCTGCACACCCTGCCGAGCCTGCTACCGACCCTGTTGACCCAGTGGCCCCTCAGCCCATACCAGATGTTTCCGCTGCTCCTGACACCTCTGTCCCCACTTCTGTCAGTGTCACGAGTACCTCAGCTGAGCCCACTTCCACCACCTCCACCACTTCCGCGGCTGTCACCACTGTCACCACCACACCCACTACCACCGTTGGCCCTCTGTCTGCCGAGCCGATTTCCTCTGCCCCACCCGAGCGCCCGCCGACCACAGTCGAGTGCGGAGAGCCCTCTGTCTCCACTGCCGCTGTATTTTCCGAGAGTGTCGTGGCGTCTGTCCACACTTCTGTGCCACTGACCTCTCTGGCCGCCTCACTGCCACTTTTGCACACTTCTTTCGCTGCCGCTGCCGCCACTTCTCACCTGCCGGTGTCCCGGCCTCACACTGAGGCCAGGCCCACATTTGCAGGCACGGCACCTTTTGTCCCCTTCCCTGCTGAGCCCGTTACATACTCTACTCGCGTACGCCAGCCTCGCCCTGCACAGCCTAGACCGGTGCGTCCCTCTGCACCACCCCCGCCCGACACTGTACTGCAGAGCATACGTGCTCTTGAGTTGGCGATGAGTGGTCTTAGAGGTGACCTTAGGACCCTGTCCTCCACCGTCTCTGCGATGGCTGGACGCTTCGAGCTGATCCCCCAGATCCATTACTGTCTCACCCAGGTTCTGGAGCGTCTCCCGCGCGTACCCCCACCCACCCAGCAGGTTCCCACACACACTTCCACACACACTAGACCTGCTTCCACTTCCACGCCCACCCCAGCTCAGCAGCCTACACCACCACCACCACCACCTCCGCCTCAGGACGGAGACGGCATAGCACCACCTTCTTAGGCACCCTTGATGCCTTGATTTATTCCTGCCGTTGTGCTGCCCGTTTCTGCTGGGTCCTGTTGCACTTTTTGTCCACCCCCCTCCCCTCACTTATTATGGTATTCTCTTTTTGATCATATCTTTTTATATCTATTTTGGGAGAGAGGGAGAGTTTTTGGTGACACTTATATCTATGTATCGCTCCTATCTGTGCATGCCTCATGTCCGCATCATATTTTCATTTCTTTATTTTACCTTTTTCTTTTCATTTTTCCATGCATGCATCCTCACTTGCCCCTCCCATCGCTTGTCTCTCGGTGTGCCACACTTTGCACATTGAGGACACTGTGCCATTTAGCTTGGGGGAGTGAGTTCTCACGTTCTTTTTCGATTTGCCACCTTTATTCTTAGTTTTTCACACCATTTTCTCGCTTTTGCACTTATTTTTCACCATTTTTCTTTTATTTTGCAATGCATCACGTTTTTCTTATTTTCCTGTGTGCCGCATTGCATAGTTTTATTTTTCCTTTATCTTTATTTCTTTCTTTTTCATCTCATGCTAGAGATGACTTTTCTATGATGATGATGACGTTGGATTTAGTTTATTCTATATGCATGCTATATTTGTCATGTCTTAGGTTTTATTTCAGATATCATATGCTATGACTTGCCTTGCATTTAGGAATAGTAACCCACACCTTTTTCCGCATGAAAATGGATGAAATTTTATTATTAGCTGAGTCTGAATATTCATATATATGCTATCACAGAAAACACACCAAGATTCACGCATTGAATGCTTATATCTGGAGTACTGACTTTCTTTTCCTATATCACTTCTATATGCATGAATTGTACACTTCACTTCAGGATGATTGAATGATGTTAGCTATGATAAATCTGGATTAGTTAGCTTTTTTGTGATCGAAACTGAGTAGATTAGATTACCCTGCTGAAGTTGTCGTGCATGTCTTATAGAGTGAACCGAGAGTTATATTTATTTATTTCTCCACAAATCTTGAACATCATTTCTCTACTTTTAAAATCATTGGTGAATCTCCCCTTAGTGATTCTATTTTATGGCATTTTCCCCCGCTACTAATTCCTAGCTCCAAATCTCTTATTCTATAAAAAAAAGCGAGAGAAAAACATTCTTGTACATCATTATCTCTCTCTGAGTTGGGATCGTTGTGTGTATATTGCTTATTGCAAAGAAAAAAAGAGAGGAAAAATCCTGAATAAAAGATCCCATCTCACTTTCTTTCTTTCTTCTTTCTTTTCGTTGCTTTTGGAGCTATATGTATGAAGAAAATGGGGATGTAAATATTTTTTATGCCACCACGCTTATAGATAAGCTTGGGGGAGGGGATCCATTGATGTGTGAGAGAGTGACTACTTGACATTGCACGACAACCTAGGCTAAGTAATATTCTATACTCGGTGAGATTATTTTAGTTTTACGAAATCCAGAAATCTAAGCCTAGCACTCATTTCATGAAATCCATACTTTTCTATTCTCTCTATTCTATAGTGTGATACTCTTATACTCCTGATAGAAAGCGTTCAATTGAAAAGTGTGTGATCTGTGATTTGTATACCGCTTTAAATGATTCAGACGATGTTAATTTTAAAATTATTCCGTTTTTCATGATTGTATCGTTGTTCGTGGGTTTTCTATTTCTGTTTGCACTATTATACTATGATATCGAAATAAAATTCTTTGACATGTATTTTCCATTCAGTGCATGCTATATGAGTAAGTGAAACCCACGTCCTGAGAAAATGATCTAGTATCCTACCTCTTCGCTTCTTTCTTTCTTTATTTCCATTTCGTTTTCATTCTTCTTCGTTTTTCATTTTTCTTTTTTTCGCCGTTTTCGTTTTCCAAATCCACCGGGTTCGCCTTTTACTTATCTTCCTCGAGGACGAGTAAGAGGCAAGCTTGGGGAATTTTGATCACTCCTTATTTTACACCTTTTTTCCGCATGTTTGCATGCCATTTAGATCGCCCAAATCTTGTTTTTCACGATATATCGACGATATTGCGATGCTTTTCACGATTTGTTGTTTTTGTCGCATTTCAGGTGATTTGGCGCGATTTGGAGTGATCTCGAGATGCGCTTACTCTAGACGGTCACCGACGACCTCCCCGAGGGGTATTTTGCTGTTGGAGAGGAGCGGAAGAAGAATGAATGTCGCAGGAGCGACGAGGAGGCCAAAACAAGCAGATTGGGCATTTTTTGTGTCCCACTCGGCCGAGTGGAGGAGCCACTCGGCCGACCAGCGAGACACTGCTCGGCCGAGCACCGAAGACCACATCGGCCGAGTGACGATACCACGTCCGCCCGAGTGGCGCCCAGACGAAGCCCCTCCAAAACATCCAAGTTACTGTTTTTCGGCTGCCTGAACTTCAGAAGACCCACTCGGCCGAGTGGATTATCACGTCCGCCCGAGTATCATGAAGTCATCGGCCGAGTGACGACAACTCACTCGGCCGAGTGACGACAACTCACTCGGCCGAGCCGCCCCCGAAGTAGAGACCCCTGAAGGCCCTGACTTACTGGAAAATTACAGGGTTTCTCACTTGACCGAGCGACTTTTGTCACTCGGCCGAGTGCGATGCGCTGCCTGTAGCGAAAACTGCGGAAAACAGGCTGTGCAGGGGCATTTTGGTCACAATTTTTGGACGATTTTTGGGGCTATTTAAACCCTGTTTTTACCCTAGTTTGAGGGCTCTCTCTTAGATTTTTTGCAGCTTTTTAGATTAGTTTTTTAGCTTTATTCTTGTGATTGGAGAAGGAGCAAAACTTGGATTTTTGTTGGATTAATTGAAGAACTACATTGGTTTGCATCTCTTTTCCTTAAAAATTCTATTTTTATTGTTTATATCATTGTTGTGATGAATTCTATTGCTTATCTCAACGATTATTTTTGTGATCTTGCTATGATTTGTGAGTAGTCTCCACGTCTTGGGGCGTGGGGATGAACCCTACAAGCCCACTTTCATATTTGTGATGAATTGGTAGAAATTGAGCTAGAATTGCTATTAGAGATTAGATCGGGATCGATTTACTACGGATGGCTAGGTATTCATATCAATTGGGATTTGCAAGAGATTGGATCCCAATTTGATAGGAAACCCTAGAAATCCGAATTGGGTTGGAGTCGGATTTTCGAAGTATCGGTTTGCAGGAGATTGGACCGATACTAGGATTCCCGGTTGCAATTCTATACCGATACCCGTTTGCAAGAGATTGGACGGGTAGGAACTATCCTAATCTAGATCGTGGACCGAGTTTGCAAGAGATTGGGCTCGGTGCGCGATTGGACGATGATGTTGATCCTAATGCTAGCTTCCCTAGGGTAGGGGTTTGCAAGAGATTGGACCCAAACCTAGGATAGCTATAGACCGGCAACAGCGCGAGAGCGTGAGCTTGGTTCTACATTCAGTTGCAACTAGTTCATCCGAATTCTCATTCTAGCAATTTTGATACCGATGAACCACATTTATGAAGTACGGTGTGTAGCGGGGATTCCCCATTCCCTAGACGTTCTTTATTTGATTTGATATTTCGCACATTTGTCTGACGATTGTGACAGGATCGCCAAAGGCAAATTTCTCTTCTTAAATAGCCAGGTTGATCGGAGCAAGCACAGTCATTCGTCCTCCCTGTGTTCGATATCCCGCTCGCTGCTACACCGTGCACTTACGGTAAAACTACAACCGTTCTTTTGGGTCACGTCCCGGAGCGATCAGCAGTTGAGATCGACCCACGGAGGTTCGTCCCAGGACTGGTAGCGCAAGCTCAAATGTATAAGAAATATCAGCTGAGAAAGTATAGTTCTATGTCTTAGACCTCGTACCTTGGAAATTGGACCTGTTCCTCTATTTATAGGTGTTCAGGATCCCTTTAGAGACATTGGGGTGATAACAGCCACCCATAATGGGGCCACGATCTTCTCCCTTTAATAGTAATAAATGTTGAGCACGTTCCCATGATTTACCAGCCCGCCTTTAATCACATGTTCGAGTGAGGTGGACTCAACGGTCGACTGGCAATTGGGCTTTGGCTGAGTCGACATCGGGCTTCCCTTGTAGGCTTTGTGGGCTTTAGTCGTCTGTCGGTCAAGTTAAGTCGAATCTTGGCCAAATGACTCAACAATGGCACCCGTCGCATGACTTGAAGGGTCCATCCGCTAAAGTCAAGCGACGTTACATTGCATTAATGGGACTCAGCAGTCGATAAAATAGCACTTGAGTTCTAGGCACCAAAACACCCGCCTCGATGATTCAGATGATTTGTCGGTCCGAAATCCAAGAAACTAAGAGCCTTGGGATCTTCAACACGTGGCTCAGCATGGAGCTGTCACACTATCTATATATGATGGTTCCAGCTGTAGAATGCAGAGGTACCGTTTTCATTCTCTCGATTCAGATTTTCCTTCTCTCGCAAATAATGGCTTCGTCCTCCATCTTTGCCTCTGGAAGATTCTTGGTCACAGCCATGCAGAAGAATCAGGAAGGAGTCATGGAGCCGGGCTTGTCGACGAATGTGAGGTCCAATGTCAAGGATGGTCAGATCACCGAGCTTTAGAGTAGCTATGTCCGTCTTGATTATCAAATCAGGCTTCCTGAGAGGGCCGAGAGGGCTCATCGTCCTGGCAATCGGGAAGCAGGGGTTTATGTCAAAGCCTTCGAACGAGGCCTTCGGTTTTCTATGCACCCCTTCATGCGGTACTTCATGTGTACCTTGAACATCTTCCTCTGCCAGTTGATGCCGAACGTTATTGGCATGCTGATGGGCTTCATAGTTTTGTGTGTGACGAAGGGGATTGAACCATCCATGAATCTGTTCAATCATTTTTTCTCGATCCCTCCCCTCAAGACCCAGGGCTGGTGTACGATAATGGAAAGATGAGCTTGTGTTTGTGGTTTTCCAAGGGAAGGGAGCTTATGCACCGGTTGGGGTGCCCCTGCTTTGGGACCTACTGAGGATAAGCTGATAACTAGTGAGGAGAAGAAAGCCGCCGATACTCTGACGAGCCTGCCAGAGGGTATAAGGTTGATCAAGTGGCTATGGTCGGACGACATGCTATGTTGGACAGTGTGGACGAAAGGTTGGTTCGATCGTGCCTGCCAACTGTTCGACCTTCGTTCTTCGACCTAACTTGTTTGTTGCTCTCGCAGGTATGGCCAGTGTGGATTATCAGGTGGATCCCACGTTGAGGGAAGCATCTGAAGCTTCCCTTAAAGAGTTGGAGGTGAGTATGTTGTCTCCCTCGGCACCGACTGTGGGGAAATTGATAATCCAGCTGGCCGGGGATCGACCCCTGGTTGTCGAGGGAGTTGCTTAGGTGGCCCGCCCTCAGAAGAAGAAGAAGAAAGTGTCCACCTTCGAATTTGAAGTAGTTGCACTGGATGGGACCAAGAAGGGGCAAAAACTTGTTCTTAGCGACTCGAAGCCTTCTGGGTTGAATGCAGCCGCGGAGCAGGTCTCTCAGCCAGGGAGTGATACTTTTCACGAGGAAGATTCGAGGGGGACTCAGGTTCCACCGGAGCTTCTCGTGCACAAAGACTCCTGGCCTTGAGTGGGTCTGTTCCCTCCTGGCGGGCTGTTTGAAGACATCCCCGACGAGTACATGTCGATTTTGCTGGAGGGTAGATCTCCTCAGGCCCGATTCGACTGTTCCGAGGAGGAGCTCGTCCGGGCGAGATTTCTTCCGAGGCTTGGAGATTCCGCTCTTCTTGATTGCCGGACTGCCTCTCGTATCGATGAGAATTTGACCCTTCCACGGGATAGGGCTGTCATGGAGAGGGTCGATTATGAGCGGCTTGCATCGATAGCCGTTCACGCTAGCACCCAGGTAATTGTTGCTCTAGTTCCCTTGTAGGTGATGCCTGCATGCATGCTTACCGTCGTGTGTCCTTTGCAGGTCCTCGTGGCAACCGCGACGTTGCGTCGTCGTTCTCCAGTGGTGGCCAATAATGGTTTCACACTGGAGGCTGTTAGGTCGAGAGTGGAGGGATCTCAGGCTGAGCTGGTTAGAATCAGACTCCTCTTTGAGACAAGATTGGATGGCATTCAGAAACTCGAGCACAAGTTAAGCGAGTCTCGTGGGAGGGAGGCTGAACAAACTGCCCGAAGAAAGCGAGCGGAGGACGCTATGCTGGAGGAGAGAGTCGAAGTCGAGGTCATTGTGGAGAGGGCGGTTCGGGAGTTCATAGATTTATTTCCCAACTTCGACGAGCTATACAAGGGAGGCTACAAGCGATGTCGGTTGGAGATGAAACCCTGATTCCCTGACATCTTCGTAGAGATCGACAAGATCCCGGTGATTATTTCGGACCTTGGTGACGATGAATCAAGCCAAGGCACGGAGGAAGCTGTTCCCATCGACGACACTGCCATCGTGTATGACGATGACGTAGGAGCAGATGTTACGAGGGACCTAGAGTCTGCGGCCATGCTAGATGGAGACCAAGTGCCTATCCAGCCAATGTAGGGTCTCAATGTTTTACGCCTGTTTCAGAAATTTTTTGAATGTATAGGGGATGATGTAAATGTGGACAAACAAACAATTTTTTGTAATATGAGTGCCAGATTGCATCTCTTTATTTGCTATTGAGCATATCGTGTGGTGGTTATAACGCCTGAAGGCCCCTCGATGGGTTAAGCGCTGCTCCAGGATGATTGAGGATAAACCTTCGAACCATGTATTGAAGTTGATCACCACATTCCATGATGAGGGAGCGATTTCCTCGAGTCATGACTGATGGCACGTGAGTCGTTCAGTAGCGATGGGATGGCCCCTTGGACTTACGGCTGACGCTCGATTATGATAGTCGTTTAGTAGAGAAGGGGTGGCCCCTTCGACCTACGGCTGACGCTCGATTATGAGAGTCGTTCAGTAGCAAAGGGGTGGACCCTTCGACTTATGGCTGATGCTCGATTAGGAGAGTCGTTCAGTAGCGAAGGAGTGGCCCCGCTGACTTATGGATAATGCTCGATTAAGAGAGTCGTTCGGTAGTGAAAGGGTGGCCCTTCAACTTGCGGCTGACGTTCGATTAGGAGAGTGGCTCTGTAGCGAAGGGGAGGCCCCTTCGACTTACGGTTGACACTCGTTTAAGAGAGTCGTTCAGTAGCGAAGGGGAGGCCCCTTCGACTTACGGCTGATGCTTGCTTAGGAGAGTCGTTCAGTAGCAAAGGGGTGGCCCCTTCGACTTACGATCGACGCTTGTTTGAGAGAGAGCCGTTCAGTAGCGAAGGAAAGGCCCCTTCGACTTACAGCTGGCGCTCTCTTAGGAGAGTCGTTCAATAGCGAAGGGGTGGCCCCTTCGCCTTACGACTGACCCTCGCTTATGAGAGTTATTCAGTAGTGAAGGGGTGGCCCCTTCGACTTACGGCTGACCCTCGCTTAGGAGAGTCATTCAGTAGCGAAGGAGTGGCCCCTTGGACTTACGACTGACGCTCGATTAGGAGAGTTTTTTAGTAGCAAAGGGGTGGCCCCTTCTACTTGAAGTTGATGCTCGATTAGGAGAGTTGTTCAGTAGGGAAGGGGTGGCCCCTTTGGCTTGCGTCTGATGCTCGATTCGGAGAGTCATTTAGTAGTGAAGGGGAGGCCCTTTCGACTTATGGCTGATGCTCATTTGAGAGAGTCGTTCAGTAGCGAAGGGGAGGCCCCTTCGACGTATGGCTGACATTCGTTTGAGAGAGTCGTTCATTAGAGAAGGGGAGGCCCCTTCGAATTCCGGCTGATGCTCGCTTATGAGAGTTGTTCAGTAGCAAAGGGGTGGCCACTTCGACTAGCAGCTGATGCTCAATTAGGAGAGTCGTTCAGTAACAAAGGGGTGGCCCCTTTCACTTGCGACTGAAGCTCGACTAGGAGAGTTGTTCAGTAGCAAACGGAAGGCCCCTTCGACTTACGGCTGACGCTCATTTGAGAGATTCATTCCGTAGCAAAGGGGAGGCCCCTTCAACTTATGGCTGACGCTCGATTAGTAGAGTTGTTCAGTAGCAAAGGGGATGCCCCTTCGACTTACGGCTGACGCTCGTTTGAGGGAGTCGTTCAGTAGTGAAGGGAAGGCCCCTTCGACTTACGGCTGACGCTCGTTTGAGGGAGTCGTTCATTAACGAAGGGGAGGCCCCTTCGACTTACGACTGATGCTTGTTTAGGAGAGTTGTTCAGTAGCGAAGGGGAGGCCCCTTCGACTTACGGCTGACGCTCGTTTAGGAAGTCACTCACATCAACATACATTCAGTTTTCCCAAAACTTCCCGAGGATCGGATCTTTTTCAAGGGGAGTTTTGATGAGACAGCTTCTGTAAACTTTACGCAGGCTTTAAGGAAGAGAAACTTTATTTGATAAAAGAGACATGCTTTATTTAAAAAGGGTCACAAAGAAAAACAAAAGGCGTACAGGTGTTTCCGAACTTCGTCAGAGCTGTTGTTGTCTAACGTCTCTTTATTTGCCTCTAGCATAGATGGTTTGCTAGTCAATCACCTTGGTGACAGGTGATCCCGTCATCTTGCCCTTCTTCTTTGAGGATCCCTCATTGCTATGTGGATCATTAGCCAGGTTCTTGGGGTGTCCTTGCTTGACTAGGGCATCGATCTCTTTTTTGAGAGTCCAACAGTCGTTGGTTTAATGCCCATAGTCGTTGTGATATTTGCAGAATTTGAGGTCGTCACTCTTCTCATATTTTCCCTTCTTAGCTGTCTCTTGGATCAGCTCCTCTTGTAGAGCATAAACAAGGACTTCTGCCTTAGGAGTAATCGTCTTAGTGGAGGTAGGGTGCTCCTTGCTTCGAGGGCTCCTTTCACTGGGCCTCTTGTCTCGATACTCCTGGATGGGCGTTCCTGAGGTTGGTTTCTCTCACCTCGTGTCTCCGTGGTGGGAGGGGGGGCTCTTCGCATTAGCTTCGGCTGGTTCTTCTGCCTCCTTGGAGGAAGTGAACCTATCCATTATGTTGAGCATTTCTGCGATGATGTTAGGGGAACTGTTGAAGGGCCATCCTCAGGTGCTTATTCTGGACCGCCTGGGTGAGTGACGCTATGACGATCACATCCAGTGTCTCCTTTACATCGAGCCTCTTGTCATTGAATATCTGGATGAAGGCTCGGATCGACTTATTCTCGTTCTGTTTGAGCGAGAAGTGGTAGGAAGACTTCTTCTTAGGACGCCGTCCCGCGAAGAATTGTTTGCAGAATTTTTTTGCCAATTCATCGAACGAGCCGATGCAACCATGGGGTAGCCTTCGTACCAGCTTTCTGCCCTTTTGAACAGGATAGCATGGAAGGATCTACAGAGGTACGGCTCGTCAGCCCCGTGGAGCAGCATGACATTCAGATACTTATGAATGTGTGACCATGGGTCTCATATGCCATTATAAGCTGGTAGAGCAGAGAGCTTGAACTTGGGGAGAGGAGGAGCAGAGATGATATTCTCTTTCAAGGAGGTCCTCCGAATCGTGTACCAAACCAGTATGGATCCTCCTTCTCCAGGTTGCACGTAGTTGGCTCCCGAGGATCGGTTCGGGATCTTCTTCCTCATCACGAATCTACCTGCAGGGTTCAGAGGGTTATAACCTGGGGGAGCCCTGTATATTACCTGATCTATGATGCTGCAGGTTGTCACCCAGTAATAGGAGGGGGTGGGTTCTCCCTGGAGAACGGAAGATCGATTGTCGACCCCTGCTTCGTTGTATTGTGAGTTGGGGGGTCGAATTGTGGAGGTTAATCTCCAGTTGATCTGTCCTTGGGTCCCCTAGATATCGGAGGAAAGCCGAGCCCTTGGTTGGCGTAAGGTTCGGGTTTGGAAGCGGCAACGGCTCATTTAAAAGCGATGGGATCCCCATGTTTTGGCGTATTAAAGTCGCCAATGCACCTAGGCTCCTATCGACCTGCTCGATAAACTGGGTGAATTCCTTCAGGGTCACCCCAGGCTCCTTCGGGGCCTCTGCTGGTCGTGGTGGTGGTGTTGTGGAGTCTACGACGTCCTCCACCAGGACGTTGTTTGCTTTCAGCTTCTCCTTCGGACGTTCGATCGGTCCGGCATTACTGGGTCTAGCTGTCATAACTTCTAGATGGCTTTGGGATGTCAAGCTAGTTAACGTTTCCCACAGATTGTGCCAAATTGTTAAGGCCAAAATTGACCGAACCAGTTGTCAAGCTGATGTGGACTCTTGGTGCTGAGTCAGAGCCTTGTCAGCGAATGGAGTGGGACCCTCAATTGGAAGAACCGGGGTCAGGTGTTGGTAGTTGATGATGATGTGGTGCTCGATTGACCTTCGAGCAGCAGATGCATCGATCGTTCGAGGCTGGGGAGCTCAATAACGACACTCGACGCTGGATGATGACCGTCGATTTGCACCAAAGGGGCATGTTAGGGGGGTCAGATCTAGGTTCATATACAAATCCCCTCCGATGCTTGAGTTAGTGTGGGAACTCAAGGAAGAGAGGGAGCTTGGTGCATGATCGTGCCTGGATATACACCCGAAAAACGACTGCAGTCTTACCGCAATCGCACGGTGTAGTGGCAAGCGGGTATTGAACACATGGAGGACAATTGACGGTACTTTGTTTTAATCACCTAGCTATTGGTGGTGGAATGGAATGGTTTCGAGAATATTGTCATGGCCGTTTAATTAACAATTCGAATTTGATGTAATAAAAGCGTCTAGGGCCAGGGAATCCCCACTACGGATCGTTATTTATCTTTGTAAATCGTGAATCTCAATGTTTCAAGGCTTTAATTGAGGTGAACTAGTCGTAACTGAATAGAGAACCAAGCTTACGCTCTCGTGCTATTGCCGGTCTATAGCAACCTAGATTAGGGCCCACTCTCGTGCAAACCCTAACCTAAGCCGCTAGCATGAAGATCGACATCATCGTCCAATCACACCTCAAGCCCATTCTCGTGCAAACTCGAGTTACGATCTAGGTTATGATAGTTCGTATTCGTCCAATCTCTTGCAAATGAATATGAGTACATATTCATAATAAAAATCCTAGCTTTGGTCCAATCTCTTACAAACCAAGTCTAGAAAATCTCGATTATAAACCTAAATCAAATATCTAGGCCTTACCATCGATTAGAATCCAATCTCCTGCAAACTCCAATCGATGGAAATCCTTAGCTACTCGTAGTAAATCAATCATAACCCAACCATCTACCAATCCTAGCAACACATTAATTTTTTCATCACAATTCTAAAATCGGATACATAGGGTTCATTCCCATGCCCTAGAACGACGGAACTACTCACAATTAATCATGGCAGTCACAGAAATAACGAATGAAAACATATAGCAATTCATGGTTGAGAGAAAATAATTCACAAAAACTAGAAATTTTGATAGAAAGAACAAACCAAATCTCTAATCTTCAATCTCCTGCTAAGGATTTTAATTAGAATAATGCTCAAAAACTATTTTCTGGTCTCCCCTAAAACTAGGAAGAAAACTAACTTAAATACAAGCCAAAGTCGGCCAGAAAATCCTGTCAGGTTTGCCCCTGGCATAGCCCAGAACCCTAATTCGCGATACAGGCAGACTGCGCCACTCGGCCGAGTAGAACATATCACTCGGCCGAGTGACAGACCCAAAGAAAAACAGAGATATTGGGGGTTTTGGGGGTCTGTCGCTATGTTCCACTCGGCCGAGTGGAGTTCTTTACTCGGTCGAGTGGGCTTTCTCACTCGGCCGAGTGAGTCTTCTGCTGATCTCCTCCAAACTTTAGAGAGTCGACTGAGATCTCAGGAGGAAAACCCTATCGTACTCGGGCAAGTGGACTTCTTCACTCGGTCGAGTGAGATCATTCACTTGCCTGAGTGGACTTTGACTCCATGTGCTACTGTATCCGTTGTACTCGGCCGAGTGAGCTGTCTGCTCGACCGAGTGGGCTGTCTGCTCGGCCGAGTGGGCTGTTTCTGGAGTCCTATCTTCTCCTCCTCACCTTCTCGTCGATTCTATCAAACTTCTTCTTCTTCCACTCATCATCCAGCGCTTTTAGGTCCTCGATATGGTCACAGGTGGTGCTCCAGCGTGCGTGAAAGTCCCTTGATCATGTTTATGCTCCAGATCGCTCCATATTTCCAGAAATCCGACAAAAATAAGAAATAGTGAAAAGCAATGTGATATCATCTAATAATCGTGAAAAATGCAATATATGCGATCGAAATGACATGCAAACATGCAAAAAAAGGTGTAAAATAAGGAGCGATCAAAATCCCTCTTACTCGTCCTCGAGAAAGATGAGTAAAAAGGAGAACCCGGTGGGTAAAAATAAGGAAAAAGGGAAGAAGAAGATAGAATAGAAAACGAAGAGGGAGGTGCTAGATCATTTTCTCATGACGTGGAGCTGCTTACTCAAATATCACATGACGAATAAAAACATGCCAAAGATTTGTCTCTCAATATCATGATCATATATAAATGCATTCGATATAGAAACCAAGAATATCAAAATGATATGAAACATGAAATCATTCTAGAATTAGCGTCGTCTGAGGCACCAAAGTAATATACATAATCATAGACTGCACACTTTTCAATTGATCGCTTTTTATTTGGAGTAAAAGAGGCATCACACATTATGGAGCAAAAAGAATAGAATGAAATGGTATTCATGAAATGCATGCCAAATTTCAATTCGTGGACTTCGTAATACTCCTAGTAATCTCCCTGAGTATAATACCTAGCTTAGGTCATCATGCACAGACAAGTGGTCACACTCTCACACCTCATTGGAACCTCTCCCCTAAGCTTATCTATAAGCGTGGTGGCATCAAATAGAACAATACGACTTTTCCCCATTTTTTTGAAGCTCCAAGAAAAAATAAAAGAGGGAAGAAAGAAAGAAATGGGATCGTGTATATACAAATGAACTTCGTTTTTTTCTTTTTCTGTTTTTCTCTCTCTTTTTTTCTTTTCTCTTTTTTTTTCTTTTTAGACCAATATACACAATAACAATCCCAAATCAAAGATAGAGAGATATGTGTGCATTCTTTTTTTTCTTTTGTTTTTGGGGTATTGGAGCTTGGACTTTATAGCAAGGGGAAGATGCTAATATAAGATTGGCTAAGAGAAGATTCACCAATGATTTTAAGTATAGAAATGAAGTTCAAAATATGTGGAGAAAGAAAAATATCCAACGCTCAGTTCACTATTTTGAATGTGCATGACAACTTTCAGTAGGGTAATGTAATCTACTCAGTTTGAATTCATAAAGTAAACTAATCCAGTTATATCAAAAAGACATACATTCAATCAACCGGAAAGATGAGCGTACAATTTCATGCAAATAGAAGTGATAGCAGACAATAAAGCATTACTCCAAATTTAGGCAATCAATGCGTGAAGCTTGGTGTGTTTTCTATGAAAAGTATACAATATAAATCTTCAGACTCAGCTAATGGTAGAATTTCATTCACAATCATATAATAAAGATGCAGGTTACTATTCTCGAATGCATGGTAATGTATAGCACATGATATCTGAAATAAAAACGATGGCATGACAAGAGAATATGCATATAAAAGTAAGCTAACTCCAAGTCATCGTCATCACAGAAAATTCATCTCTAGCAAAAAAAGGACAAAAGAAATAAGGATAAAGGAAAAATGAGAGCTATTATACATACGTAGTACACACGAAAATAAGAAAACATGATGCATGAGGAAAAATATGAAAAAGTGGGTGAAAATAAGTGGAAAATAAAAAAATGTGGAAAAAATGAAGATAAAAATGAAGAAAACGAAAAGTGCGTGAGACACTCACTCCCCCAAGCTAAACTGCACAGTGTCCTCAAGTGCTTAGTGTTGGCACAAGGAGAAACATGATAGGGGTGGGTGGGTGAGGATGCATGCATGATAAAGGATGAAAAATGAAAGAAAATGGGATGGAAATGCAAGTGATGAGTGTAGAGATCAAGGTGGCGCAATATAACGGTCCCAAAAATACCTCTCTCTCTCTCTCTCTCTCTCTCTCTCTCTCTCTCTCTCTCTCTCCCAGGATGATATAGACAAATCGAAACTAAAACTGACCAAAATGTGTGAGAAGGAGGGGCACAAAACCGGAAGAAAAGATAATATCAATCACAGCAGCGGTAAAAATGTGAGAGGCATCAAGTGTGTGTGCCTAAGCAGGTGGTAGATCAGCAGCACCGTCCTGTGGTGGGGGAGGTGGTGGTGGCAGAGTCTGCTGTGAAATGGGACGGATAGCGGCAGGTGGGAGCTGTGGCAGTTGCGCAAGAATCTGGTTTAGGGTAACCTGAATACCAGGGAGTAGAGCAACACGAGACTGCACAGAGCTAATGGTGGCGACAAGAGCCCGAAAATCTCCTATGAGCCCACTAATGGCCCCTTCTAAAACACGAAGGTGCTGAATGAAGGTGTCGGGGGCGGGGGAGAGGGTCGAACAGGTGGGGGTCGGGGCTGCCACACACGGCCACCGTAGACAAGTGGGGCCACTACTGGGTGAGTGTGTGGTGCTGTGCTCGCTAAAAGGCGTTCAGCCTCTGTGGAAGGCTGATACGTATGGATGCTCTCAGAAGTGTGAACAGCGACAGAATATGAAGTGGCGAAAGTGGGCGAGAAGGGTGGAGAGGTCGCTAACACAAAAAAAGGGACAGACGTCACGACGCTCTCAGTGAAGACAACGGCAGCAGAGACGGAAGTGTCAACGACTAGGGAGGTCGTGAGATCAGCAAAAAATGACTCCCCAGGGGTCGAAAAATCTGGTGACGACAGGGTCTCAGCCATCGAAATAAAGGAAGGCTTGCCTCTCTCAAAAACAGCTGTGGTGGCGCTCTCAAGACTCGCATAAGAAATGGCATCAGAGGTCAATGGCACAGAGTTGGTGGTGGTAGTGGTGGTGGACTCGGCTAGGGTGCTCCCAACACTGACAGAAGTGTGGATAGAGGTAGCGGGAGCAGGGATCAAATCTGGGCAAGCTGAGTGATAGGGATCTCCGGGTCCAATGGTGGTAGGAGGGGCTCCTGCTCATCGCCCTCGGGCTCAAGCACGTACGCAGCTGGGATAAGGAGCTCCATCTCTGGTCTCCACACCCCTCCTGCGAGTCCAATGTGGGTTCGAGCGGGGCTCAGAAGCACCATATAATCTGTACCAGAAGGACCGTGTAGCCAAACCTAGTGGTGCTGGCCATGAGTACGCAACATCCTCATGCAAGCCATGACATGTTTGGAAAGGGAGGTGGGGCCCGTGGGTCGAAGCAAACCAGCTGGGAGGTCAACCCTGCACAAAGGAGCTAGCAAGGTAATCAGACCGCCACAACAGATCGCCGTCCTGGTGGTGGCAGAAGAAACAATGCGGTCTCGGTACCAGTTAGCTATATCGATCTGAACGGCAGGGACTAAGACGTCCGTGTCACCCTCAAAGACTCTTGCTCTAGTCATCACTTAGAGCATATAAAGCTCAGGCGTAGACATCGTCACAGGCTCATACCTCACGAGAAATATGGTCGCCATGAGGCGCTGAGCAATGCGGAGGCATGGATGGACGATAGAGGAGGCCTTGGCCCGACTAGGGTTAAAAGCGAGTGGGGAGCCTGTGATCAACGTCCAGAAAGCATGTGTATCGAATGACGGTGGGGCGACGTGTGTGGGACTAAAAGCGCGGTTGGGGTCTGGGACAGGGGGCCACTGGAAAAAGGCTCGGAGCATATTTACAGTGATCTCGCACTCATGATCCATCAGACGAAAAGTGCAACCCCCTTGAGTCCTACGGATAGAACTCAGGACCTCGAGTTTCAGTCGGACGTAGGTGTCTACCGACACTGACAAAAAATCACGCCACCCCACGTTGTTATACAACTGGAGTAGGCTCTCGAATACCCCTAGGCGCTCTAAATCTGTAATATGTGCAAACCTAGAGGGGACGATCGAACGATGGGAGACTCTTTCAAATCTGACGCGGTGTGCGTCGTCTCGGAAAGTAATCCACATCATGTTGAAAGTTGGGATTGGCTGTGTCGGTGGGGGTGGAATGGGTGTGATGGGAGGCGGAAGTGTAGGTGGCGGTGGGCTAGGCGGCGGAGAGTCCGTTCTAGCGTAGGAAGAGCCAGGCTCGCTCGTCCTCCTTCGCTTGGAGGCAGGCGCCTGCGAATGCGACCTAGTGTGTAGAGGCATGGTAATGCCGTGAGATGTACCAACCAAAGCGAAGTGCTAATAAAAAGGAGCGAATATACCCAAGAACAACGCGACTCCAAGCGATTAGTGAGAGCAAAGAGACACCTCCCCTGAGAAGCTCCGAATCTGCCCCTGATTCTCCCCAAAGCTATCCTGAAACACAAATTGATTAATTAGCAATGAATATCAATAAATTTAGGGGAAAGTCAAGATAAATAGGTGTGTATATAGTTTAATTTTGATTCGGGGAGGAATAGGGCTTGCGAAATGGAGATTGGGAGAAAAGGGGAAATTAGGGCTAGGGGGGACGATCGGCGGCGAGGGAGGCAGCGCCGACGGCGACTGGGTGGCGGCATGGCTGGCATGGGGTCATGCCACTCAGGCGAGGGCGGGTGCGGCTCGGGCGATGGTGTCAGATGCTTGTGCGATTGGGGGACGCTCGGGCTGTCGGAATTAGAAGTTGGGAATTTTTTGATTTGGGGCCACGAGCTACTAACTATATAGCGTAGGTCACTCCGGCCGAGTGGATCAGTTTATAAAATTTTAAAATTTTTCGTGTAAGTTCCGACTCGGTTGAGTAGCACTCTCACTCGGCCAAGTAGACAAAAGTCACTCGGCCGAGTGGCTAGGCCACTCAGAGCTTTTAAAGTGATGAAAGTGTCTGGTTCACTCGGTCGAGTGACAAAGTCACTCGGCCGAGTGGCATGTAATTAACAGTGAGGGATTTTTCGAAACTTTCCTAATCAGTACCCTACTCGGCCGAGTAGGGTTTTCACTCGGCCAAGTGAAAATGTCACTCGGCCGAGGGGGCTGCTATTTTCAGCTCCAACTCTCTGTTTTTCTTTCCTCCGTCAGTTTCTTCCTTCTTTTGATGTTTGAGCGCATCCCTGGAACGCTCCCCAATGCCATGGTCGTCCTCCATTCATATGGTCTCATATTCTCCTTCTCCTAAAATGAAAAATGTTGCCCGTTGTCAGGTTTTTCTTCGACACTTGACTCTAAACACTAATAAAGATCTAAAAAAAGAAAACGAAGAATTCAACTAAAAAATGAGATAGAACCGTCGGGTTGCCTCCCGACAAGTGCTCATTTAAGGTCTTAAGCTCGACCCCTTAAGATTCGTGATTAAAGCTCGATGTTTGGCGCATGTGAGATGTGCGCGTCAAACTTGCCGGGAAGGCCGTTTGGGTTTAGTTTTTGATTTTCTTCGCATTCCTCGGCTCCCCTTCATCATGGGTAGTAGTGGGGGGTGAGTCCCCCAAGCTTGAGCTATTGACATCCTTCTTCTTGGCCGACGGCGAAGATTTGTTGGTCAGTGGAGCTTTCTTCATATGCTTTGCTGTAGAGAGCTTGCATAGCTCTCTAATCTTGACGACATCAGTGTCGTCTTTCTCTTCATACGTAAGAGGGTCCGGTGGGTCTCCCATCATTTCGCCATCTTTGGTAAGTTGGCCCTCTTCGAGACTGTCATCGTACTTGGCTCTGATGGCAAATGGCATGGCATCGTCAATCACCTCGTCGAGGAGGTCCACGTAGTCCACGTCCTCTGGCCAAGGCATATGCTTCATCGCCTTCGGAATGTGGAGTTCAACTTCAATATTGCTAACATTCAAGGATAAGGTTCATTCCCTCACATCTACAATCACTCCGACAGTGGCTAAGAAAGGGCGTCCAAGAATCAGTGACGTATCACCTTCCTCCTTAATATCCATCACTACAAAATCGCATGGCAAGCAGAGTCCACCCGGTACTTGTAGTGGTATATTTTCGGCAATCTCCACCGGCTTAGTGATTCGCCCATTGGCGAGTTGTATCTTCATGTCTGTGGCCTTGAGGTCGGTTCCCGTATTCAATTTCTTGAACATCGTGAGGGGCATGAGGCTCACGCTTGCTCCCAAATCTCCCAAAGCTTTCTGAAGTGGGACTTCTCCATGCGTACAAGGAATTTGAAAACTACCAGGATATTTAAACTTGGTCGGTGCTTTCTCCTTTCTAATAAACCACGTACTTTGCTCGGCGAGCATGATCCTTTCTTTTCGCTTCTTTGCCGCGTTCAAATCCTTTAGGAACTTTGCATAGGACGGGATTTCGATGATTGCATCCAAGAATGGGATGTTCAAGCTCACACCTTGTAAATACTCCAGAAATTTGACGAGCCTTTTCTCAATCCTCGCCTTTGCCAACCGTTGTGGGTATGGTACCAGTGGCATATAAGCTCGCTCCTCTCGTGACTTCTCTACTTCAGATTTTTCACGATCGCTTGACGCCTTTGGGTACTCCTCTGCATTTCCTAGTTCCTCATCAACCAAAATTTCTTCCCTTGGCTCGTTAGCTTGAATCATGGCGGGAGTGTGTCCTTTTCGCCTCTTGTAGTCACCGCCACAACCGCATTGATGTCCCCGGTGTTGCCTTGTGGGTTTTTTTCGGTTGTGCCAGTAATTATTGATTGGTCTTATTGAGCAATGCGAGTTGCTCCGATAACTGTGCCACGACGGTGTTGAGGAAATCTTGTCGGGCCGTCAATTTTGCATTAAACTTCTTTTGCTCGGTCATGAACTCTTCAACCCTTGCTTCATGGTCCGACCTTGGCGGCGCTTGCGGTGGATTGGATGCCCTCTATCCTTGATTGTATCCCAGGGGTCTATAGGGCCCCACTTGTTGCCTCACTGGGTAGTTTTGTTGTTGGGGTGCCCTTTGTTGATACTGTGGTTGTTGTGGAAGTCGGGCTTGTGATTATTGCGGTGGTGGATTCAAGGCTCCATCATTTTTGGTGTATGAAAATCCGGGTTGATCCCTTGTAGCCAAGTTCACCCAATAACAGGTACTCCCTGCAACATTTTGAGCTTGCTCTATAGCTCCGTCTCCTTGCTCCCCTCCAACAAACATAACATTGGCTTGATCTTGACAGTCGCTCATGCTTCCTCCCGGTGTAGAAACGGTGGAGGCTCCATGTGGTTCACTAACCAACTTTTTCAATCTCTCTACGACTTTGTGAAGATAATCAAATTTTGTAGAGAGCTCTACCACTACCTTTGCTTCATAGATACTTGTCGGCTTCAAGGATGACGAAGAATGTCACCTTTCGTCGGCCCACTGTTGATTATTCGAGGCCATCTCCTCAAGTAAGGCCGTAGCGTCATCCGTTGTCTTTGACAAGATAGCTCCATTAGCGGTTGAATCAATTATTTGCTTTGTGCTTGGTTGCAATCCATTATAGAAGCTATGCACAAGCTTCCATGGCTCAATGCTATGGTGGGGGCATTGGTGTTGGAGATCCTTGAAACGCTCCCACGCCTCATATAAAATTTCTAGAGGGCCTTGCTTGAAGGACATCAATGTGCTTCGTATCTTAATAGTCTTGGATGGCGGATAGAACTTGTTGACAAATGCTCTTGCCAGCTCATCCCAAGTGGTGAAGATCCCCTCGGCTTGCATCCTCAACCAAGACAACCTTATCTCAAAGAGTAAACGGGAAGAGGCGTAGTCGAATAGCGTCAACCGGCACTCCAGGCATCTGGAAAGCGGCACATTTAGCCAAGAACGATTGCAGATGGTAGTGCGGGTTTTCTTGTGAGATCCCATGGAATAAGTCTTTTTGCATCAACACTACAAGTCATGTCTTCAGCCCAAAGTTGTTATCGGCCGCCAACTCATGCATGAGTATAGAAGAGGTGGTAGACGTGTTCTTGGGCCGTAGCCTATCTCAGATGGAGACAAGCCTAGCCATACGTGCTGCTAGCTCCTCTGGTGTTTCCAGCGTGACCATTTGATTTTCCTCTATAGCAAATATCCTCTCAGCTCTAAGCCTCCTTGTCGTACACTCGTTCTCAGGGTCGAATAATATTTCTTCATAGGGCACCTTCGATCTCGTGTACATTCACAGAAAAAGAGAGTCTAAATAGAATTTTTAGCACAATAGAGGAATAAAAGAGTGAAGATAATAAAATAAAAAGAAATAGCTAAGTAAAGAAAATAAAATACCGCCGCCTCCCCGGCAACGGCGCCAAAAACTTGATCGCTCTCGAATATACACCCGAAAAACGACTGTAGTCTTACCGCAAGCGCACGGTGTAGTGGCGAGCGGGTATCAAACACAGGGAGGACAATTGACGGTACTCTGTTTTAATCACCTAGCCATTGGTGGTGGAATGGAATGGTTTCGAGAATATTGTCACGGTCGTTAAATTAACAATTCGAATTCTATACAATAAAAGCATCTAGGGCCGGGGAATCCCCACTACCGATCATTATTTAACTTTGTAAATCGTGAATCTCAATGTTGCAAGGCTTGAATTGAGGTGAACTAGTCGTAACTAAATAGAGAACCAAGCTCACGCTCTCGCACTATTGCCGGTCTATATCAACCTAGATTAGGGCCCACTCTCGTGCAAACCCTAACCTAAGCTGCTAGCATGAAGCATCATTGTCCAATCATACCTCAAGCCCACTCTAGTGCAAACTCGAGTTATGATCTAGGTTATGATAGTTCATATTCGTCCAATCTCTTGCAAACGAATATGAGTATAGATTCATAATAAAAATCCTAGCTTTGGCCCAATCTCTTGCAAACTAAGTCTAGAGAATCTCGATTATAAACCTAAATCGAATATCGACGCCTTCCCATCGATTAGAATCCAATCTCTTGCAAACCCCAATCGATGGAAACCCCTAGCTACTCGTAGTAAATCAATCATAACCCAACCATCTATCAATCCTAGCAACACATTAATTCGTTCATCACAATTCTAAAATCGGATCTATAGGTTCATCCCCATGCCCTAGAATGACGGAACTACTCATAATTAATCATGGCAATCATAGAAATAACAAATAAAAACATATATCAATTCATGGTTGAGAGAAAACAATTCACAAAAACTAGAAATTTTGATAGAAAGAACAAACCAAATCTCTAATCTTCAATCTCCAGCTGAGGATTTTAATTAGGATAATGCTCAAAAACTTTGATAGAAAGAACAAACCAAATCTCTAATCTTCAATCTCCAGCTGAGGATTTTAATTAGGATAATGCTCAAAAACTAGTCTCAGGTCTCTCCTAAAACTAGGGAAGAAAACTAGCTTTAATACAAGCCAAAGTCGGCCAGAAAATCCTGACAGGTTTGCCCTTGGCGCAGCCCAAACCCTAATTCGTGATACAGGTAGACTGCGCCACTCGGCCGAGTAGAATATGTCACTCGGCCGAGCGATAGACCCAAAGAAAAACAGAGATATTGGGGTTTTTGGGGGTCTGTCGCTCTGTTCCACTCGGCCGAGTAGAGTTCTTTACTCGATCGAGTGGGCTTTCTCACTCGGTCGAGTGAGTCTTCTACTGATCTTCTCCAAACTTCAGAGAGCCGGCTGAGATCTCAGGAGGAAAACCCTGTCATACTCGGGTGAGTGGACTTCTTCACTCGGTCGAGTGAGATCCTTCACTCGCCCGAGTGGACTTTGACTCCATGTGCTACTGTATCCGTTGTACTCGGCCGAGTACGTTCCTTCACTCGGTCGAGTGAGCTGTCTGCTCGGCCGAGTGGGCTGTTTCTGGAGTCATATCTTCTCCTTCTCGCCTCCTTGTCGATTCTATCGAACTTCTTTTTCTTTCGCTCATTATCCGGCCCTGCTAGCTCCTCTATAGGGTCACAGGCAGTGCTCCAGCGTGCATTAAAGTCCCTTTATCTCGTTTATGCTCCAGATCGCTCCATATTTCTTGAAATCCGACAAAAACAAGAAATAGTGAAAAGCAACGTGATATCATCGAATAATCATGAAAAACGCAATATGGGCGATCGAAATGACATGCAAACATGCAGAAAAAAGGTGTAAAATAAGGAGCGACCAGTGCAGTTGAGAACAGAGGTTCGTCCCAGGACTGGCAGCACAAGCTCAAATGTATAAGAAATATCGGCTGAGAAAGTAGAGTTCTATGTCTTAGACCTCGTACCTTGGAAATGGGACCCGTTCATCTATTTATAGGCGTTTAGGATCCCTTTGGAGACGTTGGGGTGATAACGACCACCCATAATGGGGCCACAATCTTCCCCTTTTAATAGGAATAAATGTTGAGCACGTCCCCGCAATTTACAATCCCGCATTTAATCCCACGTTCGAGTGAGGTGGACTCAACGGTCGACTGGCCATTGGGCTTTGACTGAGTCAACATCAGGCTTCCCTTGTAGGCTTCGTGGGCTTTAGTCGTCTGTCGGCCGAGTTAACTCGAATACTGGCCCAATGACTCAACAGGAATGTATGGGCTCTACAGGCCTCTCTGAACCCTGTGGTTCTTCGTGAATATATTCATGGATGATGGCTCAGTGCGCATCCTGAGGTGAAAGAAATAGAAGCTACTAACATGAATCTACGGGGAGGAATGGCTTGGGCTTCATAGTAGTTTGTTTACTCTCTCCCTCATGCACATCCTCCTCGCCACCATAGAAGTAAGCACTCTCAGCGGTCCTCCGAATGTACTCATACATCTGAGGATGTGGGAGTGAATCAGAAGGAATACATGGCTCAGGCTCATCAATATCTTTAGTGTCGCTCTTACCTTCAATTGTCTCCACTTCCTCATCAACATCAACATAAAATGCATCGTGTTTCCTACATGATCAACTTGCACCCTTTCATCCATCTCCTCCGGCTCATTCAAACATCGTCGCTCAAGCTCTTCTACTTGGCTTCAATGCACCCTCTCATCCGGTTCTTCATGGTCTCCCATATGGTGGCATTGGGAAGGGCTCATAGATGGCATCTCGGGCTGGCTTTAGACATGCTGAAATGTATCCTCAAATCGAGTGCCCTGGCCATCCTCTTGATATCCAGGTGAATGATCTCCAGATGGCGTAGTATGTTCATGCTCTGCAAGGTCCTCCAGGAATCCCCAGGCTGTCTTGGGGGTCATGTTAATGAATTTGCCTCCACTCGTCCTTTCTAGAGACTCCTACACGTGCACTTACAGCCCTTCATAAAAAATTAAGGAGGCTGACTATGTCAATCCCATGTCGCAGACATCCAAGCAACATCTCGTTAAACCTCCCTCAAACTTGATAGAAGGTCTCTACATCAAACTAAGCAAAGTTTGAAATCTGCTGCATTAATGTTGGTCTCTGCATCACATGAATCTTGAAATTTGGAAAAAAATTCATAGGAATTCAGCCTGAAAAGGTAACCAAGTATATGATGAGTCATGAGGCAAAGAATAAAACCAATACATAGCATAATCTCTTAAAGAATATGAGAAATATATGAGAAATATTCTATTAATGTATCAATTACCAACAAACAAAGTGTGGCATATTGTTTTAAAAGTTTGCAAATGTAAATGTTGGTTCTCCTCCTCCGCACTATGGAAAACCGGTAGGACTTGGGTCAACCCGAAACAAAGTCTGAAGCAATTGCAACACTGTTCATAATATTTTTGATTTTTTTGTTTTTTCAAAGAAAAAATTTAAAGAAGATAAAATGACTCAATAAGTGTAAAATAAAGAAATTTATGGACTCCACACTAAAGAGATGGAAAAAGCTAACCAAAATTTCAAAGCTCAATTAAAAATGAAAAATTGTAGAAAACAGTTGTCCCCAATAATGATGTCAAAAACTTGCTTGCCTCGAAATATTGCAACTCCCAAGCGCATGAGGTCGAGAAGTAATAAATACGGGTGAGTCCGAGGTCGTATTACACAGGGAAAATTTGCTCTACAATTTCACAAATTCAATTGATGATGGAGGAATAATGGTGAGAGAAGTTCCATCTCAACTTCTTGGTTATCTTTTGACAAATTCAATTGATGATGGAGGAATAATGGTGAGGAATAATCGGTGGTAGGATAGGAAGTGTGAGTGGTGATCTAGGATTCACTAACGTTAGTTCACCTATCGGGGGCAAGAGATATAAGGATTTGTATGTACTATGTGGTCAATTAGGGTTTATGCTAACTGTGATTCTAGAGTCGCTCGTGCATCCTTTCAAAGTGTGCACAATGAATACTATAACTCAATAGTGAACCTTAAGGGCTTGCACCATCGGAAGATGCCTTTATGGGGTTAAACCAACATATAACTCAATTGCAATTCTCTTTCAGGCTTATGCAATCTGACGATGAATTGCATTAAGTGATTCGTCGTGTCATTAGTCTCATGGAGTTAAAATAAATCAAAAGGGCCCTCTAGGCATAATCCCCTTGGATCATAGCCCCTTCAGGTGATCATCACACATAGTATAGATTAATGTCATAATGAAACTAAACATTAGAAATGTGCAATGCAACAAAGAAATCACAACATCACATGAACCCTAAAATACACATATAGCACACAAAGAGAGATTTAAGCCATTATAACAAGAAAGGAAGAGTTTCTACTCGTAATCATCATCCAGTACAATATTACAATGCAATCAATCAGAATACACAAGAGAGGGGAAGATGAATCAAATGTGTAGTTTCTTGAGAAGAGATGAAGCCCCAAAATCCCTCCTTGAGCTCCTCCAAACCCTAGCTCCAATGGGTTTCCCTTTATTTAGATTATCCAAGATAATGAAATTAGAGCCATAAGTTTCTTATTTATACTACCCATAAACCCCTAAAATCTTAGCCCTAGATTACAATAATCGACGGCTTAAAATGCTTTGGCTTCAATCAAAATCGTGTCTAGAATTGCCAGGAAGATGGTCGTCAGATGTCTGAAGAATGCTCTCCAGATGTCTGGCTCTGTTGAGTTAGCGTTCCTTAAGTTGAGCTGCCAAGATGTTTGGAGAAGGCTATCAAACGTCTGGTTGCTTGGTGATTCAAGTAGGAAGGAGAGTTATTAGACGTCTGCTATGAGTGCCCAGATGGATGTCAAATTAGAATGTCAGTTGCTCTATGGACGAGACGGCTGGCCCCTCTTCTTCAGACGTTTGCGATACTGTTTGTAATATCAACTCTCTGTTTCTATGCCAAATTGAGGTCGACTGAATAGCCATCTGACTTGGGGGATCAAGCATTTGGCGAAGGCCATCTAAACATCCGATAAAGTCCCATCAGACGATTGATCATGTTTGTGCTGTTTTCTTCAATGGCTTATATAAAATGCTCCCAAGCTCCTAAAATTTGTAAAAATATTCGTTGAGTCAGGAGATTACAATTTTTGACTATAAAAAATTATAAGAAAGCACAAACAAGCAATAAAAATAACATTTTACATATAAATGAAGAGTAAGCTTTAAATTCCAATGATATTAACAATATGCACATATCAAAGCCACAATAAGCATAATCTATGCACAAAATGCAACCAAAATGTGGGGAAACATGCAATATTTCACCAAATCAGGAGGCCATTCGAGCTTTTGAGGCCTTGAAGAGGGCCATGACTAGTGTACTAGTATTTTCCCTTCCATAATTTAGCCAGACTTTTGTGGTGTAGACAGATGCTTATGGGTTGGGTGTAGTGTGGATGTAGGATCAGCGGCTGGTGGCTTACTTTAGCTAGGTGTTACTGTGGGATCTTTGCTCCTATCCATCTATGATCATGAGTTGGTAGCTATTATGCTGGCAATGTAGAAGTGGAGACCCTAATTGATTGGCTGTCCCTTCATAGTTCCTACAGACCAGAGAGCCTCAAATATCTATTGGACTAGTGGATGGTGACTGAAGAGAATCAGAGGTGGTTATCTATCACACCCTGTTCTCCAAAATACGTGGAAATATGTTCGTTCTTGGGTATTTGTAGAGAACGAGGAGGGACAAGGCGCGTCAGTATTTAGGCCCAAGGCATTGTGTAACGAACACTTTTCGATCGTACCTTGTTCGTGCACGTGCTTTTGACCGTGCACGTATTAATTTTAGACTTTGTTTGTTTGTGAACACTTTAGTGTGATATGCTATTGTGAACGTCTCTGAGAGTATTAAATTGTGGAACTAATTTGGAACAACATTTCTCGGGACGTTTTCCCACGATTTGATCTTATTCGAAGAGACGTTGTGATTTTCACTTTTAACGTGAGACGTTTCTATTTTTAGTTTCGTCGCTTGACGTCGAAATTGAGATCCAGCTTCTTAGTTACCTTTCTCTCGTCGTCCCGATCACCCAATATTTATTTCATAATTTTTGGAGTTCATTTGACCTATTTATTATTTTTAACAAAGCTTTAAATATTTTTTAAATACCAATTTTTAAATTAATTTCGACCCAATAAAATTTTATTAAGTTTATAATACTACAAACGAATTTTGAGCCAAATCCTAGCCCCTATCTTGGCCGCACCCAATCCATACGAGAGTAGGAGAGAGAGTTTTGAATTTTAAATATTTTAAAATCCTAATCCGATTAGATTTAGCCCTAGACCAAGTCAACCCCTCTACACTATATAAACAACCCCTAGGAAGACCTATTTTCGCAAGCAAAGAACCCTAGCCGTCACAAAAACCCCCGTTCTCGCTTGCGACGATTCGTCGCAATGTTGCAGCAGCCGCCCAGTGCACGACAGAGGAAATCGCCTCCGTTCTCTCGGTCTGACTGAGAGGCCACCCCGCACCATCGCCCGCTCAGCACAGCACAGCCACCGCTCGCACCGCACCCCGTTTGACCGAGAGGATCTCTCGATCTGACCGAAGACTCGCCCGCACCATCGCCCGCTCCGCAACGTTACAGCGCTTGCAACGTTGCAAGCCCCGCCTGTTAAATATTGGACTCCCCGGATTTGGTTTTGATGATGAGAAAACATAAATAATCCATGAACTAACAATTTGTGAGCGCAGTATTGGAGATCGTCGCCAAATTCACGAGAACATTCAAAGCGACATCTCAACACTTCCCAAAACTCGTATTCATGCCTAAAGCTTCGTTGAAGCTCTTGCGCCGTTTTGGAAGTTATGAAGAATCAATCGAAGCTCTCGAAGACCGTTTATAAAGGTTTTATTTATAGTCTTTTTAGCTTAGATATATAGAATGTTAAGCCTTGAGTATATCTTACCATTCTAACTTCTTAACGCTCATATCGTAGCTCTAGGATCTTAGTACAAGTTCATTCTAACTTCCTCGAAGCGTCACGCTTCGATTCGGACTTGTATGTGCATGTTAGTTGGTACAAGAACAAGTACTGACCGACTAGATGGTGATCTAGTCGGTCAGCAACTCTTCTTGGACCGACTAGTTTGATTCCTTAATTTCTTGGACTTTACTGTTTACAGTTAGTCGGTCTACGTTGACTCACCGACCGACTAGTTTGTGAACTAGTCGGTCAGTGATGCTTCTTTGACCGACTAGTTGTGACTTACTGTTCATGCTAAATTTCTCCTAAGCTACTGTTTATCGTTAGTCGGTCTAAGAACGTTTGGTGACCGACTAGTTGACAATTTAGTCGGCCAACTTTTGTTCTTGGACCGACTAAGTCAACTTGTGTTCAGACTATTTCATTTTGCCTCTTAGTCGGTCTACGTTCACTGACTGACCGACTAGTTGTGAAACTAGTCGGTCAGAAAGTCTTCTTGGACCGACTAGATTTCTAGGTCTGAAATTCTCTTTCTTCTCAGTTCCTCTCTTAGTCGGTCCATGCTGTTTGACTGACCGACTAGTTGATGAACTAGTCGGTCAGTGATTGTTCTTTGACCGACTAATTCTCCCAGATTTCTATCCGTTGGAGAATGACCTAAGTTGTTTTTATGGGACCCTATAAATACGAACCTAGGTCATTTCTATCTAGGTTAGAGCTTCCATTCAGAGATTCATTGAGATCAAAAGTGATAGCTATTCTCACTCAATTCAAAAGCTCTCTCCCTCACAAGAAACACATTCTCTCTCATTTCTAGATCTAGAATCCATCTAGAGAGAAGCTTGTTCTTGGTGAGCTCTTCAAGCTATAGCTTGATCCAAGTCTCCAAATCATCCCTAGGCACCTATTGCTGGTCATTTCCTTGGTGCTAGGTCTTGGTGACTTCATCTTCCTCAAATCCTTCATTTCACCTATTGGGTAAGAAAAACTCAAGGTATAGGATTTTGTGGTAAGTTTTCTTATTTCAATATAACTCATTTATATTGCTTGTTGATTCTCTCGGTTGTGAGAGAAGGTTGTGATCCCGGGTTGTGGGATTCACTATTGGCATTGTTGTATGATTTGATCTTGTGAAGGTTTTTCACAAGATATTCATAGTGGAAATCTTGGGTTAGGGTTTCTAACCTAAGTATCCGGAGGGGATCCGGGTGGTTGGGACGTAGGATCACCGGGAACAAGTCGGGGAGACTTGGGTGGATCCGAACCCATTAACATCATTTGTTTGCATTGTTAATTTTGTTGTTGTCATTCAATTTAAGCTTCCGCAAATTGATTTGGTAGTTGTTTGCAATTTAATTTGGAATTATACTCCTTATTATTTTAAAGTACTATTCACCCCCCCCCCCTCTAGTACTTGTGCATTAGCTGGTAGGGCATTACATTTGGTATCAGAGCCAGATACTTAGCTATGTCTGCCAACGACAACAAGACCGTACGTCTACCTTCCAACTATGACACCTTCAGGAACCGAGAAGGAGCATCTTCGGTGATGGAAGGACATTCCTCTACGAGGCCTCCATTCTTCAACGGTACCAACTACGGGTACTGGAAATGCCGGATGGAAACCTTCCTCCGGAGTGCATCCTTATGGAGGACCACAATGAAGGAATACATAGAGCCCGAAGAAGAAGACTTTGAGAAATGGACTACCGCGGAGATCGCCGCGGAGGTAAGCAATGCCAAGGCAATGAACGCCTTGCAATGCGCATTGGAGCCCGAGGACTTCAATAAGATATGCACATGTAAGAGTGCATATCAAATTTGGAACTCCCTCCTCATTCTTCATGAAGGGACGAGTAGGGTAAGAGACTCTAAACTCGTAGTCGTAAACAAAGATTACGAAATGTTTCATATGCAACAGGGCGAGAAGATGAAAGAATATTACGCTCGCTTTGTTGACATAATAAACGAGTTAGAGGCCCTTGGAAAGTCCTACACTCAAAAGGAGAAGTGCTCAAAGCTTATTGAAGGACTTCCCTCTTCTTGGGAAAAACGTACCTTCGCCATCGAGGAAGGTAATGACATGAACAAATATACCGTAGTTCAACTAATGGGTACTTTGATGTCATACGAGCTACGCAAAGATAGCAAGGTGAAGTTACAAGAAAAGATGAAGTCCTATTTGAACCAAGATGCGCCTAAGAAAAAGGCGATTGCATTCAAGGCGGCTTCATCCACCTCTACCGATGATGAGGACTCGGAAGAAGAAATGGACATGGAATCCATTGCACTCATGGCAAAGAAGTTCAATCGCTTCTTCCGAAAGGGTAACTTCAAACAAAAATCTAAATTTACTTCTACTAATGCCTCTCCACCTTTGTGCTTTAAATGCAATAAGCCAGGACACATCAAAGCGGATTGTCCTCAAAACAAGCAAAAGGAAAAGTGGAAGGCGCCAAAGTTCGACAAGTCAAAGAAGTACAAAAAGGGGTACAAAAAGGGACTTGTCGGAGCAACATTCACCGACTCCGAGGATTCCTCAAGCGGAGAGTCGGATGATGAGAAAGTGGAGCAAGCGCACATGTGCTTCATGGCAAGAGAGGAGCATGATCAAGGATCTTCCTCCTCCGATGATAGCGAAGACGAAGGCGATGAGGTAACTATGGATGATCTTAGGGATGCTAACTCTCATTTATGGTCTAAATACACTAAATTAGTAAATCGATATACTAAAGTAAAAGATGACCTAGCTAGCATTCAAACCTCGCCTAAGACTATCATCACCAACAACGACACCGTTGTTGAAGAGTTAAGAAATGAGATTGTTAATCTCAAATCTAAACTTGAACATGTTAGCATTGATGATCCGGAAGAACATAGGATAGCGGATTTAACTTCTCAAAACTCGACTTTGAGTATTGAGAACGAGAATCTTAAATCTCGTGTTTATGTGCTCACATCGCAAGTATCCACATTAGATACTTCTATGCGTTCTCTCAAAGAGAATTATGAGAACACATTAGGCCGAATCAATAGATTCAATAAGGGTAAGGACCATTTGGATAAAATCCTAAGTGACTTACTTCCGGCCAATCACCACATTGGTTTGGGGTATACTATGGGATGTCCATCCAAAGCGGCCACTACTTTTGTTAGGCCAACTTCCGGTGACTCTACGAGTGGTAGCAAACACTCTATTGGTAGTTTATCTACCAATGGTGCTTCCACCTCGTCCACACCCTCTTTTGGAAAGAAACCCACTTTGGGTGGACCTCCAAAGAAGGGGCATGCTTATATGTACACAAATACCATGCCACGTAGGAACACACGTCCTACTCCACCATCTCACACATATGATGATTTCTATGCTACACGTTCACGGGCACGTGCACACCATGTGAGACACCCTCACGCACGTGTTCCCACACATGCATATGTTCACCCACCTCATCATATGAATAATTCTCGTCGTGCACCATTCCATCATGTTCAGTATGCCTATCCACGACATGCATCACGTATAAACCAACAACGCATGCATGCACCCAATAGGATGATGGCTCCCAAAAGTTTCACTATTTGGAGCCCAAATGACACAAGCATGGATGAAAAACAAGTATATATGAATGCTTATTTTTCGGATGTTGTGCATAGTAGAAATTATGTGGGGAAGTCAAAGTCCAATTGGACTTGGCTTCCAAAGGTCTAACATTTGAGGACCCAATGACCTTGGGTACCATGATATGAAAGTTTCTATCTTTAGGTACTCAAGGAAAAGAAAAAGAAGAGGAGCAACAAATTTAAATTTAGCTCCAAAGGGAATTGGATACTCGATAGCGGGTGTTCAAAACACATGACGGGTGACGCTCAATTCCTCTCCGGAGTGGTTCCCATTGCAAATGGAAATCGTGTCGTATTTGGAGGCAACGAGAGCGGAACCATCGTCGGTGTTGGTAAAGTGGATAACCCTTCTAAACCCTTAATTAGTGATGTCTATCTAGTTGATGGTTTAAATCATAATCTTATTTCAATAAGCCAACTTTGTGACAAAGGTTACAAAGTTAGCTTTGCGAAAGGATTGTGTAATATTTCAAATGATAATAATAAATTATTATTTTCCGGCACACGCCATAAAGATATTTATATTTTGGATCTTCCTAAGTCATATGAACAATGTCTCGTTGCCAACACAAGTGAACAACACTTATGGCATCGACACTTTGGACATGTGAACTTTGGAACACTTTATAAGCTTTCGAAATTAAATTCCATTAAAGGTTTTCCAAAGCTCGTTTTCGAAAAGAAAAGTTTTTGTGATTCTTGTCAACGTGGCAAGCTTCCTAAATCTTCATTTAAACCTAAGAAAAGCATTTCTACGAAACGGCCACTAGAGCTATTACATCTAGATTTATTTGGGCCAACTAGAGTTGCTTCCTTAGGAAATGCAAGATATGGACTAGTCATCGTTGATGATTATTCAAGATTTACATGGGTATTTTTCTTATGTAATAAAAATGAAGCTTTTGAAAACTTCACAATATTTGTGAAGAAAGTACAAAATCTCATCGGAACCACCATTGTCACTATTCGTAGTGATCATGGGGGTGAATTTAAGAATGAGTCTTTCTCAAATTTTTGTGATGATCTTGGAATTACTCACACGTTTTCTTTCCCTGGCGCACCTCCTCAAAATGGTGTTGTTGAGAGGAAGAATAGAACGCTTGTGGAGTGTGCTCGCACTATGCTCAAAGATAGTCAACTTGGTTATCAATTTTGGGCGGAAGCGGTACACACCGCTTGTTATGTGTTTAATAGAATACTTTTGAGGCCCGGCACCAAACAAACTTGCTATGAATTGTTGTTTGGTAGATTGCCTCAAGTTAAACATTTTCGTGTTTTCGGCGCAAAATGTTTTATTAAAAACACATATGATAATTTGGACAAGTTTGATCCGAGATCGGATGAGGGGATATTTGTTGGGTATTCCTCACGTAGCAAAGCCTACCGGATATACAACAAAAGATCCTCTACGATCGAGGAATCACTTCATGTCTCTTTTAATGAGAATTTTACTACTTCTAGAATTTCAAATGATAATGACTCTATGGAGGTTTTATGTGATTCGTTTGAAAATTCTAAGTCTATTGATTCAATTGATTCTATTGATACTAACCCGACTAATGAAGTTGTTGAGAATGTGCCTAGTGATCAAGGTATTCCCAAGCGGCTTCATACCGTTCGTGACCATCCCCATGAGCAAGTCATTAGCAATATTAATGATAGTGTCAAGACGAGATCTCAAGTCCACCACTTCGCCAATTGTGCCTTTGCCTCATCGATTGAGCCAAAGAATATAGTTGAAGCGTGCGAAGATAGTGCTTGGATCCTTGCCATGGAGGAGGAACTCATTCAATTCGAGAGGAATGAGGTATGGGAGCTTGTTCCTTTGCCATCGAAGAACCACACCGTCATAGGGACAAAGTGGATCTTCAAGAACAAAACCGACGAAAATCAAGTCGTCGTACGGAACAAAGCTCGGTTAGTTGCTCAAGGCTATCGCCAAGAGGAAGGTATCGATTTCGAAGAATCCTTCGCTCTGGTAGCTAGATTAGAATCAATTAGACTTTTATTGTCTTATGCATGCCATAAAAATTTTAAGTTATTTCAAATGGATGTTAAAAGTGCATTTTTAAACGGAGATGTTGTTAAGGAAGTTTACGTTTCTCAACCTCCGGGCTTCATAAATGAAAAATTTCCAAATCATGTTTTTAAACTAAAGAAAGCTCTTTATGGTTTGAGACAAGCTCCTCGAGCTTGGTATGATCGCCTAAAGAATTTTCTTTTGGATTTGAATTTTAAAATGGGCGAAGCTGATTCTACACTTTTTGTTAAGCATGCGAATAATGATATTTTATTAGTTCAAATTTATGTTGATGATATCATTTTCGGTGCGACTAATTTCACTCTTTGCGAAGAGTTTTCTAATGTTATGAAGGACCAATTTGAGATGAGCCACATGGGCGAACTCAAATATTTCTTAGGTCTTCAAATTCGCCAATTGAACGATGCAATCTTCATCCACCAAACGAAGTATACGGTGGAGTTGCTTAAGCGATTTGGAATGGAAAGTGCTTTCGGGAAAAAGACTCCAATGAGCACGACTACGCATCTTGACAAGGATACGGGCGGTAAGGATGTAGACATTCGTCTATATCGAGGTATGATAGGTAGTTTACTTTATCTTACCGCAAGTAGGCCCGATATTATGTTTGCCGTATGCATATGTGCTCGTTATCAGTCTCAACCTAAGGAGTCTCACTTAGTAGCGGTAAAGCGTATTTTCCGTTATCTAAGTTACACTTTAGATTTTGGATTACTTTATCCGAAATCTAGCACGTATGAGTTAGTCTCATACATTGATGCCGATTATGCGGGATGCAAATCCGACAGGAAACGTACTAGTGGCACTTGCCATTTTCTAGGAAATTCTCTTGTCTCTTGGTTTTCCAAGAAGCAAAATTCCGTATCACTTTCAACCACCGAGGCGGAATATATTGCCGCCGGTGCCGCTTGTGCCCAGGTTCTTTGGATGAGACACACTTTGAAGGATTTTGGTATTCACTGTGATAATAGCCCTATCATGGTGGATAACCAAAGTGCTATCTGTCTTTCAAAGAATCCGGTGCATCATTCCCGATTAAAACACATAGATGTCCGACACCACTTTTTAGATGATCATGTTGCTAAAAAGGACATCATTTTAGTGTACGTTGAAACCCAAAAGCAAATCGCCGATATTTTCACGAAACCCCTAAAGGAGGACTCCTTTGTGCAGTTGCGTCGAGAATTGGGGATTATGGGTGAATCCGAGATATAGGATTCATATTTCATTCAATTATCATGCATGCTATTATATTTTGTGATATTTTGTTCATGCTAGATTTATTGAATTTTTGGGAATTTTATGTGATATGTTTGAATTTATGATCGAATTCGTATTTCAATGTCGTATTTAAGATTTCGACATTTTATGGGGTAATTTAGATGACTAATGAGAGTGTTAAGATGTTTCATCCAAGTGGTTTGTGAAGAGAAATCAATTATCAATTTTTGGACTCTTCTAGTCGGTTTCAGTTCATTTGTCAACCGACTATATGCTCATCTAGTCGGTCAGCAAGTGAACTCAGACCGACTAGATCAAGCTTTTATCTTACTCTTATCATTTTCCTTCTTTAGTCGGTCTCAGTACACTTACCGACCGACTAGATTGAAAACTAGTCGGTCAGTGAATATACTACGACCGACTAAATCTAGCCCTAAAAATCCCTGTTTGCCTCTGTTTCGACTTAGTCGGTTCAAGCTCATTGACCGACCGACTAGATCGTAATCTAGTCGGTCAGTGCTTGAACTGTGACCGATTAAGTAGGTTAGGGCAATTGTGTCTTTTCGCTTCCAGACCGACTTAAACACATTTTCAGTCGACTAAAATTCTTTTTAGTCGGTTGTTTTTCTCAGCTCAAGCCCGCAAAAACCCAAACCCTCTCGAGTCCCTTCGTATTCTCGTCGACTCCGGCCAGATCTCCAGCCATCCCCGCCGTCCGCCGCCGTCGACTCCTCCTCCTAGGTAAAACCCCCTCTCTTAGGTCTCGATTCATACTCTAGGGTTTGTTTTATATCTCATCTAGGGTTCTAGGTTGTTGTAGTTCTTGTGTTAGGGCTTGTGCTTCTAGGGTTTGTGTTTTCCGATTTCTTTTGATCTCTACGGTTTGTGTAGCTAGTAGTTTCATTAGCTTGTACTCGTCGTGCCACGACCATGGCAAAGACGAGGATTCCTATCGCCTCTTCTGGGGCTTCTCCTATGTCTATAGGGCCTTCCGACCCTAGGAATCCACCTAAGCCTAAACGTCGTGCCAAATCAACCCAAGCTTCTCCGTCTTCACCTCCTCTGAAGAAGCAGAGGACGGCGACCGTCAAACCCAGAAAATCTAAGACTAAAAAGGCCATACTCCACTCACCCTCTACTCCTCCCGATTCCGACACTGAGTTTGTCCCTGAGGATGAGCCTAGCCATAGGGAACCCACTCCTCCACTTCGTCCTAGGACTCGCCAGCCAAAGGGAAAGGGCCCAATGCCAGCGGGTGGTGTTGACATATCGTTGTGTCGTGATGACCCTATGTGTCTCGCGGCCTACAACCGTATTGAACACTGCCCGATGCTATTGGAGCACTACGTTCAGTTTTCAGATTTCCTTGGCTTAGCTGACCTCCTCTCATATAGTGGTCTCCTTGATTATCTTCGATACGATCTTAAGGCCAATCCTAAACCATATCCTCGCCTTGTGAAATTGTTCTATGCCAATCGTGTTCGAGGCCAGTACGATGCTAGTCACTCCATCGAGACTACTGTCTTGGGAACTCCTATAGTTCTCACGGCAGAAATCTTGGGAGAGATACTTGGTTGTTCGTCTTTTGGTCTCCTACCTTCAGACATTTCCGTCGATGATATATCTTCCTTGGATCAGTCCGTTCTTTCTGACATCTTCCATGTGATCCCTCCTGCCTTTATTGGAGTTCCTTCAAAGTCGTTCAAGCCAAATGCCTGGGTTCTGAATCTTATTCTGAAGTCGTGCTTGCTTCCCAAGTACGGCTCATCTTCACTTCCATCCCAGCCATTTTTGAAGCTCATATACGCTCTTTTCTTGGGTTGCAAGATTAATTGGGCTCGCGTAATACTCGATAAGATGGACTCTTTCGAGTGTATACGCAAGACCAATAAATCTGCGCATATTCCATATCCGTGTCTGCTGACCCTTGTCTTTCGTCATTTCTGAGTCCCTCTCCCTCCTGACGATGAGCGTCCCTTGGGTACTCCTCTAAACGCGACGACCGTTAAGAAATCTCTAGCGGCGCTTCGTCACGTGCAGAGGTCTACCGCATCTGCTTCCCAGTCTACTCCCTCAGCTGCTGCAGCCCCCGCTCCTCCTGCCACATTAGACGATGTCGTACGCCTTCTTCGTCAGCACGACTCACGTTTGGCTCGTACTGAGGAAGTCGTCTATCGTATGGCTCGTATGATGGGGATTGATCTTCCTCCTTCAGTTTCTGAGGCCGAGGAGATGGACGATGAGGAGCTTGACGAGCTTGTCACTTCCTTAGCCCGTGGCGATGAGGCCACTGCTGCTGCTGCTGCTACCACTTCAGCTCCTGGAGTTGGCACCTCTTCCGGTGCTCCAGAGACTTCTGCTTCAGCACTTCAGACTTCTGAGCCTGCTGCTGACCCTACTGTCGAGCCTGCACATCTATCTCCTGCTGCTGTTGCGACCCCTGCTGTTGCGACCCCTGCTGTTGAGCCAGTTGTTTCCACACCTACCCCGACGATCCCGTCTATTGAGATGCCTCTTCTCCCTGCAGAGCCTGAGTCCACTCCGTCGACTGGACCCACGGACACTGCAGATCCAGCCACTTCCTCGTGATCGTTTGTTCCGAGGACTCTCCACTACTCTTTGGATGACATATTTTTTTTGAGAGTATTTTGGGTTAGGATGGAGATTGATGGTTGATTTGATGTATTTCTGCGTTTTCTGGATGTCGGTGTTGGATATTTTGATGTGTTGTATTTTTTTGTTGTTGGACGTTGATGATGTTGATGATGATGTTCTCATGATGATGTTGTATCAATGCTATATGATGTATTTCTTTTTGATGGGTATGTTGCATTTGTTGTATCGATCTCTTTTTGGGATGTACTCTTGATGTTTCTATCTATATATACATCGTTGTTCATGTTGTGATAATTACTTCCTCGTGCACATTAATTCTCATTCAATGTCCATGCTATGTAAAATCGTCGCTCGACGATTGAAAAACTTAGTTAAATAGATTATATTTCTATATTTGTATAGAATTGTTTTCCATGCACAAATTTAACCAAGAATATTGAATATTGGAGAGTATGTTTCATTATTCAATAAATAAAAAAAATTTATTACCAAATATTTTTTTGATGATTTTGATTATCGCTTTTTGATAATGGACAATTTGGCACACCTTGATTTGATTTCATCATTTTTCCCTTGGTGTCAATTAGTTCCATCGTCATTGTCTACGACTCCCGTCTACGACTCCCGATGTTGGATTTTCCATTTCCTAGTTGTTGTCGTTGTATGCCCCCCATTTTTGGGATAATGCCAAAGGGGGAGAGATAATGATAATAAATAGCGCAAATGAAAATTTAACTCAATTTCCAAGAATCTAGTTTGATATGTTAGATTCAGGGGGAGTTAAGATATATATAAGGATTTTCAAAATCCGATATTTCGAAAATCGATTCTCTTTATTTACCTTACTCATCTGATTGATGCAATTCATATATATTCATTTTGGAATTAACGTGTCATCAATGCAGGGGGAGTAAGTATTTTGCATTTGAATCATTATTTTTTATTATTATTTATGTTGGTTTGTCATCACCAAAAAGGGGGAGAATGTTAAATATTGGACTCCCCGGATTTGGTTTTGATGATGAGCAAACATAAATAATCCATGAACTAACAATTTGTGAGCGCAGTATTGGAGATCGTCGCCAAATTCACGAGAACATTCAAAGCGACATCTCAACACTTCCCAAAACTCGTATTCATGCCTAAAGCTTCGTTGAAGCTCTTGCGCCGTTTTGGAAGTTATGAAGAATCAATCGAAGCTCTCGAAGACCGTTTATTAAGGTTTTATTTATAGTCTTTTTAGCTTCGATATATAGAATGTTAAGCCTTGAGTATATCTTACCATTCTAACTTCTTAACGCTCATATCGTAGCTCTAGGATCTTAGTACAAGTTCATTCTAACTTCCTCGAAGCGTCGCGCTTCGATTCGGACTTGTATGTGCATGTTAGTTGGTACAAGAACAAGTACTGACCGACTAGATGGTGATCTAGTCGGTCAGCAACTCTTCTTGGACCGACTAGTTTGATTCCTTAATTTCTTGGACTTTACTGTTTACAGTTAGTCGGTCTACGTTGACTCACCGACCGACTAGTTTGTGAACTAGTCGGTCAGTGATGCTTCTTTGACCGACTAGTTGTGACTTACTGTTCATGCTAAATTTCTCCTAAGCTACTGTTTATCGTTAGTCGGTCTAAGAACGTTTGGTGACCGACTAGTTGACAATTTAGTCGGCCAACTTTTGTTCTTGGACCGACTAAGTCAACTTGTGTTCAGACTATTTCATTTTGCCTCTTAGTCGGTCTACGTTCACTGACTGACCGACTAGTTGTGAAACTAGTCGGTCAGAAAGTCTTCTTGGACCGACTAGATTTCTAGGTCTGAAATTCTCTTTCTTCTCAGTTCCTCTCTTAGTCGGTCCATGCTGTTTGACTGACCGACTAGTTGATGAACTAGTCGGTCAGTGATTGTTCTTTGACCGACTAATTCTCCCAGATTTCTATCCGTTGGAGAATGACCTAAGTTGTTTTTATGGGACCCTATAAATACGAACCTAGGTCATTTCTATCTAGGTTAGAGCTTCCATTCAGAGATTCATTGAGATCAAAAGTGATAGCTATTCTCACTCAATTCAAAAGCTCTCTCCCTCACAAGAAACACATTCTCTCTCATTTCTAGATCTAGAATCCATCTAGAGAGAAGCTTGTTCTTGGTGAGCTCTTCAAGCTATAGCTTGATCCAAGTCTCCAAATCATCCCTAGGCACCTATTGCTGGTCATTTCCTTGGTGCTAGGTCTTGGTGACTTCATCTTCCTCAAATCCTTCATTTCACCTATTGGGTAAGAAAAACTCAAGGTATAGGATTTTGTGGTAAGTTTTCTTATTTCAATATAACTCATTTATATTGCTTGTTGATTCTCTCGGTTGTGAGAGAAGGTTGTGATCCCGGGTTGTGGGATTCACTATTGCCATTGTTGTATGATTTGATCTTGTGAAGGTTTTTCACAAGATATTCATAGTGGAAATCTTGGGTTAGGGTTTCTAACCTAAGTATCCGGAGGGGATCCGGGTGGTTGGGACGTAGGATCACCGGGAACAAGTCGGGGAGACTTGGGTGGATCCGAACCCATTAACATCATTTGTTTGCATTGTTAATTTTGTTGTTGTCATTCAATTTAAGCTTCCGCAAATTGATTTGGTAGTTGTTTGCAATTTAATTTGGAATTATACTCCTTATTATTTTAAAGTACTATTCACCCCCCCTCTAGTACTTGTGCAGTAGCTGGTAGGGCATTACACCGCCAAGAGCCCGACCCCCCGCATCCGCTGTGTCCGACCGAAGGCCCGCTCCGCACCGATCGAGAGCCGCTCCGCATCGCAGCCCGTAGCGCCCGACCGACCCGCCCCAAGTGTCTGACCGAAGGCCCGCTCCGCACCAATCGAGAGCCCCGACCCTGCTGCGCTGCACAGTGCCGTTCGCTGTGTCTGACCGAGAGATTCTCTCGGTCAGGCCCGTGTCCGACCGAGCGACGTTCGTCGCAACGTCGCAACTTCTGCATCGCTTGCCACCGTGTGCCCCCCAAGTTCTCCAGAGGTATTGTGGGTCCCCCATTGGTCCCTAGGACTACTGTGGGCCCCACCTAGGTGTCTCTTCTTCGAAGATTTTCCGTTTACGACGTTACGATACGTCGTAGGCCGTCGACGCACGTTCTAGCTTTGGAATCTTGGTCCGTAGATCTAGTTGATGTCCAGAACTTGGCAAGCGAGGAATCTATTCTGGAATCTAGACTAGGAGCGCGTTCTTTTATTCCAACCCCTGGCGTCGCTACCCGACGCCAGTGTAGCTTTCACGTCGTGTTGAGGTAACGCTTTGCACCCCTAGGATCCCCAACCTATTGCATGTTAATCAAGACTAAAATCAATGTTTTTAAATTGTTTTAATTCACTAATCAAGATTAATAAAACGGGATGTAGGCCGGTGGACTTGTGCACGTAGGGTATTTGTGACTTTGGACTCGTTGGGCGGTGTTTCTCAGACGTTGTACTTGCAGGCAAGTGAAACTTGCCAAATTTTGCTTAGGGCCATGTTTTTAGGCCACTTCCTTGTTTTTAGTGTAAAAGAGACTAGACAGTGAAATGATAGTTGTCTAGACGCAACTTTAAGATCTAGCTTGACAACGAAGCTAGACCTGTCACACTGCCCTGTCATTCATGCATTGTTAACTGCCACGTTTAATTTCCCTATCTGTACGCACTTTTAACTGCTATGCATTGCATCTTACATGTCATCCAAGTTGATTGTTGCATTCGTAGCACACCCTACACTACTTGTACTTCCTTGTCCGGCTAGGTGCACCCCTATGCCATCAAGAAAAACACTTCCTGGCTCGTGATCCAGAAGCGAGCATATGTGTTCGGGGGTAAGGCCCTGGCTCGATACACGTGGAGGGGTAGGGATAAGCGATCACTCGAGCTTAGGAGTTGGCCCGATCAGCCACTCTAGCCAAAAGGCGTAATCTCTGTGCACGACGTGCTTACTAGACTTGTCTTTGTACTTGTGAATGTTTATTGTAAATCTCGACATCCATGCCATGAAATAAATGTCATGCTCGTACTTTACTTACTTCTTTCACTCATACTTTAAACTGCCATGTCATTGCATCATGCTAGAACTGCTAGGTTGCTTACCTTCACTTTCAGTTTCCTTGCACAAGTCTCTTGTTGACTTGCTGACATGTGCCCCTTGCTCTTTTGGGGGTCACATGTTAGACCCTGAGCCAGAGACCGTTGCTGTGTACGTGGTATTTGCTGACACTGAGCCTGAGCCCTTGTCTGTCCAGGAGGAGTTGTGGCTACCGGTGACCATCCTTAGTGACCTTGCTGAGCTTTCTTTTGTTTTAGGATTGTTGTTAGTTGTCGGTGCGTGGCACCATTACTTTGTACATTGTACTTTTGTTGGCCAGGTTTGGGCCTTTAGACTCTTTTTCCTCGTAGCCTGGTGTCTTTTCTGCGATGTTGGAGTTTATTATTATGGATATTCTGAGATATCTCTTTTGTCTCATTTCCTTATTATTATCTTTGTTTCGTTTCGCGTTGCAAGGACATGCCAATTTAAAGTTGATTGACGCTTATCGGACTTGCAGCTTTGTAGCTTCAAGTCTGAGCGGACCTTCTCACGTCTCGCCTCCACATTTTTGGGAAGCGGGGCGTGACAGGTTTTGTTGGTGGCCCATGCAGGTCACGTCTTGCAACTGCGAATTATCGGAACAACGATAATAACTATGGAATGTCCATCAAATAAATTGTAACATCCGAGTCATAAGCCTTGAGTCTAGTCGTTTCCCATGTCGCTAGATGGTAAGAAGACTTAGTTAGACGTTTGAGCTTGCTAGTTAGAGGTCCCTAATTGTTAGTTAGACTCCCTGCTAGGAATTGATTATAATTGTTCTAGGAGTTACCGTAGTGGCCCCTGTCTAGCCCTGACTATATCAGACTCCCAGAATTTCTTTAGTCGTTCGCTTGGGTTCATCGATTTCGGACCAAGCTGAACGCATTTCATTACCGTCTAGCTCCTTAGAAAGTCTTAGCGCTTAGTTTCTTAATCTTTAATTGGTCGACCATAGGAGTTTCCCGTAGATTTCCTGGGTCATATCCTAGGCGTATGTTTGTTATGATCATCCTACCATTTCCCTTGCCTCGATTCACGAGATCCCCTCATGACGATCGTCGTCAATTTTCGAATCTCTCCGTTACAAATTTTGAACTTCTAAAAGTATTCTTCGATTCTCTCTTATCCTAAGTTTAAATTTGTTCGAAAATTTTAATATGTATATATACTTATACCTCATACTCTTTAGTTGACTTAAAATTTTAAAACTTGTGTCGAAATTTTTGAATACCAGCTTATGATATTTTTCCAGCCTATGCTTTTAGTACTTATGAAAATACCTTGTCCCTTCGTATACTAGTTTATTTCTGAACCGTACTTTTATTTTGTCCAAATTCGATTTATAATTTCCTTTCTTGATTATGCCATTCGAATAACACCTCACGCTTACTTTCAATATACTTTTCAAGTCACATGGGACTCCAGCTTTTAGCAAGTCGACGTTATGCTCACCGTTTTCCATATTTCAGATTTTTGTAAACTTTTATGTTGTGACCACTTCCCGATCCAGACCCTCCATAATGTGGTTTTAAAGCTTTATTACGAATTTTGATAATTCTACTACTAAGATATTATTATCTTTCCGTTCACCATACATACTTTTAGAATAATTTCTAAACTAATTAGAATTTCAATTATTTTTATATCCGTACCATGCTCGTTGTGCTCGTATGTTAAGAACCTTGTGCAAATCAGTTTCTCTTTTTGGCAAATCCTGGTACCTCTGAAAGTAGGTTCAATAATTGTTATTTTAAAATTTTCCCTAGCTTAATGATTTGAAAGCATTTAACATGAGTTTAAATTCTTCAGTTCATTTAATTTCATTCTTTGGATTTCAAAACTTTTGCCAACATTATTAATTACTGCCGTATAATATTTTCTAAACTACGTCCTTAATGTTCGTGTGAATGATTTAATTCCTTTTCGTAATGATTTTCGTTAAGCCAATAAATTATTTCATCTTGATATGTATATTCGACTCAAACTTATTTCGAACAACTTGTTTTATCGATCTCCAAATATTTTTATACAGACGAGGACTCCAACTTTTGAAGTACCACAGTTTTCAAGTCCCACGTATTTTAGCTTATGATATTTACATTATTTTCTTTCTGTATCCTATAAGGTATCACTACATCTCCCTTTCCTCCACCTAAACCTTCACAATTGAGCCACTGTTTCACCTAACCAAGCTGTCTCCTTATATTCGTCCTATCTGAACCCGTACTTATCGATTCTTCCCTCCTTACGCTATCGACCTCAGTCTCCCTCTATTGCTTAGGCTTTAGTGTTCGTCAATAACTGTGTCAACTCTAAATTGTTAGTAAACCCTTGGACCTTTGTGATGTGTCGTGGTGCATGTACCTAAGTTAAGTGTGTGTGCTTGAATGAGTGTACTCCCTGAAGTATATTAATGTTTGCCTATTGTGTGAAATATACATACTCAGAGTTATTCATGATGTGTGAAGTTGTATGTGTGTTAGTATTTATAGATATGTGTGAGGATAGCTATACCACTCTAGGGACGTCTGTGTATATATGAATCAGTGTTGAAATATCCAATGGGGTGTATGAAGTTGGAGATACTTATAATAGTTGAAATAATATGTTGGTAAAGCTATGCGTATGTTAGGTGTGATAATAATAGGTGTACGTATAGTTAAGTGGGTAGGCCTATTATATGACCTATATGTTAGTGAGTGTGAGTGTGTGCTCATACGTAGATATGTAATGTGCTTAGACGTAAGTAGTTAAGTATTTGCTGCATGAGTATATATGTGATATACATATGATAGTAGGATTATAATTTTGATTGGTGTTGCTTGCTTTTACGGGATGTTGTATGCGTGTATTCCATGAAGTATACACGACTATTGCATACCTTAACTATGTATGAAGTAGATGTATTGGTATACTAATTATAGGTAGTAGGATATGGTGTGAATATATAAGTTACATGTGCGTGACTATACGGTGAATGCATGTATTAGGGAAAGTATTATAACTATACGTGTGCTGATGTCTGTATTATTATTATGGTATATAAAGTGATTGAACTATGTGAGTGTTACCTGACTAAATATTAGGTGTGATTGACATATGGTATGTATATGGTTGTATTGGTGGATGTGTATACATTGGAGTGGTATTGGTATAGGTATAACTACCGTGTTACGTATATAGAGTATTCTGATATGTGTTTTGAGTCTCACTCAAGCTTGAGTGGGTATACTCTAAGTATATTGTTATGTATGTCTGTAGTTGCATATAGCGATGTTTGATGTATGTATAGTGACAGGAGTGTTTGTGCCTGGTTGTGTTACGCACATGATTGTGGGTCGCTAAACCAGTATATAGTTATAGGTGTTGGTCTTGCGGTATAGTTATTTACTAAGGACTTGCCTGTGTGAACGTATATGTGCTAGCTAAAACTAGGTGTGTAGATGTGATAAGTATATAGTGGTACGATTGGTATATATGAATGAAATGTTAGAGTGTATGGGTGTGCACCATGCACGGGTAACTATGTGCTTAGTATAGGTATTGATGACTATGGTACGTGTGGCGTATCGTGAATATAGTTAAAGGACCGTATGTGATGTGAATATATGGTGAAAAATAATTGCATACATTTGAATGACTATATAATTGTGAAATTATAGTAGTGGTGAATGTATATTAGATATAGGGAAACCTGATTTAATAATGGTATGACGTGACTACATGTGTTGAAATGTTTGGTATCGGATGAATATTAGGGAGTAGAATACCCATGTTTGTTTTGTGCATAGGTAGTTATCTATACGTAGAGCAATGATTGTATTTGCTAGTGTAAGACTATACTTATATGAGTATCTGAACTATTGTTTGGTGCTAGGTAAGTAGTAGTTATATAAGGGATGCATGTGTAAATATCTAAGATTGAAATACGTGTATAAATTTGACTGACTATAATGAGTATAAGTGTATAATGTACGTGAATACATACATGTTGGTAGTGTTAATGTTTGACTACCTAGTGCATATATAAGCACTTGTAATAGCTATACATTGGTTAAATTATAATGTGACATGATTGGGGTAGTTACTAGAGCAACTAGATATGTTAGAAAGTTCGAGGACGGACTTTATTCTAAAGGGGGTAGGATGTAACGACCACTTTTCGATCGTACCTTGTTCGTGCACGTGCTTTTGACCGTGCACGTATTAATTTTAGACTTTGTTTGTTTGTGAACACTTTAGTGTGATATGCCGTTGTGAATGTCTCTGAGAGTATTAAATTGTGGCACTAATTTGGAACGACATTTCTCGGGACGTTTTACCACGATTTGATCTTATTCGAAGAGACGTTGTGATTTTCACTTTTGACGTGAGACGTTTCTATTTTTAGTTTCGTCGCTCGACGTCGAAATTGAGATCCGTCTTCTTAGTTACCTTTCTCTCGTCGTCCCAATCACCCAATATTTATTTCACAATTTTTGGAGTTCATTTGACCTATTTATTATTTTTAACAAAGCTTTAAATATTTTTTAAATACCAATTTTTAAATTAATTTCGACCCAATAAAATTTTATTAAGTTTATAATACTACAAACGAATTTTGAGCCAAATCCTAGCCCCTATCTTGGCCGCACCCAATCCATGCGTGAGTAGGAGAGGGAGTTTTGAATTTTAAATATTTTAAAATCCTAATCCGATTAGATTTAGCCCTAGACCAAGTCAACCCCTCTACACTATATAAACAACCCCTAGGAAGACCTATTTTCGCAAGCAAAGAACCCTAGCCGTCACAAAAACCCCCGTTCTCGCTTGCGACGATTCGTCGCAACGTTACAGCAGCCGCCCAGTGCACGACCAAGGAAATCGCCTCTGTACTCTCGGTCTGACCGAGAGGCCGCCCCGCACCATCGCCCGCTCTGCACCGCACAGCAACCGCTCGCACCGCACCCCGTCCGACCGAGAGGATCTCTCGGTCTGACCGAAGACTTCGCCCGCACCATCGCCTGCTCCGCAACGTTGCAACGCTTGCAACGTTACAAGCCCAGCCAAGCGCCCGACCTCCCACATCCGCTGTGTCTGACCGAAGGCCCGCTCCGCACCGACCGAGAGCCGCTCCAAATCGCAGCCCGTAGCGCCCGACCGACCCGCCCCAAGTGTCCGACCGAAGGCCCGCTCCGCACCGACCGAGAGCCCCGACCCCGCTGCGCTGCACAGCGCCGTTCGCTGTGTCTGACCGAGAGATTCTCTCCGTCAGGCCCGTGTCCGACCGAGCGACGTTCGTTGCAACGTCGCAACTTCCGCACCGCTTGCCACTGTGGGCCCCCCAAGTTTTCCAGAGGTATTGTGGGTCCCCCATTGGTCCCTAGGACTAATGTGGGCCCCACCTAGGTGTCTCTTCTTCGAAGATTTTCCGTTTACGATGTTACGATACGTCGTAGGCCGTCGACGCACGTTCTAGCTTTGGAATCTTGGTCCGTAGATCTAGTTGATGTCCAGAACTTGGCAAGCGAGGAATCTATTCTGGAATCTAGACTAGGAGCGCGTTCTTTTATTCCAACCCCTGGCGTCGCTACCCGACGCCAGTGTAGCTTTCGCGTCGTGTTGAGGTAACGCTTTGCACCCCTAGGATCCCCAACCTATTGCATATTAATCAAGACTAAAATCAATGTTTTTAAATTGTTTTAATTCACTAATCAAGATTAATAAAACGGGATGTAGGCCGGTGGACTTGTGCACGTAGGGTATTTGTGACTTTGGACTCGTTGGGCGGTGTTTCTCAGACGTTGTACTTGCAGGCAAGTGAAACTTGCCAAATTTTGCTTAGGGCCATGTTTTTAGGCCACTTCCTTGTTTTTAGTGTAAAAGAGACTAGACAGTGAAATGATAGTTGTCTAGATGCAACTTTAAGATCTAGCTTGACAACGAAGCTAGACCTGTCACCCTGCCCTGTCATTCATGCATTGTTAACTGCCACGTTTAATTTCCCTATCTGTACACACTTTTAACTGCCATGCATTGCATCTTACATGTCATCCAAGTTGATTGTTGCATTCGTATCACACCCTACACTACTTGTACTTCCTTGTCCGGCTAGGTGCACCCCTATGCCATCAAGAAAACCACTTCCCGGCTCGTGATCCCGAAGCGAGCATACATGTTCGGGGGTAAGGCCCTGGCTCGATACACGTGGAGGGGTAGGGATAAGCGATCACTCGAGCTTAGGAGTTGGCCCGATCAGCCACTCTTGCCGAAATGCGTAATCTCTGTGCACGACGTGCTTACTAGACGTGTCTTTGTACTTGTGAATGTTTATTGTAAATCTCGACATCCATGCCATGAAATAAATGTCATGCTCGTACTTTACTTACTTCTTGCACTCATACTTTAAACTGCCATGTCATTGCATCATGCTAGAACTGCTAGGTTGCTTACCTTCACTTTCAGTTTCCTTGCACAAGTATCTTGTAGACTTACTGACATGTGCCCCTTGCTCTTTTTGGTGTCACATGTTAGACCATGAGCCAGAGACCGTTGCTGTGTACGTGGTATTTGCTGACACTGAGCCTGAGCCCATGTCTGTCCAGGAGGAGTTGTGGCTACCGGTGACCATCCTTAGTGACCTTGCTGAGCTTTCTTTTGTTTTAGGATTGTTATTAGTTATCGGTGCGTGGCACCTTTACTTTGTACGTTGTACTTTTGTTGGCCATGTTTGGGCCTTTAGACTCTTTTTCCTTGTAGCCTGGTGACTTTTCTGTGATGTTGGAGTTTATTATTATGGATATTCTGAGATATCTCTTTTGTCTCATTTCCTTATTATTATTTTTGTTTTGTTTCACGTTGCAAGGACCTGCCAATTTAAAGTTGATTGACGCTTATCGGACTTGCAGCTTTATAGATTCAAGTCTGAGCGGACCTTCTCACGTCTCGCCTCCACATTTTTGGGAAGCGGGGCGTGACACTTTGACCCCTTGAATCTAAATACTACTAAGTGTGACTCGTGATTTAACTATTAATTTTCACAGGCCACTTCGCATGCTGGGATAGTACAGACAAAAGAAAATGCTCCAACATAGGTAATCTCCACAAGTATAGTACAAAGATCTCAAAACGTTTTATACACTAAGTTTGAAAGATACATATACATACACCATGGTACAAGTACAAAAAGTGGATAACAAAAGAATTCCCCAAACCCACAAAATAATCGTGTCCACACACCTTATATAACGCACTCCTTAAACTACCCATGTGAACTCTGCTCCATGAAATCGCCCTCTGAGGACTCCACCTCTAGCTCGAAACTTGGGGTAATCTCATGAATCGGGTCCTGCTCCGCCATCTCTGTCTCTAGTCCTGAGGAAAAGGGGGGCACACGTCAACGCCAGTAGGAATCTAACGACCCTAGGTAGATATGCCGGTCTCAAAACTGTCCTACCTAACTAAGGGTCAAGCTATCGGTAGGCTAATCATGGCAACAAATTAAGTGCATAAATGTAAAGCAGGAACATCACAAGCATATACCGAGCATAAGAGAAAAATACTACAAGGATAGTATGCATAAAGAAAAAAACAAACAAAAGTAAGAACAACCACAAATAATAGTTCAAGGAGTTCCTAGTGCATTATTCTTCAAGTTTTCAGTAATAATTATGATTTAGAAACTCGGGTAAATCGTGGACATAATGAACCTGACTTCACGCAGGGTGGGTGAAAAGGTGGTACCCCGCTAGCGAATATGAGCACTTTGACAAACATGGCCTCTCGTAACTCTCCCTGTCGAAAGTGAGATGTGTGTTACTTAACTACCTCATGGTGCATCACGAGTACACCATATGCCTCTTCAACTCTGCCCAACTCCCCCTGTCGAGAGTGCAAGTGAGATACATATATAATCCAGTCCTTAAGCATCATTTTACACGTGTTCTCCCAAACCCAAATCTGGAACCTCACCCACCTCAAGGTAAACCGAGTATTTCAGATTGCTATTACGCTCAAAATACTCACTTTCAATTTAAAACAAATCCATCATTTCGTTCATTCCTGCTGTCTCATTTACCGCATACACATTGTTCCATTTCCATCATCATTTCATCGATGTTATGATTTAACATCGATCATCGCATTTCAAATTTCATAAGGAGAACTTTACAACACATTATGCTTCCACGGCTTGAGCATAATTTACATAATAACACGTCATGTTATCATATGGAAAGTTACTAACAAATGACATGTTAAAATTGAGCTACTAACATATGGTAAGCATATTGCATAGATTTAACATATGGCAAGCTACTAACATATGAACTTCGATGCTTACTACAATACTAACATATTGCATATTAACATATTGCATACTAACAATAAGCCACTAATTGACATAATGTGACATACTAACATATTCTATTAAAACATTAGTCTATGGACATTAACATGGCATACTAACATACTAATGAAACATGTCATACTAATGAAGCATGGCATACTAACATACTAATGAAGTATGTCATACTAATGAAGCATGGCATACTAACATACTAATGAAACATGGCATACTAACATACTAATAAAACATGGCATACTAATATAATGTGAAATGCTACAATTTAACATGTTAACAATTTCCTTTCCAACAATTTAAGAACATGCATATTCATATGAACATAACAACATACTAACATAGTTTAAACATGGCACATGATTACAATTTCCTACAACAATTTTAAGACTAGCATCCTAGCTAAGGTGGCTAGAATCCTATCTCAAAAATCCTTCTTTCTTCAAGCTCTAGCCTTCATCCTATCCCCTTCTTCCAAAAGCTTCTTCTCCTTCAAGTTCTAATCTTCTTCTTCCTCCTCCTCCTTCTTAAGCTCCAAGTGTACCAAGGTGTTAGTGGGTCAGAAGGAGGAGATGGTGCGGTGGTCAAAGTGGTGGCTACCCATGGTGGAGGGAGGAGGAGAGGAGAGGTGGTTCGGCCTCTACTAGCGGGGGAGCAAGGTAAGAAGCAAGATGGCAAATTTTGGGTTCATTTTCTTTTCCTTTTCTTTTTTCCTTTTTCTCTCCTTTTTCTCTTTCTTCTTCTCTTTTAAATCCCTTCTTAGTCCTCATCATCTCATCCTTTGCTAGGAAAATGCCACCTTGGGTGCTAAGTGGCAATGTTAGAATTTAGGAGTTTAGGTGATGACACCTAACGTGGGGATGTGTCATTCTAGGAAATTTTGGAATTTCTAATTTTTGGAAAATAGAAATACACCCAATATACTAATGAAGCATGGCATACTAATGAAGCATGTCATACTAACATACTAATGAAACATGGCATACTAATATAATGTGAAATGCTACAATTTAACATGTTATCAATTTCCTTTCCAACAATTTAAGAACATGCATATCCATATGAACATAACAACATACTAACATAGTTTAAACATGGCACGGGATTACAATTTCCTACAACAATTTTAAGACTAGCATCCTAGCTAAGGTGGCTAGAATCCTACCTCAAAAATCCTTCTTTCTTCAAGCTCTAGCCTTTATCCTATCCCCCTTCTTCCAAAAGCTTCTTCCCCTTCAAGTTCTAATCTTCTTCTTCCTCCTCCTTCTTCTCCTTCTTAAGCTCCAAGTGTACCATGATGTTAGTGGGTCAGAAGGAGGAGATGGTGGTGGTGAAGGTGGTGGCTAGCCATGGTGGAGGGAGGAGGAGAGGGGAGGTGGTTCGGCCTCTACTAAAGGGGGAGCAAGGGGAGAAGCAAGATGGCAAATTTTGGGTTAATTTTCTTTTCCTTTTCTTTTTTTCTTCTTTCTCTCCTTTTTCTCTTTCTTCTTCTCTTTTAAATCCCTTCTTAGTCCTCATCATATCATCCTTTGCTAGGAAAATGCCACCTTGGGTGCTAAGTGGCAATGTTAGAATTTAGGAGTTTAGGTGATGACACCTCACGTGAAGATGTGTCATTCTAGGAAATTTTGGAATTTCTAATTTTTGGAAAATAGAAATACACCCAATAATACCCCATACATTGCCATGTACTATGTATTACACCAAATACTTCACATATTAGCATATGTATTAAATGTTTTAGGACATATAAAAATAGTTAATTATTATAAAAAATTTAGAAAAATTAGAAAAAATTCCTAGAAATACACAAAAATGTACGCGTATAAATATGATCGAAAATACGTACATAATACTCGTATACATGAAAACTGGGTATTACATTGTCCAAGCTATTGGGGTATGATTTTAAGATTCAGTACTGGCCAGGGTTGGAAAATAAGGTGGTGGATGCTTCATCACGACGAGAAGTGGATTCATAGTTGGCCACCTTATCAGTACACGTGGTTCTTGATTGGGAGTCTTGATGCATGAGATTGAGGAGAATGAGGGCATGGCAAAGATTTGGTCTGCACTTCCACATGGATCAAAAGAAAATCTAGGGTATTCTTTGGAGGGGCTATGCCTTCTGTACCAGGGACGACTGGTCTTGCCTAGGACCTTTACATATATCGCGAGCATATTTCAAGATTATATGGAAGTGCAGTTGGGCTACTCTGAGTCATCAAGACTTATCAGCATCAATCTAGAGAGTTGTTTTTGGAGGGGATGAAGAAGGACATCACGAATATGGTGGTGAAGTTTGTCGTTTGCCAGCATCACAAATATATAGTGATGGCTCCTGTGTGTTTGCTACAACCACTATCCTTAACAGATCGGGTCTGGGAGGAGGTGATGATGGATTTTATTGATGTACGGTTAAGATCTACTGGGTATCAATCATTCTTGTTGTAGTGGATCATATCAACAAGTAGGCACACTTTGTGGCACTCTGACATCCTTACACCACAATGACAGTGGTAGCGACATTTATACGAAAGGTGGTGAGGTTGCATGGGGTTTTGGAGTCCATTGTGTCTGATCGGGATCATGTTTTCCTTAGCCATTTCTAGATGGAGCTATTCAGGAGTAGTGACAATTTTGAAGAGGAGAATATCTTATCATCATCAGATAGATGGCCAGACTGAGGTGGTCAATAGGAGCATTGAGACCGATTTGCAATGCTTTATTTCAGATGCTTTTAAGTAATGGGCGAAGTGGCTGGCATGAGTAGAGTATCGATACAATACATCTTTTCACACTGCTGCATAGAGCACGCCTTTCTGAGTTCTATATGGGGTGACCCTCTGCATCTACTTCATTATAGCCATATGTTTACATCATTTTATCAGATGAAATAGTATTTGGCAGAGAGGGACAGAGTGTTGGAGGAATTGAAGTGCCATATGAGGAGAGCCTAGTAGACAATGAAAACCCAGGCTGACTGACATATGTAAGAGGTATAGTTCGTAGTAGGCGATATAGTATATTTGAAGCTGCAACCCTAATGGCATCGATCTTTTGTACATATGAGGATTGATAAGCGGTCACCCTTCTATTTTGGGCCTTATGATATTGAGGCTAAGATTGGTTAGGTTGCTTATAAATTGAAGTTGCCACCAGAGTGTGCCATCCACCCAGGTTTCAATGTATCGCAGCTTTGCCAAGTCATTGGGGACCATACCCCTTCTTCATCGCTACCACTGACTCTAACCAAATATATAGATGTGATCTTGTAACCAGCAGAGCTGAAGGGAGTTCACAGAGGAGATGCAGGTACATTGGAGGTGTTGATTTAGTGGAAGGACCTTCCAGACCACTTGTGAGTCATTTGGAGTTATTACGCATCGATTTCCAGATTTTCACCTTGAGGACAATGTGACTCTTTTAGAGAGAGTAATGACGGGATCGTAATGTATCAGAGGAGGCAGCGTAGAGCAGATCATAAAGTGGCTAACTAGCCCAGAGGTATTTTGAAATCTTTGGGGTTCAGGTGTATTTTTGTAAATCTGGACAACTCAGTCCTCTATATATATTTGGAGGTTAGGGTTACTGTCGTCATGCTGAAACTAGGAGAGAAAACCTTAGAACTAGTGTAGAACTATAGATAGAGAAGAGTTAAGCCTTTTCTCTCGAATCAAAGTCTATCAGAGCAATTTTCTCTTAAAAGAAGACACTTATCTTTTGTATTTCTCATCTTCATCTATAAAAATCAGATTTTTACCTCTCCAAACCCTAGTGTCACGCCCCGCTTCCCTAAAATGGAGGCGAGACGTGAAAAGGTCCGCACGAGAGTGGAGCTGTGAAGCCCCAAACCCGATAAGCATCAATAAAACATAAGCAGGTCCCTGTAACCACAAACGAAACAACAATAATAACACAAGGAGAGACAGAAATAAAATTCTCATATCTCATAATTTGTCCAACATGAAAATTAAGTTCAACATCCAGAAAAGCCACCAGGCTAAAAGAAAGAGTCTAAAGGCCCAGAACAAGGCCAACGAAAGCAACAACGTAACAAAGTATAGGTGCTACGCACCGACAACAAAACAGCAGTCTAAACAAAAGGAAAAGCTCAACGAAGACACTAGGACTGGTCCCCAGTGTCCACGTACTCCTCGCCAAACACAGGCTCAGGCTCGGCGTCAGCAAACACCTCGTCCTCAACAAAGTACTCAGGCTCAGGATCTAACATGTGTCACCCAAAAGAGTAAAGGGGCACATGTCAGCAAGTCTAAAAGACTTGGGCAAGGAAACTGAAAGTAAGGCAAACTAACAACCTAGCAGTTTTGGTATGCATGACATGGCAGTTATAACATGAGTGCACAGGCAAGACATGATGAAACAATAAGTACAAGAGAACAATTATCGGGACAAGTCAAGAGTAGCCAAGCTACTAACAATCTCAATCATTTCACTAGTCACGTTTCAGGTTGTTTGTAGATGTTTACGCCTTACAGCTGAATGGTTTGGCATTCACGCTGATTGGCCGCTTAACACTACCCCAGAACCCAGAGTTTACGCCTTACCACTGCAGTTGCTGATCGGGCAGACTCCCAATTGATTGGCCGCTTAACTCGTACCCCCAATACCCACATGTAAACGAGCCAGGGTCCCTGCACACGAGCTCAGTAAATGAGCCAGGGTTGCCCCGCACAGGAGCTCGCATTCTAGTTCACGATTCATAAGCATTTGGCGTAGGGGTGCACCTAGCCGGAAACAAGTAGTTCGGGCATTGGCTATCAACCAACTCATGGCCCGCTTCTGGAACACGAGCCAAGAACACAAGCATTGTAGCGAAGCTACGCAATCACGGAACACTTAAAGAATGCAATGACATGACAATTAATTTGCGTACCGTTAATGGAAATTAAACATGACATGGTAATTGTGCAACATGATAAATGTCGGATCTAGCTTCGTTGTCAAGCTAGTTCCTAAATTTGCGCCTAGGCGAGTATCATTTCGTCGCATAGTCTCTTTTACGCATACAACAAGCAAATGGCCTAAAACATGGCCTAAACCCTAAGTGGCAAGTTTCACTTGCCTAGCACCGAGGATGACGATCACGAAGGGTTCGTCTCACGGATGCTAATCTACGGGGAAGCCGCTTGTATGGAGAAACAATCATCAAAACAACATTCATTTCATTAGGGTTTCACAAAAACACAACGGGTTATGAAAACATTAAGAGATCGATTATTATCGTAGGAAACGGAAGAATGATGCCGAGCAACCACGGCGACGGAAGAAACGCTCCGGGGAACCTAGGGTTCAGATCTGGAAATGGATGGAGAAGTTTGGAGAAATAGAGTTTTGGGGGATTTTGGGGGTTTGATGAGATTTAGAGGAAGATGAGAGGTGGAATGTGTTAAGGGAGAGTTTGGATGATGGATTTTGGGGGTTTGATGAAGGAATAAGGGTTTGAGGTAGTAGGGGGCTCAATGGGGGAGAAACTAGGGTTTTAGGTCGTGAGGAAGAAGAAGAAAACGTTTGGAGGGGTATTTATAGAGTTTGGTGGCGGCTAGGGCAAAACTAGGGTTTACTGCACTGTTTAGTCAGTCAAGGAACAACTGCTGACCGACTAGTTTGAGAACTAGTCGGTCGGTTGACCAACGCAGACCGAATAAGTGTAAACAGTAGCTCCAGTCGAAAACCTGAACTAAGAGTTAGTCGGTCAAAGAACAAATACTGACCGACTAGTTTGACATCTAGTCGGTCGATGAACATTCTTAGACCGACTAGAAGTAAACAGTAACTAGTGTCAAAAATAGTTAATGAGTTAGTCGGTTAAAGAAGCATTGCCGACCGACTAGTTTACAACCTAGTCGGTCAACCAACGTTCTTAGACCGACTAACGACAAACAGTAACTCCTGAACATTTTAACAAAGCCCACTAGTCGGTTCAAGAAGGTTTTCCGACCGACTGGATCGTCATCTAGTCGGTCGGTGCCCCTTCTTACACCGGCTAACGTGCACCAAAAGTTCCGAAATGGAGCGCGAAGCTCCGGGATCGATTCCTAAGACTCCTAGGCTTGATCTAACAGTAAGATACGACCGATACGAAGCCCGTCACGTACGACTTACTCAAAAATCGACGATTCTAAAGAAGAAGCTAGAAATCACGACGAAACGATCGAAAACGAAAGCTACGGAGACGAAAACCACACATGAGGAGAAAATCCACCAAAACATATAATATAATATAATAAATCCAGATACAAGAAAACCAGTCGTTACACCTAGTTTTTCCTATCATAATCCTTGTTGTGTAGTATCTCTGGATTTTCTACCATGTTAGTGATATATATATATAGGATATATATATATATATATATATATATATCTCTCTCTCTCTCTCTCTCTCTCTCTCTCTCTGTGTGTGTGTGTGTGTGTGTGTGTGTGTGTGTGTTATACCATGTGTAGTATGCATGTTTTATACAATAAATGCATAGAAATGGTTTACCTGGATGATGGGATCGTCCTGGTCTGAATGCAAGTTCAAACGGTTCCACATTCAGACTCTTATTGAGCCCAGATAGTCGAAAATAACAGAAAAGGCCCAAGCTCCTTGTTTGTAAGAGAACTAGGCTTTGGACACGGCCCATTGGGCCGGGTCAACGCGGTTAACAGGCGCCCTCAAGGGGCGCCAGTAGCGCCTGCATGGGTGCTTGAAATGGCGCGCCCTGGGCGCATGCCCCACAGGTGCCCAGCCGGCGGCTGGGCTTGTGGGGCCCACAGTGGGGCCCACACTTCTAGGTTTTTGTGCCCTAATTTTAGGCGGCTGCTATTTGCGAAAATGGGTGATTTTTGGCCAACTTTGGAGCACGTTTGAAGGGTCAAATGAACTCGGATTGGGGCACCGTTTTTTCCTACGCGTTCACCATTCAACCCTCTTCGTAACGATGTATGCATCGTTCTTGGAGCTCAACGGTCAGGGAAGGAAAATTTATTGAAGTTTGGCCTTCGTGAAGGTTAAATTTAAAGTTAATTTTCTCCTCTAAATCTTTAGTCCCACATCGGTAATTGAGAAAGGGGAGGGTCAGCCGCCTATATAAATAGGGGCCAACCCCACTCCTTGAAACTCGCACCAAGCTCCAGATCTGAGTAGCTCCATTAAACATGAGCAAGCTCGGATCTAAGATTAAATTAATATTCCCTCTTCTCCCTAATTCTTCCTTCCTCCGGATCGAGTTCTAGCAAAACTTCGAAGGATTTCAGATCGGATCCGAAGTCTTGACAGAGGATCCACTCAAGGTGAAACTTTCTTTGGCACGTGGTTGGATCAACAACAAGGGTATTAGTTGCCTCGGGATGCGGTTCAGCTCGGGACACAGTTCGGCTCGGGAGAAGCGGTGCAAGGGATCGCTTTGGAGATAAAGAAATGTTGCTGAAAACTACGGAAACGAAGTGAAAGGTATGTAGTTTATTAATATGAGTTTATAATTGCAATAGTTCGATAGATTTATCCTTAGGGGTTGGTCAGACCCAACCCTGGGATAGTAGAGATTCTGGCTAGGGTTTATTCTTTAGGGCTAGACTTAAAATGGTATTAAGTTTGTTTTTTCGCAGCTTTTTATGCTTTTATCGTCCGTTCGAATTAGGCCGGACGTCGATTTTATAGCCCTAAGGACCCTTAAACCCCTTTATGTATGTATGCCTTGTAGGGAGATGTGTATGCCCTCGATGCAACTGTGTATGTGTACAAACATCTAGTTCGAAATAATAGTAAGCTGTTAGGTAAGCATTTACCTAAGTTAATAATAATGTAGTCTTCATTAGAACTTAGGTAAAGTCTTGAGACTTAGTGCGAGGTCAAACATGTATCAAGATGGAGAGTTCGATCATGGATAAGTGTTTGAACGATTGTAGCATAGGTCTAAAATCGTTTGTGGTCATAGATGTTTCGAGAATAGGATATGGATACATCGAATAGACCATTGTGTCTTTGTCTTCACCATGGATGGTGATGATGATCTCTTGGTCGTTTGATTTGGCGAAGTCAAAGACGAGACACATGTGCTTGTTAGAGAATGAGTTAACCAAACGACCCAACGAGAGTTATCAAATGGTTAACATTGACTAATATGTCAATGATAACTCTCGATGTGATAGGCAAGTTGGTCCTTAGACTTGAGGCCATTCTACGAACCTATACGAGAATGGTGTCACTTAGGTCTCTGATCTAGCTTCGGGGCATGCTCCGTTGAAAGGTCTTTGGTTGGGTGACACTTGAAGCATGCGAGGAGAGTAATGACCAAGAGAGGATTTGTCTCGCATGCTTATGGAAAGTTAGTGTCGCATGTGTTAGTTCGATCTTCAGTAAAAACTCTGGCCAGAGTATGTTGGAAGTAGTGCAACATTATTTTATAAAGATCGATGGATACTAACTGACTTCAAGCTATTGGGGTTGACAGTTGACTATACCCTAGGCTTGACTAAGCGGTATAGTTTTGACAAACGGACTACAACTGTAGTATTCATCACAGACACAGTCAGGGTGGTCCCGATAATACTCATGTCAATGAATTAACCACATAATTATGATACTGAAACATGGACGGCACCTGCTGCTCATGGTCTCTGTCGTCTCGGGTTTCGAGCCCCACCTGTTGTAGGGTCAGGCCATAGGGTCTAACACAAAGTGAGACCTTCGTCAAGTAATATGTAGATATTAGGGAGATTATACATTGAATGCTTGTGAATTTATTGTGTCACAAATAGTTTGCGATATAAGCTTTAGAATATTTTGGATGTGGGAAATTGCATATGATGCAAGAGGTTTTGAATATGTCATAAAATGTTTACAAGCATATTTTATATAGAATGAACACATGAGATGTGTACTTGGATGACGGGAACGTCCCAGTCAAAACCCAGGTTCAAACGGCATCCAAAACAGGCACCAAACGAGGAAAATAACAACGTCTAAAGAGCCATAAGAAAAAAGCCAATAAAAGAGTTTATGGTAAGCCTGGCCCATTGGGTCAGGCCTGCACCAACTGGCACCCCTTTGAGGGGTTCCAGGTGCTTGACTTGCCCGAAAAGGTGCTACTCGCAAGTGTACGAGGTCGACATATAGTATACCCGGTGAGTACAAGATCGTATCCACAGGGGCGGAACTAAACTACAAATTCACACAAAGAGTCAGAGTATGCAGAGAAATGATGAGGGTTCTAACCACCCTTTCGGGGTGAATGGTTGTTTGGAAAGGTGAATTGTCTAAATACCCTAGAGTAAGGGTAATGTACTAAGGTTTGGATGCAAGGGAAAGAAAGAGTGTGGGTGTTTAGGATATCGATAGGGTTACTCGATTGCTTTGCTATATGTTAGTTCCAAGATAACTTAATCACACATCCATGTCAAGGTATGTGGATCGGAAAATGAATCAATTAAGTACGCATGGGGTGCACCAAAGGTAATTGTTAAGTGTGTTCTTCCGCTAAGTAAGGCTCTTGAATCAACTCTCACATCCATTTCAAGGTATGTGAGAGTAGTGCATATAGGTTGTGTTGCGCACCATAAAACCACCGTTCTGCGGCCCTTTTCAAGTAATGCATGATTCAATAAACGAGTAACAACCCACTTAAGCAATATGGATTGAATAGGGGTTCAGACCTTTAAACTAGGCTTATGAATCGAGGGGGACTCACACCCATTTTAAGGTATGCAAGACCATATAAACACATGGGAAGTGCCTCGTGGCACAACCACCGTTCTGCGGCCCCTCGACGGGTAGTGTTAGATTTAATAAAACATAAGTCTAAAGCCCCCAAAAACATAGATTAACAAGTGGTTCTGGAAATAAACATTAGCAAGGCAATCAAAACATCCTACATCAATCCATAACCCCCATGCAACAGATTTAGCTAATAGTATTAAATATAAACAGAGCAATAATTGAAATATGCATTGTTGCAATACAAAAGTTGCAATCAAATTAACAAGAGTAAGAGAGTTAGACATCTATCACCAATTACAAGCTTCTCCAATCTCAGAGCAATCCCAGTAATAGAAAAACAAAATCAAAACTATCAATTCTCACCAAAACCCTAATCTCTCCCTGTAGAAGAAGAAAAACTAAATTTGGCAAAGTATTTGAAGCTCCTCAATTACATCAGAGTTTTTTGGGTTTATACCCCCTAGGGATTACATCCTAACCATCCAACATCTCATCCAAGGGCCCATGTGAAGCAGCTCAAAATTGGGTTAAGAAAAACTTTTTTTCGCAACCCAGAAATCGATAGAAAACCCCCGCACAGGCGCCTGCTGACCAACGGTCATTCGCCTGGAGACAGGTGCCTATTGATAGTCAGACAGGAACCAGGATAGCAGATTGCAAAACTTACAAAAATTGGGAATTCCCAAGGCATGAGATTACCTTGAAATTCACAGGCGCTTGTGAGGGGCACATGCGCCTGTATTTTGTGCTTCAGGCGCCTCATATCCAAATAGCAGAAACCAACAGAGAGTTGGTTTTGCCAATCCTCAAAAGTAGGGAAAATTAGACGCCTGTAGTTGAAATGGAAAGCGCCTACATAGTCATCCAGATGCCTGTCAATCCTTCTGCAGGCGCATATGATGCACTCCATTTTACCAGATCATTGCTTCAAACGGGCAGGCACATGTCGTAGTCCGGACAGGCGACTGTCTTGGCTCCAGCTACACTTCTCCAATATGTTGATTTTGTCCCCTTTGGAACTCCTGAAAAATCCGGAAAAATATATATAAAAATGTGATCCATGTTTATAAAGCTTTGGAGAGTGAAATTGTGCAGGAAATAAAATCATATGTTGAAAAGTGATGAATTAACACAAACATGGTTAAGAGAGCATGATTTAATGTATTATATGCACAAGAGGGAGTGCTTATGGGGCTAAAAAAAAGCAACATTCAATCATAATCACACCCCAACTAGCGTGTTACTAGTCCCTAGCAAAATAAGTGATCAATCCCAAAAGATTATGTTAACTCTATTCATGGATTGTTGGCAATACTAAAGGGTGTTGAAATCCTATCTACCAAGGCAAAGTTATCAAGTCTATGCACTTTTCCCTATGACTATAATCTCATTCCTCCTACGCACTCCACATTCCACACCTAAGCTTTGTACATTCCTTAATATGTCACAATCTTGTGATATAAGATTCTTAGGAATTTTCGAGCTTATGGGATATAACATTTGCTCCTTCAAAAGATCATGGAAATGAGTTGTGGTTAAAACTTCATGATTTTACTCAAATATCATGGTGCCTTATTGAAGCATCATGGCAAAAGTTTATGCCTTATTCAAATATGCACAAGTGCATTTATTATTATAGGATTTGATAGCATTCATTTGAGCAACTCTAAAATCCAAGTCAGTTCCTTAGGATCCATGAATATAAACCTAACCGAATTTTTAAAATTTCTAAGGCTTAATCAATTGTTTGCTAATACAAAGGTTTTTACATTAGAATATGGTCTCATATGGGTAGTAGTTGTCATGAGCCTTAAGCTAGAGGGTCAAGCGCAAACATGTAGAGAAGCAATTAATTGCCATTAGTACATAAAGATACAACACTCCCTAATTTGCCAAAATCCACATCAAGAATAAATTTTTACAATGATGTGCTGAAAAGGGTCACCACATTTAATCAATGTGACTAACAAAAGCTAACAATTGAAGAAATATTGGAGATAAAAAGAAAATTTTGTTTATTCAATTTATTCCAAGAAAGATGGAAATACAAAAAGATGCTCAAGAAGTCGCTATATCCTAGTCCACACCCCCAACTTAAAATAAACATGGTCCTCAATGTTTGAAGGGTGAGATAAAATATATGAATAAAATGGATAAACTAGGATAAGCAAGCTTGAGCATAATTTATTCATTACTACATACTACTAGATAAGAAAGTTTTGGAACGAACACACCTAGTTGGTTCCACCCGGAGGTGGTTGGCCTCGTCTCTATTCCACGACTCTTGATAATGCTTTAAGCGTTGGCCGTTCACCTTGAATTCATTGTCGTTTTGTGGGTTGGCAATGGTCACCGCTCCATGTGGGTACGCTTCTCGAACAATGAATGGTCCAATCCACCTTGAACGAAGCTTTCCGGGGAAGAGATGAAGTCTTGAATTGTAGAGTAGTACTTTCTCCCCCTGGGTGAACTCTCTCCTCAAAATGGTCCAATCATTAGCACACTTAAGCCTTTCCTTCATGAGCTTGGAATTGTTGTACGTCTCCCTCCTTATCTCTTCAAGTTCCACAAGCTGCAATTTACAAGAAGAGGGGTCAATTTCACGATTAAACTTTTTTATTGCCCAAAACGATTTATGTTCAAGCTCAATTGGCAAATGGTAAAATTTTCCAAAAACTAAGCGATATGGGTACATCCCTAGAATAGTTTTGTAGGCAGACCAGTGTTCCCACAATGCCTCGGGAAGACGCATGCTCCAATCCTTCCTTGATGGATTCATCATCTTTTGAAGTATGTTCTTGATTTCCTGATTCGCCAACTCTGCTTATTCATTGGTTTGTGGGTGGTACGATGTGGAGACCTTGTGCTTCACCCCAAACTTTTTCTTCAAGTTTGCGAAGAGTCGGTTGCAAAAATGTGATCCTCCATCGCTAATCATGGCCTTCGATATCCCAAATCGTGCAAAAATGTTCTCATTCATAAATTTAAGCATGATTGCCGCATCATTGGTCTTACCAGGAATATCCTCCATCCATTTAAACATATAATCTATATAGCAAGTAAAATATATGTATGCCCAAAGGATGGAGGAAATGGCCCCATAAAATCAATGCCCCAACAATAAAAAATTTCCAATTCAGAATATGGTTCAAAGGAATCATGTTTCTTTTATTGATTCCCCCCAACTTTTGGTAAGCTAAGCATGATTTACAATATGCATAGATGTCCTTAAACATGCTAGGCCAATAAAAACCAATTGTAATATTTTTGCTACTGTCTTTTGAGATGAAAAATGACCACATACACCCTCAGGGAAAAATGTAAAACACTATCGATCTTTTGGTCGGGTATGCATCTCCTAACTATTTGGTCGTTGCAATACTTATAAAGGTAAGGATCATCGAAGGAGAACGATTTTACCTCAAAGATGAACCTTTTGTAGTCTTGGCAAGGCCAAGTGTAGGGGGTATTATCGGTGACCAAGTAGTTCACAATGTCTGCATACCATGGTAGCGTGTGGGAGACCGCAAAAAGGTGCTCATCGGGGAAGGAATCCTTCAATGGGGAGGTTGCTAGCTCCATGCTCAGTGTTAGCCTTGAAAGGTGATTGGCAACGTGATTTTCCACTTCCTTTTTGTCATTGATAGCAATGTTCAATTCATGTAAAAGCAAAATCCAACGGATTAGTCTTGGTTTGGCGTCTTTCTTGGACAGGATATATTTGAGAGCGGTATGATCGGTAAAGATAGTGACGAGGAATCCCAAAATATAGCTCCTAAATTTCTCCAACACAAAGACAACGGCTAGAAGCTCCTTCTCCGTATTGGTGTAGTTTTTTTGAGCTTCATCTAAGCTTTTGCATGCATAATAGATCACCACAGGAACGTTGTCCTTATGTTGTCCAAGAACGACGCCAACTGCAAAATCACTTGCATCACACATAATTTCAAAGGGTAGCATCCAATCGGGTATCTGAAAAATAGGTGAACATGTTAGCAAATTCTTTAATTTGTCCAAAACATATTGACAATCACTTGTCCAAGCAAAATCCACTTCATTTTTCAAAAGCATGCATAAAGGTGGCGTTATTGAACTAAAATCTTTAATAAATCTCCTATAAAATTCGGCATGCAGAGTTCCTAGTTGAGGGTTCAAGAGTTTGAAGAAGGTATTGAGGATTAATGGAAATGGATCGTTGCGAATTTTGTGATAAGAAGCACTGGGAGGCTTTCAAATCAAGAAGGGGCATGCTAGTAAGAAAAGACATATAGTATGATAATGTAGGCTAGCAATGATAATAAAGGCATTGGGCATCAAATAAACGTAAAGGGAAAAGGTTTAGACATACCAGTGATTACTGGCTCTGGAGACTCAGCTTCTCTAGTTGTCGTGATGGATGCTTGATACCTGGCCTGGTTCAGCTTGGCCTGATGAAAGACTCAATGTTGTGGAGCTAGGGGTGGTTCATGCGATGCTGATCCAGAAAATCCTGTTGTCATAGTCGCTTTCTGGATAATGTAGTGGGGGGCAGTTCCTGATAGAGTGCTCAGATGCTCCACAGACCAAACATTGATTTAGCAGCAGGCGACAGTTCTTCTTGACATGTCCCTTTCGGTTGCAATGGAAGCACACCATATGGCATCGTTTGTTGGTCAAAGGAGTAGGCCTATTTAGTAGTCTTCATTGGTCAGAGAGCGTCTCCCGGTGGTTCCATAGGATGCTTCCCTTGGGATGCTTTACAGAGTTTGTTAACAGCCACATGGAGAATTGGCCGTTAAATTTCAAGTATTTCTCTTACGGCACCCAAGATGTCATTGTTGGTTTCAAGACAAACCCTAATGTAAGGTATATAAAAAAATCTATTCTAGTTGTACACTTAGATATTAATGTCGTCTAAACTGATCTTAAAGTATTTGTAAAAGCATGACCTGCATGGGCCACCACTAAAACATGTCATGCCCCGCTCCCTGTTCTACCGGGAGCGAGGCCGTGAGCGGGTCCGCGATGTACTTAAAACAAGGAGGGTTACTTTCTTTTCTTTTCTTTCTTTTCTTTCCTTTTTCTTTTCTTCCTCCTTGGTTAAACACACTAAGCGTCTATGTAAACTGCATGTCTTTGCATGTAAATTTAAGAAGCAGCTCAAACAACATTATTATGTATCCAGTGTACAGAATTTAAGATACATGTCTGGGCCTAGCGTGTCCAATACAAACAAACACACAACTTACATTTAAATTAGGAAATGCTGATGCGCAGGTAACAAATGCTCTAATCCTCTGAGGGCAGGTATCTACGTACTTCTCAAGTGCTAGCTCGACCTCTACTGGAATGTCCTCCACAAAATCACTCTCAATACCAGACAGACATTTCATAAAACAATAATTGAAATGTCTGTCAGTTACTCGGCAAGTATTTTCCGCAAAAGAAAGATTAAGTATTTAGAATTGATCCAAGATGAACTTAATGGCAATCAATAAGTTTAATTTAAGAGAGTTATATCAGTTAAGCATTCACAGCAATTTGCAACCTGCAGTAATTTTAATCATTTGATAGCAATTTGTAATACTATTAGCAACATGTAACAATTTAACATTTGATAACAAAAGTGTAATGTTGTTAGCAACCTCTAGAAGAAGATGTTAGAGCAATATTTAATAACCAATTTATTCTAGTGCTAAGTCCACGTCTAAGGTTACGAGAAATGACTAACATGCGCCCTGTTACAGAGTCAATCCGAAACACTACTCACCGACCCCATTGGGCGACGGTCAAGCTCTCACCTCCATAAGTGGTTAAGGTATTCGATCGGGTGCATCCGGTCACTCTGTAATACTTGGATCATAGATTACACTAATCCCACCGGTCAAGTCAAGTGCCGAGTCAAAGTACGTGTACTATCTTATTTAACATTCGTTCATATGAACTCCATCAGTTGTTCAGTCTGTTCTATTCAATTTGAATCGTATTAGATGTGTATGATGTCTCATCAGCCTATTCAATAATCTTAACCAATTTCACAGTTTTGTGATTTAGTTACAAAATTATACGAAGCATAGAAAGCACAATAATTTAAATAAACGAGTATAGAAACGGTTTTAATTAAGCAAATGAAGATAAATAAGTTTAAAATATTTTTCTAAAGCTAATAGACATTTTTCAAGATCTTAAAATAATTAATGAGGATTTCTCTTAATTTAACCGACCTAAAAACTAATTTAGAAAACGAGCAAACGATTTTTTATTATATTTCAAAGATTTCTCTAGGACAAACCATATGTCGGAGTTCTTTCAAAAAGGGGTCAAAACGACCATCTCATCTAATACTATGACATATATTTTTCTCGTACGTTGGTGTAAGTGAAAATCTTGCGTTACAAATTTATAAGTGAAAGTAGCTATATTAAGTTTTATCTTTAAAAATTTACCGCGAGAAATGTACTTGCCTTTTGGCGATGAAACCAGCGCCAATGTGTTTGTTTCGTCGTTTCGGATTTTCTGGGCTTTCCCTCGTATTTTTTGAGGCATGTACAATTTACTATGAATTATATATCATTTATATCTATGTTAATATATATGTAAATACGTTTATACGTAGTATATATGTATTTATACGTATTTCTCACCGTATCTCTCATGTTCTCTTTTATTTCCCTCTCCGATGCCGTGCAGCGTCGGTGGCGGCGTCGCTGCGGTGGAACGGCGAGGCGGCAGGGCGGCTAAGTCGGCGGAGGAGACGACAGTGGTGGCGAGCGACGGGCGACGTTGAGTGGCAGAAGGCAATAGCTGCTTTCGTGGGTTGTCGGAGGGGAGATAAGGGGCAGGGGTGGCCTGGTTGGAGACAACGATGCCGTGGGGTGTGGCCGGAGGCAGTGGCGGTGGCGGTGACTGCAGCACTCGAGGCAGCGGAGACGCGACGAGGAACACCGTGGGTTACAGTGTCGTTGGTGGCCATGCAGGGAGGTCATAGCTTGGACGGTGTCGTCAGAGTCAAGGGGTGGCTCTGGCGTCGACGGCGATGTGGGGGTGGCTCCAGTGTCGACGGCGAAGCTCGAGGTTTGGTTTCTTCTAGGCAGAGGGGACGACGGGGAGCAGTCAGAGGAAGGGGGTGTAGTGCGGGTCACCGGGTGCGACGCTAGGGATATGTCGTGGAGTCGTAGATGTCTCCTGGGTCAGAGTTGGAGGTGGTGAGGAAGTGGACGTCGGGGTTTGGTAGCTGCACAGGTGAAGCGTCGGTGGGAGGGCGGCGGTGACGTCAGGAAGAGAGGCTAGTAGGAGTCTGGGGCTGCTGTGGGCTTCTCGGCGTGCTTCGCAATGGCAGAGGCACTGTTTGTTGAGTATTGGACTTCTCCCTACTTGGTGTTAATGATGAGCAAACATAAATACTTGTGACTAATCCCCTATTTTGCAGTTAATCTATTGCCTAAGCTTAGTATGAAGATCAACTAGCAATGGATGACTTACAAACGTCATTGAAGGCAAATGATATGAATTGGATGATCGTAGATTGATGATTGAAGCTCCGTAAAGACTTCAAGCTCATACGATGGAAAGAAGAGATTATTCGTCAATGTAATTTTTCTGTTATCTCTTCTACTATGTAGCTTAGAAGTAGAACTTTGATGGAGTACTCACACACATCTACATTCTGTCATATGACATCTTTTGATCTTTGTCCTTTGATCCCAATTCAATTCTCTTTTGTTTGTGCTAGGATTGTTTATAACAGCCGACTGCTTAACAGTTTACAGTCGCATGTCTCAACAACAGTCGACTGTGTTTTGTTCTACAGTCGCCTGTTATGCACAGACTATTACAATATAGTTTTTGGGCCTTCTCTGATTATTTCGCACAGGCTACTGCTGAATGATTCACAGGCGCCTGTCTTATTGACAGTCGACTGTGTATTGTACATCCGTCGCCTGTCTATCCTTGCCCAAACTATGTTTGATCTGATTTCTACGGCCAGTCGACTTATGTTGTATATACAGTTGACTGTCTATTAGATCAGTCGACTGTTTATGGTGCAACAGTCGCCTGTCTGTAAGTCTATTCTTTGACTCAGCTCTCTGGAAATTTCTCCTGACTTTGACAGTCGTCCGTTTAAGGATATACAGTCGCCTGTTCTGATTAACAGTCAATTGTGTTCCTTGCATCAGTCGTCTGTCCTGTATCTTGTGAGATTTCCAGTATTTGATCTGACTTACTCTTCTCTCGGCCAGTCGCCTGTCGAAGAATGTACAGTTGCCTATTGGCTTAACAGACGACTGTCTTTGCTTCATCAGTCGACTGTCCACGTGGTAAGTTACCGTTATGAATTCTCACCTACCCTTGCTGACTGTGCAACAGTCGACTGTGGATTGTTCAACAGTCGACTGTCGTGAGTTCAGATTATATCCGTTGAGATTTTTCTCACGGATTTCGATTGGGTTTTTGCCTAAACTGTTTTGTGGATTTGAGAAAGCTATAAATAGAGCTTCTACTGTTTCATTGGAAGGTTACTCATTCATTGCAAAATCCTTCAAGCTTTCATTTCCAAAGATCAAAGCTCTCAAATCCAAAGCCCTAAGTATTTCCAAATCTTGTTCTCTTACTCTCCAACCTAGAACCAAAGATTGATCTTTTAGGCATTTGGTGTAGTCAAGGGAAAGGGCTTTCTCCTCTCTTCCAAGAGAGTTCTTCAACACACATCACACTTCTCCTTCAAGTTCTACTTCAAGGCATAGGTGATTGTAAGTGTTGCTTTCATATTTCATAACTTTCGTTATTTGAATTGTGCTCTCGGTTGTGAGAGTGGTTTTGCTTGCTCCCTGGTTGTGGGAGTCAAGGACATCGATTGTATTCGATTGCACTTGTAGGGTTGCTACAAGTGGGCTTTAAGGAAACCTCAAGTTAGGGTTCTAACTTGAGTATCCGGTGGTATCCGGGTGGTAGGGACGTATGATTACCGGGAACAAGTCGGGAGTTGACTTGGGTAATCTGAACCCTTGAAACATATCTGCGTTTGCGTGTGTTTATCTTTGGGTCGTTTCTCTATTCCGCACTATTTGTTGGATTGCATTTTATTTGGCGTAAATTCCTTTTAAATTTGTATAAAAACTATTCAACCCCCCCTTCTAGTGTTTTCCCCATAGACAGGGTCCTTACAATTGGTATCAGAGCTTAAGGTTTCATCTATGGCATCCAACAACAACAACGTTCTTCCGTCGCCTTCGTACAACAATCACGACCGTGATGGAGCGTCCACTCTTTTCGAAGGTCAATCTACGGTACGTCCTCCACGTTTCAATGGTACTAATTTTGGCTATTGGAAGTGTAGGATGGAGACATTCCTTAGGAGTGCTTCTCTTTGGAGAACTCTCCACAAGGAGTACGTCGAGCCCACCGAAGATGACTTCGAGAAATGGACGACTTCTGAGAAGTCTGCCGAAGTCAACAACGCTAAAGCAATGAACACTCTTATTTGTGCGTTGGACCCGAATGAGTTCAACAAGATATGCACATGTAAGAGTGCATATCAAATTTGGAACCATCTCATCGTTACCCACGAGGGAACGAACAAGGTAAAGCTTTCAAAGTTATATGTTGCAGTGCAAAACTTCGACATGTTTCACATGCAGGAAAATGAGAGCATTGCATCGATGTACGGACGCTTTACCGACATCACACATCAATTGGAAGCCCTTTGGCCAAATCTACACCGAACCTGAAAAGGTAAGGAAGATCATCATGGGGATGACCTCTAAATGGGAAAGAAGAGCAATCGCCATTGAGGAGGTCAATGACTTGAAGAATTACACCGTGGTGAATCTCATCGGGACTCTTATGTCTTACGAAGTAAGACGGGATAACCGATTGAAGTTTTGAGCCATGATGAATCCCTCGGAGACCAAGAAGAAAGCTTTGGCATTCAACACCAATTCATCATCCTCCAAAAGTGATGAATCCGAGAACGAGATGGATTTGGGTGATATGGCCCAAATGGCAAAGAAGCTCCAACGCTTCTTCCGCAAAGGTAAATTTTCCTCTAACAAACGTTTTGAGTCTACTAATGCTACTTCCTCTCTTTGTTATAAGTGTAATAAGCCAGGGCACATCAAGAGGGATTGCCCAACGCTAAACAATAAAGAAAAATGGAAGGCACCAAAGTACCACAAGTCCAACAAGAACAAGAGAGACAAGAAGAAAGGACTCGTAGGTACCTTTGATGACTCAAGTGATGACACATCAAGCGATTCCGATGATGAGAAGGGTGAGAGCGCCTATATGTGTTTCATGGCACTTGAAGACCCACTCTCGGATGAGAGTGACTCCGACACGGATGACTCCGAGGTAACAATGGATGAACTTCATATAGCTAATGAAGAACTATTTGCTAAATACCAATCTTTAATGCTTAGATACACTAGCTTAAAGAAATCAAATGTTAGCAAGTCATCCATTCCATGCATTATCAACAATGACACCATTGTTGATACTTTAACTCTTGAGAAAGCAAACTTAACTTCTCAAAATGTCACATTGAGAGATGAGGTGAATTCCCTCAAATCTCAACTAGATCAAACACATCCCAAGGATAATAGTGATCTAGCTACACGTCGCACACAATTGGGTGTAGAAAATGATTCTCTTAAAACCCAAGTGCACGAGCTCAAAGCACGTGTGTCCACCTTGGATATCAACATTTCTTCTTTAAAGGAGAAATATGAGCTCATGTCCACCCGTATTGTGAGATTCAATAAGGGAAAGGACAATTGGATGATTTGCTTGCAAACCAATTTCCGGCCACACATCGTGTTGGCCTTGGATTTGTAAAAGGAAATGCTTCTAATGCTCGCACCTCCTATAGTGGTGTCACTATAGATTTCGTGAGGCCTTCCTCCGGTGCATCCACAAGTGGTGTTAAAGACACTATAGGTAGCAATCCTACCAAGAATGTCACCACATCACCTTCTCTTCCTTTTGGCAAGAAACCCACTAAGGGTGGAAACCAAAAGCAAGGCCATGCATTTATGTACACTAACACTCATCCACGTAGGAAACATCCTACTTCACAAGTGGATAATCATGACACATTTTATGCTCTGCACCCACGGACACGTACACAACCACACATAAGAAATACTCATGTACGTGCTCCTACACAACCGTATGCTCATCCTCCACATGTCATGCATGATCCTTATGCTTCATATAATATGCATGTTCCAGAGCATACATATCATTCAATAATGTACAATGCATATCCTCCACCACATATCTATGCTAGAAATCATGTTCCTAAGAAGCATGCACCACATAGAAATCCAACACATATGCATGCAACTAGGAATAGGACTCCCAAGATGTACACTATTTGGGGTCCTAAGAACACTAGTCTAAATGTTAGGAATGCTTATGTTGATTCCTACTTTCATGATGTAATTAGAAATAGTAACTATGTTGGGAAGTGGAAGTCCACTTGGACTTGGCTTCCAAAGGGCTAATCCCCTTGGACCCAACAAACATTGGGTACCATAAGCTTATGGTATATTATATAGGTATCCAAGAGAAAGAAGAAGAGCAATAAATGCCTTATTAGCTCTAAAGGAAAAGGATGGATTCTTGATAGTGGTTGCTCCAAACACATGACGGGAGATCCCTCATTGCTCTCCGAAGTGATTAGCATCAAAGATGGTGCAACGGTCACTTTTGGAGGCAATCAAAAGGGAACCATCATTGGAGTAGGTATCGTTGGTAATCCTTCCAAACCTCTAATTACTAATGTTTATCTTGTTAGTGGTTTATGTCAGAATCTCATTTCCATTAGTCAACTTTGTGACAAAGGTTACAAGGTTAACTTTGGAGAAGGATTTGTGTACTATTGTTGATTGTGATTCAAATGTTTTATTTTCCGGTATTAGGCGTAAAATATTTATTATTTGAGCTTGCCTAAAACCGTAGAACATTGCTTAGTTGCTAACACAAGTGAACAACTATTATGGTATCGCCCTTTTGGTCATGTTCACTTCAAGCACTTATATAAGTTAGCTAAGCATGATTAAGTCAAAGGTTTTCCTAAGATTGTTTTTAATAAGAAAAACTTTTGTGATTCATGTCAAAGAGGTAAACTAAGTAAATCTTCATTTAAGCTTAAAGAAGGGATTACTTCTAAGAGGCCCCTAGAACTTCTTCATCTAGATTTATTTGGGCCAACTAGAACCACGTCTTTAGGTAATGCTCATTATGGACTAGTTGTCGTTGACGACTTTTCTAGATTTACTTGGGTTTCATTCTTAACTAATAAGAATGAAGCTCATGAAGAGTTTACCAAATTTGCAAAGAAGATTCAGAATCTTTTAGGATCCACCATTATCACTATTCGTAGTGATCACGGAGGAGAATTTAAGAATGAGCCTTTTACTAAGTTTTGTGATGACTCTGGGATAACTCATAACTTTTCCTTTCTTCGTGATCCACCACAACATGGTATTGTAGAAAGAAAGAATAGGACTCTTATTGAGTGTGCTCGCACTATGCTCCATGATAGTTATTTAGGACTACAATTTTGGGCAGAAGCGGTGCACACGGCATGTTATGTGCTCAATAGGATCCTAGTGAGACCCCGAATAAACAAAACTTGTTTTGAGTTATTTTATGATAAAAAGCCTCAAGTGAAATATTTTCGTTTTTTTGGTTCGAAATGTTTTATAAAGAACAACTTTGGTAATTTAGACAAATTCGAGCCAAGATCCGATGAAGGAATTTTTGTTGGATATTCCACACGTAGCAAAGCCTACCAGATATACAACAAAACTTCTTCAACGATTGAGGAATCACTTCACGTATCGTTTTATGAAGATTTTGATTTTCCTCATGTTGATGATGATAATGTAGAGATTCTTTGTGACTCTCTTAATAATGTAAAGATTAATGATAATATTGTTGAGACTAACACTTCTAACGAAGTTGTTGAAGTTGTTCCTAGTGATCCAGGTATACCCAAAGCGTACCCGACCATTCGCAACCATCCCCATAACCAAATTATTGGAGATTTTGGTGTGTGTGTTCGAACGAGATCAAGAATTGAAGAATTCTCTCATTGCGCATTTGTCTCTACCATTGAGCCAAAGAACATCCAAGAAGCTTGTGAGGATAGCTCTTGGATAGTGGCAATGGAAGAAGAACTAATGCAATTTGAGAGAAACGAAGTTTGGGAACTTGTACCTCTTCCGAGTGGTCACCAAGTTATTGGGACCAAATGGATCTTCAAGAACAAGACGGATCAAAACGAGGTAATCACACGGAACAAAGCAAGGTTTGTAGCTCAAGGCTACCGGCAAGAAGAAGGTATTGATTTCGAAGAATCTTTTGCCCTCGTAGTTAGATTAGAAGCTATTAGGTTGCTTTTATCTTTTGCATCCCATAAGAATTTTAAATTATTTCAAATGGATGTTAAAAGTGCATTTTTAAATGGGTTTGTCAATGAAGAAGTCTATGTTTCTCAACCTCCCGGTTTTATTCATGAAAAATTTCCAAACCATGTTTTCAAACTTAAGAAAGCGTTGTATGGATTGAGACAAGCTCCTAGAGCTTGGTATGATCATCTTAAGACCTTTCTTTTGAATTTAGGTTTTAAAATGGGAGAAGTTGATTCTACGCTTGATCACTCCATATTTTACACTTTTTTCCCGCATGTTTGCATGCCATTTAGATCGCTCAAATCATGTTTTTCACGATATATCGACGATATTGCGATACTTTTCACGATTTGTTGTTTTTGTCGTATTTCAGGAGATTTGGAGCGATTTGGAGTGATCCCGAGATACGCCTACTCCAGAGTGTCACCGACTACCTCCCCGAGGGGTATTTTGCCATTGGAGAGGAGCGGAAGAAGAAAGAACGTCGTAGGAGCGACGAGGAGGCAAAAACAAGCTGAATGGGCATTTTTGGTGTCTCACTCGGCCGAGTGAAGGAGTCACTCGGCCGACCAGCGAGACACCGCTCGGCCGACCAGATCGGACACGCTTCATGTGTGCACTCGGCCGAGCATCGGAAGCCACATCGGCCGAGTGACAAGACCCCGTCCGCCCGAGTGGCACTCAGACGACGCCCATCAAAAAGAGCCAACTTACTGTTTTTCGTCTGCCTGAGCTTCAGAAGACCCACTCGGCCGAGTGGAAAATGCCGACCGCCCGAGTATCTAGAAGCCATCGGCCGAGTGACGACAACTCACTCGGCCGAGCGACCCCCGAAGTAAAGACCCCCGAAGACCCAGACTTACTGGAAATTCCTAGGGTTTCTTACTCGGCCGAGCGACTTTTGTCACTCGGCCGAGTGAGCCGCGCTGCCTGTAGCGTAAATTGCGATTTTCAGGCTGCGCAGGGGCATTTTGGTCACAGTTTTTTTGGACGATTTTGGGGGGTATTTAACCCCAGTTTTTGACCTAGGTTAGAGAGCTTTTCTTTTACTTTTTGCAGCTTTTTAGATTAAACTTTTTAGCTTTTGATTATTGTGATTGGAGAGGAGAGAAAAGTTTATTTTTGTTGGATTCTTGGAGAACTCTATTGGTTTGTCTCCCTCTCCCTTAAAAATCTTATTTTTATTGCTTATTTGAATATTGTGATGAATTCTATTGTTATTTCTATTGATTATTTTTGTATTTGTGCTATGAATTGTGAGTAGTCCTTACGTCTTGGGGCGTGGGGATGAACCCTACGAGCCCAATTTCTGATTTGTGATGATTTGGTAGAAATATTGCTAGAATTGCTATTAGGGTTAGTTTGGGATTGATTTATTACGGATAGCTATGTGTTCATATCGATTGGGATTTGCAAGAGATTGGATCCCAATTCGATAGGAAACCCTAGAAATCTGAATTGGGTTGAAATCGAGTTTCCGTAGTATCGGTTTGCAAGAGATTGGACCGATACTTGGGTTCTCGGTTGCAATTCCATGCCGATACCCGTTTGCAAGAGATTGGACGGGTAGGAACTATCCCAACCTAGGTCGCGGCCCGAGTTTGCACGAGAGTGGGCTCGGGACGTGATTGAACGATGATGTTGATCCTAATGCTAGCTCGCCTAGGCTAGGGTTTGCAAGAGATTGGACCCAAATCTAGGTTAGCTATAGACCGGCAACAGCGCGAGAGCGTGAGCTAGGTTTTACATTCAGTTGCAACTAGTTCATCCGAAATTCTACCCTAGCAATGTTGATACCAATGAATCACATTGACAAGATACGGTGAGTAGCGGGGATTCCCCATTCCCTAGGCGTCCTTTTTTGATTTTATATCCCCATATTTTGTCTGACGATTGTGACAGGATCGCCAAAAGGCAAATTCCCTCTTTTCTGTTCCTATAGCCAGGTTGTTCGGAGAAGACACCGTCATTCGTCCTCCCTGTGTTCGATAACCTGCTCACCGCTACACCGTGCGCTTGCGGTAAAACTACACGGTCGCTCTTTTTGGGTGTATATCCGAAGGCGATCAAGTTTTTGGCGCCGTTGCCGGGGAGGCGATAGTGTTTGATCTTATCACCCTAGCTATTTCTTTTTTTTTGTTTTATTTCTTTATTTTTATCTAACCCTTCCACTGTGCTAATCATTTCTTTGAAACTCTGTTTTCTCATTGCATGTACACGAGATCCACTGCGGACCCTGAAGCTATATTATTTGATCCCGAGATCGAACGTACTGTGCGGAGAATCAGAGCAGAGAGGAGACAAGATCCGGAAGGGAGGTTTATGACCAACCCAGAAACTGCGGAACAATTGGCGGCAAGAATGGCGAGGATCATTTCTATTCGCGATAGGCTTCGGCCTAAGACCTCTTCTACGACCTCGTCCATTGCCATGCCGGAGTTGGCGGCTGACAAGAACTTTGAGCTGAAGACTGGACTAGTGGTTCTCATGCAGCAGGATCCATTTCATGGGAACACCCATGAAAATCCCCACTACCACATCCAGCTATTTTTGTCGAAGTGCGCCACATTTCAGATGACGGGGGTCTCCATCGATGCCATCAGACTGCGCCTCTTCCCCTTCACATTAAAGGATAAATCGCTTTATTGGTTGAGGACGCAAGCTGAGGGAGTCTTTACCACATGGGACGAGTTACCGAGTGCGTTCATTGACAAGTTCTATCCGCCCTCCAAGACGGTAAAGATTAGGAGTGCCCTTATGTCCTTCAAGCAAGGACCTCAAGAGACACTCTATGAGGCTTGGGAGCGTTTCAAAGATCTGCAGCATCAATGCCCCCACCATAGCATCGAGGATTGGGAGCTAGTCCATAGCTTCTACAATGGTCTCCAACCGGGGACCAAGCAGATTATTGATGTGGCGGCAAATGGTGCCATCCTATCGAAGACTCCCGACGAAGCTACGGCCCTAATTGAGGAGATGGCCTCAAACAATCAACAATGGGATGACGAGCGAGGATACTCTTCGTCCTCCTTGAAGCCATCTAGCATTTATGAGGCAAAGGCCGTAGCGGAGCTGACAAACAAGTTTGATTCTCTCCATAAGGTAGTGGAGAGACTGGAGAAGTATATCACGGAGCCCCAAGGAACCCCTTCCACCTCCGCACCAACGAATCAAATGTGTGATTGGCAAGACCAATTTCAAGCTATGTATTTGGGAGGCGAACAAGGAGAGGGATCTTTGGAGCAAGTCCAATACGTCGCGGGGAATCAAGGATATTGGGCCAATCCGGCCACTAGAAACCATCCCGGTTTCTCATATGCAAACAATGATGGAGCATTGAACCCGTCGCAACAACAACCTCAACAAGCTCGACCGCCACCACAACAACAACATTATCCACCGAGGGGGCCTCCGCAACATAATTTCCCACCAAAGCAACAAGTTGGACCCTATAGGCCGCCCGGATACAATCAAGGGTGGAGAAATCCAAACCCCCCACAAGCTCATCAACGATCCGAATTTGAAGCTAAGGTGGAGGAGTTCATGGTCGAGCAAAAGAAAATCAATGCTTCCTTGAAGGCGGGCCAAGACTCTCTTACAACCGTTGTAGCCCAAATCTCGGAGCAATTGGCGTTGCTCAATCGAAATACTCAACAATTGCCGGCTCAACCCGAGAAAACCCCACGGGGCGCCACCGACCACATCAATGCCGTGGTTGCAGTTACAACTAGAGGCGGGAAGGACACCACTCCCGTCATGATTCCTACCGAGGAGCCCGTGGAGGAGAATGTAGAGCCAATTGAGCCGGTCGTTGAAGTTGAGATGGAGAAAGAGCCGCAAGAAAAAGAAAAGTCTAGAGCGGAGCAATTGATTGAAGAGAGGCGTTTTATGCCACCGGTCCCATTCCCCCAGAGGCTTGCTAGAGAAAAAATGGAGAAACGGCTAGCAAAGTTTCTCGAGTATTTTAGAGGGGTAAGCCTCAACATTCCTTTCCTCGACGCCATCGTTGAAATCCCGACATACGCCAAGTTCCTAAAAGACTTAATTACGGGAAGAAAGAGGAAGGAGAAAATCATGCTCGCCGAGGAGGGCTCGTGGTTCACCAAGAGAGAGAAGGAGCCGGCTAAATTCAAAGACCCGGGGAGTTTTCGAATTCCTTGCACCTTGGGTGGCGTCCCTCTACAAAAGGCGTTGGTGGACTTAGGGGCTAGTGTTAGCCTCATGCCTCTCTCTATGTTCCTAAGGCTAAACACCGGGACAAAATTGAAGCCTACCGACATGCGGATACAACTAGCCGATGGGCGAATCACAAGGCCGGTAGGGATCGCAGAGGACATCCCGCTACAAGTCCCGGGGGGCATATGTTTGCCATGTGACTTCGTGATCATGGATGTCAATGAGGAGGGAGACACGTCGCTAATACTTGGACGCCCGTTCCTCGCCACCGCCGGTGTCATTGTCGACGTGCGTGAAGGAACTCTAACATTGAATGTCGGCAACATCGAGGTGGAGCTTCATATTCCCAAGGCAATGAAACACATGCCTTATCACGAGGAGATGGACTATATGGACCTCCTTGACGAGGTTATTGAGGAGGCAATCCCCCATTCGATCGGCGCTCTATTCAAGGAAGATTTCGAGGAAGGGCCGGACTTAGGCCAAGATGAAAAGATCGAGCATTCCCCCCGACTTCTCCACGGAAATTGACGAAGGCGACGCTGATGTCGCAAGGATTCGAGAGCTCTGCAAGCTCTCAAAACTGAAGTCTCCGAAGAAAGCTCCGCTGATACGGAAATCGGTGTCACCGGTGAAGCCGAGGACCGGAGCAAGCGCTAGCTTGGGGGAGCCACCCCCCAACACTATTCGAGACGAGAGACCACCGAGGGAGAACACGCCGCCGTAACTTCCGAATCCAAGCGTTCTCCTCGGAAAATTTGACGGGTGCATCTCCTATGCATCAAATATCCCGCATTAATTGGAAATTAAAGGGGGTCGAGCTCACGACCTTAAACGAGCGCTTGTCAAGAGGCAACAGAGTACAAGGTACCTATCATTAGGAGGATGAACGAGGCGACGAGGAGCGCTCCAGGAAGGCGATCGATGCTTAGGAGGGAGAAGAAATCGACTGGAGGAAGAAAAACAGAGTTTAGAGCCCAAACGAAGCCAAACAGCAGAAAGCAAAGTTCACTCGGCCGAGTATACTAGTCACTCAGCCGAGCACACAAGTTCGTCCGCCCGAGCGGCTCACGAACAAGGGAAGTCTGCTGTACCCAACTCTCTGTTTCTTTTCTTGATTTCAGTATAATTGCCACTCGGCCGAGTATATATATTCACTCGGCCGAGTAGAACTGATACGCCCCTAGGGCGAGTCTTGCCGAGTCGCTTGAGCCACTCGGCCGAATGGACTTATTCCACTCGGCCGAGGATGGCAAGGACACTCGGCCGAGTCATAAGCGGGGAGGAATTTTTCAAAGTAATTCCGTTGAGTTCACTCGGCCGAGCGACTTAGTCCCTCGGCCGAGTCGTAACTTTTTATATAAAAGGGGGCACCGGGGGTGCGTTTTTCGAAACGAGTTAAAATCCAAAACTTCCTACCCTTCGACTCCCCCAGCGCCCGATTCCCCCCCTCGCTTGCCCGATCTCTGACCACGCGCCAGCGCTCAGCCATCCACCTCCGGCCGATCGCCGCCGCCCCTCGCCCGAGTCTCCACCGGCGGTCACCTCGCCGGCCGAGCTCCGGTAACCCGATTTTTCGCCTATTTCTCATCTTTTGTGTATTTTTCGATGATCCATGTGTCTAACAAACCCCAAACCCAAATTAAATTCAATTTCTATCAATTATACCCCTAACCCCCCATACGTTTTGAATATTACACGATAATCTCTTCGTTTGATGTGCAGGTTATATTGGGGAGCTTAGGGGAGCCTAGGGGAGCTTCCGGGGATTGTTTTAGGCTACGTGGAGGCGTCGTCTTTGCACGCTTCCATTACTTTGCTCTCGCGGCGTGTCGCGGTATACTCTTTCCTTTATTTTACGCACGTCGCGTTTTTCACGTATTTGGTGAGCACCCGGGGGCCATATGCCGCCCCGGACACGGCCACGGTCGAGGAGAGCTTCCGCCAAGCGGAAGCGATCGGATGATGCCGGCCCCTCCCATGAGGTGGAGGACTCTCCTTCGCCTACTCCACCACACCCCGTTCACCCAGCACAGCCTGCAGGCCCCGCACACCCCGCACAGCCTGTAGAGCCCGCACAGCCCGCACACCCCGCACAGCCACTCCCTGCCGTCCCACAGCCACCACCACCAGCTCCACTTGTCGGGCCGCTGGGGATTACGTTCCGGGACGACGCACACCGCTTCGTCTTTGAGCGCATTTCCCAGCGCTCGATCGTACCCTCCAGGTTCGCACACCTTGCAGACCTAGGACGCCTGGGGGTACTCGAGGGGATGCTCACGTTGTATGACAACGTGGGCTGGCGAGATTTCTTCCAGGTGTCGGCGGACACGTTTCTCCGTCCGACACTTGAGGTCCTTAGTTCTATCGCCTGGACCGATGAGGGATGCTCGTTTAGGTTCATGTACCGGGAGTGCCAGGTCACTCTCGGTATGATGAGAGCATTCTTTTCGTGGCCCGATGTCCCCGGGGCCGACCGTGGTTACGCCCCCACTCACATTCCCCCACCTTCGTTCGATTCCAGCGCCTTCTGGGCCAGGATCACGGGTCTACCTGCTGCCTTTGACCCTAGTAGGGCCAAGGCCTCGGCCATCGTCCATCCCTGCCTCCGCATAGCTCAGTGCCTTATGGCGACTACCTTTTTGGCGAGGTATGAGCCTGGGACGATGTCCACGCCAGAGCTTTATATGCTCTATGCGATGACGCGTCCCAGAGTTCTAGCTAGGGACAGTGACGAGTTGGTCCCCGCCGTCGTGATTGATATCGCGAGCTGGTTCTTGGACCGCATCATCGTATCGGTGGGCGCTCGCTCATCGATATGCTGCGGCGGTCTGATCACACTGCTCACCTTGATGACCGGCGAGGACCTACCGGCCGATTTACGTCGTTCTCCGGGCCCCACTTCCCTGTCCATAGATGTCATGGCCCGGATGAAGATGCTTCGTCCGCACGGTCAGCGACACTGGGTCTGGTTGCATGGTCCATTCGGTGCTGATTATATGATTCTTCCGAGCCCAGCTCGCACACAGATAGCACCAGCATAGGTGGACTGGCTCCCGGCGATGGATCTCCTGATCCCCGCCGCCTACGTGCTCGAGGCCGAGGAGGCTGAGCAGGCCCACGCTGCCCACGCTGCACCCGCTGACCACGCTGCACCCGCTGACCCTGTGGCCCCTCAGCAGCCTGATATTTCTGCTGCTCCCGACACCTCTGTCCACACTTCTGCCGGTGTCGGGAGTACACTCGCTGAGACCACCCCCACTACCTCCACGCTCACCACCACTCCCACCACTCCTGATGGCCCTCTGTCCGTTGAGCCCCTTTGCTCTGCACTTCCCGAGCGCCCACCGACCTTCGTTGAGAGCGGAGAGCCCTCTTTTGCTGCGGTCGTGGAGACCATGGCTAGCATGATCTCCGCTGGGATTTCGCCTTTCGGACCCCACGCTTCCTCCCCAGCGGTTTTCACTTCTGTCCCCATCGCAGCCGTACTTTCTGAGAGTGTCGCGACGTCTGTCTTCACTTCTGTGTCACCGACCTCTCTGGCCGCCTCGTCGCCACTTTTATACTCCACTTCCGCTGCTGTTGCTTCCACTTCCCGCCTGCCTGCGGCCCAGCCTCGCCCTGAGGCTAGGCCCACACTTGCGAGCACAGCACCCTACCTCCACATGCCTGCTGAGCCCATCACCTACGCCACCCGAGTACGCCAGCCTCGTCCTACACAGCACCGACAGGTGTGTCCCTCTGCACCACCTCCCCCCGACACTGTACTTCTGAGCATTCGTGCTCTCGAGGGGGCGGTGAGTGCCCTCAGAGGTGACCTCAGGACCATGTCTGCCACCGTCACCACCATGGCCAGCCGTTTCGACCTTCTCCCAGGCATTCACTATTGCCTCACACGCAGATTCTCGACCGGCTCCCTCGCGTACCCACACCCACACCCACCCAGCAGGTACCCACCCCCACCCCTACCCCCACCCATCCTGCTTCCGTACTCACACCCACACCCACTCAGCAGTCTGTTCCCCAGCCACTACCTCCTCCTCCTCCTCCTCCTCAGGACGGAGACAGCGCAGCCCCACCTTCTTAGGCACCCTTGATGCCATTGATCGTTTTTGCTGACGTGCTGCCCGTCTCTGCTGGGTCCTGATGCTTTTTGCACACCCCCCTCCCCTCACTATTTTTGGGTCCACATTTTGATCAAATATTTATATATCCTTTTTGGGAGATAGGGAGAGTTTTTGGTGTCACACTATTATATCTATTTCACTCCACTATCTGCATGCATCATGTCCGCATCATATTTCTTATTTATTTTATTTTATTTTCCTTTTTTTATCATGCATGCATCCTCACCTACCCCTCACTTTTCACGTCTCTCGGTGTGCCACACTTCGCACATTGAGGACACTGTGCACTTTAGCTTGGGGGAGTGAGTTCTCACGTTCTTTTCGATTTACCACCTTTATTTTTAGTTTTTTCACGCCATTTTCCGCATTTGCACTCATTTTCATCACTTTTTCTTCTTTTTACCATGCATCACGTTTTTTCTTATTTTCTTTGTGTGCTGCATTGTAATTAGTTTCATTTTTCCTTTATCTTTATTTCCTTTTCATCTCATGCTAGAGATGACTTTTCTGTGATGATGATTATGTGGCGTTAGCTTTCTCTATATATGCATGTTATATTTGTCATGTCTTAGATTTTATTTCTAATATCATATGCTATGATTTGCCTTGCATTTAGAGATAGTAACCCACACTTTTTCCGCATGAAAATGGATGAAATTTTATTATTAGCTGAGTCTGAATATTAATATGTATGCTATCGCAGAAAACACACCAAGATTCACGCATTGAATGCTTATATCTGGAGTACCGTTTTCTTTTCCTATATCACTTCTATTTGTATGATTTGTACACTTCACTTCAGGATGATTGAATGATGTTAGCTATGATAAATCTGGATTAGTTAGCTTTTTTGTGATCGAAACTGAGTAGATTAGATTACCCTGCTGAAGTTGTCGTGCACGTCTTATAGAGTGAACTGAGAGACATATTTATTTCTTTCTTAGCATATTTTGAACATCAATTCTCTATTTTAAAATCATTGGTGAATCTCCCCTTAGCGATTCTGATATATGGCATTTCCCCCACTATTAAATCCTAGCTCCAAATTTCCCAAAACCAAAGAAAGAAAAAGAAAAATTCTTGTATATCCTTACTTCTCTTTGATTTGGGATCATTGTGCATATATGCTATTCAAAAAAAAGGGGGGGAGAAAAGAAAAAAAAGAAAAGAAAAGAAAAGAGAAAAGAACCTCAATGAAAGATCCCATCTCATTTTCTCTCTTTCTTTCCCTCTTTTTGTTTTTATTTTTTGTTACTTTTGGAGCTTCATAAAAATGGGGATGTAAATATTGTTTTTGTGCCACCACGCTTATAGATAAGCTTAGGGGAGAGAATCCAATGATGTGTGAGAGTGTGACTACTTGACGTTGCACGACAACCTAGGCTAAGTAATATTCTATACTCGGTGAGATTATTTTTAGCTTTACGAAGTCCAGAAATCTACGCCTAGCAATCATTTCATGAAATCCATGCTTTTCTATTCTTCTATTCTATTGCGTGATATTCTTATACTCCTCATAGAAAGCATCCAATTGAAAAGTGTGTGATCTGCGATATTGTATACCGCTTTAAATGATTCAGACAATGTTAATTTTAGAATCATTCTGTTTTTCATGCTATAACAATATTCTTGGGTTTTCTATTTCTATTTGCACCATTACACTATGATATCGAAATAAAATTCTTTGACATGTGTTTCACATTCGGTGCATGCTATATGAGTAAGCAAAATCCACGTCCTGAGAAAAATGATCTAGCAGCTTCCCTCTTCGCTTTCTTCTTTCTTCTTCGTTTTTCGTTTTTCATTTTTTCCGTCGTTTTCGTTTTCGAAATCCACCGGGTTCGCCTTTTACTTATCTTCCTCGAGGACGAGTAAGAGGTAAGCTTGGGGGATTTTGATCACTCCATATTTTACACTTTTTTCCCGCATGTTTGCATGCCATTTAGATCGCTCAAATCATGTTTTTCACGATATATCGACGATATTGCGATACTTTTCACGATTTGTTGTTTTTGTCGTATTTCAGGAGATTTGGAGCGATTTGGAGTGATCCCGAGATACGCCTACTCCAGAGTGTCACCGACTACCTCCCCGAGGGGTATTTTGCCATTGGAGAGGAGCGGAAGAAGAAAGAACGTCGTAGGAGCGACGAGGAGGCAAAAACAAGCTGAATGGGCATTTTTGGTGTCTCACTCGGCCGAGTGAAGGAGTCACTCGGCCGACCAGCGAGACATCGCTCGGCCGACGAGATCGGACACGCTTCATATGTGCACTCGGCCGAGCATCGGAAGCCACATCGGCCGAGTGACGAGACCACGTCCGCCCGAGTGGCACTCAGATGACGCCCATCAAAAAGAGCCAACTTACTGTTTTTCGTCTGCCTGAGCTTCAGAAGACCCACTCGGCCGAGTGGAAAATGCCGACCGCCCGAGTATCTAGAAGCCATCGACCGAGTGACGACAACTCACTCGGCCGAGCGACCCCCGAAGTAAAGACCCCCGAAGACCCAGACTTACTGGAAATTCTCAGGGTTTCTTACTCGGCCGAGTGACTTTTGTCACTCGGCCGAGTGAGCCGCGCTGCCTGTAGCGTAAATTGCGATTTTCAGGCTGCGCAGGGGCATTTTGGTCACAGTTTTTTTGGACGATTTTGGGGGGTATTTAACCCCAGTTTTTGACCTAGGTTAGAGAGCTTTTCTTTTACTTTTTACAGCTTTTTAGATTAAACTTTTTATCTTTTGATTATTGTGATTGGAGAGGAGAGAAAAGTTTATTTTTGTTGGATTCTTGGAGAACTCTAATGGTTTGTCTCCCTCTCCCTTAAAAATCTTATTTTTATTGCTTATTTGAATATTGTGATGAATTCTATTGTTATTTCCATTGATTATTTTTGTATTTGTGCTATGAATTGTGAGTAGTCCTTACGTCTTGGGGCGTGGGGATGAACCCTACGAGCCCAATTTCTGATTTGTGATGATTTGGTAGAAATATTGCTAGAGTTGCTATTAGGGTTAGTTTGGGATTGATTTATTACGGATAGCTAGGTGTTCATATCGATTGGGATTTGCAAGAGATTGGATCCCAATTCGATAGGAAACCCTAGAAATCTGAATTGGGTTGAAATCGAGTTTCCGTAGTATCGGTTTGCAAGAGATTGGACCGATACTTGGGTTCTCGGTTGCAATTCCATGCCGATACCCGTTTGCAAGAGATTGGACGGGTAGGAACTATCCCAACCTAGGTCGCGGCCCGAGTTTGCACGAGAGTGGGCTCGGGACGCGATTGAACGATGATGTTGATCCTAATGCTAGCTCGCCTAGGCTAGGGTTTGCAAGAGATTGGACCCAAATCTAGGTTAGCTATAGACCGGCAACAGCGCGAGAGCGTGAGCTAGGTTTTACATTCAGTTGCAACTAGTTCATCCGAAATTCTACCCTAGCAATGTTGATACCAATGAATCACATTGACAAGATACGGTGAGTAGCGGGGATTCCCCATTCCCTAGGCGTCCTTTATTTGATTTTATATCCCCATATTTTGTCTGACGATTGTGACAGGATCGCCAAAAGGCAAATTCCCTCTTTTCTGTTCCTATAGCCAGGTTGTTCGGAGAAGACACCGTCATTCGTCCTCCCTGTGTTCGATAACCCGCTCGCCGTTACACCGTGCGCTTGCGGTAAAACTACACAGTCGCTCTTTTTGGGTGTATATCCGGAGGCGATCAACGCTCTTCATTAAAGATTATGAGAATGACATTCTTTTGATTCAAGTTTATGTAGGCGATATTATTTTCGGTTCTACTAACTTTAATCTTTGTCAAGAATTTTCCAAGTCTATGAAGGATGAGTTTGAGATGAGCCACATAGGAGAGCTCACCTACTTCCTTGGATTGCAAATTCGACAAATGGAGAATGACACGTTCATACATCAGACAAAGTACACAGTGGAGCTTATTAAGAGATTCGGAATGGAATCGTCTTCGTGCAAAAGGACTCCCATGAGTACTACTACTCATCTACACAAGGATGAAAGCGGAAAAGATGTAGACGTTCGTCTATATCGAGGTATGATCGGCAGCTTACTTTACTTAACCACTTGTATGCCCGATATCATGTTTTCCGTATGTCTTTGTGCTAAATATCAAGCAAGACCTATGGAATCACACTTGATTGCGGTTAAACTAATATTTCGTTATCTCAATCAATCCCTAGATTATGGGTTACTCTACCCTAAGTCTAGCACATATGAGTTAATCTCATATAGTGATGCCGACTTTGCCGGATGCAATTCCGACAGGAAAAGTACTAGTGGCACATGCCATTTCTTAGGAAATTCCTTAGTTTCTTGGTTTTCTAAGAAACAGAATTCGGTGTCATTGTCCACGACTGAAGCGGAATATATTGCCGTGGGTCTTGCATGTGCACAAGTTCTTTGGATGAGACACACTCTTAGTGACTATGGTGTCAATTGTGATACTTGCCCTATCATGGTTGATAATCAAAGTGCTATTTGTCTTTCCAAGAATCAGGTACACCACTCCTATACCAAACACATAGACGTGAGACACCATTTTATAAATGATCATGTTGCTAAGAAGGACATCATCTTAGAGTACATTGAAACCCAAAAACAAATTGCCGATATCTTCACTAAACCTATTAAAGAAGATTCATTTGTGAGGTTGCGTGGAGAATTGGGAATTATGGGTGAATCTGAAATCTAGAAGATCAATCTTTCATGTTATAACTCCTTTTTGAGCTCATATCTTGTTGATTGTCTTCCTTCTTGTGCTTTATTGTTTTAATAAGCTTAAGAAAGGCATTTGTGACTTATTTGATTTCATGTGTTTTTGAGTTTGATTGGAGTAATTTGTGTTTCAATGGATTCACTATTTTCATAATGATTTTACGATGTATTTATGATTAGAGTATAGGTCCTAGGGTGAGTGTTCTTATTCTCTGGAATTCTATCTCACTGTGCAATTTTGGACCAGGACAGACGACTGACTTTCTTTCGACAGTCGACTGCCTTACTCTATCTCTTCTGTATGAAACTTGGTATCTTTCGCACAGCCGACTGATGACTGTTTTACAGTCGACTGTTAATTTAACAGGTGACTGTATTTTAGTCATCAGGCGACTGTACTCTCTGTCGAATTTTTACAGTGTTCTCTGTTATTTTTTTAAAAACTGAATCAATTCTCGGCCAGCCGACTATTGAGTATATGTCAGTCGAATGTCCTATTGACAGGCGACTGCATTATACTTTCCAGTCGACTACTCAACTCTCTGAACTTTATTTTTGTCACTTCATCCAGTCGACTGACTTTTGTTCTCCAGTCGACTGTCTTATGCTGTGTCGGTTCAAGTGATTTGATCTGAGCCGTCGATTTCTTGATCCAACGGCTCAGATTAATTCCCCCAATTTTATATTCATATCGACGCGACCACTTCCCCACGTCGATTCTCTCTCCTCCGCTTCGACTGTTCAACTTCCCGCTCGTTTTCCTCTCCAAAAACAGTCGATCTCGTATCCAAAACTGTCGATCTGCTCCTATTTGTCGTCGTCGCTCGCGTTCTGTCATTGCCATCGATCACTTTCTCCGCGATTGTCATTGCTTCCACTTGGTTTGCTCACTCTCACTTGTTCTTCGTTGTTTCTTTTCCTTGCTGTAAGTTTTTTGCTTCTCTTGTTTCCATGGCTCCTAAACCAAAGGGAAAAGAGAAGATCGCTGCTCCTAAACTGTCTAGGGCACCCAAGAAACTCATTGCCAAGAGAAAGAAACCCTATAAAGCCCGAACCAAGCATGCCCAGTCACCCGTGCGTTCGTCTTTGCCGGGTTACTCTCTTTCTGCTTCTTCTAGCGATGCTCAGCCTTTGATTCATCGTCAGCGCAAGCCTGCTGGTGTTCGCATCAGAAAGCCTGTTGCTGAGAACCCTCATGTATCTTCTTCTGTGTCCAATTCGTCTGAAGAGACTCCTGCCGTACCCCCCTCTGATCCCCTAGTTCCCGTTTGCCGAGACGACCTTTGTCTGGCAAAGTTTCACTCTCTCCTAGGGATCAACCTACTTAGGGAGCGGTACATTGCTTTCCCCGCCTTCACTGCTGAGAGACTCTCTGACATTCTTTCCGCTACTCACCTAGCCGATCTTTTTCGATTCTCTCAGAGCGAGTCCCCCAGAGCCTATCCATTTCTGGTGAAGCTCTTCTATGCGAACCGCGTTCACGGTGAGTATTCGTCTACCGGCATCCTCGATACTATCGTTCAGGGAACCCACATTCAGATCACTCCCTCTCTCTTAGGGACTATTCTTAGGATTCCCTCTGTTGGTTCCCTCCCCACTGATATCTGCTTCTCCGAGATTGACAATCTTGACCAGTCTGTCCTCCGGGATATGTTTCGAGAGGTTCCTTTTGCTCTTAATTCGGGTGTTAGATCATCTATGTTCTCTGCACGAGGTTGGGCTGTTCACCTAGTGGTGAAGTCCAACATCCTGCCACGATATGGATCGTCTGACCAGCCGTCTCAGGATATCCTAAAGTGCATGTATGCTATTTTCTCTGGCATGCCCGTGAACTAGGCCGGTGTCCTCCTTGATAGGATGGACAAGGTTGAGTTCACGTCCTCCTCGTCTCACATTCCTTATGGTGGCCTTCTGACTCGTGTCTTCCGTCACTTTGGTGTTGACTTGACTTGTTACGAGCCCATGCCCTTTGGTCCTCTTCTCGATGCTTCTGCAAAGTCGAAATCTTCTTCGGCTCTGCAGAATGCCTCGAAGAAGAGGAAGTCTACTTCAGCTCCATCCTCATCCACTGTGCCTCCAGCTGATTTGCCTTCTTCATCTGCTCCACCGTCTCAGGATACTCTTTTGGCGATGGTCTCTGGTATTTACAGATTGCTGTCTCTCTCTCTCCTCCATCAGGGAATTCCCTTCCCTAAGGATTTGAGATAGTTTCTTCCTCAGCCTCATGTGCCCCCTTTCTTCCTCAGCCTCATGTGCCCCCCCAGCCTACTGGTGTCGTTGAGCCTTCTGCTATTGCTTCTTCTCAGGAGGTTGCTGCTGCTGCTTCTGTTGCTCCTTCTGACCCTCCTCCAGAGGATACTCCTGCTGCTCCAGATCCTGCTTCCTCTCCTGCAGCTCCTGGCGACACTCACTCTTAGATAGTTGTTTGAGTGATGTTCTTTTGAGTGATGATATATTTGTTTTTATGTATGATGGATGATGTGGTCTGCGACTCTTATATATATATTTGGTGATACTTTTTGCTCTCGTCATGATGCTGTTTTTTTGATCATGATGTATCTTGTTTGGATGGCCATGTAGATGACCATCCGCTGATGTACTCAGTCTATATGTGTGTGTGTGTGTGTGTGTGTGTGTGTGTGTGTGTGTGTGTGTGTGTTGTTGCACCCTCTCTTGTATCACACTATGCTATGGTGTTTATCTTATCTGTGTGACGTTTGATATGTTGTCTCCATGTATGTTTCACTCTCCTTGATGTTCTTTTGAGACTTTGTATGAATTTGATATTGGTTAATTCAGGCTATCTTTGTTGTGATGAATTTGTGAAAATTATTTTCAATTCATATATCTAAAATGTTGATATTGGATTTCCATTCCATTACTCACATGTGTATATGATGAGATTTTATGAGTTTTGATTCGATATATCTTTATACTCCTTGATTGTTGTTAGTTCGTATTTAGCACTATTATTGTTGTTGTTATTTGCTCCCACCTTTTGGATAATGTCATAGGGGGAGAGAAATAAACATACAAGATTCATAATGGATGTGCTACGTATGTGCTAACGCATGAATCTAAGATTTAAGCTGCCTTAGATTCAGGGGGAGTAAGATTATAATGAATAGGGATTTAATTTCCTAGATTTCTTGATGTGAATTCATTTATATCTCACTCATTTGCTTCAATTGCTATGTAGATGCTCTAATATTTGTTGACTAACTTGATTGGCATCTATGTAGTGGGAGTAAGTTTTCATTATGCACAATTATTTATCTTTTTGTTTATGTTTGTTTGTCATCATCAAAAAGGGGGAGAATGTTGAGTATTGGACTTCTCCCTACTTGGTGTTAATGATGAGTAAACATAAATACTTGTGACTAATCCCCTATTTTGCAGTTAATCCATTGCCTAAGCTTAGTATGAAGATCAACTAGCAATGGATGACTCACAAACGTTATTGAAGGCAAATGATATGAATTGGATGATCGTAGATTGATGATTGAAGCTCCGTAAAGACTTCAAGCTCATACGATGGAAAGAAGAGATTATTCGTCAATGTAATTTTTTTATCTCTTCTAGTATGTAGCTTAGAAGTAGAACTTTGATGGAGCACTCACACACATCTACATTCTGTCATAGGACATCTTTTGATCTTTGTCCTTTGATCCCAATTCAATTCTCTTTTGTATGTGCTAGGATTGTTTATAACAGCCGATTGCTTAACAGTTTACAGTCGCCTGTCTCAACAACAGTCGACTGTGTTTTGTTCTACAGTCACCTGTTATGCACAGACTATTACAATATAGTTTTTGGGCCATCTCTGATTATTTCGCACAGGCTACTGTTGAATGATTCACAGGCGCCTGTCTTATTGACAGTCGACTGTGTATTGTACATCCGTCGCCTGTCTATCCTTGTCCAAACTATGTTTGATCTGATTTCTACGGCCAGTCGACTTATGTTGTATATACAGTTGACTATCTATTAGATCAGTCGACTGTCTATGCTGCAATAGTCTCCTGTCTGTAAGTCTATTCTTTGACTCAGCTCTCTGGAAATTTCTCCTGACTTTGACAGTCGTCTGTTTAAGGATATACAGTCGCCTGTTCTGATTAACAGTCAACTGTGTTCCTTGCATCAGTCGTCTGTCCTGTATCTTGTGAGATTTCCAGTATTTGATCTGACTTACTCTTCTCTCGGCCAGTCGCATGTCAAAGAATGTACAATCACCTGTTGGCTTAATAGACGACTGTCTTTGCTTCATCAGTCGACTGTCCACGTGGTAAGTTACCGTTATGAATTCTCACCTACCCTTGCTGACTGTGCAACAGTCGACTGTGGATTGTTCAACAGTCGACTGTCGTGAGTTCAGATTATATCCGTTGAGATTTTTCTCACGGATTTCGATTGGGTTTTTGGCTAAACTGTTTTGTGGATTTGAGAAAGCTATAAATAGAGCTTCTACCGTTTCATTGGAAAGTTACTCATTCATTGCAAAATCCTTCAAGCTTTCATTTCCAAAGATCAAAGCTCTCAAATCCAAAGCCCTAAGTATTTCCAAATCTTGTTCTCTTGCTCTCCAACCTAGAACCAAAGATTGATCTTCTAGGCATTTGGTGTAGTCAAGAGAAATGGCTTTCTCCTCTCTTCCAAGAGAGTTCTTCAACACACATCACACTTCTCCTTCAAGTTCTACTTCAAGGCATAGGTGATTGTAAGTGTTGCTTTCATATTTCATAACTTTCGTTATTTGAATTGTGCTCTCGGTTGTGAGAGTGGTTTTGCTTGCTCCATGGTTGTGGGAGTCAAGAACATCGATTGTATTCGATTGCACTTGTAGGGTTGCTACAAGTGGGCTTTAAGGAAACCTCAAGTTAGGGTTCTAACTTGAGTATCCGGTGGTATCCGGGTGGTAGGGACGTATGATTACCGGGAACAAGTCGGGAGTTGACTTGGGTAATCCGAACCCTTGAAACATATCTGTGTTTGTGTGTGTTTATCTATGGGTCGTTTCTCTATTCCGCACTATTTGTTGGATTGCATTTTATTTGGCGTAATTTCCTTTTAAATTTGCATAAACACTATTCAACCCCCCTTCTAGTGTTTTCCTCATAGACAGTGTCCTTACATTGTTCCCGTCGGAGGCGGAGCGGAGAGGGGGAGACGAACGAGGGGTGGGTGGCTGTGTGAAGGAGGAGGGAGGGGTTGATACGTGAGTTATGTAGACGGGAGAGAGAGTTTTATAAAGTTTAGAAAATTAATATGAATATTAATAAATTAAATAGTTAATAATTGTAATGAATTTGGGGGTTGAGACATTGGATCTCACCCATTTCATTCGGTGGGAGTTAATGGGTAGGGTAGAGTTAATTAAGTAGGGTTAGGGGGTAAAAGTAAGAGTAATTAGTGAAGGTGAAAGTAATTAGGGGATGTAATTTAGTAAAAACGAGGTAATACTACGTCGTTTTCACACACGACTTCGAAAAAATCCGAAAACACAACCACGGGTTCGTATCGTCGCGAGGATCACGAATACGAAGTCCATTTCAGATCTTGAGTTACAGAGATATGAGTTTTGTGCCAAAACGTTTGGGGTGCAGGTTTGCGGGTTCTAGGTCAATTTGAGTCCAGAAAAATACAAAAAATAATATGAGGAGACTAATCGACCATAGAATCATACTATAGAAGTTTGAAATCGTTTTGATAACGTTTATATAGAAAATTAATTAATACAGCTATATCAGTAATAATTGAATCTAAAATATTATTAAAAAATATTTAGAGGTATTTGATGATACTCGAACTTACTAAAATATACCATAACTATTTTGATGACTCAAAATATTTTTTATAAGGGATTTTAAAATCATTTTTGATATAAAACTCATGAAAAACCATTTCAAAATACTTTTAAAATATAAAAATACGTAGAATACAAAAATACGTGTACTGATGGATACGGGTCGTCAGAGAAATTGTCCAAACAATTGCCCCCTTATGAGATTTAAGCACCTCAATCAATTCCATTTCTTGCTCTAAAGAGAGTTTAGAAGATATTACCACAAGGAATGTGTCTGACTCTTGTTCCTCACCCGCGATGCACGTACGAGAACACCACAAGTGAACGGTGCGTTATAGTATTTATAGAATGTCGAACTCTAGGGAGGTGATCGTCTCACACTTAGCTTTTTGTGGAAGGAGAAGTGTCTGGTCGGGGTTGTTACGTTGGAATTGATTGGTTGTTTGTGAGAAGTGGAAGTAACTAAATATTACAGATTTAAGGCATTCGGGATTCCCCACTAGGCCCTTCGGTAATGGATTTCACGTCAATTGGTCCTCCGTTGGATGATGGATATGGGTAGGAGTGTCACATCCAGAGATGGAAAGAACGTTAGACTTCGGTCGTCACGCTCGTCTAACGCATCCCTATACAAAGCCATGCTTTCGATATTGACTTCGTACGGGTATGCGTGCATTATACTTGACACTTGGTTCCCGCCTCACAATTTGTAAACACTCGCATGCCCTATGAAATGCGATGCCATCCAATGGTAGGTTCTAGAGGTCGGGCTACTTTCATAGTCATCGACTAGTGGATTGGGGATTAGTGGTTGCCCCCGGCTCTCCAGTCACTCTCGTGAGCGCGAGACCCAGAAAACAGCCACTAAGCCCAAATCGAATTCGAGGGGATTCTCCCTAAGAAATGGAGTTGCTTTCACGGTCCTCTAATAATCCCCCAAAATATGAAGTTTGTCGACACAGTGCTCGGTCGAGCGAGGTGATTGCTTGACCGAGCGCTTCATTGTGGAGCGTCGTCTTGGAAGCTTGAGAGGGGGGCCGCTCGATCAAGCGGTAAAGCCGCTCGACTGAGCGCCATCTTCGGGAATTGATGTCGCTCAGTTGAATATGAGGCCGCTCGGTCGAGTGGGGAAGCCGTTCAAATGAGAAAATTATGCACCACTTTAACAGTGAGCTGGTAGGCAAAAATTTGGGCTCAACTGACGACTGGCTCGGGTGAGTGACTTGGTCGATTGGTCGAGCGAGTTGAGTCGCTTGCCCAAGCGCTTCTTTGTATTCTTTCCCTCTTGTCATGGTGTCACAGCTCGGTCGAGCACATCATGCACTCTCCTTCTTCTACTCCTTCTCTTCATATTCTTCTTCCCCCTCTGCTTCTTCTCTTTTTCTTCATCTTTTTCTCGTCCTTCATCTTCTTCTCCTCTTCCATCTTGTTCTCCTCTTCCATCCATAGGTCGTCGCGGCGAGGCGAAGTGAGTTTTGGCGTCGATGTTGTGTCCAAGATCTTGTATCGCTCCGAATCGCGTCGAATTCCCTGAAAGTATATAAAACATTGAAAGAATCAAATAAATCGAAAAAAGCGTGATATAATACGAAAATACGAATTCGGGCGATCAAAACGTTATGGCAATACGTGATAAAAATATAGAAAAATGGACACAACAAAATCCCCCAAGCTTACCTCTTACTCGTCCTCGAGGAAGACGAATAAGAAGTTCACCGGAGGGAGAAAATAATGAAGTGCAAAAGAAATCAAAAAATAAGAAAATCGACTAAATCATCTCCTCATCTCATAAGCATGCAGCAACACTCCAACTTAATAAAATTAAAGCACACGACTCACGAGGATTCATTAAGTCTAGCATGGATTATACAGAATGGATTTTTTAACGAATAAAGTGAACTCGAATATATGATACAAAGTCAGAGTGAAATTCCTATTATGGCATGCAATCAATATACAATATCCATGATTTAAATCCAAATCTCCACAACTCATTCTCTAAGCAGCGTATAGTGTCATGATCAATCATTTCAAGCATGCAAGATGATTTTAATTAACATTACATAAATGAAGATGGTAAATTCAATGAAATCCAGAGATCACCTCACTAAAATTTTCACGAATCCTACACATCATCGACCTAGCCATGTCCCTACTCTATATAGAAAGTGAGATAAGGATGTGGGAGTTTTCTTTTTACAATTGTTTTTTTCTATACAATTTTCTTTATATATACATATTTTTATTTCCTTACATACATGAGATAACTCAATATATATAGGAGGAGGCCTATGCATCTCAGACCAGACGGTCTTAGGGCATCGGGTTACGAAGAACCCATCAGGCCTTTTATTTATGTAATATTTTTTTTTGGTTTTTTGATTTTTCCAATGTTTTTGGGATTTTTGCAAACTCACATAAACGCGATGGAATGCAAAGCATGATCAAAGATCATAATTGGCTATATACAAAAATAAAAATAAAAAGACAGAGTTGTGACATGGCTCGATATCAGAATATCTAGTAAACGCTACTTAAGTGTCGTGGGTTATCCAAACTATATTGAACTACCATTCATTATGAAAGTACACGTTTTCACACAATCATGCAATTTTTCATTCAATTATCAATTAATCAAGTACTTTTTAGCTTAACTATTTAGAGAATATTTATCGTGGAGAAATGGATCTAAATCATGGAAAAGCATATTAATATACATCCTACTCAAGGAATATCTCTAACACATGAAAGCATAGAGTTCAAAATTGTAGATCTATTCTATATATATGCAATGAAGCGCAAATAGACTTTGATAAATCCCACGTGAGTGTGTAGAGCAAGTAAGTTGAGTGTACGCAGCTTATAATGCAATCATAGGAGAATCATCTTTAGTCTAATAAAAAAGAAAAAGAAAAAGAAAAGGAAAAACATGCACGCAAACAAAGAAAAAGAGAAAAAAATAAAATGATGCTAAAAAGAGACAAATGGGGCAGAAATGAAAATAAAAAGTGAAAATTAGGGGAAAATTAAGTATAAAGTGATAGCGATCATCCCCCATGCTAAACGCAGTAGTGTCCTCACTGCTGAGATCACGCGCGTAGAGATGGAAAATGATGATATGAGTGGGATGGGTGGGATGAGATGAGAAAATGAAAATCATGGGAAATAAAATGAAGATGCAGATGCATATGTACAGTATGCATATATACAAGGAATGCAGTCGCGGATGATGAGGATGATAAGGATGGACAAAATGGACACCAAAAGTGACTCCCCCAAGCTGGACTAAGCCGGGCCCCAAAATGACAGATGGGCACAATAATATGAGGTAGAGACACGGGAACAACGAGAAGCTATAAATAAGGCAGCACCACTACCTGATGGGGTGGTGGTGGTGGCTGAAGAAGGTGAAGGATGCGGTCCAACTTCTCGATGTTCCACTGCTCAAGACCAGTGAGTGTCCCAACGGCTCTGCGGAGCTCAAGTACATCCTGCTCCATCCCATATAATTGACCTGAAATGTCGGGGGGCAGGAGCTGCGGGATTCACCCTTCGAATGGGGTTCCTGTGTGGTGAAGGCGTGGTGCAGTGGGAGTGTAGGCTGTGCAGAGACTGGGGCAATAGTGGTGGGAGCAGAGGATGAAGGAAAACTAGAGGCAGGGGCTGATGTAGCAGGTGCAGACACGGTAGAGGTGGTGGAAACAGCTATAGAGACAGACATCTACACACTCTCCGTAAAAATAGCTGAGACAGTGCTAGAGATAGGTGAAGACAGAGATGCATGCACTAGTGTGGTCTCGGGTGGTAGTGATGTATGGACAGAAGGACCGATGCTCAGATCAGAAGTGAGAACCTCAGCTCATAGTCCGATGTCCTCATCAGAAGTATGGACAGAAAGGTCAACGATCGAATCAGAAACAAGCAGTTCGGAGGATATCACAGGTCTATCAACAGATGTGGGGACAGAAGGGGCCATCGCTGGCTCGACTAAGGGTAAGGTGGGGTGGGGCTCCTCAGTGTGTATCGGGGCAGTGCCCGGCTGGTGAGCAGGCTGCTGTTGGGCAACCTATGCATCATCGAGCTCCAGCTCGTAAGTGGGAGGGACGTGCTCCTGGATGGGGAGGATCCACTCTACCTGCTTATGGGCCACGGTAGTCGAGGCAGGGCTTGGAAGGACCATAAAATCGGCGTTAAAACGCCCATGAAGGTGTACCCAATGCCTCTCACCATGGGCCATAATAATGTGCATGTGAGAAAGCACATGCAAAGATAGGGTGGTAGGGCCCAGCGCCTCTAGAAGGTCCTCGGGGATGGAAAGCCTAGCCCGTTGGGCAATAATGGTAAAGAAGCCACCATAACAAATGGGGCCTCTCTGCAAGGTAGCAGCCTAACAAAGGCGGTTGCAGAATACCTGGGCGTGGTCTATGGGATAGCCAGAGCGGGAGGTGCCATCGGGTTGTGCCTCAAGTGGGAGGGTAAGGCCCCCAAAGAGGATGAGCATAATAGAAGACATAGTCTCATGCTCATTCATGCAAAGTATCGTGGTGGTAATGTGGCACTGGGCTAGTCTCAGGTAGGGGTGAATGATTGAGGAGGACTTCGTTCGGCTAATGCTGAAGACATTCAAGCTGGATATCCTCTCCCAAAATCATATGGTGTAAATGGTGGGGGGGAGTATCCATGCCAGGGCGATAGGCGGTCTCAACATCGGGGACTACAGGCCCCTGGAACAGCTCACGGAGTACACTATAAGTGAACTCCATATCCGCGCTCAGTAGGCTGAAGCGTATCCCCCTGTTGGTACGACATAGGGAGCTGAGGGCCTCTTGGGTCAGTCGAGTGTAAGTCTTTCCTTGCAACCCTAGGAAGTGGTCCCAACCCAGATTCCTATATAGCTGCCTAATCCCTGGCAATAGGCCTAGCAGCTCAAAGTCTCCTAAATCGGTGAATTTGGTCGATACGACCTGTCACCTAGAGAGACTGGCAAATTGACGACGGTGTGTGTTGTCTATAAATGTGATGCCATAGGTCTATAGGGCTTCGCCCTTTGGGTGTGGGGGTGGTGCGGATGGTGCAGGCTCACTCACAGGGACTTGTGTCCCAGATGAGGAGCCAGGAGTCGGGCGTTTTTTGGCAGGTGGGGGTGAAGGTAATGATGGTGGGGATGGTGTGGGAGTGCGTATGGCGGTGCGTGGCCTAGAAGGAGGAGCCCTGTGAACTTCCTGTTCTTAGCAGTCGGTGGTGGAGATGGTGGAGGTTGGGATGGTTGTGGTGTGGTGGCGGGGTGGAAGTGCGTGGCCTAGAGGAGGATGGCTTGTGGGCTAGCTCATTTCTAGGTACTGGCTGTGGCTGGGGTTGGGATGGGGGTGGTCTGGTGACGGTGGTGAATGTCGGTGTGGGTGGGGGATGTGTAGGGGTGGGGTGGTGGTGGTTGATGTACGTGGAGGTGCTGTGGTAGTAGTGTGTGGAGGTGATGTGGTGCATGGTGGGGGGTGGTGGAGGTGCAGCTGTACGTGGTGGAGTGTCAGGTGAGGGCGATCGTATAATGGCCATGTGGGGCATTATGCGCTCGTGTGTAACCAATCAAAGAGATATATATAATAAAAACGAAGAAGGGAACAAGTGTACCCTTAGCGAGCAGCGAGCAGAGCTGCGAATATCCATGCTATGTGCCTCCAATGTGCGATGCCCAAACGGCGATGAGTTCCCACAAACTTCCTGCTTGCCAAAAGATTCGAATTTTTGGTTCGATTTGTGGTAATTTGGGTGAAATTTGGGGGTGCTTAGGGTTGAGAATGTGGGGGCTATGGAGAGGAGAGGGGGGTGTCGACGGGGGAGGATGGGGGGTTGTTGATGGTGGAGGAGGGAGAGGCGGTGCTCGGGGGGCTGTGATTGGTCAAGGGGGTGATGGTTCGGGGGTGAGGATTAGGGCTCGGGGAGAGGGAGGTGGTGCTCGGGGGGTTTGGGGAGGAAGAGGGGGGCTTGGGAGAAGGGAGGGAGGCGCTCGGGGGTTGGAGAGAGGGGGGATGGTGGTGGTGCGGGGGAGAGGGTGGAAGAGGGATTTGCCGGAGCAGCTTGGGTGAGGGGAGGGAGGAGATCAAGGGGTCACTCGAGGGGGGTTAGGGCTTTGATCGCTCGAACTCGGGGAAAGAGTTAGAGTGAGCGACTGAGTTATAAGTTATGAGCGCTCAGGCGGTCGAGCGCCCGATTGCTCGAGCGAGCGAGCTAGGCCTGACACCCCCTGTTGTGTTGGGTTGGTCGCTCGATCGAGCGCATGATGTGCTCGACCGAGCGATCTAGAATCTCAGCATATTCAGCCCTTGAATTATCTCGTATTTCTCGCCGATTTTGAATCATAGCTCCACGCCCATGCTTTACTCTCTCGTTTGGCGCCATTACCGTCAAGTCCTTGCCAAAATCAACAAGCATTAGTTATTTATGGATTTTAGAATTTTTGTAATAAAAAATCTCAAAAAAGCTAACTAAAACTGAAATAGGTGGAAATAGGTCGGGTTGCCTCCTGCCAACGCTTGTTTAAGGTCGTTAGCTCGACCCCTACTGCTCAATGAGGCGATATGTTGGGTGTACGTGAGATGCACCCATCGTTCTTCTCGACCAACCCTTGTGGGGCCGGTTGGTCAAACGTCTCCTCTGGACCCTTAGCGGTCCGTTTGTCATCTTTCCTCTATGGTCCTTGTCTCTTTTTGGGACGCCCCGTGGATGCTGCAGCTACCAGGTTCCTAATCTTCACGACGTCCTGGTCATGATCCTCCATGGCGAGCATATCGTGCTCACGCGTCATCAATCTGTTGTCTGGATCCTCATCCAAGACATGCAAGTAGGCCGCCACCGCTTTGTCATGCCGAGGGTCTACACCATGGTCCTCGCTCAATTACAGGGGGGGTCCAAAAAGACTTCTTCAGTTGTGAACTCCTCTACGAGCTCATCTTCAATCATCTCCAGGTAATCGATTTCCACGACAGGCTTCCTCTCCATCATCGGCTTGGGTAACCGAATTCAGCCTCAACGTGTCCCACATTGAGGGAGAGCGTGCCTTCTCACACGTCTATCAAAACTCCAGCCAGTACCATGAACAGGTGACCAAGAATAAGCTGGGACCCACCGTCTTCTGACATGTCCATTATGACGAAATCTATCGGCATGCTTACTTTGCCAGGAATCTGTAGGATGACATCTCCAGCCACTCCGATCGGGTGCGTCACCGATATGTCTACGAGCTGGATCGTCATGGCCATCGGCTCTAGATCCATCCCAGTGTTGAGGCACCAGAAGATGGACAATGGCATCAAACTGATGCTGGCCCCTAAATCTATCAAGGCTCTCCTGAGGGGGACGCCGCCTATGAAGCATGGAACTGTGAAGCTTCTGGGATCCAGGAGCTTCTTCGGCAGTTTATTGCTCCTTAAGAATGAAGATGGCTCCTTCGCCAACATAACTTTCTCCGCCTTCCTCTTCCCATAAATGAGTTCCTCAAGAATGAAGGTATCTCCATGACATAAAGGGAATGTTGAGCTCCACTCCCTTCAAAAGCTCAATAAACTTGTCGTACTTCTCCGTCATCTTGGCCTTCGTCAACCTACTATGGAATGGAACTGGGGTGAGGCAATCCTTGGGTTTCTCTACGGGTCGTGCCCTTTCCTTAACTGCTTCTTCCTCCACCAGAGGGCTTTCCTTCTCTACAATAATAGGTTGATCCTCAACCTCAATATCTCCACCCTCAACTGCTGGTGGATGCTCATCTATCACCTCCTCAGGTGATGCAACTGTGGGAATCATCATCGACGGCTCTGAATCCTTTCTTGATATGCTGCTATAGGTAGTGATGGCACAGACACTCTCCCTAGGGTTCTTCTTAGATTGCACGGGAAGCTTGCCTTGGGCTCGTGAAATCTGACTCAATTGCTCCTTTAGCTGATCCACTGTGGTAGAGAGCTCCTTGCTGTGAGCTGCATGGTCATGATTAAGCTTTCCCTGCTCCTCTATGAATTTCTCCAAGGTGGCTTACAAGGAGAATTTCTGTTGAACTGGTGGAGGTACATGCAAGGCTAGCTGCTGTTGACATTGCTATTGATACCCTGGTGGCCTATATGGGTCAAACGGCCTCTGCCCTGACTGCTGCTACTGCTGCTGCTGATAGTAAATCTGTTGCTGCTGCTGATGGGGCTGCTGTTGCTATTTGGGCTACTGTTGTGCTCCGCTGCTGTTCCAGTATTGGAAACCAGGATGATTTCTCCAAGCCGGGTTCCCATAAGCTCCTATATTGCCTCCTCTATCATCTGATGTGTAATTGGCCTCCTCTGCTGCTAGAGGAGGTGTATGGTAAGAGCGATTCATGTCACTGGGTTCCTGATCTGCGCACCTCTCATAAGTGGCATATGCCATGGTGGGGGTGAGCCGGGCCCAGCATCAAGTCGATGCTTCATTTGGGCCGTCTGCTGGGTAAGGGAATCGAGATGGCTATCAAAAATTACCGCCTCACAACTTCATATCGGCCTCCTCCTAAGGCCTTAGCAATAGTAGAGGCCGACCTGTCGTCACCCCAATGCTGATTGTTTGATGCCATATCTTCAATAATCTTCATGGCCTCAGCCGGTTCCTTCCCCGTTATATCTCCATTTGACATGGCGTCGACAATCATCCTCGTGTCTGAATGCATACCATTGTAAAACGATAGGACCAAGTCCCATGTAGGGATGTGATGGTTCGGACACTAATGCTGGAGGTCCTTATATCGCTCCCAGGCCTCGTACAATGTCTCTTGCCCCCTTGCTTGAAGTTGGCTATCTGATTCCGAAGACGAAGCATCTTCGAGGGGGGAAATACTTTGTGATGAACGCATCCGCCAGCTGCTCCCATGTCGTGAAGGTGTTGGGCCGGTGGGATTTCAGCCAATAGTGGGCCTTATCCTTCAAGGTGAAGGGAAAGAGCCACAATCTGATCGTGTTATCGCAGATCCCCTGCATCTAGAACATGGCACACTTCATCAAGATCACCTCCACGTGGTGACTGGGGTTCTCATGTGAGAGTCCGTGGAAGCAGTCCTGTTGCACCAACATGATGCGCCCCATCTTTAGCTCGAAGTTGCCGTCGCTGATCGGCGGTATGGTCACGGAGGAAGCCAAGACGATACCGGGCTTCATGAAATCTCGGATCAATTCTGGTGGAGGAAGAGGAAGCGGTCCCATAGGAGTCTCAGCCATCGCCACTCTTCTCCTACTATCTGCTACGAGTCGCCTTGCCGTCGCCTCTATCTCAGGATCCAAGGGCAAAAGATCTTCTGTCCCCTGAGAACGTGTCAGCATGCAAAATAGAGGCACTCAAAAAACTCTTGGAACTCGTTAGCAAAAAGGAGAAAAATAGTAATAAGAGAATAAAAGGAAAATAAAAAAATAAAAAGAAGTGGTGGGGTTTCAAGTGTGGATGGAACCAACACCCTCCAACCAAAATCTAAAGTAAACCGTTGCCTCCCCGGCAACGTCGCCAAAACTTGTTCCTTGTCCGTGATGCACAGACGAGAAAACTGCAAGTGAACGGTGCGTTATAGTATTTATAGAATGTAAAACTCTAGGGAGGCTATCGTCTAACACTTAGCTTTTTGTGGAAGGAGGAGAAAGTGTGGTCGGGGTTGTCACGTTGGAATTGATTGGTTGGTTGTGAGAAGTGGAATTAACTAACTATTAAACGTCTAAGTCATTTGGGATTTCCCATTGTGCCCTTGGGTAATGGATTTCAGGTCAGTTGGTCCTCTGTTAGATGATGGATTTGGTAGGAGTTTCACATCCGGAGATGAAAACGAATGTTGGACTTTCGTCGTCACGCCTGTCTAATGCATCCCTATACGGAGCCATGCTTTTGCTATCGGCTTCGTACAGGAATGCGTGCATTACGCTTGACACTTGGTTCCCGCCTCGCAATCCGTAAACACTCGCGTGCCTTACGGAATGTGACGCCATCCTATGGTAGGTTCTAGTGGTCAGGCTACTTTTGTAGTCATCGGCTAGCGAATTGGGGATTAGTGGTTGCCTCCGGCTCTCGAGTCACTCTCGTGAGCGCGAGACCCGAAAAATGGCCACTAAGCCCAAATCGAATTCGTGGGGATTCTCCCTAGGAAATGGAGTTTCTTTCGCGGTCCTCTAATCCTATGGCTAATCCCCCAAAACCCTTGTTCAAACCACCATCGGGAGACCCTAGATTCATCCAACATGGGTCTAACCTAACATCCAATCCCTAAGATCCTAGGGATCCTCCCTAAGCCCTAGATACTCACTACTCTAGCATGGCTATGTCTACAAAGGTGAGAGCAATAGAGAATAGCATAATTAATTGGGAAAACATTACGAAATTAATATCAATACGTAGAGGGAGCAATATAGAACAACATATCAAAAAATCAAAGAGAAAGGAATAGCTACCAGTATTTAGATTGCAAAATAAGATCCCAAGAAAAAGAGCCTCTCCAATAGCTCTTAAGTTTCCAGCAATAAAACAAAGCTTAACCTAATCTAAAAACTGTTTAGTTTATATACAAAACCCATTAGTTTTTGGTTTTACAGCAAAACCGACCCAAAACCCAATAAGAATGGCAAAATATGAAGTCTGTCGACATAGCGCTCGGTCGAGCGAGGTGATCGCTCGACCGAGCGCTTCGTTGTGGAGCGCCATCTTGGAAGCTTGAGAGGGGGCCGCTCGGTCGAGTGGGGAAGCCCCTCGGTCGAGCGGTGAAGCCGCTCGGTCGAGCGCCATCTTCAGGAATTGATGTCGTTTGGTTGAATATGAGGCCGCTCGGTCGAGCAGGGAAGCTACTCGACCGAGAGAATTAAGCACCACTTTAACAGAGAGCTGGTAGGCAAAAATTGGGGCTCAACTGACGACTGGCTTGAGCAAATGACTTGGTCGATCGGTCGAGCAGGTCGAGTCGCTCGTCCCAGCGCTCCTTGGTATTCTTGCCCTCTCGTCTTGGTTTCATAGCTCAGTCGAGCGCATCATGCGCTCGACCGAGCGATTTGGAAAATCTTACTCCTTCTGCACTTCTCCTTCTTCTACTCCTTCTCTTCATCATCTTCTTCCCCTTCATCTTCTTCTCCTTTTCTTCATCTTCTTCTCCTCTTCCATCTTCTTCTCCTCTTCCACCCATAGGTTACTGTGGTGAGGCGAAGTGAGCTTTGGCGTCGATGTTGTGTCCAAGATCTTGTATCGCTCCAAATCACACCGAATTCCCTGAAAGTATATAAAACATCGAAAGAATCAAATATATCGAGAAAATCATAATATAATACGAAAATACGAATTCGATCGATCGAAACGATATGGAAACGCGCGATAAAACATAGAAAATATGGACACAACAACTCTCCAAGAAATGCATACTTGAAATACGACGGAAACGGCTTCAAACCCACGGATGGGTACTCCAAATCCGACGGCTTTTGGTATGGTGTGTCCAATGGTAGCGGATCAAAGGATGGCACCCACGTAGTCACGGCTCAAACATCCTGCGAAGAAATTGAGGTTTCAATATTTTCACAAAGATGATCAACAAAATCAAGATCTTCAACATTGTCACGCCCCGCTTCCCATTATACTTGAAAGCGGGGATGCAAGCGGGCCCGCTTGGGCTGGAGCGGTGAAGCCCCAACCCAATAAGCGTCTGGGTATGACTACTTGGCAGGTTCTTTCTTGCGAACAATCGAAACAACAAATTGATGTCATCATTATACTTTAACTTCCAGATTACAAGTACGCAAAGGATTAAGGCCTAGATGGCCATTACAACAGTTACAATGAATTTAGAATACATCTGAACAAAATACAACAATGAATATTAAATTTTAGCAAGGCTGCGATGAGTATGCCGTCTTCAGTCGTGGCTCTCGTGCTCCTGGTATTTCTGGTCACCCTCTTCAGTCTCCAAGTGAACTCATCTGTGAACTCTGCTCAAAACCTAACGTATATTTCACAAGATAGAAAAGGAAATATACGTCAGCGAGGGTCGCTCGGCAAGTTTTAAAAACGTTAGTAATAAAAGGACCCTCGGTAAGATAATATAGTTGGTACACAAAGTTTACGGGATAAGAGACACATTATGATTCCAATAAGATGATACATAGCAGCATAACAAGGTGTAGTGTGTAAAGTAGCCAGCATGGTAAATGTAGTGTGTACAGAAATAGTCTTGGTAAGTGTAGTGTGTACAACAATAGTCGTGACAAGTGTAGTGTGTACAGCAATAGTCGTGACAATAAGTTTAGCAGGTTATACCATAGCATCAACAGAGGTAAAAAGGTGCATGAATCAATCTCCTATCTAGTGACAAGCCCAGTGTCTGAGGGGGAGGTGACTAGCATTACACCTAAGTCAACAGGAGCTACCCGTGACTCTCTACTCACCGACCCGACCAGGTGTCGGTCAAGTTCACCAATAGAGTGTAATCCATCTTTCCGACCTCTACTACATTGGACTACCCCACCCAAAGTGTCCATAAGTCAATCCGTAGTTCAATGTTTGCCGTATGACAAACATTTCGTAAATGCCCCACGAGCCCAATATCTGTAATGCCCGAAGGCCCAATAGTCCGTAGTTGCCCAAAGGCATAGTAGTCCGTAGTTTCCCAAAGGCACAATAGTCTGTAGTTTTTCCCCAAGGGCCAAGTATCACATATCATCAGCGGTAGACAGTTCAATAATATGTAGGGTGACACGATTAATAGTAACACACGCAATGAAGGCATTTCATGTACTTTTTAAATATACAAAACGTTTGACATCTTTAAAACTTGTAGGTGATAATACTTGCCTGTAGCGATGCGAGTTTTGGGTGCCCACGCGATCGTACGGTAGGCATGGATTTATCTGCGAAATCGGGTTAAAAGGCAAGCCCAACTAATAACTTAGTGTAACTATCGTGTGTGTACATGCATACTCACATATATACACTACTGTGAAACTAAGATACACACTTGCAATGTACCCTAACAATAATAACTTGTATTTAACTACGGTACTAACAGCTACTATTTTTATGTCCAGGATCACCTGCTGCTAACTTATGTATGTAGGTATAAGGGTTAATATTAAGACTACCATTAAATAGTTATTTACTTAGAACCCTCACTTTGTTTAACCAACTGAAAAATATAAGATTATACACTGTTTACTTAATTATACCTAGCATATTACCTACACCTTGTAACCTTGTGCATGCAAAATACTGTATTCTTTAGGTTGAAAAGGAGGTTATGAGTAGGGTATATAACAACCAACCACTCTAAGTTATAATTTAGTATATATATACGGTTACCCTATAACAAAACTTATTATATGATTTTATGACACCTATAACACGTACAGTAACGACTTACGTCTTTCGTGTGACGTCGTCGTTTGCTGGGGGCGTGACGGGTGATCGGCGACTTTCGAAGGCGCAGGTGGCGGCTCCAGAGGTGGCGCACGGTGTGGGGCTCTCGGATGAAGGGGTGGGCGCTGGCAAGTCGTGGCGACGTGCGGTTGTTGGCGAGAGGTGACAGTTGCAGCGGGCAGCGAGGACGCCTGATGGCGATGGGTTCTCGGGCACCTTGGCACGACGAGTAGGTGGCGAGGCAGTCGGAAGGATGGCCGTGGCGGAGCGCGGAGGCAGGGATCACGGCGAACAGCGGTGTGTGTGTGTGCAGGCCGTCGGAGGAGCGAGCTTGGCGGGTGGTTTGTGCGCCAGAGGGAGGGGGCGAGGTCGCCTTAGAATGGCGGGTTGAGGTGAGGTGACGAGCGACAGAGTAGGGCTTGGGTTGGCCGGAGGGAGAGTTCGCCGGCATGGGAAGGGGAGGAGTGTGCGAACGGGCGGAGACGGGTCGCGATTTGCCTGGGCGAGGGGGGTCGACGCGCTGAGAAGAAAGAGAGGGGGAGGTCACGGGCGTGCGTGGAGGGGAAAAGGCTTCGACGAGATGGAGGGAGGTGGATGGGGCAGCGACGACGAGGCAATGGAAGCGTGACTTCGGGATGCTCGGAGGGGATGGGGTGTGGTCGCCGGATCCGAGAGATGGCGAAGTTGTATCGGGGTGGAGCGAGGCGATAGAGGGCGGACGTCGATGGGCTAAGGGACTTCACTGGCCCATGGAGAACGGAGGAAAGGAGGCAGCGCGCCGGGGTTTGTTGGAGAGAAGATGGCTGACGGCTGGTGTGATGCGGGGAGGAGATGTCGCAGGGAGCGGGTCAGCGGAGGTGAGGCCGATAGTCAAGGGTAGGGACAGGCTAAATCTTGGGCTAGCTATGCCCTAGGGCTCTTATAGGCTGTGTGTTTAGTGTTTCTCTAGGATTTTTATAATAATAGTTGTGTGTGGGTTTGTGAAGAGCTGCACGTGAGCAGATAGCCTTAGGTTAGCTTAGGGTTTAATCTATTCTTTTTCTTAGCCTAGTGCTGTGTGCGTGAGTGAATAATTGGGTTCGGCCTAGATCCAAAAATGGCTAGAGTAATAATAGGAAATAATTTGAAATAGGACTTAATGGTTTGATAATCAATAGGTTTAATAGGAGAATTAGAGCTAATTAATCTGGCTTAAATGGGTTATAATAGGAAAGCTTTTGAAAGGAAATTAATAGGTTTAATTAGGATTTAAATGGGTCTAGAAAGGAAGGCTACTTTTGAATTTTAAAGTTTTAAAAACAAGGTTGAAATTCGAAATTCGAATTTGAAAATTTAAACTAATTATAAAAAGATTATATGAAGAATTTATTTTAGTAATTTAAAATAACGAGGATAATAATGAGTATGTAAAAGCAGAAGTGGATACGGATACGGGTACGAGGACAGAAATGTCAAACAACGGATACTGGGAAAAATAATACACGAGAGAAATACAGATATAACGTAACGAAAAACTGGTTGTTACAAACACAAACTCTGAATCAAAATGTGCATCAATGAGAGTTTCAATCAAGCAAGCATCCTCAAATTCACCATCCCCGATGGGAACTTACAAGCATTGAAAATGTTCAAATCAAGGGTCATGTTGCCAAAAGTGATTTTAAGTTGACGATCCCTACAATTGATTATTGTAGTGCGTGTAGCTAGGAATGGTCTACCTAAAATAATGGGGGTTGATGTTTCGGTTTTGGTCCAAGGATGTCCAAAACAATAAAGTCCACTGAGTAATAAAATGTGTCCATGTGGACAAGCACGTCCTCAATGCTACCCTTGGAGACTTTAACGGATCTTTCGGCCACTTGGAGAATGATTGGGGTAGATTTTAATTCCCCAAGCCCTAATTGCATATACAAGCTATATGGAAAAATATTAACACTAGAGCCTAAATCAAGGAGGGCTTGTCCTATCTTTTTGGTTCCTATCACACATGGGATTATAGGGGAGCCGGGATCATTGTATTTAGTTGGAGTGTTATGTTGCACAATGGCACTAACTTGTGTTAAAATGCCTTTTTCTTAAAGCTAACATTCCTTTTAGCAGTGCATAAATCTTTTAAAAACTTGGCATACGACGGAATTTGGTTTATTGCATCAAGAAGAGGAATGTTAATTTGACATTTTTGAAAGATTTCACGGATTTCGGATTGAAACTTATCTTTGCTTGGAGGTTGAAGCCTTTGAGGAAATGGTGCGGGAGGAGTGTATGGCACGGGCTCTTCAATGATGACCTCTTTGGAATTATTGCTTTTGTTCGAACTCTCCTCTTGCACTCCTTCATTTGTGGCAGCTTCATCTTCCACAACAATCTCCTCATCAACTCTAGGTGGGCTTCAGCCTCTCAATTTCCCGACCACTCCTCAAGTTTGTCACGCTTGGCATGGTTTGAATTGGATTCTCCTGATGACGAATTCATGGAGGGGTTGGGGAGTGGTTGTGTCGGAAGCTTGCCCTTGTCTAAAGTTACTGCAAGCTTTGCCATGTTCTCGTTGAGTTGTTGGAATTGTTATTGATGTTGCACTTGAGTTTGTTGCAATTGTTGCCATTGTTGAAAATTCGCTTGATTTTGTGATGTTTGCATTTGGATGAATTGTTGCAGTGTGTCGATTAGAGATTCAACTTGCAGCTCATTTGTCTCATCCCTCCTTCTTTGGCATCCTTGTTGGTTGTTGTTGAAAGGTGGTGGACGAGACGACAGGTTGGCTTGTTGTTGCCTTTGGGACCCCCAATTCAAATTCGGACTACTACTCCAACTTGGGCCTTGATTGTTGGAGTTGTTGTATCCTGGCCCTTTGTTGGAATTTACCACATAGTTGACTTATGTGGGGGTCTTGAAGCACTTCCTTTGCTAATGGTAGGTTGGGGCATTGAGAAATGCCATGGTCGGCGCTACTACAAAGGTTGCATAATCCCTCATTTCCAACTGTCACAGCCTTCACTCCCTTCAATTGCAACCCTTTAAGTCTTTTGCAAATACGGGCCTCCATTCTTGCTTCTAAAGCTTCCTCCTGAGTCAATGTAAGGAGACCTCCACGGGCCAAAGGTTGAGGTAGATCTCTTATTTCCAATTCGAGAGTCCCATCCGAACTTTATACATTCTCTGCAATGGATTCCAAATAGTCCCATGCCTCCTCCGGTGTCTTGTCCAAGAATTCTTATTGCACATCATTCCACAAATTGTTTCATGGATGGAATAAGTTCTTCCTAAAAGAAGCCAATGAGACGGTACTCATCAAATACTTGATGTGGACATGCTAGTAGCAACTCCTTGAACCTTTCCCAAGTGACATCAAATCTTTCATTTGGCTTTTGAGAAAAGTTTGCAATTTGTCGCTTTAATCCTTGAGTCCCGTGCAAAGGAAAAAACTTCTTAAGAAAATCAGCTGGCATTGCTAACCAAGAGTTATTAGAGTGAGGAGGTATAACATTAAACCAATTTTTAGCTTTATCCTTCAATGAAAAAGGAAATAGTTTAAGATCGATGGTTTCATTGCTAGACTTCCCATCCGAACACATGAGGCAAACATCCTTGAAATCATTTATATGCAAATATGGGTTCTCCTTCTCCACACCATGGAAGGTGGGGAGAATTTGAAATATCCCCGGTTTTGGGTTAAAGGAATGTGCATAGCGGGAATCACGATGGATGAGCAGACCTACTCGACTCAACACATATCTCAAACTTCTATCTACTTCGTGTTGGGAGTAATCATCCTCACCCCCCACTATGTTGGGCATTGTCATTACCATTGGTGTTGTTATCGGCCATGTCCATGTTTCTTTCTAATCTATGTGTTCGAAGAGTCCTTCACCACATAAACTAGAAAATTAAGCACAAGCCAATATTTTTCCAAAATCAACCTAATTTTTATGATTTTGGTGATTATATGAATTGAAAAACAAATATGGATAATCACAATGAATATAAATAAGATAATGGAATGATCTCACCAAACTTGCATGACAAAAGACCAAAATGTGAAATGAAGAAACGACGTCCCCGGCAACGGCGCCAATTTGCTTGACTCGTCTGAAAAGGTGCTACTCGCAAGTGTACAAGGTCGGCAAATAATATACCCGGTGAGTATGGGATCGTACCCACAGAGACGAAACAAATCTGCCAATTCACACAAAGAGTCAGTGTATGCAAAGAAATGATGAGGGTTCTAACCACCCTTTGGGGGTGAATGGTTGTTTGGAAAGGTGAATTGTCTAAATACCCTAGAGTAAGGTTAATGCCCTAAGGTTTGGATGCAAGGGAAAGAAAGAGTGTGGGTGTTTAGGATATCGATAGGATTACTCGATTGCTTTGCTAAATGTTAGTTCCAAGATAACTCAATCACACATCCATGTCAAGGTATGTGGATCGGAAAATAAATCAATTAAGTACGCATGGTGTGCACTAAAGGCAATTGTTAAGTGGGTTCTTCTCCTAATTAAGGCTCATGAATCAACTCTCACATCCATTTCAAGGTATGTGAGAGTAGTGCATATAGGTTATGTTGCACACCATACAACCACCGTTCTGCGGACCCTTTTAGGTAATGCACGATTCAATAAACGGGTTACAACCCACTTAAGCAATATGGATTGAATGGGGGGTTTAGACCTTTAAACTAGGCTTAGGAATCGAGGGGGTCTCACACCAATTTCAAGATATGTAAGAACCTATAAACACATGGGAAGTGCTGCGTGACACGACCACCGTTCTGCGGCCCCTCGACGGGTAGTGTTAGATTCAATAAAACATAAGTCTAAAGCCTCCAATAACATGGATTAATAAGTGGTGCTAGACATAAACATTAGCAAGGCAATCAAGACATCCTACATCAATCCATAACCCCCACACAACAGATTTAGCTAATCATATTAAATATAAACAAAGCATTCATTGAAAGAAGCATTGTTTCAATACAAAATTGGCAATCAAATAAACAAGAGTAATAGAGTTAGAAATCTATGACCAATTACAAGTTTCTCCAATCTCAGAGCAATTCTAGCCATAGAAAAACGAAATCAAAACTCTAAACTCTCACCAAATCCCTTATCTCTCCTTGGCGTAGAAGAAAACCTAAATTTGGCAAAGTATTTGCAGCTCCTCAATTACATCAGAGTTTTGGGGTTTATACCCCCCAGGGATTACATCCTAACCATATAACATCTCATCCAAGGGCCCATGTGAAGCAGCTCAAAATCGGGTTAAGAAAACCCCATTTTCACCCAGAAATCGGCAGAAAAACCCCCGCACAAGCGCCTGCTGACCAACGGTCGGCGCCTGGCGACATGCGCTTGTTGATGGTCAGACATGTGCCTAGTTGGCAGATTACAAAACTTACAAAAATTGGGGATCCCCTATGTAGGCAACTACCTTGAAATTCACATGCGCTTGTATTTTGTGCTTCAGACACCTCCTGTACAAATAGCTAAAACCAACAGAGAGTTGGTCTTGCCAATCCTCAGAAGTAGGGAAAATCAGGTGCCTGCAGTTGAAATGGCAGGCGCCTGCATAGTCGTCCAGGCACCTGCCAATCCTTCTGCAGGTGCTGGTGATGCACTCCATTTTGCCCAGATCCTTGCTTCAAACGGACAGGCGCATGTTGTTATCCGAACAGGCGCCTGTCTTGGCTCCAGCTGCACTTCTCCAATATGTTGATTTTGTCCCCTTTGGAACTCCTGAAAAATCCAGAAAAATACATATAAAAATGTGATCCATGATTATAAAGCTTTGGAGAGTGAAATTGTGCATGAAATAAAATCTTATGCTCAAAAGTGATGAATTAACGCAAACATGGTTAAGAGAGCATGATTCAATTTATTATATGCACAAGAGGAAATGATTATGGGGCTAAAATATGCAACATTCAATCATAACCACCATGTCGTGTGAGCATGCGCCCAGCGTGCTGTATGCATGGGGCCCACATGGGGCCCCACTTTCTAGGGCTTCGTGCCCAATGGTTTTGACAGCTGTGTTTTTGCTAAACGCGTGATTTTTCAGCTACTTTGAAGCTACGTTTGAGGGGTCAAACTGAGCCAGAATTTAGCCCCATTTATTTCTATGCAATCACCATTCAGTGCTCATCGATTTGATATATTGATATCACTTGCGAAGCTCAACGGTGAGGGAGAAAAGTTAGCTAAAGATTGGCCTTCGTGGAAGGCAAACATTAAATAATTTTTTCCTTCAAAACATTTAGTCCCACATAGGATATGATGAGAAGGGGAGGCGTCAGTCGCCTATATAAATAGGGGCCAACGCCCTCCTTTAAACTCGCACCAAGTCTTCAAATTCAAGAAGCTCCAAAAAGTTTTGAGCATGCTCGGATTAAGACTTGAATTAATATTCCCTCTTTCCCCCAAAATTCTTCTTTGCTCTTGATCGGGCTCTAGCAAAGCTACAAAGGAGTTTGGATCAGATCCGAAGTCTTGACAGAGGATCCACTCAAGGTGAAACTTTTTGGAGCATGTGGTTGGCTCGGCGACAAGGGTTTGCTCGTCTCGGGATGCGGTTCGGCTCGGGAGAAACGGCTCAGCCCCAACCTGGGGCATTGCTTCGGAGATAAAGAAATGTTGCGGAAAACAACACTTCGTATTCTGCGGAACCGAAGTAAAAGGTATGTAGTTTAATTTACATGTGTTTATAACTGCAATAGTTTGATAAATCTATCCTTAGGGGTTAGCTGGACCCAACCCCAGGTAGTAGAGATTTTGGCTAGGGTTTATTCTTTAGGGATTCTTGAAAATGTTTTTAAGATGTTTTTCTGATGCATATTTGCTTTCGTCGTCCGACCGACTTAGGCCAGATGTCGATTTGATAGCCCTAAGGACCCAAAAAATCTTTCAACGGTATAAGAGCCAGCCTACTTGATCTATATTTTTGCAATTATAAAGTGCATATGATGCAGCATGTTTTCTCCATGAGATGGAGGTTTATTAAGCTATTAAAATTGTCGTTCCATGTTGTTACAGCCTTATGGCCAGCCCATGTAATTGAGGCCCACGTACACTGGAAGGCCAAGCAAATAGCTCTCTGACCACTCGAAAGGGGTACTAGCCTGAACGGAAGATCGCCTCTATCCAGGGAAGCTCGCCTCATCGAACAAAAAGCTCGCCCCCACTAGGCCGACTGAAGAAGCACGCCTTGTCGATCAATATGCTCACCATGCCAGGAAGAAGCTTGCCTACCCTCGAACGGGAAGCACGGTCATATGGTCTGAAGACGCCAAGCTTGGATGCCGAGCTTGACTCTCCCCAAGGGTGGCCCACCAAAAATATCTCTGACAGGGTGACGTATGGCCACCTACCCTCCATTAATGCTAGAGGTTAAGGGAGAGAACTGATGGTCGTCCCTTGCCTCTCATTAATGTGTCTGACACCATCTGACACCATTAATGCATAGAATATCTCTGACATGTCCCGACGACCTATCACTTCTCCACCAGCTAAGCAGACTCGACAGCTGATGGGACGACGAGCAACCGATGCTCAGCTCTATAAATACCCCCCTCCTACCTCTATAGAGGGGGTTGGTCAGCTAAAATCTCTAACTCTTTCCAATATTCAAGGTCGGATATCTCCCATATGTCTGTGCCTTCCTCATAAGCTCGCCACGCTTCACCGATCTATCTTATGATTGCCAAGCGTGTCTGACACACTTATTTCAAGTCACCCACTGACTTAAGCATCGGAGAGGCTACGGGTTAATAGCCAGCCCTGCCTTTCTGATGAGTTTTTATTGTCGCAGGAATCTCCCCTCAGCTACCGAGAGACGGTGACCTTTGGCAACCATCAGGCGACCTTGGATCCTTCATCCCAGAAGCGTATTCCAAGTCATGCTAAACTTGCCATCAGCCCAAAACTTGTAATCATTGTACCCGTGATTCCCGTTAACCACAAATTTCATTGTTAGGCAGACTTGACCTGCAACAATTGGCAGCATCTGTGGGAATCAAGGGTTACACCCATGTCAGGCTCCACACATCTTCACTGTAATTCCCGCCACGGAAAGTTGCCCGATGTCACACCCCTTTCACCTCCGAGAAGGCCAGGACAACTTGAGGCAATGATCGATGACGCTCTGAGGCCGTCCCTGGCCGCAGAGCATCCCTCTCCCAGAAGGACTCCCACAATGAATCTACCCCTTCAGGGGTGGTCATTCAGGACGTGGCACTCGACATCTACCAAAGTTTTCAGAACTTTACCAAGATGATAGAAGAGTGGACCGTTGCTAGGCAAGCGAGACCACCTCAAGCGAAAGGCCCCTTCGAACACCACAATGTGAGGAGATACCTCCTCCCCCAATTTGACGAAGAAGCGTCCGCACAACAGAAGCGATTTGAAGAGGTGGAAGTAGCCGCTCTGCTGGGGGAGTTTAAGAAGGAGGAGGAGGCTGCTCACCATAGGCGACTAGAAGAAGAAGCGTCCATTCGATGGCTTCGTTTCCTCGATGCTGAAAGGGAGAGGCTTCAAGAGGGGAGCCGAGGAGTCCCACTGGCTTCTGTCTTGATGGTGCAGAGGAACCCTATGCTGGACCATCCTGTGTAGAGCTATCACCGCGGGAGATCGCCTAGCCCAAGGCGAGAAGGGCGTGCCTATCGCAGCATGAGCCACCCGACCAGATCGCCATTCTCCTAGGCGTGATGATCGACGGTGGAGGAGCCATGACCACAGTCCAACCCCTCAGGAGAGAGGGAGGAACGCCTCTGAGCACCGAGTTGGCTCATCCGGTGGTTCCAACCAGCGGCGGGAGCATCGTAGCGACATGAACATTTCCTGAAGGTCACCAACGCCTCCCCCTACCCCGAAGAAGCTAATCCAATGACCCAATGGGTGATCTCAACCCCAATACTCCATAGGTTCAAGCTACCTTAGATTGAACTGTATGATGGTTTGGGCGATCCCCTGGAGCATGTGCAGTGATACCGGGAAGTGATGGAGATCCATAGGGCATGTGACGCCCTCCTTTGTCGAGCTTTTTGTTGGATCTGGATCTACGCCTAGAGGGGAGTGAATATGCTAATAAAAAATCCTCGTGCAACCCATGAAAATCACATGCAGTTATAGCAGCAGTAAAGTAAACAATAAGCAATCACAGATGTGCACACAGATTTACCCTGGTTTGGTCGACACTACGACTTACTCCAGCCCCCAAAGCAGGTACTAGTATTAATAACGTAACAGGTAAAACCACAAGATAGAGCACGACAAAAGCACCTCTCTACGTCTCTACACTCATCAGGCTCTCAATACCCCCACAACACACGTGTTCAACAAGATTAATCCTAGTAAAAGATTTCTATTGGCTAGTCCCAATTAGCCAAGCCCTCTTGTCTAGACCAACTAGACAAGACCCCAAAATGTAACAATGGTAAAGTTTCTCCTACAGAGATCACTACACTACTACACGAATATAAAGAGTATAAAGTTCAGAAAACCTTAGTTCGTGTCTGTGTAGTCGTCTCTGTCAATCAGCGTGTTGTCAGCTTCAGTCTGACGCAAACAATATCTCGATCAGACCCCTGGATCTCAATCTATAGCTTGATGAACTCGAAGATGCAGGCTGGTCTGAGCATATAGCAATTTCAGTTCAACTTCTTATTTTGGATGGATGTGCTCAAAGTAAGGCAGGGGCTTTTCAATGGATGCAGGCTCTCTTCAATGAATTTTTAACTGAAAAAAACAATCCTGTCGTGCACGTGTGGCTGTCCTCTCCTTTTAACATGCAACTTTGCAATATATTATTTTAAACCAAGAAAGTCTCATGAAGCCATTTGATTCAGGTTTACTCTGTCAGGGTGTTCTTCTTTTGTGCTTGTAAAACAAAATAGGAAGAAGTTAGGGTTTGCTCCTTTTTGTGTCTTCAAAGAAAGATAAGAAAAGGTTAAAAGAAATGATAAAAATAATCTTTAGGTTCTCCCTGTCTCTTCAATATTAATGGCCTCCTCAATTAATTTCGATCTGCATGCAAACTTGAGTTCCTGCAAAACAAAAAACAAGTTAGTGGAGAAGAATCAAAGCTTTAAAAACATATGAACACTTTAATTCAATATATTTGATTCATTCTCTCATATATTTCTTTTTCTCCTCCATGTCTGTGCCTCCAATTAAATTGCCATGCGTTTTCCTCTTGTTGCGGATGCTAACGGGCGGTGGCTCCCACGGGCTTGTAGAGGTCTTGCCGACGGCTTTGCTTGAAGGTGCTGTGCAATTTGAAGATGCCGAAGCTTGTATATGTTGCAGTTCGTTGCTTGGAGAGATGGCTTAATCTTTGAGATAAAGTTTATTTGATTTTTGCGCCCCCTCCCAAGTCGCTCCTCTACAAAAAAATTTCTCAGCCTCACTTTTGCCTCTGCCGCACATGGCCTTATAAAGGAGATTGCAGACCTAGTTTTGTGTATGTGTGAAATTACCGAATTGCCCTTCCAAATGTTGATTGACCAAACCAAAAAACACATTCGCACAAACCCTGGTTTAAAAAATACCAACCAACCAATGCAACCAATGTCATTGGGCCACACAATTTTATCCCTGCAAAAAAGAAAACGCACTAGTGAATTAATTAGGATTGTTTGAAAAAGGTTCCATGCAATAATACTAGTGCTTTAATTAGGATTGTTTGAAAAAGGTTGCATGCAATTATACATGAAAGTCTGCTTCTAACAAAATATGTATAGTCTGCTCCTTAAGAATAACTCCCTTTGAATAATTTTTAGCTTCACCACATATTTTTGCATGATATCGTGCTCTCTCAATTTGTGTGACATGAATGCAGCTAGAAGAGATCTTCTACAATTGACTTGGTCTTCTTGCTTGACCCTCGATGGTTTGCCGTTATTGTTCTTCTTGTTCATTGTACCTGAAAACACTTAGCACACACGTCAGAGTGTTCACACACATTTTTTATCATCAAACACTAAATTAACGATCGTTGTATCCCACATACGTTGTATCCAACACTTTTCGGACGGCCTTGAAGAAATCGGCGGTGTATTGGTACAACGGCTTGTCCGATAGCTCCGTTGATTCGTTCGACGACCTCTCATAAAAGTTTTGTCATCAATTCCTGGCGGGGCGGAGAAAGAAGAAAGCATCAGAGTATCTGTTCACGGTGGTCCAGAAGGAGGGGGAGACCATCCGCAACTTCTTGCAGCGCTTTAACGAAGAAAGACTCAACGTGACGAGCTGCAGAGACAAGCTCCTCATGGCGGCCTTCAAGAAGGGACTGACAAACAGAAGTCTTCATAAGTCGCTGCTCCAAGATCTGCCAGCCGACATCCATGCCCTCTTCGCTCGGGTGGAGAAGTTCCTGTTGAGCAAGAAAGCTTTGGGGACGGTGAAGAAGACCTCACCCATCGTAGCTACCCGTGTTGAAGCGAGGCCCAGTGAATGGCCGAGAGGGGATGAACACCCCCAAGGGCACGATTAGGATCACCCCAGAGGGTGTGACGAAGACCGCCCCCGAGGGCACGACCAGGGAGGCCCTCGAGCGCAAGATCGCCCCGGACCTCTTAGGGGTTTATTCGTGCCCAGGAACCCCGCTCCGGGGGACGGACCAGAAAGAGCACAAGAGGTGATACACTACACTAGACTCAACGCTCCCCTGACCGAAATGATGGCGGTGGCCCTGACGGGCGGGCTTCTCAAAGACCCGCCCACGGAGATGAGGACGAGGTCCGTCGGAAAGAATATGCAAAAAATATTGTAGATACCACCGCAACAACGGCCATGACACCGACGACTGCTTCACCCTGAAGAAAGACATTAAGCGAATGATCCAGGGCAGTCATCCTCGGAGATTCATCGACCCAGAGAGACCAGACTATAGGAGAAGGGCGACCGCAGGGCCTGATCAACCGACCCACGACACCGAGCAAGTGGTCCACCATAGGCCCGAGCCGATTGTACGTGTGGATGTAATCTGCGGTAGGCCATCCCAGGGCGACACATCAGCATCGACAAGGAAGGCGTATGCTTGCCAAGTCATGACGATGGGCGTCGGGACAGGGGCAAAGTAGAGAAGTATGGCTCGTCCCCTTATCTCCTTCTCTGACGATGACCTAGAAGGGGTCGAGCTATCGCATAACGACGCCATCGTCATCGAAGCTCTCATAGGGCCAGCGATCGTGAGCACGCTCCTGGTCAATGACTCGTCTCAAAATGTGTGAGTGCTACTCCCAAGTGTAGGAGATCGATCAAGTAGTAAACGTGGAGAGTCAGGTGTCGAATCCACGTGATAGTCGACCTGTAAACCAAAAGAATCAGTTTCTAAAGATTAATAAAATGATGAAAAACTACACCTTTCGAAGGTGAGATAATCTTGATGTTGGTTTTACGTAAAACGAGAAAATAATACTAAAACGTGTACGGAGAGTTGATATAGGAACCAATAAGAGGAGAATGTGTCGGTTGTGATTTCGTTAAGGGTTTTGTAATCGATGATTTAGAGTATCTTTTCTATAACTCAACGTCGCATCCGTCTAGGGTATGAGAACATCGGAAAGTGTGGCAATAAAGCATGTAAACAAAAGTGCCAAAACGTAATCACGTATAACGTCGATTTTATAAAGAAAGTATGTACAAGTGCCCTCTCGGGTCATGATACGTCCTCTCAGATCGCATCGCGAATAAGTCTTACTCAGATCATATTCAATTAAGCATGCACACATCTCCGATTAACACACTCAATTAGATTATACGCAGAAATCGATGAAATATGTGATTATAACATGCATATAGGGTGAAAAGACATCAAAATCAACGGTCACATAGCCCTAACTACATCACAACCAATACATAAGGGCACTAGCCATGCATGGAGAGAAGAAAACTCATTTCATTAGCAACTACATGATCAAGAGTTCAAAATACATGCCAAATACGTGAAATACAAGGTATAAGTTGAGATTTTTATTACCAAAAATCCTTAAAAAGCCCTGGAATTTCTTCTGCAAGTGCCTCTGTTCTCTATCTCCAAAGTTCCAGCAAATCTCATAAAAATACGCACAAGAGAGCCTCCAATACGCAATGAATTCGGCCAAAAACACTAAAATATGTTTATATAGGGAGTTTGCGGGTTTTATAGGCTTAACGGGTTCAAACCCGCTTGGATCCATTGCCCATTGCCTGCATCGACTTCTGTCCATCGGATCGCACAGGATTGCATGTGGGATTTACACGTGGCACGGGCGGCTCTCATCTCCGCTCCGTATCCGAATTCGCACCGACTTGCCTTGGTCCGTTTGATCGAGCATCGAACAGCTGCGATATAGCCATGTATCTGGATCTGCGCAGCTTCCTGTTCGATGCTCACTCAGCCCCACGGCTGATCTACACCGTCTATTGAAAAAGTGGGATTGAATAGAGGCGCGCCACGTGTCTGAAGTAAGGCGTCCCCGCTACTTCGAATTGCATCCGCTTGTAGCCGTTAGATCATGTTCTAGCGGTTAAGGAGCTAGCCACGTCGACCGATGCCGCAGCTTCCATCTGATTGAGCGGTCCGCCGTTCAGATACCGCTACGTGTCCACCTGTGTAAGCTCCACGCCGTATTTCGTGCGTATTCGGTCGTATTTAGGCCGTATTTCTTCTCTTAAAATAGTATCTCGCATTCAAAAATTCATAGTAATTAGCATAGATATCCGAAAATACAAATAAATAGTCGTGGGAATCGTGAGATCGAGATCTTTGCACGAAAAATACAAAAAGGGCAAAAATACTTAGTATATTGCTGTTTTGTGCATAAAATGATAGTTTGCTCTAATAATTAAGGGTATTCAAAATATGATTGTATTAGAGACCAAATAAGTACCATATATACACAAAATGGGGCTAAATGAGGGGCTAAATATGTAATATTTACCATGAATTAGTCGACACAGGCAGCTCGTGCGACATCCTGTTCCTGTCCACGATTCAGAAGATGGGGCTGGACCGGAGGAGCTAAGGCCTTGCTTGGGCCCGATTGTCAGCTTCACCGGACATTCGGTGCCCATTGTTGGAGTAATCACCCTTCCTGTCACCCTGGGAGAGAGGCCAAAGGTTGTAACCCGAATGACGCAGTTTGTCGTTGTTGACGTCACCTCAGCATACAACGACATCATTGGGCGGCCTTATATGACCGCCGTCGTAGCTCTCCCCTCATTGCTGCATCAGATGGTGAAGATACAGACTCCACACGGAGTTGGGCTAGTGTGGGATCCCAAAAGCTCTCCACGAAGCATAAAAAGTCTGAGGAAGCCCTCTCGATCAACCACTTCGACGGTCAGGAGGACTTTGCTCATCAACGGCCAGCCCAGTGGAGGATAGAGGAGGTTCCAGTGGCGGCATAAGCAGACAAGACTGTGTCCATAGGCACGACGCAGCCAGCGGAGTTGAAGGAGGGGCTGGTCGACCTACTTAGGGTGAATGCGGATATTTTCACATGGTCGCCCTCGAACTTGCCCATGAACTTCCTGTCGACACAGAAGCTCGCCCAGTCCGGCATAAGAAGCATAGCACTGGAGGGCAGAAAATGCGGGCTACATGCAAGGAGGTGGAGCGACTCCTCGAGGCCAAGTTCATCAGGGAAGTGAGCTACCCTGACTGGCTCGCCAATGTGGTAACAGTGAAGAAGCCCAGCGATAAATGGTGAATGTGCATGAACTTCATTGACCTCAACAAAGCCTGCCAAAAGGATAGCTTTCTGATGTCGAGGATCGACCATTTGGTGTACAATGCCTCTGGGTATGAGCTGTTGACCTTCATGGACGCCTTCTCCAGCTACAATCAAATTCAAATGGTACCTCACGATGAGGAGAAGACGTCGTTCATCACTGACCAAGGGACGTTCTGCTACACCAAGATGCCTTTTGGACTGAAGAACGTCGGGCGACCTACCAACGGATGGTGAACAAGATTTTTCACCCGCAGGTCGGTATGAATCTAAAGGTCTATATCGACAATATGCTGGTCAAATCAAAGAGGGCCGAGGACCACCTCGCCGACCTTGAAGAGACTTTCTAGAAAGTGCGGTGCTACAATCTACGGCTCAACCCGACGAAGTGCATATTCGGCGTCCGGTCTGGGAAGTTCCTCGGCTTCATGATCACGAAGCGAGGGATCGAGACCAATCCTGACAAGATATCCGCCCTCATCAACATGAGCAAGCCAAAGACGATCAGAAACCTATAGAAGATGAACTGTCGGATCGCTGTGCTGGGGAGGTTCTTGTCGAAGTCCGTCGAAAGGTCCCTCCTGTTCTTCAAAATCATGCGGAAAGCCTTGAGCGAGAGGGAGGGAGTAAGGAAGGAGGTTGAGTGGGACGATTCCTGCACCCAAGCTTTTGGAGAACTGAAAGCCTATCTGCAAAGCCCACCACTGCTCACAAAGCCAGAGGAAGGAGAGCGGCTCAGCCTCTACCTCGCCACCACTGAAGAAGCAGTATGCTCGGTCCTAGTCAAAGAGGACGGGGGCATCCAGAGGCCAATCTATTATGCTAGTCAAGTGCTCCAGGAGGCGGGGACTCGCTACAACCACATCGAGTAGTTTGCCTATTGCCTGACCCTGACGACGAGGAAGCTCCGGCCCTACTTCTAGGTGCACTGAATCGTTGTCTACACCAACTTGCCGCTCAAAAAGAACCTGAGGAGGCTGGAGAGATAAGGCCAAATACTAAATTGGAGCATCGAGCTCAGCGAGTTTGACATCATTTACAAGCCCAGGGCGGTGATCAAGGGTTAGGCGTTGGCGAACTTCGTAACAGAGTGCACCGTCAAAGAGATTGGCAAAGCCACGCCCGACGATTGACTGGACACACAACAGCAGCAGCTCACCGACGAGAATCCTCCATAAACTTTCACACAATCTAGAGGCGAGTGGTGGATCGTCCGCATCGATGGGTCGGCCATGGGGTCGGGAAGCGGATGTCATTGGTAAGGCTCCATGAGAGTTTACCGAGGAATGGAAGAAGATTAGAGGAGAGGATGAGAAGAGAAGAGAGATGGCAAAGTTGAGTTCAGTTTCCCAGGTGACTCGACCGAGTAGCATCAGTTACTCGGCCGAGCTGATACATAGGAATCGCTCAAAAAACGGCTCAGACCTACTCAACCGAGCATACATCCGAATCGAACCGAGTCGCACCAAACAGATGAAGATTTTGAGCTTTTCTCCAAGGCACTCCAGCTCGACTGGGCAACAAAGCAACTCGACCGAGCAGCTCACCTATTGGACCCGAGTCGTTAAGAAACAGAGCAGCGTTTTGGAGGAAGTTTTGATCTAATGTAGCTCGACCGAGTAGGGGCTACTCGACCGAGTAGCCCGTATCAGCCAGACGCAGAAGCAGTAGCAAGCGGAGTTTGAAGCCGACTCAATCGAGCAGGCTACGCTACTCGGTCCCGCTGCTCGGTCGAGTAGCGTGACGCGACCAGCCTAGTTGGTGGGCCCAAGTGACCAGATTTTCTGAGATTTTTTTGGTTTTCTACCCTATGTATTTAAGCATGTTTTTAGCTTTATTTTCGAGGAGCAACTTGAGAGAAACTTTTAGTTTTAGTTTTACTTAGGTTTTTGAGAGTTTATGTCGTCGCTATTTTTTGTGAGTCAAAGCTTGGAATTTTATTGCTATTTCGTGCAAGGAATCTTGTTTTCTTAATTCTCTTTGGATTACTATTGCTCCACGACGCGTTGGTACCACTTCTCAACACTTTCTTTGATTTTGATGTTTTCTATTATCATGATGAATTCCATTGCATCTATTGAATCTTTTGTTGTTATTTCTATGATGCATGAGTAGTTTTATCTAGGGCTAATGGATTAGCTCATGGATTTTAGGATTTAGATGCAAAGTTAGGATTTTTAGGTTGCGTTAGTATAAAAGGGACGTATTTTGGTTGATCTTGCAAAGTTTGTGGGAGAACTCGTACTGAGATCGTGCCCACGGTCGGTGGAATCGATTGGCTTAAGGAGTATCCTATAGGCTTAATTAGGGAGTTAGTAGATTCAATTGGGACTCGTGACCGTGCCTAGCTCATTTTTTGATGGGATCCACCGACGAACTATATTACTAATTGACGGCTACCACCATTGCGTCAATGAGAGCCACCAGAATACATTGAACTCTAACCCACGAGAGTGACATGAGCTGAGATCATTCTGTCCACGAGAGTGGCGTGAATATTGTCGATTCTTAATGCACATATCATGTGCGCCTATCACGAGAGCGGGGTTAATGCGATACGTTAGATTCATGGTGTTTAGAGCAATGAATTCCACATCTTGGATGCGACAATCCCTATAAAACCAATGCAACGTAAGAGTCTTAACTAAGCATCGATGTTCGATGATCCTAGTGGTGAGTCCTAAAGCACTGGTCTTTATTAATTGTTCACAATCCTAAACAAACAATTTCTTGAAACCGACTGCTATCTAATCCTGAGATTTGAAAACAGCCCAAGACAATAACATCTCTATCTTCCCTGTGGGATCGATATCTTTTATACTAATACTTGACACCGTACGCATGCATAAAGTGCCAGAAATTCGCATTTAGGATATGTCTAGCACTTGGCGTTCATGACATTGCTAGGTGGTTCTAGGTGTTAGTTTCGGAAGCACCAAGTTTTTGGCGACATTGCCAGGGAAGGTAACAGTGTTACTTGGATTAGTTTTCTATTGAAGAATTTGTTAGCAAATCTTATCATCTCTTATCTTTCAATACTTTTTATTCTTTTATTACTTTGCTATTGACGGTATTTTTCTGTGTTCTTGGTGTGCATGAACACTCGCCTTGGGAGTCTTGACAAGGAATTATTATTTGACCCGAAGATCGAAAAGACCGCAAGAAGGTTCAGAGCAGAGAAAAGGAGTCAGACTACTATAGATCCAATGGCAGAGGGAAATGCTAGCCATCCATGCAAAGGGTCCATTCTGGACTATATTAAGCCAAACTTTACTAGTGCTTCTTCCATCTTGAGGCTGCAGCTGGCTGCAGGAAGTTTTGAGCTAAAGACTGGGTTGAAAAATCTTATGCAGCAGGACACCTTTCACGTGCATCCTCATGAAAACCCAACCCACCATATAGACACATTCTTGGCGAAGTGCGACACATTCCATGCCAAGGACGTGAGTGAAGATGCTATCAAGTTCAGGCTATTTCCATTCACTCTGAGGGACAAGGCCTCCTATTTGTTGCGAGCACATTCTTTTAATACCTTCACGACTTGGGAGCAGTTGGCTTCTGCCTTTGTGAATAGGTTCTATCCACCGTCTAAAATGGTGAGGATTTGAGGAGCGATCTCAAATTTTAAGCAACTTCCTCAGGAGTCATTGTAGGAGGCTTGGGAGAGATTTAAAGACCTGCCGCACCAATGCTCGCACCCTGGAGTCATGGAGTGGGATCTTGTTCAGAGCTTCTATAATGGGCTCCAACCAAGCTCAAAGATGATTATCAACGCTTCTGCTCAAGGAGCTCTCTTGTATAAGACATCCGATGAAGCTTTATCTTTGCTGGAGCAAATGGCTATAAATACTCAGCAGTAGGGCGACAAACGCTCATCTATTAAAGGCCCCGAGGTAAAAATCGCTACTTATCTTGATAGTCATATTGAAACTCTTTGCAAACAAGTAGCGATGATTGAACAGAGGTTGGATGCTATTCCAACCAGTTTTAGAGCTCCAGCTTATCCCACACATGAAGGCTTAAGGAGCAAGGTTATGCTCCAAATGAAGGACCTTATAATGGAGCAGACATGCAAGCTGAGCAGAAACACTTTGTAGCTGGAGAGGGAAGGAATCAATGGCAACATTCGGCGGCGAGAAATCATCCCGGATTTTCTTATGGTAACCCCAATAGAGGATTGCAACCTCCTCAGCAGCAGAGACCTCCACCACCTTCTCAGCAATAAGGTCTGCCTCCGCAACAATATGGGTTTAGGCCATTTGGGTTTTACAGACCACCAGGGTACAATTACCGTCAACAACAACAATATGCACCAGTGGATCCAAAACCCAATCTCGAGGCAACATTGGACACTTTCATGAGTGGGCAATCCAAGATAAATGCAGAGAATTCCTCTCATTTCAAGTCTATCAACGATTCCATCGATGAGCTCAAAGGCCAAATGTCCCAATTTATGAAGATGCAAGGGAGATCGCCCTCTCAGCCGGAGCCCAATCCTAGGGCCCAAGCAAATGTGTCATGGTGTTGTTTTCTAGCAATATGAGCCGAAAGCCATCTATTCATGCTCAAGATGGAGATATACCACCGAAAAGGACAAGGAAAAGGCTACAGAGGAGCCCTATGCTATTGAAGAGAGGGAGTCTTTGCCTTCTACTTTGCCTACCACCCCCACGGCACCGACGGAAGCTACTACTACTTCCAACAAATCTTTTCCAAAGGATGCCGCCAAAGACAAGGCAAGTCGACCTCCACCTCTATATCCTCAATGGTTGGCACTAGCAAAGATGGAGAAGAAATATGCCAAGTTCTTCGAGCTCCTCGAAGGTATCCAACGAAACATCCCCTTTATAGACGCTATCACAGAAATCCCCACATACGCTTAGTTCTTAAAGGATCTCATTACGGGGAAGCGTAAACAAGAAGAGGTGAAGCTATTGGATAATTGCACCTTAGTTATTAAGAACAATCTACCGAAGAAGTTGTCGGATCCCGAGAGTTTCACGGTGCCGTGCTCTGTTGGCAGCACCCCATTAGTAGAGCATTGATTCATTTGGAACCGAGCATTATTCTGATGCCGCTCTCTATCTTTAAGAGGCTAAACATCGGGACGGAACTCGAGCCTACCGATATGAGCATTCAAGTGGCAGATCACTCTATTACTTATCCGATAAACGTCACACTCGACACCATCCTGTAGATACCGCCCAGGCTATGCGTGTCGGTGGATTTTGTGATTATGGACATGCCAGAGAAAGGTAGCTCGCAGATCATATTGGGTCATCCATTCATGGCGACGGTCAGAGTCTTGATCGACGTCCGTGAGGGGACGTTATCTCTGAACATGAGAAATATTGATGTCCAATTCCGCTTGCAAAAGCCTATGATGGAATGCCCACCACCGAAAGACGCTAATTACCTTGATCTCTTAGAAGACGAGGCCACCTATGAACATACCATGGAGGAGATTTCCAAAGTCCCAATGAAGATGATCTTGGACGACGACATCATATGCAACAAGGCAGTGGCCACCTATCTACGAGTTCTTGACGAAGAGCCCCCAGACATACACTTGCACCACCAAGAACCGAAGGCTACTATCTTCTTGGCCGTTGATGGCCAACATGAAGAGGCACGCCAAATACCATCACACGAGATCATTGGGAAGCATGACAGGCGTATTTCATATGTGATCACTCCATATTTACACCCTTTTTCTGCATGTTTGCATGCCGTTTTGATCGCTCCTATCGTGTTTTCACGATTATTTGACAATATTACGATGCTTTTCACTATTTCTTGTTTTTGTCATATTTCAGGAAATATGGAGCGATTCGGAGCTATTTTGAGATCAATTGGTTCGCAAGCGCTAAGGAGTGTCACCCGCGGCTCATTTGAGGGCCATTAAGCGATGGAAGATGAGTGGAAAAAGAAGAAAATTCGTACGAGCGACGAGGAGGAGAAACAGAGTAGATTGGGCATTTACAGCATGCCACTCGGCCGAGTGGAGCAGTCACTCGGCCGAACCAGAAGCCCCACTCGGCCGACCAGAACGGATACGCACACAGAGCTAAATTCAGCGTGTACTTGGCCGAACGAAGAAACACCACTCGGCCGAATGAGAAATCTCACTCGCCCGAGTGGTACAGAGAAATTGCCCATAAAAAGGCCGAAGTTACTGTATTTTTCGAAGATCCAGTCGAAAGTCACTCGGCCGAGTGGCTTTATCGCCTCCGAAGGAGAAACGAAGAAGTATACTCGGCCGAGTCACCTCCGAAGGCAGACCCTGAGACCCCCCTGACTTACTGTTTTCTTACAGGGTATGTCACTCGGCCGAGTGACAAAGTCACTCGGCCGAGTGAGCCGCTACGCCTGCTGCGTAAGTTGCGATTTCTGGGCTGTGCAGGGGCAGTTTAGTCACGATTTTTTGGGCGATTTTGGGGGGTATTTAAACCCAGTTTTTTCCCTAGTTAGGGGAGCTTTTGGCAGCCTTTTTCATAACTTTTCAGAACTTTTTAGATTAATTAGATTTAGGCTTTCTTTTTGGAGATTGAAAGGCTACTCTATTTGGATTCTCATTGGATATCATTGGGTCTTCATTAGTTTGTCTATTTTCTATCAAAAACTCAATTTTTATTTGTTATTTCTCTATTGCAATGAATTCTCTTGATATTATTATTGATTTTTCTAAGAATTTCATGATGAATAGTGAGTAGTGCCATCGTGTTTGGGCGTAGGGATGAACCCTACGAACCCTATTTCTGAATTGTGATGAAATCGTGAAATTGTTGCTAGAATTGATTAGGGTTAGGTTGGGATTGATTAATTACGGATAGGTAGGGATTCATATCGATTGGGATTTGCAAGAGATTGGGTCCCAATTGATAGGAAGGCCTAGATATTCGATTTAGATTGACAATTGGATCTCTCTAAACTTGGTTTGCAAGAGATTGGGCCAAAGCTAGGATTTTCAATTGTGAATCTATACCCATATCTGTTTGCAAGAGATTGGACGGATAGGAACTATCGCAACCTAGGTCGTAGCTCAAGTTTGCATAAGAGTGGGCTCGAGATATGATTAAACGATGATGTTGTTGTCACGACCCGCTTCCCTAAAAAGGAGGCGAGACGTGAAAAGGTCCGCACGAGAGTGGAGCTGTGAAGCCCCAAACCCGATAAGCGTCAATAAAACATAAGCAGGTCCCTGTAACCGCAACGGAACAACAATAATAACACAAGGAGAGACTGAAATAAAATCTCACATCTCATAAATTGTCCAACATGAAAATAAGTCCAACATCCAGAAAAGCCACCAGGCTAAAAGAAAGGGTCTAAAGGCCCAGAACAAGGCCAACAAAAGCAACGACATAACAAGGTATAGGTGCTACGCACCGATAACAAAACAACTGTCAAAACAAAAGTAAAACACAACGAAGACACTAGGACTGGTCCCCAGTGTCCACGTACTCCCCGTCGAACACAAGCTCAGGCTCGGCGTCAGCAAACACCTCGTCCTCAATAAGGTACTCAGGCTCAGGATCTAACATGTGTCACCCAAAAGAGTAAAGGGGCACATGTCAGCAAGTCTAAAAGACTTGGGCAAGGAAACTGAAAGTAAGGCAACTAGCAACCTAGCAGTTATAGTATGCATGACATGGCAGTTATAACATGAGTGCACAATTTAAGACATGGCAAGACAATTTTGTACAAGGGAACAATTATCGGGACAAGACAAGAGTAGCCAAGCTATTAACAATCTCAATCATTTCACGTTGTTTTGTAGATGTTTACGCCCTTCAGCTGAATGGTACATCATTCACACCGATCGGCACTAAACACTACCCCACCCCAGAGTTTACGCCTTACAACTGCAGTTGCTGATCGGGCAGACTCCCAGTTGAATGGCCGCTTAACCCTTACCCCATCCCACACGTAAACAAGCCAGGGTCCATGTACATGAGCCCAGCAAGTGAGCCAGGGTTGCCCCGCACGGGAGCTTGTTTCTTAGTACACAATCCAATATCGAGCGTTGGGGTTAGCAACTCATTATGCTCGCTTCTGGTCACGAGCCAGGAACACAAGTATTGTAGCGAAGCTACGCATTCACGGAAACACTTAAAGGATGCAATGCCATGACAATTAATTTGCGTACCGTTAATGGAAAGTAAACATGACATGGTAATTGTGCAACATGCTAAAAGTCGGAACTAGCTTCGTTGTCAAGCTAGTTCCCGAATTTGCGCCTAGGTGAGTATCATTTCGTCGCCTAGCCTCTTTTACACCTACAACAAGCAAGATGGCCTAAAACATGGCCTAAACCCTAAGTGGCAAGTTTCACTTGCCTAGCACTGGGAATGACGATCACAAAGGTTCGTCTCGCGGATGCTAATCTACGGGGGAAATCGCTGTTATGGGGAAACAATCATCAAACAATATGAAATTTCATTAGGGTTTCATAAAAATACAAATAGGTTATAAAAACGTCAAGAGATCGATTTCTTACCGAGAGGAAGCGGAAGAAACACTCCGGAGAACCCTAGGACCAGATCTGGAAACGAAAGGAGAAGTTTGGAGAATTAGGGTTTTTTGGGGGATTTTGGGGATTTGATGGAGATTTGGGGAAAATGAGAGGTAGATAGAGTTGATGGAGGGTTTAGATGATGGATTTAGGGTTTGGAATGAAGGAATAGGGCTTGGAGGAAGATGGGGGCTCAATGGGGGAGATTTTAGGGTTTTGGGTCGAGTGGAGGAAGAAGAAAACGTTTGGGAGGGGTATAAATAGGTTGGGCTGGCGGCTGCCCAGAAATTAGGGTTTTAACACAGATTAGTCGGTCAAAGAGCAACCACTGACCGACTAGTTTGGCAACTAGTCGGTCGGTCGACCAACGTAGACCGACTAAGTGTAAACAGTAACTTCTGAACGAAAATAGGATTTAGATTTAGTCGGTCCATGAACAAATACTGACCGACTAGTTTAGCATCTAGTCGGTCGATGAACGTTCTTAGACTGACTAAGAGGGAACAGTATTGATACTAAGATTAAGATGATGTGTTAGTCAGTTAAAGAAGCATTGCTGACCGACTAGTTTGCAACCTAGTCGGTCAACCAACGTTCTTAGACCGACTAACGCTAAACAGTAACTCCTGAATAATTTAGAAAGCCAACTAGTCGGTCCAAGAAGGATTGCCGACCGACTGGATCGTCATCTAGTCGGTCGGTGCCCCTTCTTACACCGGCTAATAAGCACCAAAAGTTTCGATACGGAGCGCGGGGCCCCGGGATCGATTCCTAAGACTCCTAGGCTTGATCTAATAGTAAGATACGACCGTTATGAAGCCCGTCACGAATGACATACTTCGAAATCGACGATCCTAAGGAAGAAACGAGAAAATACGACGAATCGATCGAAAATGAAAGCTACGGAGACGAAAACCACACATGAGGAGAAAATCCACCAAAACATATATTATATTATAATAAATCCAGATACATGAAAAGCAGTCGTTACAGTTGTTCTTCACGCTAGTGGCTTAGGCTAGGGTTTGCAAGAGATTGGACCCTGTCCTAGGTTTGATATAGACCGGTAATAGCGCAAGAGCATGTGCTTGGTTCTACATTTAGTTGTGACTAGTTCACCCTCATTCAAGTTTAGCAATGACGAAACCTATGAATCACAATGATGAGAAACGGTCCGTAGCGGGGATTTCATATCCCTAGATGTTTTATTAATTTGATATATTCTCTTGATATTTGCACAATTGTGACCGTTTACCCCAAACTATTCTCGACCCTCTTGATAGCTAGGTGATTGGAAGAAGATACTGTCATTTGTTCCTCCCTGAGTTCGATACCCGCTCGCCGCTACACCGCGCGCTTGCGGTAAGACTACAACTCGTCTGTCCCAGGTGTGTGTACTCCCGGGGCTCGAGCAAGTTTTTGGCGCCGTTGCCGGGAAGGCAACAGTGTTTTATTTTCCTACTTAGCTATTTCTTTTTATTTTATTAATTTTTTATTTCTCTCCTCTATCGTGCTAACATTTCCTTTGAAACTCTATTTCTCTTTGCATGAACACGAGATCGACGGTGGATCCAGAGGATATTATATTTGATCCGGAGATCGAACGTATCGAGAGGAGGATCAGAGCCGAGAGAAGGAACGCTACAGAGGATAATTGCATGAACCGCACGGAGACACCGGAAGAACTAGCGGCACGTATGGGGAGGATTATATCCATCAGAGATAGGCTACGGCCTAAGACCTCTTCCACCACTTCTTCCATCGCTATGTCGGAGTTGGCGACAGATAAAAATTTTGAGCTCAAGACGGGATTAGTGGTCTTAATGCAACAAGACCCATTCCATGGGAACTCCCATGAGAATCCAAATTATCACATCCAGCTATTCTTGTCCAAGTGCGCCACCTTTCAAATGCAGGGAGTTTCTGTTGATGCTATCCGCTTGAGACTCTTTCCCTTCACCCTAAGAGACAAAGCTTTATATTGGTTGAGGACGCAGGCGGAAGGGGTATTCACTACTTGGGATGAGTTGGCTAGTGCTTTTGTTGACAAATTCTACTCGCCATCTAAGACAGTGAAGATTAGAAGTGTACTCATGTCCTTCAAGCAAGGACCGCAAGAGATCCTATACAAAGCATGGGAGCGCTTCAAGGATTTACAGCATCAATGCCCCCATCACAGCATAGAAGAATGAGAGCTAGTTCACAGTTTTTATAATGGACTCCAACCGGGCACGAAACAGATCATATATGCGACCGCCAACGGAGCCATTCTTTCCAAAACGGCAGATGAAGCTACGGCCCTATTAGAGGAGATGGCTACTAATAATCAACAATGGGGGATGATCCAGGAAATTCTTCTAACTCTTTGAAGCCCACTAGCATATATGAAGCCAAGGCCGTAGCGTAGCTTTCAAACAAATTTGATTCTCTCCACAAGGTAGTTGAGAGATTGGAGAAGTATATCACCGAGCCACATGGAGCTCCCTCTACATCCACGCCGGTAAGCAATATGAGTGATTGGCAAGATCCATCTCAAGTCATGTTCGTAGGAGGAGAGCAAGGAGAGGGAGCCTTGGAGGAAGTGCAATATGTTGCAGAGAACTTCGGTTATTGGGCCAACCCGGCCGCAAGGAACCATCCGGAATTTTCGTATGCAAACAATGAAGGAGCCCTAAACCCACCGCCGTCGCAACAACCTCAAGCTGGCCTCCACCTCCTCAACATCAATACCAACCAAGGGCACCACCGCAAAAAAATTACCCGCCTAGGCAACAAGCGGGACCATATAGGCCGCCCGGTTATAACCAAGGATGGAGAGTGGTCGGTCCTGAGTATACACCCAAAGAACGGTTGTAGTTTTACTGCAAGCGCACGGTGTAGCGGCGAGCGGGATATCGAACACAGGGAGGACGAATGACCGTGCTTGCTCCTAATCAACCTGGCTATTTAAGAATGGAGAAAATTGCCTTGGGCGATCCTGTCACAATCGTCAGACAAATGTGCAAAATATCAAATCAAATAAAGAACGTCTAGGGAATGGGGAATTCCCGCTACTCACCGTATTTCATAAATGTGGTTCGTCGGTATCAAAATTGCTAGAATAAGAATTCGGATGAACTAGTTGCAACTAAATGTGGAACCAAGCTCACGCTCTCGTGCTGTTGCCGGTCTATAGCTATCCTAGGTTTGGGTCCAATCTCTTGCAAACCCTAGCCTAGGAAAAATAGCATTAGGATCAACATCATCGTCTAATTGCGCACCGAGCCCAATCTCTTGCAAACTCGGTCCACAATCTAAATTAGGATAGTTCCTACCCGTCCAATCTCTTGCAAACGGGTATTGGCATGTAATTGCAATCGGAAATCCTGGTATCGGTCCAATCTCTTGCAAACCGATACTTCGAAAATCCGACTCCAACCCAATTCGGATTTCTAGGGCTTCCTATCAAATTAGGATCCAATCTCTTGCAAATCCCAATTGATATGAATACCTAGCAATCCGTAGTAAATCGATCCCAATCTAATCTCTAATAGCAATTCTAGCTCAATTTCCACCAATTCATCACAAATATGAAAGTGGGCTTGTAGGGTTCATCCCCACGCCCCAAGACGTGGAGACTACTCACAAATCATAGCAAGATCACAAAAATAATCGTTGAGATAAGCAATAGAATTCATCACAACAATGATATAAACAATAAAAATAGAATTTTTAGGGAAAAGAGATGCAAACCAATGTAGTTCTTCAATTAATCCAACAAAAATCCAAGTTTTGCTCCTTCTCCAATCACAAGAATAAAGCTAAAAAACTAATCTAAAAAGCTGCAAAAAATCTAAGAGAGAGCTCTCAAAACTAGGGTAAAAACAGGGCTTAAATAGCCCCAAAAATCGTCCAAAAATCGTGACCAAAATACCCCTGCACAGCCTGTTTTTCGCAGTTTTCGCTACAGGCAGCGCATCGCACTCGGCCGAGTGACAAAAGTCGCTCGGCCGAGTGAAAACCCTGCAATTTTCCAGTAAGTCGGGTCTTTCAGGGGTCTTCAGTTCGGGGCGGCTCGGCCGAGTGAGTTGTCGTCACTCGGCCGATGACTTCACTGCACTCGGGCGGACGGGATTTACCACTCGGCCGAGTGGGTCTTCTGAAGTTCAGGCAGCCGAAAAACAGTAACTTCGATGTTTTGGAAGGGCTCCGTCTGGGCGCCACTCGGGCGGACGTGGTATCGTCACTCGGCCGATGTGGTCTTCGGTGCTCGGCCAAGTGCACATATAAATCGTGTCTGAACTGGTCGGTAGAGCAGTGTCTCGCTGGTCGGCCGAGTGGCTCCTCCACTCGGCCGAGTGGGACACAAAAAATGCCCAATCTGCTTGTTTTGGCCTCCTCGTCGCTCCTGCGACGTCCATTCTTCTTCCGCTCCTCTCCAACAGCAAAATACCCCTCGGGGAGGTCGTCGGTGACCGTCTAGAGTAAGCGCATCTCGAGATCACTCCAAATCACGCCAAATCACCTGAAATGTGACAAAAACAACAAATCGTGAAAAGCATCGCAATATCGTCGATATATCGTGAAAAACATGATTTGGGCGATCTAAATGGCATGCAAACATGCGGAAAAAAGGTGTAAAATAAGGAGTGATCAGAGAGCTCCTAACCCACCACAAGTTCAACCACGATCGGATCATGAAGTTAGAGTGGAGGAATTCATGGTGGAGCAAAGGAAAATCAATGCTAGGTTGACGGCGCAACATGATTCACTAAATACCATCGTTGCGCAACTTGGAGAGCAACTCGCATTGCTAAACAAGCACACTCAACAATTGTCGGCTCAATCGGAGCCTAATCCACGGAATAATACCGGCCACATAAATGCGGTAGTGGCGGTCATAACTAGGGGCGGGAAGGATACTACTCCCGTCATGGTCCAAACAAAGGAGCCCGTGGAAGAAATCTTGGATGACAAAAAGTTGGGGATTGAGGAAGAGAGCCCAAAGGAGCCACAAGGAGGCGTAAATTTTGAAGTGAAGAAGCCCAATGAGGAGCGCACCTACATGCCGCCGGTGCCATTTCCACAACGGTTGGCAAGAGCAAAAATTAAGAAGAGGCTCGCTAAGTTCCTTGAATATTTGAGGGGAGTTAGTCTCAACATACCCTTCCTAGATGCTATAGTAGAGATCCCGTCGTATGCAAAATTCTTGAAGGACTTGATATCGGGAAAGAAGAGGAAGGAGAAAATAATGCTCGCCGAACAAGGGACTTGGTTCAACCGGAAGGAAAAGGCGCCCGCTAAATTCAAGGACCCCGGTAGCTTCCGCATCCCATGCACACTTGGAGGAGCCCCATTGCAAAAGGCTTTAGTTGACTTGGGAGCAAGTGTGAGCCTAATGCCTCTTAGCATGTTCCGAAAATTGAATACGGGGACCGACTTGAAGCCAACCGACATGAGGATACAACTAGCGGATGGTCGGGTCACTAGGCCGGTAGGGATTGCAGAGGACATCCCGCTACAAGTTCTAGGAGGGATATGCTTACCTAGAGATTTCGTCGTCATGGACATCAAGGAAGAGGGCGACACTTCACTTATTCTTGGACGCCCGTTCTTAGCCACCGCCAGCATTATAGTCGACGTGAGAGAAGGCACATTATCCTTGAATGTTGGGAATGTCGAGGTTGAGTTCCATATTCCAAAAGCCATGAAGCATATGCTGTATCAAGAGGAATTGGATTATGTGGACCTCCTTGATGAGGTAATTGAAGAAGCCATCCCGCACTCCATCGGCGCTCTCCATGAAGATGGCCTTGAAGAAGGCCAAATTTCTAGTGGTGAAGAAAAGTTGGAGGACCCTCTGGATAGCTCCATGGTCGATGATGAAGACGACGCTGATGTCGCAAGGATAAGGGAGCTTTGCAAGCTCTCGACGGCCAACAAGTCAAAGAAAGCTCCGCCGGACCGAACATCGACATCACTGGTGAGAAGGAAGATTGGTGCTAGCTCAAGCTTGGGGGACTTATCCCCCAACTCTACCCATGATGAGGGGACGCCAAGGAAGGCCGACGACCACCAACAACCAAATTCGAGTGGCCTTCCCGGCAAATTTGACAGGCGCATCTCATATACGCCCAACATCATGCGCTAAATGAAAATCTTAAGGGGTCGAGCTCATGACCTTAAACGAGCGCTTGTCGGGAGGCAACCCGACGGTTTTATATCATTTTTAGTTGATTTTCATCTTTATTTTAGATTTTTCTTAGTGTTTAGAGTCTAGTGTCTATGAAATCGTGACAACGGGTCCTAATTTTCATGACAGGAGATGGAGAAAGAGAGATCATTCAAATGGAGGATGGCCAAGGCAAGGGAGAGCGCTTCAGAAACGCGCTCAGGCCCCAGGACGAAGAAGGAGCCGACTGGAGGAAGAAAAATAGAGAATGGAGCAAAAACAGAGAGCCGTTGCAGAAAACAGGAAGCCACTCGGCCGAGTAACATATGTCACTCGACCGAGCAAAGACTCCATTCGGCCGAGTGGAAAGCCAATCAGGGAAGTTTCTGCTGACCAACTCTCTGTTAATTTTTCACTTTACAGTATAATTGGCCACTCGGCGGAGAGACTTGTCACTCGGCCGAGTGAAACAGATACCCTGCACGCTCTAAAAAATTGCTGAGTGGCTGATCACTCGGCCGAGTGGAACTTTTCCATTCGGCCGAATGAGAAAAGTCACTCAACTGAGTCGTAACTTTTGGGAGATGTTTTTCGAAATTATATTTCATAACCCACTCGGTCGAGTGAAATATTCACTCGGCCGAGTCCTATCATTCCTATAAATTAGCCAGCCGCTGCGCGAATTCCAAAAAAAAATCGAAAATCCCCAAATTTTTTCGCCTTCGCCCGAGCCGCTTCAGCTGCTATCTCCTGATTCCGCATCTCCTTTGCCCAATCCAACCCCGACCGCCGGCGACGTCGACCGCCGGCAACGTCGGCCCCGCCTCGCCGCAGCACACCGCCGACGCCGCCCTACGCCGCCGCCGCTCACCCCATTTTGCCAAAAATGCATTTCTCTCCCCATTTCTCCTATTTTCTACGCCCGTTACTTCCCAAATTCAAATCAAATTTTATTTATATCTATTATCCCCTATCTCTCCCATGAATATTGAGTATTATTTGCTGATTTTACCGTTTGCTTTTCAGGTTAGCTTGGGGGATCTTTGGGGATCTTTTTGACGCATACGAAGCTTTGTAGAGGAGGCGTATCTTCGCACCCATAGCTGATTGCTCTCGCGGCATGCTCAGGTATACTCGTTTCATTATTTAGCGCGCCACATTTTGTTTTGGGTGGGCTCGTTACGTGGCACACATACCACCACGCCGTAGTTCACGCACGCGGGATCCCGCTTCGAAGCGGAAGAATTCATGTGATCCTAGCTCCTCTTTCGCTAGGGCGGACTCCCCTCCACCTAGCCCACCACCACCTACACAGCTGATTCCTGCTGATCCCGTTCCACCACCCGCTCCCTCCGTCGGGCCGATGGGGATTACGTTTTGAAATGACGCACACCACGCCAGATTTGAGCGTATCTGCCATCGCTCGATAGTACCCTCTAAGTTTTAACACCTAGCTGATCTAGACCGCCTAGAGGTACTTGAGGGGCTTCTCATGTTGTACGACAACGTGGGATGGCGTGACTTCCTGTCGGTGTCGGCGGATACTTACATCCGTCCGACACTAGAGGTCCTTAGTTCCATTGACCGGACCCCTGGAGGATGCACCTTCCATTTGATGGATCAAGAGTGCGAGATCACTCTTGACATGCTTAGAGCATTTTTCCAGTGGCCCGCCGTCCCGGCCCCAGACCGCGCCTACGCTCCCACGCACATCCCACCCCGTCGTTCGACACTCACACCTTCTGGACACGGATCACGGGATCCCCACTTGCCTTTGACCCTAGTAGGGCCAAGGCATTAGCTATTATCCACCCCTGCCTCCACATTTCACAGCGCCTTATGGAGACTACTTTTCTTGCGAGGTACGAGCCCGGGACGCTATCTACGCCAGAGCTCTACATACTCTTTGCGATGACACGCCCTAGGGTTCTAGATAGGGGTAGCGACGATATGGTCCCCGCCGTCGAGATCGACATTGCCAGTTGGTTTTTGGACCGCATTATTATTTCTTTCGGCGCTCGTACGCCTATCTGTTGCGACGGTCTAGTCACCCTCTTGGCCCTTATGACCGGCATTGACCTTCCTGATGACCTGCGTCGAGCTCCTGGCCCCACTACGCTTTCTATAGATGTTATGGCCCAGATGAAGATGCTTCGTCCCCATGGTCGTTAGCACTGGGTTTGGCTGCACAGTCCCTTCAGCGCGGATTACATGGTTCTCACGAGCCCTGCTCGGACACATATTGGACCAGACGACGGAGACTGGCTTCCAGCCATGGATCTCCTTATCCCCACCGCCTACGTGCTTGAGCCCGAGGGTGCTCAGCAGGAGCCGCTCGTTCCACCCATCGACCCCGTGATCCCTCAGCCTGCTCCTGCCCTGTCTGCACCTCCTGACACCTCTGTCCACACGTCTGTTAGTGTCGGGAGCACTTTAGCTGAGTCGTCCACCACCACCACCACCACTGTGCCTCTTTCTGCCGAGCCCATTACCTCTCTGAGCCCCGATCATCCCACCACCATTTTAGAGAGCGGCGAGTCCTCTTTCACCGCCGCAGTAGAGACCCTATCCCAACTGTTGTTCTCGACTCCTGGGGAGTCATCTTTTGTGCCCTTCACAGCCTCCTCAGCCGTTGACTTCTCGGTTTCCACTGCTGTTGTCTTTTTTGAGAGTGTCGTGACATCTGTCCCCACGTCTGCGTCACTGACCTCTCACACTGCCTCACCGACTGTTTTCACTTCCACTTCTGCTGCTGCCTCCACTTCGACCTTTCCTGCGTCCCAGCCTCTCACAGAGGCTGGGCATCACTTAGTGAGCACATCACCACTACCCCACTTCCCTGCTGGACCCGTCCTCTACACTACCCGCGTGAGACAGCCACACACTTCACCTGTTAGACTTGTGCATCCCTTTGCTCCACCACCCCCCGACACTCTAGTTCAGCGCATTCGTGCTCTTGAGGGGGCTGTTAGTGGACTTAGAGGGGATTTCCGGGCTCTCCCTGCCACAGTTAGTTCTGTGCAGACCTGCGTCGCCATTCTTCCCCGTATTCAGGCTTGCCTGAACCAGATTCTGGTGTGTCTGCCCTCACCACCAACACCCACCCAGCAGCTACCACGCCCACCACCACCACCACCACCACCACCTCTGCCACAGGATGGTGCTGGTGCACCTCCACCAGCCTAGGCACACTCTGGATGCCTTCTATATTTCTATTGTTTTGTTGGTTGTTTTTGAGCCTGGTGATTTTTGTTCCCCTCCTCCACTCACCGTTTTGGTACCTTTTTGATCATATCTGTTTATATCTCTTTGGGAGTGATGGAGCTTCTTTTTTGGGACACTGATATTTTGCACCGTTTTGACCTCTGCATGCATCACCTGCATTTCCATATCATTTTATTTTCTTTCACTTTCATCATGCATGCATCCTCACCACCCCACCCATTTCACGTCTCTCGGTGTGCCACACTTCGTACATTGAGGACACTGTGCACTTTAGCTTGGGGGAGTGAGTTCTCACGCTTTTGCTTTTTGTCACCCTTTTATTTTTTGCTTTTCTCACGTTTTCCGCTATTTGCACTCATTTTCACCCACTTTTTCGTTTTTATCCTGCATCACGTTTTCTTACCCTTTTGAGTGTGCTGCATTTCATAGTAGTTTCTATTTTCTTTTATCCTTATTTCTTTTATCTTTTGCTAGAGATGACTTTTCTGTGATGATGATGACGTGGTGATTAGCTTATCTCTGTATGCATGCTATTTTGTCACGCCATAGTTTTTATTTCAGATATCATATGCTTTGTCATGTTATGCATTTGAGATAGTAACCCACCTTTTCGTATATGAATATGGATGAAATTCTGTTATTAGCTGAAGTCTGATAATTCATATATATGCTCTTCATAGAAAACACACCAAGCTTCACGCATTGATTGCTTATATCTAGAGTACTGCTTTCCTTTCTTATATCACTTCTTATTGCATGAAAAATGTACGCCTCACTTTCAGGTTGAATGAATGAATGTTAGGGTGATATAATTGGACTAGTTTACTTCCTGAGATCAAACTGAGTAGATTACATTACTCTGCTGAAGTTGTTGTGCACGTCTTATAGAGTGAACCGAGTGTTACATTTATTTCTTTCTCCACATATCTTGAGCATTAATTCTCTATTTATATTCACTGGTGAATCTTCCTTTAGCAGATCCTATATTGGCAATTCCCCCGCTTTATAAAGTTCATGCTCCACTATCCCCAAAATCAAAAAGAAAAAATAATAATAATAATAATAATATATATATATACTAGTCATAACCCGTGCCCGCGGGCACGGTTCAATTAAGATTTTTCCCCGCAAAATCTTTGTTCCCCAAAAAATTATTTCCACGGTCAAAATTGCGAGGAACAACAAATTTGCGTAAAAATATTTAGCGACATGGACGCATTTGGCATGAAACAAAAAATTCGGCGTGGAACAATAAATTAGTGTAAAAACATTTAGTGGGTGCCTTCGGTGTGGAACAACAAATTAGTTTAAAAAAATGGCGCGGGCGCCTTCGGCGCAAATGTAGTGATTGTAGGGGGTTTGAAAACAAAAGGAAAAAAGTGGTTGCTTTTCCAAACACTCATCGCAACCCTTCTTTTACCAAGATTAAATCCTATCCATTCTTCTATCAACCTCTTTATACATCAGCATGACATCAGCTTGTCCCAGTCAGACCTAGAATTCAAAAACCTTTGTGTTTTAATATATGTCGCGAGGGAAATAATTTTTTGTGGAACAAAGATTTCGCGAGGGAAAATCATAAATAAAACGTGCCCGCAGGCACGGTTCATTTAACATTTCCCCCCGTGAAATTTGTTCCCCAAAAAATTATTTCTACAACCAAAATTTAAAAGAACAATAAATTAGCGTAAAAGTATTTTGCGGCGCGGTGCCTTCAGCATGAAGCAACAAATTCGACACAGACGCATTCCACGCGGAACAACAAATTCGACGTCGAAGAACAAATTTGGCGCCCGCGGCTTTGGCGCGGAACAACAAATTAGCGCAAAAATTTTAGCGGGCGCCTTCGGTACGGAACATAAAGAGTTATTAACAGTTTATTGATCACTGAGATGCCCATGATTTCATTCTTATATCTGATATCAAAACGATAAGGAGTTATAGATCTCCAATAATGAAACAATTTTCCTATTGGGATCATTAAAGAACCATCAGCTACTGGACTAAAAGACTGCAGGTATTTAACTCCATGCACCATCAAATTTCAACCAAACCTCCATCCTGTTTCATATAAAGCAACAGGCTTAGCCCATGTCCACGAAGAGTATTCATGTAGTGATACATCTCGCATGATGCTTATATTTCTATAAAAACAACCACACACGTGCACTTTAACTGGCTCAAATTTGCATTTATGAGCTGGGATTCAAAGAGGAGGGGAAGGGAGAGCCATATCACTATGGTCTTGTAGTTTTAGGAGCGTTGGCAGATATCGGTGAACTTGGTCTTGATCCACTTGAAGCTGTTCCTGACGGATGACTTGAGCTTGGCTTCCATGGTTAGAATGTTATAATGATAAGGCTTTTCTTACTTCTTGTAGTATCTTGCAACTATACTTTGCTTGCCTGAATACAATAGGAAAAAATACGAAAGGGGTAATCGATATGACTGACGAAATCAAGTTATTTGCATCAATTTTCAAAAAAAAATGATGCATTATTTTTGGAGAAAAAGTGAAATCAAATAGCATACCAAGATTCCTCTGAGATATGCATGAGGCTAAGGAAGGACTCATTTGAATATTGATTCATTTGCTTGCCTGAGTTTTTCTTAACGAATTACTAAATAAATGAAAAATTCTTAATGAATTACAAAGACTTAAGAGCAAAACACTTAAGAGAAAAATTCTATTACATCAGGATTAACATCCATTTAGTTTTGCTTTTCAGTCCAGTGTCATGCTGCTATTAGCCTATTACACCTTAGTCCAGTGTCATGCTGCTTATTTTGATGAATTAAGTATTGATTATTGTTTATACTATTTTGGTGTTTCATTCTTCACATTTCGACTGAAAGATATGCATATCAGTTTCTAGCAAATTAAGAACAAATAGGGCAAATAGTTGATATGCTACAAATATCCCTGTGATAATAAACATGGATCACTCCTGTGATAACAAACATGGACTTAGCATGTTGATACAACAAAAAACATAAGTCACAAGTGTTTGACACATGAATTCATATGAATTATCTACTCATTTAGGTTTTCTTCATCAAAGCAAAGCAACAGAAAAATTCCTATGTTACATTTTCAGACTTAAGAGCAAAAGACCAAAAGAAGTTGCATATTTTCCAGACCAAACATTCATGGACACTATGGATAAAAATGAAGTTACATATTTTCCAGACCAAACATTCACAGAGGATATTCAAATGTGCTTATATCGCAGACCATATTTTGCTTATATCCCTATTTACTTAAGACTTGCTTATATCCCTATTTGCTTATAAGCAAAATATCACAGACTTAAGACTTAAGAGCAAAAGACTTAATAGAAAAATTCTAATTACCTGAATTCAAACTTAAGACTTAAGAGCAAAAGACACCCCTAAAGAAGAGAACTTTACAAAAATTCCAAGAGATCCATGAACTTTACAAAAATTACATGATCCTGCTTATCCATCAAATTTTCCCATCAGAGCTTCCTCTGTACGATGTAGAGGCCGTCGGCAAACTGATCGCAAATTCCCACCGCAGGGTAAGCTCCCTTCCTGTAAGAATCCATGCCATCGCTCAGTAGCAAAGGCATAATATAAAAATAGATCAATTTTCCCTAGCAATCCCCAACAACATTTAACAGATCAAACCAAATAAGAAGACGAAACAAATACCTGTATGAAATAAGACCGAGTTAAGCTTTTTAACAGATTCCGTCCAAAAAGAATCTTTATGAGTGATTCAAATAATTTGGGGATACAATAGTAAATACCATGATTTGGGGGACTCTTTTTGAATAACCCATTTTTGGGGGACCGAATTCTAAACAACCCAAATTAAATAATAGTTACAACCCAATTCTCCTTGTTTAAGACAAAGCTGTAATTTAGCTTTGATAAGTACAAAGTCGGGACGAAATTACAGCGTGATGAGGTCTACAAACAGCAGATTGATAGGTAACCACAAATAGATCGCTCAACACTTATTCGTTAACTTGAGAGTTATGGATTCATCATCGAGGCCGTGCTACAAATCTGATTACAATTCAGTATCCTTACCTCCCAATAAATCGAAACAACCCACAAAACAACAATCCCCAAAATCAATAACTGTGCAAAAATTAACAAAATTCAGCAAATTGGGCAGTCAGATAACAGTACTCACACCAACAAAGGCAGCGCCGAGGTGAGAAACGTTGATCCAACGATATCCCGCTCGTAGGATACCCAGCTGAATAGAACGTCGCCGACCCCATCAAATCCACAAGAGTCGCGATCACTCCACTGTGCAAATACTTGCCATCAAAAGAGAGAGAGAAAAAATCCACAGCTTGGCTTTAATTAATTTGGGCGAAATGATCTCCAGCTCAAATCTGAAATCACGGTAGTAAGCTCAACAACAATCCTAGCAGTTTGCTTTGCAGTAGATCTATCATGAAGCTCAATACATCAAGGTCACCAGCAAGCATGGCAAAACATTCAAGAACGGGAACCGTGCTCACATACTAAACACCATCCTTAGGCTGACGCTTGGACTCTCGTGCCTGTGATGCTTGGACTCCCGCGCTGCCGCCTAGGCTCCCGTGCTCACCATTGAGTCCTGTGACAAAAACCCTGTATAAATAAATAAGTGATATTTGAAACGTTTTAACTTAAAATTTTTTAGATTCCCAACGTGGTCCCCCCTCACGTTTTCTTGCCAAAAACAAAGTTTCCCTTCCAAATTTTTCACAACCTCTAATCTTAACCGTTCATTCTACAAGATTAAATCTCAGCCACTTTTTATCCCCCTCACTTGTCCTAGTCAGCACTAAGATTCAAAAAAACACTGTCAAATGTATAATAGATATGCATGTATATCTTTCTATCTTTTGATTTGGGATCACAGTTGTATATAGATATCTCTTGATATTAAAAAAAGAGAGAAAAATGAAAAGAAAAAGAAAAGAAAAGAGAAAAGAAGTTTATACATGATCACATCTCACATTCTTTCTCTCTTTCTTCCCTCTTTTGTTTTTTTATTTTTGGAGCTTCAAAAATGGGGAATATATTTATTGATTTATCTTATGCCACCACGCTTATAGATAAGCTTGGGGGGAGAGGAACCAATGATGTGTGAGAGAGTGACTACCTGACTGTGCTTGACAACCTAAGCTAGGTAATTTTCTGTACTTGGTGAGATCACTAAAAGTTCTGCGAAATCCAGGAATTGACACTTAGCATACATTTCATGAAAACCACACTTTTCTATTCTTATTGCTCAATATTGTGTGATATCTTTATACTCCAGATAGAAAGCATTCAATTGAAAAGTGTGTGGTCTATGATTATGTATACCGTTTTAGATGCTTCAGATGATGTTAATTCTAGAATGATTCTGTATCTCATATTATTTTGCTATTCTCGAGTTTTCTATTTTGAATGCATCCACATACTATGGTATCGAGATGAAAATCTTTGGCGTGAGTTTTACATTTGCCGTGTGCTACATGAGTAAGCAAAACCCACGTCCTGAGAAAATGATCTAGCACCTCTCTCTTCGCTTGCTTTCTTTATTTTGTATCTCTTCCATCTTTTCTTTTTATTATTTTTTCCATCGGGCTCGCCTCTTACTTATCTTCCTCGAGGACAAGTAAGAGGTAAGCTTGGGGGATTTTGATCACTCCATATTTTACACCCTTTTTCTGCATGTTTGCATGCCGTTTTGATCGCTCCTATCGTGTTTTTCATGATTATTTGACAATATTGCGATGCTTTTCACTATTTCTTGTTTTTGTCATATTTCAGGAAATATAGAGCGATTCGGAGCGATTTTGAGATCAATTGGTTCGCAAGCACTAAGGAGTATCACCCGAGGTTCATTTGAGGGCCATACAGCGATGTAAGATGAGTGGAAAAAGAAGAAACTTCGTAGGAGCGACGAGGAGGAGAAACGGAGAAGATTGGGCATTTATAGCATGCCACTCGGCCTAGTGGAGCAGTCACTCGGTCAAACCAGAAGCCCCACTCGGCCGACCAGAACGGATACGCACACAGAGCTAAATTCAACGTGTACTCGGCCGAACGAAGAAACACCACTCGGTCGAATGAGAAATCTCACTCGCCCGAGTGGTACAAAGAAATTGCCCATAAAAAGGTCGAAGTTACGGTATTTTTCGAAGATCCAGTCGAAAGTCACTCGGCCGAGCGATAAAGCCACTCGACCGAACGAAGAAGTATACTCGGCCTAGTCACCTCCGAAGGCAGACCCTGAGACCCCCCTGACTTACTGTTTTCTTACAAGGTCTGTCACTCGGCCGAGTGAGCCGCTACGCCTGCTGCGTAAGTTGCGATTTCTGGGCTGTGCAAGGGTAGTTTGGTCACGATGTTTTGGGCGATTTTGGGGGGTATTTAAACCCAGTTTTGCCCTAGTTAGGGGACCTTTTGGCAGCCTTTTTCATAACTTTTCAGAACCTTTTAGATTAATTAGATTTAGGCTTTCTTTTTGGAGAGTGAAAGGCTACTCTATTTGGATTCTCATTAGATATCATTGGGTCTTCATTGGTTTGTCTATCAAAAACTCAATTTTTATTTGTTATTTCTCTATTGCAATGAATTCTCTTGATATTATTATTAATTTTTCTGAGAATTTCATGATGAATAGTGAGTAGTGCCATCGTCTTAGGGCGTAGGGATGAACCCTACGAACCGTATTTCTGAATTGTGATGAAATCGTGAAATTGTTGCTAGAATTGATTAGGGTTAAGTTGGGATTGATTAATTACGGATAGCCAGAGATTCATATCAATTGGGATTTGCAAGAGATTGGGTCCCAATTGATAGGAAGATCTAAATATTCGATTTAGATTGACAATTGGATCTCTCTAAACTTGGTTTGCAAGAGATTGGACCAAAGCTAGGATTTTCAATTGTGAATCTATACCCATATCTGTTTGCAAGAGATTGGACGGATAGGAACTATCGCAACCTAGGTCGTAGCAAGAGTTTGCACGAGAGTTGGCTCGAGATATGATTGAACAATGATGTTGTTCATCCCGCTAGCGGCTTAGGCTAGGTTTTTGCAAGAGATTGGACCATGTCCTAGGTTTGCTATAGACCGACAATAGCGCGAGAGCGTGAGCTTGGTTCTACATTTAGTTGCAACTAGTTCACCCTCATTCAAGTGTAGCAATGACGAAACCTATGAATCACAATGATGAGAGACGGTCCATAGCGGGGATTCCCTATCCCTAGACGTTTTATTAATTTGATATTTTCTCTTGATATTTGCACAATTGTGACCGTTTACCCCAAACTATTCTCGACCCTCTTGATAGCTAGGTGGTTGGAAGAAGAAACTGTCATTTGTTCCTCCCTGAGTTCGATACCCGCTCGCCGCTACACCGTGCGCTTACGGTAAGACTACAACTCGTCTGTCCTGGGTGTGTGTACTCTCGGGGCTCGAGCAATATGTGTCCAACATCATTCATTAAAAATCTTGAGGGAGTCGAGCTTACGACTTAAAACAAGCGCTTATCGGGAGGCAACCTGATTTTCTTTCCCTTAATTTTCGTTTTTCTTTTTGTTTTTCTTTTCTTATTCAAAAACCAAATACGTTTTAAATTCTAAGAAAATACAAAGCACAAAAAAACTGATGAGTTCTTCCTTCTACAAGTTGAACAATGAGGAGAGCGCGTGTAACGACGAAAAGAAGGAGAAGGAGCCAAGGAAAGAGCACCTTAGAGAAATACAAGCTTGGGGGAAGAATTCCAGGTGACTCGACCGAGTAAGTCCCTACTGGGTCGAGCTGCAAAGAGCTGGAGGAAATAGGTAAAAATGCGCTCTAGAATCAAACTCGACTCAACCGAGTAGCACCCTACTCAGTCGAGCTACAGTCAGAGCTGCAGAAGGCTGGAGGAACATGCAAAAAGTCGCTCTGGAAATTAATTGGGACTCGACCGAGTAGCACCCTACTTGGTCGAGCAACATGCAGAGCCCAAAAAGGTCGAAAAAGAGTACTCTGTTTCTAATTCGTCTCGACCGAGTAGCTACCCTACTCAGTCAAGCTACAGGGAGAGTCCCAAAAGTGCTAAAAGGGCGCTCTAGAAAGCTTAATGGACTCGACCGAGTAGCTACCCTACTTGGCCAAGCTGAAGGGAGAGCAAAAGAGAGCAGAAAACAACACTCTGTTTCAATTCAGCTCGACCGAGCTGAGTAAGCAGCTCGGTTGAGTACTATGGCACAATTTCTAAACTTAAATTCTTATATTTTAAACCATTTCTGCTCGAACGAGGAGCTATCGCTGCTCGGCCCGAAGAGCGAATTACCCAGCTGGGGCCGACATTTAATACATATTCGAATCGCTTTATATTAATTCGACCCAACTCGGGATCTATCCATACCTAATCCTAATCAAAATCCCCCAAAACCCGAGCTTCCCCCGAAACCCTAGCCCTCACTCGACTTGACCAGGACCACCACCGTCGCCGCTACACTCTGCTCGAGCGCCACCCACCACCACCATGACTCAGTTACCCCGCCACCCCCATCCCTCCATCTCTCCCTGCCTCTGTCCACACACACACACACACTCTCTCTCTCTCTCTCTCTCTCTCTCTCTCTCTCTCTCTCTCTCTCTCTCTCTCTCTCTCCTCTCTCTCCTCTCTCTCCCTCTCTCCCTCTCTCCCTCTCTCCCCTTTCCTCCCTCCGCCACCCTAGCTCCAGCAACTAGACGGAGCAGCACCGGCGATGCTTCAGCCACCCCTCCTCCCTTCCATCTCTCTTTATTTCCCAATTCCCCCCATCTATCTCTCCCTCCCTTTCTTTCCCAATCCCCCCTGCCCCTTGCTTCGGCGACTCGCCGGAGCTGTGTAAGCGTTGCCCGAGCAGCCGCCCGAGCACACCCCGTGCTCGGGCCGAGCAACTCCCAACTACCACCCTTCTTCATCCCTCTCCCCCATCTACCTAAATCCGAATCAACCCCAACCCTAATTCTTTAAATATTAAACCCCAAACCCGATTGATTTTCTTAATTGCCTTCTAAAATCATTTTATTATCTTATTGCAGGTACGATTGGAACCGCTTCGAGGATTTGAGGAGCTGGGTTTGGATCAGCTTAGGGGATCACTTTTGCTTTCGCATCGATGCTCGGATATTGGTATACTCCTTCCATTCTTATATTTTGTAACGGCCGGTACTCACTATTCGTAATATGGCTATGCGTATAGCAATTTTGGGTACCTGATTGGTTCGTTGCTGTGTATGTGAGTCGTGTCGTTGAGTCGATAGGCCCGTAGCACCTTGGTTGCTGTGTGCCCAACTTGGAATTACTGTCGCTTTTGGACCCCGTATCCTTTGTACGCTTTTCAAACCTTGTCTGTATCCGAACCCTATAGTGTGATATGCCGTTGTGACCCTCTCAAAAAGTATTAAATTGTGGAATTAATTTGGAATGTCATTTCACGGGGCCGTTCTCCCATGATTTGACTTTGTTTGATGAGACGTCGCGATTTTCACTTTTGTCGTGTGGCCTTTCTATTTTTAGTTTCGTTTCTCGTCGTCGAAATTGTGATCTGTCTTCTTTGTTTTTGTTTCAATCGTCGGTACGATCTGCCTAGTATTTATCTTGTAATTTTAGAGCCTCGTTTGTCCACTTTCACTTTTTCCCCAGTTTAATAATTAGTTTAACCCTAAGTTTCATATGGGTCTTTTTCCCAATAATTTATTAATAATAATCTTATCTCCCTTAACTTTGACCTGGCCCCTTTGTCCACCATTAGCCGCACCATACGCAGGAGAGAGGGTGAGAGGGTGAGAGATATTGTTTTTTAATAATAGATAATAACAATTCTATTATAACAATTTTTTTTAAATCAAATAACTCTACCTATAACCCTAACAAACCCTAAGCTGGCCTAGCCCACGATTTCAGCCCCAGCCTATAAAAAACACCGAGGGTTAGCTCTATTTTTCACAGCAAAACACAAGAAGCCGCCGCCCATTCATTTGTTCACACAAATAACCCCCTAGCGCCGTTCTCTTCTTTTGCTCTCCGACTTGTGCTCTCACGGCAGCCTCCACAAGCCGTTGCCGGCCAACCCTCTCCCATCCCCCGACCTTCTTCCTCCCTCTGGCCACCGTGGACCGCCGATGCGCCGCCGGAAAGCCCCCAGGCGCCGGATTTTTCGCAACAGCAAGCAGCAGCAGCCGCTGCCGCCGCCCGTAATGCCGTCGCCCGCAGTGCCGCCGCAGCCCCGCAGTCATCCCCGTCGACCCCCTGGACCCTCTGCACCACCGTGGGATGCCCTCAGGCTGTCCAAACTCTGAAACAACGAGTGATCTCGCTGTTTCACGTTACTCTCGACGTCTCGATGCGTCGTTGTGATCTCGTCGTTCCCTCTCGCTGTTGGGTTCTTCCGACAGCCCCTTACCTCGCCTAGGGGTGTCCCTCGATGTCATGACCAGCCCCTACGACGCCCAACGTGGTAGTCATCATGTGCGTCGACCCGTTCGTCTCCGTTTGTTGTTTCGGCTTCCTATGAGCCGTAGAACGTCAACCGTTCACTTTGCTCGTTGATTTGGATGCACTTCGGTGATCTCGTCACTGTCCAAGGATTTGCGAGCATGGAATCTATTTTGTAATCTGGAATCAGGAGCGTTTTCTTTATTCCAACCCCTGGCGTCGCTACCTGACGCCAGTGTAGCTCTCGTGTCGTGTAAGGGTACTTTTCTGAACTTTTAGGACCCCCAACTAATGCATGCTAATCAAGATTAAAATCGGTATTTTAATTGCTAAATAAATCACTAATAAAGATAATTTAAACTGGGACTGTAAGTTGGTGAATCCGAGCATATAGGTAGATTGGACTGATTAGACGGTGATTGCAGAACAACTGATTGCAGGCAAGTGAAACTTGCCAAACTTGTGTTTTAGGCCATGTTTTAGGCCATCCCCGTTTTTAGCGTAAAAGAGACTAGACGACGAAATGAGACTCGCCTAGACGCAATTTTTAAGATCTAGCTTGACAACGAAGCTAGATCTGACACCATGCGATGTCATTCATTCATTCGCCTGACACATTTAATTTCCATATTTGTACACTCTTTACTTTTCTCTGACATGCCTTTGATGTTTAAATTCCTTATCTGTACGCACATTATTTGTAATCTTGTCATGTCATGCATCATCCCATGCTTGAATGTTTGTTTTCGTAGCACACGCTACTTGTACTTCCTTGTTCAGGCTAGGCACCTGCATTGCAGGCACAACCCTATGCCAAATACACTTCCTGGCCCATGAACCAGAAGTGGGCTACATGTGTTGGTCAAAATCCAATGCCTGATTACACGTGGAGGGGTAGGGTTAAGCGATCACTTGAGCTTAGGAGTTGGCCTGTACAGCCGCTCCAGCCAAAAGGCGTAAACCCTGTGCACGACGCGCTTACTTGACTTGTAAAATCCATGTGAATGTTTACTAGCTTTGCTACCTTGCCATGTCATACTTGTTGCACTTTATTACTTGTTGCATTCATATCTTAAACGGCCATGTCATCGCATACTTTTAGCACTGCTAGGGTTGTTTCTTTTCTTTTAGTTTCCTTGCACAAGTCTCTTGTAGACTTGCTGACATGCACCCTCGTCTCTTTTGGGTGTCGCATGTTAGTTGCTGAGCCAGAGTCCATTGATGAGGACGAGGAGTTTGTTGACATTGAGCCTGGGTCCACTGTTGACGTGGAGTACGAGGACACCGGCGACCAGTCGTAGAGACTTCTTTTGGTGTTACTTTCTGCTTAGTTCTTGTTATGTTGTTGGTGTGTAGCGCCCTTTCTTTCTGTATGTTCGTTATTTCTGTTGGCCATGCTTGGGCCTTTTAGACTCTTTTTTAGCCTGGTGGCTTTTCTGTGATGTTGGACTTTATTTATGGACATTCTGAGATTTGGATTTTAAATCTCTCTTTCGTTATTATTATTTTTGTTCTGTTTCGTAATTGTAAGGACATATACTTGGTTATTCCAGACGCTTTACAGAATGTAGCCTCACAGCTTCAAGTCTGAGCGGACGTTTCACGCCTCGCCTTCCGTTTATGGGAAGCGGGTCGTGACAGGTTTTATTTGTGGCCCATGCAGGTCCCTCTTGCAACTGTGAATTATCGGAACAACGATAATAAAAATAGAATGTCCATTAAATAAATTAAAACATCCAAATCATAAAGCCTTAATTCTAAATTTTTATCGATTCCTATGTCTTAGGTGGCTGTTAGACGTGTTGCCCGAACATCTGTCTCAGCTTAGTAGGGAATCCATTAGATCGGGACTATAGTAAGACTTAGTTAGACGTCTGTGCTTGCTAGTTAGAGGTCCCTGATTGTTAGCTAGACTCCATGCTAGAGATTGATATAATCGTCTTAGGAGTTACCTTAGTGGTTCCTGTCTAGCTCTGACCATGATATACTTCTAGAATTCCTTTAGTCGTTTGCTTGGGTTCGTCGATTCAGGCCAAGCCGAACGCAGTTCATTACAGTCGAGTTCCTTAGAAAGTCTTAGCTCCAAGTTTCCTAATCTTTAGTTGGTCGACCGTAGGAGTTTCCCGTAGATTTTCCTGAGTCATATCTTAGGCGTGTTTATGTATCGACCGTATGATCATATTCTTTGCCCTCGAATCACGCGATGATTATCATTAATCTTTCGAATCTTCCCGTTGTAAATCTTGATTCCTTCAAAGTTATTTTCGATTCTCCTTATTAAAAGTTTTGCTCAGTATAAATTTTGTTTTAAAACCCTTTTCTTATATATTTAATTCCTCACTTTACGATTGAGTAAAAGAAATAATAAATATTTCATTCTTAGATTTTGAAGCTATTGGTTGTAAGTTAAATTACTCTTTTGTAACTATTTTCTGACATACACTTTCGCATTTCGGTTTAAAAACTCTATTACTATTTTGAAAATTCGATATACCATGTTTTCTAAACTATGAGATTCATTTTAACCGCTTAACATACATACTTTAAAATATTTTTCCAAGCTAAATAGAACTTCAATTAATATTTTTCTAGGTACGTCGTACTCGTACTTTAAAATCTTTGTATAAAACCGTTTCTTTTGGCAAATCATGGTTCCTCTAAAAGTAGTTTCAATATTATTTATTTTAAATTTCTACCCAGTTTAAAGACTTTGAAAGCATTTAACATGAGCTTAAATTTTCTACACTTCAGTAAATCTAATTTCATTCTTTGAATTTCGAAATTTTTGCTGAAATTATATTAAATTACTGCCGTATAATATTTTCTAACTTACGTCCTTAATGTTCGTGTGAATGTTTTATTCTTCCTTATAATGATTTTCAATATGCTAATAAACCATTATTCTTATTATATATATACGACTCAAACTTATTTCGAACAACTCATTTTATCGACCACCAATATTTTTATACAGAAGGGGACTCCAACTTTTGAAGTACGACAGTTTTCAAACTTTTCGTATTTTAGCTTATGTCATTTGCACTATTTTTCTGTATCCTACAAGGGTATTACTACATCTCCCTTTCCTCTACCTAAACATTCACAATTAAGTCACTGTTTCACCTAACCAAGCTACCTCCTTACCCTCACCTCATTTGAACCCGTACATCCCGATCTCGTTTGCTATGCTCGTTGATTTCAGTTCCCCTTACCATTGCTTAGTCATCCTATTAATGCTTGTCATCGCCTGTGTCAACCTTAGTATAGTTGGTGGGCCATTAGTATAAGTTGTGATGTCGTTGTGGTGTATGCATATAGGTAGAGTGTGTGGACCCGTATGAGCGTGCTACCCTTAGGATATTAATAATTGACTCTCGTATTATGTATGTATAATCAGTGTTATTCGTGATATATGTGTGAAGTTGTATATATGGTGGTGTTATTATATATGTGCGGATAGCTATACCACCTTAGGGATGTCTGTATAGATATTGGAAATTGTATTGGAGTATGGACTAGTAGTGTATGTAGTTTGAAGATACTTGTGAATGCTTGAAATGTATATATGTATATTAGTAAGTTAGGTGAATGTTAGGTGTAATGATAATAGGTGTACTTGTTGTTTAGTGAGTAGGCCTAATATATGACCTATAAGTTAGTACGTGTGAATGTGTGCTCGTACGTAGATATGTATTGTGCTTAGACGTAAGTAGTTATGTATTTGCTGCATGAGTATATATGTGATATACGTATGGTAGTAGGATTATAATTTTGATTGGTATTGCTTGCTTTTACGGGATGTTGTGTGCGTGTATACCATGAGGTATACACGATTATTACATATCTTAACTATGTATGGATAAGTAGATGTGTTGGTATACTAATTATAGGTAGATGGATATGATGTGAATATATATGTTACATGTGTGTGACTATACGATGAATTCATGTATTAGGGAGAGTATTATAATTATACGTGTGCTGATGTCTGTAATATTATTATGGTATATAAAGTGATTGAACTATGTGGGTGTTACCTGACTAAATATTAAGTGTGATTGACATTACGGTATGTATATGGTTATGTTGGTAGAGGTGTATACATTGGAGTGGTATTGGTATAGGTATATATACCGTGTTACATACATAGAGTATTATGCTATGTGTTTTGAGTCTTACTCAAGCTTGAGTGGGTATACTCTAAGTATATTTTTACATATGTCTGTGGTTTGTGTGTAGTACCATGAATATAACGATGGATGATGTATGTATAGTGATAGGATTGTTTGTGCCTGGTTGTGTTACGCACATGATTGTGGGTCGCTATACAGTATATAGTTATAGGTGTTGGTTTGTGGTATAGTTATTTACTAAGAACTTGCCAGTGTGAACCTATGTGTGCTAGCTAAACTAGGCGTGTAGACGTGCTGAGTATATAGTGGTATGATTGGTATATATGAATGGAATGTTAGCGTGCGTAGGTGTGCACCATGCACGGGTAAGTATGTGCTTAGTTATAGGTTGGTGACTATGGTATGTGTGGCGTGTCGTGAATATAGTTATATGACCGTATGTGAAGTGAATATATGGTGAAATAATTGCATGCATTTGAATGACTATAAAATTGTGAAATTATAGTAGTGGTAAATGTATCTTAGATATAATAACATGATTTAATATTGAGTGGTGTGGTTACTTGTGTTGATATGTTGGCATTGGATTTAGACTAGGAGATATAGGGAGTAGTGTATCCTTATTATTTTGTTCATAGGTAGTTATCTAAACGTGGAGTATTACGATTACATTTGCTGGTGTGAACTATTTAATTGTTTGTGAGTATGTGCACCATGGTATGTAATAAGTGTTTAATAGTTATATAAGGATGTACGTGACTATATGAATGATTGAAATATGTGTATGAATTTGACTGGCTATGATAGGTATAAGAGTATAATGTGCGTGAATATATACATGTTAGTAGTGTTAATGTTTGACTACCTAGTGCATATATAAGCACTTGTAATGACTATACCTAGTTTAAATTATAATGTGATATGATTGGGGTAGTTACTAGAGCGACTAGATATATTAGAAAGTCCGAGGACGGACTTTGTTCTAAGGTGGGTAGGATATAACGGCCGGTACTCACTATTCGTAATGCGGCTGTGCGTATAGCAATTTCGGGTACCTGATTGGTTTGTTGCTGTGTATGTGAGTCGTGTCGTTGAGTCGATAGGGCCGTAGCACCTTGGTTGCATCCTTAGCGAGCCACCCCCCGACGTGTGCCCAACTTGGGATTACTGTCGCTTTTGGACCCCGTATCCTTTGTACGCTTTTCGTGCACGTAGTCTTGTTCGTGTACGTATTTATTTTAGACCTTGTCTGTATCCGAACCCTATAGTGTGATATGCTGTTGTGACCCTCTCGAAGAGTATTAAATTGTGGAATTAATTTCGAATGTCATTTCACGGGCAGTTCTCCCACGATTTGACTTTGTTTGATGAGACGTCGCGATTTTCACTTTTGTCGTATGGCCTTTCTATTTTTAGTTTCGTTTCTCGTCGTCGAAATTGTGATCCGTCTTCGTTGTTTTGTTTCTCTCGTCGGTACGGTCAGCCCTGTATTTATCTTGTAATTTTAGAGCCTCGTTTGTCCACTTTCACTTTTCCCCAGTTTAATAATTAGTTTAACCCTAAGTTTCATATGGGACTTTTCCCCAATAATTTATTAATAATAATCTTATCTCCCCTAACTTTGACCTGGCCCCTTTGACCACCCTTAGCCGCACCATACGTAGGAGAGAGGGAGAGAGGGTGAGAGATATTGTTTTTTTAATAATAGATAATAACAATTCTATTATAACAATTTTTTTTAAATCAAATAACTCTACCTATAACCCTAACAAACCCTAAGCTGGCCTAGCCCATGATTTCAGCCCCAGCCTATAAAAAACACCTAGGGTTAGCTCTATTTTTCATAGCAAAACACAAGAAGCCGCCGCCCATTCATTTGTTCACGCAAATAACCCCCTAGCGCCGTTCTCTTGTTGTGCTCTCCGACTTGTGCTCGCATGGCAGCCTCCACAAGCCGTCGCCGGCCAACCCTCTCACATCCCCCGACCTTCCTCCTCCCTCTGGCCGCCGTGGACCGTCGCTGCGCCGCCGGAAAGCCCCCAGGCGCCGGATTTTTCGCAGCAGCAAGCAGCAGCAGCCGTAGCCGCCGTTGCCACCACCCACAGCACCGTCGCAGCCCCGCAGTCGTCCCCGTCGACCCCCTGGACCCTCTGCGCCACCGTGGGCTGCCCTCAGGCCGACCAAACTCTGAAACATCGAGTGATCTCGCTGTTTCACGTTTCTCTCGACATCTCGACGCGTCGTTGTGATCTCGTCGCTCCCTCTCTCTATTGGGTTCTTCCGACAGCCCCCTACCTCGCCTAGGGGTGTCCCTCGACGTCACGACCAGCCCCTACGACGCCCAATGTCGTAGTCGTCGTGTGCGTCGACCCGTTCGTCTCTGTTCGTTGTTACGGCTTCCCGTGAGCCGTAGAACGTCAACTGTTCACTTTGCTCGCTGATTTGGATGCTCTTCACTGATCTCGTCGCTGTCCAAGGATTGGCGACTGTGGAATCTATTTTGGAATCTGGAATCAGGAGCGTTTTCTTTATTCCAACCCCTGGCATCGCTACCCGACGCCAGTGTAGCTCTCGCGTCGTGTACGTGTAATTTTCTAAACTCTTAGGACCCCCAACCAATGCATGCTAATCAAGATTAAAATCAGTATTTTAACTGCTAAATAAATCACTAATGAAGATAATTTAAACTGGGACTGTAGGTTGGTGAATCCGAGCACATAGGTAGATTGGACTGATTGGACGGTGATTGCAGAAAAACTGATTGTAGGCAAGTGAAACTTGCCAAACTTGTGTTTTAGGCCATGTTTTAGGCCATCCCTGTTTTTAGCGTAAAAGAGACTAGGCGACGAAATGATACTCGCCTAGACGCAATTTTTAAGATCTAGCTTGATAACGAAGCTAGATCTGACACCCTGCTATGTCATTCATTCATTCGCCTGCCATGTTTAATTTCCATATTTGTACACTCTTTACTTTTGCTCTGACATGCATGTAATGTTTAAATTCCTTATCTGTATGCACATTATTTGTAATCTTGCCATGTCATGCATCATCCCATGCTTGAATGTTTGTTTTCGTAGCACACACTACTTGTACTTCCTTATTCAGGATAGGCACCTGCGTTGTAGGCATAACCCTATGCCAAATACACTTCCTGGCCCGTGAACCAGAAGCGGGCTACATGTGTTGGTCAAAGCCAATGCCCGATTACACGTGGAGGGGTTGGGTTAAGCGATCACTTGAGCTTAGGAGTTCGCCCGTATAGCCACTCCAGCCAAAAGGCGTAAACCCTGTGCACGACGCGCTTACTTGACTTGTAAAATCCATGTGAATATTTACTAGCTTTGCTACCTTGCCATGTCATACTTGTTGCACTTTAATACTTGTTGCATTCATATCTTAAACTGCCAGGTCATCACATACTTTTAGAACTTCTAGGTTGTTTCTTTTCTTTTAGTTTCCTTGCACAAGTCTCTTGTAGACTTGCTGACATGCGCCCTCGTCTCTTTTGGGTGTCACATGTTAGTTGCTGAGCCAGAGTCCGTTGCTGAGGACGAGGAGTTTGTTGACATTGAGCCTGGGTCCACTGTTGACGTGGAGTATGAGGACACCTGCGACCAGTCATAGAGATTTCTTTTGATGTTACTTTCTGCTTAGTTCTTGTTAGGTTGTTGGTGCGTAGCGCACTTTCTTTTTGTACGTTCGTTATTTCTGTTGGCCATGCTTGGGCCTTTTAGACTCTTTTTTAGCCTGGTGGCTTTTCTGTGATGTTGGACTTTATTTGTGGACATTCTGAGATTTGGATTTTAATATCTCTCTTTTGTTATTATCATTTTTGTTCTGTTTCGTAATTGCAAGGACCTATACTTGGTTATTCCAGACACTTTACAGACTGTAGCCTCACAGCTTCAAGTCTGAGCGGACTTTTCACGCCTCGCCTTCCGTTTATGGAAAGCGGGTCGTGACAGGTTTTATATCGTAGCTAGCTATCTACACCATTCGCATGTTGCCTCCTCGCCTTAGGCCGAGGAAGCCTCAGCCGGTGAAGATGAAGGCCACCTCTGGTCCCTCCTCTTCTCAGCCAGCACGACGCCCATGGCGTTCACCTTCACCCTCACACGAGCCGTACTTGGACGATTTATCATCCTCGTCTGACTCGTCACGATCCACTACACTTGTGCCTCTAGCCATAGAGGCCCCACACACCACCCACACTACCACTCCTCCCATCCCCACCACCACTTCTCCATCCTGTCCATTTCCTCCACCGCCACTTCTCCATCCCGTCCAATTCCTCCACCGCCCACCCTGAGGACGTACGACATCGTCTTCAAGGATAACGCTCACCGCGAGCGTTTCATAGCCATGTCCCACTGGACCATTGTCCCCACTCGCTTCACTCACATCCCTACCCTCCAGTGCCTTGGACTCCTGCAGGGTGTCTGTAACGGCCTGTTTCTGAATATACGTATTTTGTATGTATTCAATTAGTATAGTGATTTAATAGAGTAATTAATGATTTTATTATAAGTATTATGGTTGTTATTAATATCTGTAGCTCGAGTACGAGATCTAACGATTGCGATATATTTTTCCCTGACCGGTGGTTGATGTTGGATGCGGGGGCGAAATCATACTAATCGAATCAAATCTTAACCTAACGAATGTTAATCGTAATCTTAACAAATCATATCCTGACCAAACCGATCATACCAATCAAGAATACCCCGACCAGAACGATTTTCCAACTCGTTTCTGACCTAAACATCTTGCCAGATCATCCCAACCATATCTAACCTCAACAGAATTGATTTGCTAAATCAGATTTAAATCTTAATTATTTCCTAAATCAAATCTTGTAGGATCTTAACAATTATCCTAATCAAATCCCAATCCTGATCGAATCAAAACTGTAAATATCAAAAGGTTCCAACCAAATTCATCCTCCGGATATATATATATATATATATATATATATATATATATATATATATATATATATATATATATATATATATATATATATACGCGTTAACCGAACGGACTATCCGAATCGTATCCAAACCAATAAGATTTCCCAAATCAGATCTTAACCTAAATGGATTAATATAACCACATCCTATACTAATTAGGTTAACATCGTAACTAAATAGATTTTATAATCGGATATCAAACTAAATCCTATCCAATAACCAACGGTATTCCACAAAATCCCAACAGATCCCTACTTCCTCTCTCTCCACTCACCCACGTGAAGCTCATACCCCATTTTCTTTAATAATAAACCTAGTATAAGAAAACCCTTAGGCTTAAATTATAAAGGAGCAACCTACTCTATTGTAGTGTCCCCAAGCAATTTTCTCATCAACCCACGTGCTGCACCCTTCACAACCTCAAACCAAATATTTTATAAAACCCTAGGCCTAGCTAACAAAGCCATCTAAATTACATTTGACAACGATTTTTGAATTCTAGGGCTGAGTAGGACAAGCTGATGTCATGCTGATGTATAAAGAGGTTGATAGAAGAATGGCTAGGATTTAATCTTAGTAAAACCCTTTAATCTTAGTAAAAGAAGGGTTGAGATGAGTGTTTGGAAAAACCACCACTTTTTTCCTTTGACTTTCAAACCCCCCACAATCACTACATTTGCGCAGAATACCACTCATTTCCACCTTTTGCTTTAAAAACACTCTCATTTCACTTTTTACACACACCATACACACACACCCACACTTATGCACTTCTCCCCTTCATTTTCGTGCCACCCCAAACAATCACTACATTTGCACAGAATACCGACACTTTCTCTTTTTGCTAAAAAAACCCTACCATTTCATTATCCCCCCACTTTTTGGCCCGGATTAAATTTTTTCCCCACACCAGAAGGCGCTTGCATTGAACCTTGAATTTTGTTCGTTTAGATTTTGGAGGGGAAAATAATTTTTGGGGAGAACAATGATTTTGAGGGGATATCTTAAATGAACCGTGTCCGAGAGTACGGGAACACGGGTTATGCGCCAAAGGCGCCCGCACCGTATCCAGATTTTTGTTCGTTTAGATTTTGGAGGAGGGAATAATTTTTGGGGGGAACACAGATTTTGATGAGATAAATTAAATGAATCGTGCCCGAGGGCACGGGTTATGTGCCGAAACTAGATTTTTATTCGTTTAGATTTTGGAGGGAAAAATAATTTTTGGGGAGAACAAATATTTTGAGAGGATATCTTAAATGAACCGTGCCTGAGGGCACGGGTTATGACTAGTACTCCTATAAAAGATATAACCTAGGTTTTATCCCCTACCCTACATCAAAGCACAACCGCTCTTCTTCTCTTCCCCAGATCCGCAACCCCCACAGGCCGAGCTCCTCCTCCCCGGCCGCCACCACCATGAAAGCCCATGCCCAGGCACCACACCTCCCCCCGAAACCCAGGCATCCCGCACCTCCGGCGTCCTCCCTCCTCGAACCCGCTCCTTCCTCGCCTCATCGCGCCGCCGTCGACCTACGCCTTCAACCTCGCCATCCTTCGCTCTCCCCACTCCGTTCATCGTCAGGCCTTCGCCTCGACCTCAGCCGCTCGCCACACGCCATAGATCCCGATGCCCTTTATCTTACTGTATCTCCTCCGACTCGACACATTCCGACACTGACCATTCCATCTCCCCGTTCAAAAACAGAACAACCCACGGCCTTAAGCCCGCTTCGGCAGTCTTCCCCGCTCCTCCGCCCAACCCCATCGACGAACCAGCCCGCCTTACAAACCACCTCCGATGCCCCTTGTGACCGCCCCGATCTCCGCCCTCTCCCTAATCTCTGCCCTCCTGAACACCCCGCACACGTCGCCATCTCTCAGGCGATTGCCCAAGCCATCTTCCCCTGTTCGAAACAGAGGAACCTCCCGCCGGCGAACCAAACACAGCCCTCATCCTACCTCACCGCCGACGCCAATAGTCCGGCCATTTCCCTTGCCGTTGCCCGCAGACCCCGAGCGTCGGCAGCCTCCGCCCCCTCCCGTCATCTCTCCCCTCCCCATCGCCGGTAAATCGAGGCGCCCTTCACTGCAACTCGCCACCCTCCCTCATCTGCTCTCCGCCATTTATCACCTCCGCACTGCCCAAATCAACGCCGCCCGCAAACCCACGTCTCGCCGCAAAACCGCTCCCTGACCTCGATCTCCAATCCTTGCCACCGTGCCCCGAACCCCGCACCGCGCTGCATCACCGTCACCTTCCTCAGATCGACGCCCTACCACCGGGGACCTCGCCGTCCAGCCCTACCGTCGCCATCTCCCCCATTCCGTCGGCCGCCTGATTCCCTGGCCGCGTCGCCCCGCTGCCGCCCCGACCCACGACCGCATCTTCTATAGCCCCGCCCCAAGCTCTCTCGATCTCCTACTCCCCTGCAAAAGAAGAAGCAAAGAAAAAGGAATGGAGAGTCACAGACGAAGAGTAGGTGAGCTTCTATAAGTTAGTTTTATTATACTAATGTGGGCAGTGTAGTCACAGAAACCTATATTACCATATGAAACCCTACAAACAAATGAGATTTCCAATGCAATGGTGATGTGGCATGCAAACGGTACCCCAGTATGTAATATATATACATATTATTTTTTGTATGTGTATCTATATTAGTAATTCATGCATCATAGTGAGCCATTCGTAGTGTAAATGTTAGTTTAATAAGTTAGTCCTGTTAATCTGTTAATAGGTTAAACGGTACGTTTTTGCTGCTATAAATATATGTTCCAGTATACCATTACATTACATAGCCATGTATAGGTTAGAATGATAATTAACTAATTAAACTTCCGTTTAATATCAAATCTATTAACGCAGATCAAATCACGCCTTCCGTTGCAATCTTCTGGTCATCCAATTCATCGGAAACAGGCAAGTGAACATACTTTATAACCGTAGCATTTAATCGTTTGAACTGAGATATTCTGATATGCAAGTGCACCTTTTTACGTATCTTGAAACCATTGCTTTTTGCTTTGACCTGAGCTACTCTGATATGCAAGTGTGCATTTTCTTTTTTTAATATCGTTACATTTAAATGCTGAATCAAGAATTTGCTCGTTTTGCCTTATGTCACGTTGCACATCATGCATGTACACTTTCGATTGAATGGTTATTGATGGAACATGTATTGATGGAACGTATTGACTAAATGAAATACCTGAATTCATGAAATTGTGAGTTCGTGTGCCCAAGCGGTGAGATCGTGACTTTCGTGAGTGTCATGTGAGTTGACAAATTCGTGCTTGTAAAACGACTAGGCCGGCTCGTATTCCGGAAAACTTTTGGGTGGGGTTAGGGTTGAGCGGCCACTAGGCGTATGAAAGGTACTCTCCTCAAGAGCACCACCCGCACGCGGTGGGTTAGCGTCAATCATGGTAAGCCCCCGTGAGAGGAACGACCTTCTCATCACGACCTACATGCGTGAACCCTAGGAGTGAATAGAAACACGGATGTGAAATTACAAATTGCCAAGTCATTGCTTTATTTCAAACTTGCTTAGAACTGCCATGTTAATTGATGTACACACCACACTTGCCACGTTACTGCTGTACACACCACGCTTGCCATGTTATTTGCTGTACACACTACACTTGCCATGTTATTTGATGTTCATACTACGCATGCCATGTTTATTGCTGTACACACCACACTTGCCACGTTATTGCTATGGACAGTACACTTGTCATGCTGCTACTTGTACACTATGTTTGCCTTGCTTACACTTTCCTTATGCTGCCATGTTTTAACTATTGAAATCACATCTTGCCACTTACCTTGCTTTGTTAATGATTTCGAAAACCTTGCCGAGGGTCAAGTTTCTTTTATCCTCTTTAAATCTTGCCGAGCGACCCTCGCTGACGTATATTTCTTGTCTTGTGAAATAAACGTCAGGTATTAGACAGGTTTGCAGAGGAGCTTGCTTAGAGATTAAGCAGGTTGATCAGGAGTGCCTTGCCGCCAAGTTCCTTCGCTGAGAAGCGATGTACCTTCGCGTTATCTTTTGTACATTGTTGTCTCTTTCAATATTTGTATGGGCATTGACCCTCTCTCTTTTATTTCCTACATTGTTGTATTTATTTTTTGAGACTTGAGATTGTAATAAAATTTATCTGTGTTGTTTGAGTCGCATGCAAGAACCTGCAGGATGTTATCACACAGACGCGTAATGTGCTTAAACCAAGGAGGAGGGAAAAGAAATGGTACCTCCTTCTTGTTTTAAGCACATGCGGACCTTCGTCACGTCCTCGCTCCCAAGTACAATGGGAAGCGGGGCGTGACAGGTTTTACTGGTGGCCCATGCAGGTCGTGCGTATGCAAAATACTTCAAACAACATAGGTAAGATTACAATCTTGTTTCTCGAAAACATCTTTTCTTGAATTCTCTATCCCCGCTTTGTTCAATTAAAGACCCTAGTACGACTTAGAATTTCAAATCATTAGTTGGCCCAATAAGTTCACTCTTGATTTTATAACTATTTTCGACATTGAATTCTTATGTCGACAACAATAGAATACTCTCGTAGTAGATCGCAATATCACTCCTTGGCCATACTTACACTTTAGTGATCCTATCCACTTCCTCATTGTTGATTCACTTGATTCCTGTTATCCATTTGAAATCTCCCCATCTTCGTCTATCGTAAGAATCATTTGGTTCTGTCGGTCTTTCCACATCCCGTTAGCTTTATTAAATTCCGAGGACGGAATTTTTATAAGGTGGGTAGGATGTAACGACATGTTTCTGAATATACGTATTTTGTATGTATTCAATTAGTATAGTGATTTAATAGAGTAATTAATGATTTTATTATTATTATTATGGTTGTTATTAATATCTGTAGCTCGAGTACGAGATCTAACGATTGCGATATATTTTTCCCTGACCGGTGGTTGATGTTGGATGCGGGGGCGAAATCATACTAATCGAATCAAATCTTAACCTAACGAATGTTAATCGTAATCTTAACAAATCATATCCTGACCAAACTGATCATACCAATCAAGAATACCCCGACCGGAACGATTTTCCAACTCGTTTCCGACCTAAACATCTTGCCAGATCATCCCAATCATATCTAACCTCAACAGAATTGATTTGCTAAATCAGATTTAAATCTTAATTATTTCCTAAATCAAATCTTGTAGGATCTTAACAATTATCCTAATCAAATCCCAATCCTGATCGAATCAAAACTGTAAATATCAAAAGATTCCAACCAAATTCATCCTCCGGATATATATATATATATATATATATATATGAAATGGGAAATAGGGTGTCACAGAAGAGAATCCTCTTCTGTGTCGGTCAAAAACTCCAATCTCCACAAGTTTTTTGGAAGATCGGATCCGTTCATCTCGATCTCCACCCTCTAAAACCCCTATCCACCAATTTTCTGCCCGATCCGAGGTGTTTTGCCCGTTCATCCACAATTCCCAAATTTAACAGTTTCACATGAATAGAACTTTTGTGATTGGTGGATGAACGGGCGAAACACCTCGGATCGGGCTGAAAATTGGTGGATAGAGGTTTTAGAGGGTGGAGATCGAGATGAACGGATCCGATCTTGCAAAAAAACTTGTGGAGATTGGAGTTTTTGACCGACACAGGAGAGGATTCTCTCCTGTGACACCCTATTTCCCGTTTCCTCATATATATATATATATATATATATATATATATATATATATATATATATATATATATATATATATATATATATATATATATATACTAGTCATAACCCGTGCCCGCGGGCACGGTGCATTTAAGATTTTTTCCCTCAAAATCTTTGTCCCAAAAAAAATTTCTACAGCCAAAATTTAAAAGAACAACAAATTAGCGTAAAAAAATTTAGAGGCACGACCGCCTTTGGCGAGGAACCTTCGGCGCAGAACAACAAATTAGTGTATAAAAATTGCGCGGGCGCCTTCGGCGCGAATGGGTTGGTCAGACCATTGCTTAACACCCAAAAAGCTTAGCCCGCCTCTTTGAATGCACATTCTCTGTGTTTTTTTGGGTTTCAATTTTTTTGGGTCAGCCGAAATAAAGTTCTCTTTTGCATATTTGTAATTTAAGTTGCATATTTTTTGGGTTTCATTTTTTCTCTGTGTGTTTTTTTGGGTTTCATTTTTTCTCTGTGTGTTTTCTTGGGTTTCATTTTTTTGAGTCTCATTTTTGGGTCATTTTTGGATGAAGGTTATTAAGTGCTGATGCTGCCAATTTCAAAAAAGAAACGCTTTTGTATTCTCCCAACAAATTTCTCTTCAACCAAAACTTGACATGACATTGCCACATAGGATAAGTTCAAAATCTGCCCTAAAAAATATAACCCGTGCCCGCGGGCACGGTGCATTTAAGATTTTTTTCCGCGAAATCTTTGTCCCCTAAAAAATATTTTTACAGCCAAAATTTAAAAGAACAACAAATTAGCGTAAAGAAATTTAGCGGGCGCCTTCGGCGCGGATAGGTTGGTTAGACCTCTGCTTGACGCCCAAAAAACTCAACCCGCCTCTTTGAATGCACATTCGCTGTATTTTTTTTGGGTCTCATTTTTTGGGTCATTTTTGAATGAAGAGTATTAAGTGATGATGATGCCAATTTCAATAAGAAAAGCTTTTGTATTCTCCCAAAAAATTTTCTCCCAACCCAAAAAATTTTCCCCCCAAAACTTGATGTGACATTGCCACATAGGACAAAGTTCAAAAACAGCTCTCAATTGTAATATATATATATATATATATATATATATATATATATATATATATATATATATATATATATATATATATATATATATATATATATATATATATATACGCGTTAACCGAACGGACTATCCGAATCGTATCCAAACCAATAAGATTTCCCAAATCAGATCTTAACCTAAATGGATTAATATAACCACATCCTATACTAATTAGGTTAACATCGTAACTAAATAGATTTTATAATCGGATATCAAACTAAATCCTATCCAATAACCAACGGGTATTCCACAAAATCCCAACATATCCCTACTTCCTCTCTCTCCACTCACCCACGTGAAGCTCATACCCCATTTTCTTTAATAATAAACCTAGTATAAGAAAACCCTTAGGCTTAAATTATAAACGAGCAACCTACTCTACTGTAGTGTCCCCAAGCAATTTTCTCATCAACCCACGTGCTGCACCCTTCACAACCTCAAACCAAATATTTTATAAAACCCTAGGCCTAGCTAAAAAAGGCCTACTCCTATAAAAGATATAACCTAGGTTTTATCCCCTACCCTACATCAAAGCACAGCCGCTCTTCTTCTCTTCCCCGGATCCGCAACCCCCTCAGGCCGAGCTCCTCCTCCCCGACCGCCACCACCATGAAAGCCCATGCCCAGGCACCACACCTCCCCCCGAAACCCAGGCATCCCGCACCTCCGGCGTCCTCCCTCCTCGAACCCGCTCCTTCCTCGCCTCATCCCACCGCCGTCGACCTATGCCTTCAACCTCGCCGTCCTTCGCTCTCCCCACTCCGTTCATCGTCAGGCCTTCGCCTCGACCTCAGCCGCTCGCCACACGCCATAGATCCCGATGCCCTTCATCTTGTTGTATCTCCTCCGACTCGACACATTCCGACACCGACCATTCCCTCTCCCCGTTCAAAAACAGAACAACCCACGGCCCTAAGCCCGCTCCGGCAGTCTTCCCCGCTCCTCCGCCCAACCCCATCGATGAACCAGCCCGCCTTACAAACCACCTCCGATGCCCCTTGTGACCGCCCCGATCTCCGCCCTCTCCCTAACCTCTGCCCTCCTGAACACCCCGCACACGTCGCCATCTCTCAGGCGATTGCCCAAGCCATCTTCCCCTGTTCGAAACAGAGGAACCTCCCACCGGTGAACCAAACACAGCCCTCATCCTACCTCGCCGCCGACGCCACTAGTCCGGCCATTTCCCTTGCCGTTGCCCGCAGACCCCGATCGTCGGCAGCCTCCGCCCCCTCCCGTCATCTCTCCCCTCCCCATCGCCGTTAAATCCAAGCACACTTCACCGCAACTCGCCGCCCTCCCTCATCCGCTCTCCGCCGTTTATCACCTCCGCCCTGCCCAAATCAGCGCCGCCCGCAAACCCACGTCTCGCCACAAAACCGCTCCCCGACCTCGATCTCCGATCCTTGCCACCGTGCCCCGAACCCCGCACCGCACTGCATCACCGTCACCTTCCTCAGATCGACGCCCTACCACCGGGGACCTCGCCGTCCAGCCCTACCGTCGCCATCTCCCCCATTCTGTCGGTCGCCTGATTCCCAGGCCGCGCAGCCCCGCTGCCGCCCTGACCCACGGACGCATCTTCTCCAGCCCCGCCCCGAGCTCTCTCGATCTCCTACTCCCCTGCAAAAGAAGAAGCAAAGAAAAAGGAATGGAGAGTCACAGACGAAGAGTAGGTGAGCTTCTATAAGTTAGTTTTATTATGAGCAGGACTAACTGCACCTCAAAAGTGAGAGGAGAGAGAAAGGAGTGATGTGGCATGCAAACCTTTATTATGAGCAGGACTAACTGCACCTCAAAAGAGAAAGGAGTCAAAAGTGTAGTCACAGAAACCTATATTACCCTATGAAACCCTACAAACAAATGAGATTTCCAATGCAATGGTGATGTGGCATGCAAACGGTACCCCAGTATGTAATATATATAAATATTAGTTTTTATATGTGTATCTATATTAGTAATTCATGCATCATAGTGAGCCATTCGTAGTGTAAATGTTAGTTTAATAAGTTAGTCCTGTTAATCTGTTAATAGGTTAAACAGTACGTTTTTGCAGCTATAAATATATGTTCCAGTATACCATTACATTACATAGACATGTATAGGTTAGAATGATAATTAACTAATTAAACTTCCGTTCAATACCAAATCTATTAACGCAGATCAAATCACGCCTTCCGTTGCAATCTTCTGGTCATCCAATTCATCGGAAACAGGCAAGTGAACATACTTTATAACCGTAGCATTTAATCGTTTGAACTGAGATATTCTGATATGCAAGTGCACCTTTTTACGTATCTTGAAACCATTACTTTTTGCTTTGACCTGAGCTACGCTGATATGCAAGTGTACATTTTCTTTTTTTAATATCGTTACATTTAAATGCTGAATCAAGAATTTGCTCGTTTTGCCTTATGTCACGTTGCACGTCATGCCTGTACACTTTCGATTGAATGGTTATTGATGGAACATGTATTGATGGAACGTATTGACTAAATGAAATACCTGAATTCATGAAATTGTGAGTTCGTGTGCCCAAGCGGCGAAATCGTGACTTTCGTGAGTGTCATGTGAGTTGACAAATTCGTGCTTGTAAAACGACTAGGCCGGCTCGTGTTCCGGAAAACTTTTGGGTGGGGTTAGGGTTGAGCGGCCACTAGGCGTATGAAAGGTACTCTCCTCAAGAGCACCACCCGCACGTGGTGGGTTAGCGTCAATCACGGTAAGCCCCCGTGAGAGGAACGACCTTCTCATCACGACCTACAGGCGTGAACCCTAGGAGTGAATAGAAACACGGATGTGAAATTACAAATTGCCAAGTCATTACTTTATTTCAAACTTCCTTAGAACTGCCATGTTAATTGATGTACACACCACACTTTCCACGTTACTGATGTACACACCACGCTTGCCATGTTATTTGCTGTACACACTACACTTGCCATGTTATCTTCTGTTCATACTACGCATGCCATGTTTATTGCTGTGTGCACCACACTTGCCCCGTTATTGCTATGGACAATACACTTGTCATGCTGCTACTTGTACACTATGTTTGCCTTGCTTACACTTTCCTTATGCTGCCATGTTTTAACTATTGAAATCACATCTTGCCACTTACCTTGCTTTGTTAATGATTTCAAAAACCTTGCCGAGGGTCAAGTTTCTTTTATCCTCTTTAAATCTTACCGAGCAACCCTCGCTGACGTATATTTCTTGTCTTGTGAAATAAACGTCAGGTATTAGACAGGTTTGCAGAGGAGCTTGCTTAGAGATTAAGCAGGTTGATCAGGAGTGCATTGCCGCCAAGTTCTTTCGCTGAGAAGCGATGTACCTTCGCTTTATCTTTTGTACATTGTTGTCTCTTTCAATATTTGTATGGGCGTTGACCCTCTCTCTTTTATTTCCTACATTGTTGTATTTATTTTTTGAGACTTGAGATTGTAATAAAATTTATCTGTGTTGTTTGAGTCGCATGCAAGAACCTGCAGGATGTTATCACACAGATGTGTAATGTGCTTAAACCAAGGAGGAGGGAAAAGAAATGGTACCTCCTTCTTGTTTTAAGCACATGCGGACCTTCGTCGCATCCTCGCTCCCAAGTACAATGGGAAGCGGGGAGTGACAGTGTCCACAGGCTTTACCAGGTCATTGGTTTTATAATGACCCGTATTTGTCAACACATCTATTTACGTATTTGTTTTTTCACATTTTTAAAAGTATTTTATAATGTTTGGTTAGGAATTTTATATCAAAAACTAATTTCAAAATTCTTTATAAAAAATATTTTTATGTAGCAAAATAGTTATGGTGTATTTCAGTAAGTTCGAGTTTCATCAAATACCTCTAAATAATTTTTATAATAATTTATACTCAAATTCTACTGATTTAACTGTATGAATTAATTTTCTATATAAACGTCTTCAAAACAATTTCAAACTTCCACAGTATGATTCTAAGGTCGATAAGTGCCTCATATTAATTTCGTAATTTTCTGAAATCAATTCGACCTAGAAACCGCTTACCTGCATCCTAAACGTTTTGGCCTAAAACTCGTATCTCTATAGCTCAAACCCTGAAATGGATTTCGTATTCACGATCCTCGTGACGATACGATCCCGTGGGAATTTTTTCGTAATTTTTCGAAGCCATTTGCTAAAACGGGGTTGTATTCCTCTGTTTTTACAAATTACATCCCTTAATGACTTTTCACTCTTACTAATCACCCACTTACTATTTACTTTTACCATAATCTCCTAACCACCACCCTTTAACTCACCAAATGAGCCGGTGAGATCCAAAACTTTAGGATCTCAACCATCCCTTTATTTTTCTTGTCTCCTATAATAATTAAGTTTATTAACACATCTTTTTTCATAAACCCTATAAATAACTAACCCCTTACAGCAACACACTCACACAGGCCATCTCTCTCTCTCTCTCTCTCTCTCTCTCTCTCTCTCTCTCTCTCTCTCTCTCTCTCTCTCGCGAAAACCCCCCAAATCCCACGCTCTCTCAGCTCTCTCCCTCTCTCGACTCTCTCACTCTCCTCCTACCTCTCTTTCCCTCCGGTGGGCCGCTGCCGCCGCATCTGCCACCGAGCTCCACACAACACCCCAGCAACGCCGCCTCCCCGCTTCGAAGTTCACCACCGGCATCACACTGAACACCCCCAAGCCCCGAACCCACTTCCTCTTCTCCGACTCCGCCCCCGTTAGTGTTGACACCGCCACACCTGCTCCCAGCGACCTCCGACCTCAACGATGCCGCCCTCTGCCTGAGCCAGCTTGAGAGACCGCCTCTGACATCGCTCATTCAAAACCCATGCCCCCACTGCCGCCGCTTCCCGCTTCCTCCGTCGCCTGACGCCACTCCGAGCCTCACCACCGTCGCTGCTCCCCGATGCCGACTGCCCCCCTCGCCGCCGTTCGACGTCGAAGAGCGCACGATGCCCCCCATCGCCGGTGCATACAAAGAAACGAAGGGGGTAAGTTAAATACGTTTTTAATACGAATACGTATAAACATATTTTACGAGTATTTATAATTATATAATAATGGGTTTTTGTAAAAAAAATGATAATTAATTATATACGTATCAAAAAAATACAAGACTAGCTCTAGAAAATCAGAAATGGTGTTCTAGACCTATTGGCGCTAGTTTCGTCTCAATCAGACAAGTAGATTTTTTTTCCAGGAAATTTTAAGCCTAGACTTTAATTACGTTGTTTTCACTTATTAATTCATAACTAAATATTTTCACGTAAACTGGTGTATGGAAAAATTATATGTTGTAGTGTTCTTCGAGACGGTCACTTTGACAGCTCACTTGAAACTTTCTGATATGTATTTCATCCAAAAGAAAATTTTGAACAAACTACGATAACTAATTAAAATTAGTTTTTAATTCATTTTGAGCTTTTAAAAATTACAAAAATTACCAGAAGCTTCAGAAAAATATTTCTTTCTTAGGTAAAATTATTAAAATTGTGTTTGCAGGTATCGATTCTCATGCACCGACTCCCTTGGAAGCTCTTGATTTAGTCCCGGATCACCAGAACAATCTCGAAATCCGTAAGTCATAGTGAATTCTAGATTTAGAACATTTGAGAAGTGTACTCGTACGAACTTAAGCCATCATATATAGCCTCAAAACGGCCATTGACTTGAACCAACAACTAGAGACCTAATCTAATAGGAAACTAAATAAGCATACGACATTGCCAACTTTCAACTTTGGTGGTTGTAACACACAACCATCAACTTGGGTAAATTGTGTGCTAACGAAAATACCACATTCTCGAAGTATGGAATTAACACGATACTTTTAAATGAGTTTCTTCAACACCTTTCATAACTCTCGTTCACACTTGTTTACCATGTTCTGATGCTTTTCACTTGAAAACTACACATACACTTTGTATACACTTCTTACATGATTGCTCATGTTTAAATAGACACATCACCTGCTGCATGCCACTTATTACTCAGTGAATGCTAATGAATTATCGTATATCATTTGTGGAACATCTTGTTGAACAAATTGTGGAATATCTTGTGGAACATCTTGTGTAACATCTTGTGGACTATCTTATGGAATATCTCGTGGAATATATTGTGAAACATCCTGTAAGAAACATGTAATCGATACACACGACACTGGGGTTTGGGGTAACTCATTGTAGAGAAAGTGTGGGAGCTATGATCGGAGTCACCTCTCTTGTCTTGTGTCATCTCTTTTTTTCTCAAAAGAATGTTGTATGTTGACGCCCGAGATTTGCCCCCCGTTGCAAACAAGGTGACCCATGGTTGCATATCATACTCTCCTATGTGAGTCACAGCATATAGTTTAGTTAATTACCGCCAACACCAAATAACCATTGATTGTACGTCTTATTCAGTACTTTGCATGTTTATTATGGTTATAGTTCATGCCTGCTAGTCTCACTATTGCTATCACAATGGTTGCTCGTATACGTTACTCGTTGTACTTGAACGGCCACCTTTTCCTTTATGCATTGCATGCACTTTACCTACCACGCATGTGCATTCACCAGTACTGTATGATCGCTCCTTATTTTACACCTTTTTCTGCATGTTTTCATGTCGTTTCGATCGCCCATATTGCGTTTTTCACGAGAATTCGACGATATCGTGTTGCTTTTTACTATTTCTGGTTTTTGTCGGATTTCAGAAAATATGGAGCGATCTGGAGCAAAAATGAGATCAAGGGACTTTCACGCGCACCAGAGCATCACCCACGGCCTTATTGAGGAGCTAGTAGCGCTAGATGATGAGTGGAAGAGGAAGAAGTCCAATAGAATCGCTGAGGAGGCGAGGAGGAGAAGAAAGAGCCACAGAAGCAGCTCACTCGGCCAAACAGACAGTTCACTCGGCCGAGTGAAGGACTGCGTTCGGCCGAGTAAAATGGATAGAAGATCGCTTGGATTCAAAGTTCACTCGGTCGAGAAAGAAAGTTCACTCGGCTGAGCAAGAAAGCCCACTCGCCCGAGTATGACATGGATTTTCTCCCGAAAATCATCTGACGTACTGAAATTTGGAGAAGACCCACTCGGTCGAGTAAGAAAGCCCACTCGGCCGAGTGAAGAAGACCACTTGCCCGAGTGTGACCGGGTGACAGACCCCCGAAACCCGCTATTTCTATGTTTTCTTTGGGTTTGTCACTCGGCCGAGTGACATGTTCCACTCGGCCGAGTGGCACAGTCCGACTGTGTCATGAAATAGGATTTTTGGCTGCGCCAGGGGCAAATCTGTCAGGAATTTCTGGACGATTTTGACTTGTATTTAAGGCTAGTTTTATTCCTAATTTAAGGGGAGACTTGAATTTAATTTTAACGGCTGTTCTTATTGTAATTCTCAGCTGGAGATCAAAGACGCGTAATTTGGTTTGTTATTTCTATCTAAATTTCTAGTTTTTATGAATTGTTTTCTCTCAATCATGAATTGTGCTATGATCTTATTCGTTATTTCTATGATTATTATGATCAATTGTGAGTAGTTTCGTCGTTCTAGGGCATGGGGATGAACCCTATGGATCAGATCTTAGAATTGTGATGAATGAATTGAATTGTTGCTAGGATTGATAGACGGTTAGGTTATGATTGATTTACTACGAGTAGCTAGGAATTTCCTTTGATTGGAGTTTGCAAGAGATTGGATTCCAAACGTTGGGAAGGCCTAAATATTCGATTTAGGTTTATAATCGAGATTCTCTAGACTTGGTTTGCAAGAGATTGGACCAAAGCTAGGATTTTTATTATAAATCTATTCTAATATTCGTTTGCAAGAGATTGGACGAATACGAACTATCATAACCTAGATCGTAGCTCGAGTTTGCACGAGAGTGGGCTCTAATCTAAGTTGCTATAGACCGACAATAGCACGAAAGCGTGAGCTTGATTCTATATTCAGTTACGACTAGTTCACCTTAATTCAAGCTTTGCAACATTGAGATTCATGATCCACAAGAATAAGCGACGATCTGTAGTAGGAATTCCCTAGCCCTAGACGCTTTTATTATATAGAATTCTATTTGTTATTCGAACGACCGTGACATTATTATCCAAACCATTCCATTCTACCATCAATAGCTAGGTGATCAAGATAGAGTACTGTCATTTGTCCTCACTGTGTTCGATGCCCGCTCGCCACTTCATCGTGCGCTTGCGGTAAGACTACAATCGTTTTCCGGGTGTATATCCGGGCGCGATCAAATTTTTGGTACCGTTGATCACTCCATATTTTACACCTTTTTTCTGCATGTTTGCATGCCATTTAGATCGCTCAAATCGTGTTTTTCACGTTTATTCGACAATATTGTGATGCTTTTCACGATTTGTTGTTTTTGTCGTATTTCAGGAGATTTGGAGCGATTTGGAGTGATTCTGAGATACACCCACTCCGGAGTGTCACCGACGACTCTCTTGAGGGGTATTCTGCGATTGGAGAGGAGTGGAAGAAGAAAGAACGTCGTATGAGCGACAAGGAGGCAAAAATATGAAGAATGGGCATTTTCAGCATGCCACTCGGCCGAGTGAAGGAGTCACTCGGCCGAGCATAGACAGCCCGCTCGGCCGGCCAGATCAGACACGCAACAGAGCTAATATCAGCGTGCACTCGGCTGAGCATCGCCAGCCCACTCGGCCGAGCACCGAGTCATCCCTCGCCCGAGTGGAGCCAAGACGACGGCAAAAAAATGTTGAACTCTCTGGAATCCGTCAGTCAGCCCCAAAGACCGACTCGGCCGAGTGACGAATGCCGTCTGCCCGAGTGAATAACGCCCATCGGCCGAGTGAAGAAAAGTCACTCGGCCGAGTGACTCCCGAGGAGACGACCCCCAAGACCCCCAACTCTCTGGAATCCGTCAGGGTCTCTAACTCGGTCGAGTGACATTTGTCACTCGGCCGAGTGAGTCGCGCTGCCTGTAGCGTAAACTGCGATTTTGAGGCTGCGCAGGGGCATTTTTGTCAGGATTTTTTGGGCGATTTTGGGGGGTATTTAACCCCAGTTTTTAACCTAGTTTAGAGAGCATTTTCAGAACTTTTTGCAGCCCCTTTTTAGATTATTCTTAGGAGATTAGATTTAGCTTTTATGGAGGAGAGAAAAGTGTTGATTTGTTGGATGCTATTTTGTTCTTCATTGGTTTGTCTCTCTCCCTAACAAAAACTCCATTTTTATTGATAAATTGAATATTGCTATGAATTCTATTGATTTTGTTTGTGAATTTCTATTGAATTTCATTATGAATTGTGAGTAGTTTTATCGTCTTAGGGCGTAGGGATGAACCCTACGAGCCCAATTTCAAATTTGTGATGAATAAGTAAAATTCTTGCTAGGATTGATTAGGGTTAGTTTGGGATTGATTTAATACGAATAGCTAGGGATTCATACCGGTTGGGATTTGCAAGAGATTGGATCCCAATTTGATAGGAAGCCCTAGAAATTTGAATTGGATTACAATTGGATTTCTCCGGAATCGGTTTGCAAGAGAATTGACCAAAACTAGGGTTTTCGATTGCAATTCTATACTTATACCCATTTGCAAGAGATTGGACGGGTAGGAACTATCCCAACCTAGGTCGTAGCTCGAGTTTGCACGAGAGTGGTCTCGAGATACGATTGGACGATGATGTTGTTCTTCACGCTAGCTTGCCTAGGTTAGGGTATGCAAGAGATTAGACCCTACCCTAGGTTTGCTATAGACCGGCAATAGCGCGAGAGCGTGAGCTTGGTTCTACATTTAGTTGCAACTAGTTCACCAGAATTTCAAGTCTAGCAATTGTGAAACCTACGAATCACAATGATGAGATACGGTAAGTAGCGGGGATTCCCTATCCCTAGGCGCCTTTATTAATTTGATATTTTCTTTCGTATAATTGAACGACTGTGACCGCATTACTGCGAACATTTCTCTACCATTCTTATAGCCAGGTTGACTGAAGAAGACACTGTCATACATCCTCCATGTGTTCGATACCCGCTCGCCGCTACACCGTGCGCTTGCGGTAAGACTAGCGAGTCGCGTGCCCGGGACGTGTATCCGGGCAGCCGACCAAGTTTTTGGCGCCGTTGCCGGGGAAGGCGATAGTGTTTGATTCTTACAACCTAGCTATTTCTTTCTTTTTGTTCTATCATTTTTTTTATTTTATTTTCACCCTTCCATTGTGCTAACTATTTCTTTGAAACTCTGTTTTCCCTTGCATGTACACGAGATCCACGGCGGACCCCGAAGATATATTATTTGATCTGGAGATTGAACGTACATTGCGGAGAATCAGGGCGGAGAGGAGACCTGATACAGGAGGGAGGTTTATGAACATTCAGGAGACGCCTGAACAATTAGCAGCACGCATGGCGAGAATCATCTCCATTAGAGATAGGCTTCGGCCTAAGACTTCCTCTACGACCTCGTCCATAGCTATGCCGGAGTTGGCGGCCGACAAAAATTTCGAGTTGAAGACCGGACTAGTAGTTCTGATGCAGCAGGATCCTTTTCATGGGAACTCCCATGAAAATCCTCACTACCACATCCAGCTCTTCCTATCAAAATGTGCCACCTTCCAAATGCCGGGCGTCACCATAGATGCTATCAGACTGCGCCTTTTCCCCTTCACACTAAAGGATAAAGCTCTATATTGGTTGAGGACACAAGCTGAAGGAGTCTTCATCACTTGGGACGAATTGGCGAGTGCATTCGTCGACAAATTTTACCCGCCCTCCAAGACGGTGAAGATTATAAGTGCTCTCATGTCCTTCAAGCGAGGACCTCAAGAGACCCTCTACGAGGCATGGGAGCGCTTCAAGGACTTGCAACATCAGTGCCCCCATCACAGCATAGAGGATTGGGAGCTTGTCCATAGCTTTTACAATGGACTCCAACCAGGGACTAAACAGATTATCGATGCCACCGCAAATGGAGCCATTTTGTCGAAGACTCCCGATGAAGCTACGGCCTTCTTGAGGAGATGGCCTCGAACAACCAACAGTGGGGCGACGAGCGAGGACACTCTTCGTCCTCCTTGAAGCCGTCTAGCATTTATGAGGCCAAGGCCGTCGTGGAGCTAGCCAACAAATTTGATTCTCTCCACAAGGTAGTGGAGAGATTGGAGAAGTACATTACGGAGCCTCAAGGAGCCCCTTCTACATCCACGCCGAAAAATCATATGAGCGATTGGCAAGACCAATCCCAAGCCATGTATGTAGGAGGAGAGCATAGAGAAGGAGCGTTGGAGCAAATTCAATATGTCGCGGGGAATTCTGGATATTGGGCCAATCCGACCGCTAGAAACCATCCGGGTTTCTCATATGCCAATAATGATGGTGCATTGAACCCCCCGCAACAACAACCTCCTCAAGTTCGAGCTCCACCACCACAACCGAATTATCCACCAAGGGGGCCACCGCAACAAAACTTCCCACCGAGGCAACAAGTGGGACCTTATATGCCACCCGGGTATAATCAAGGTTGGAGAAATTCCAACCCTCCACAAGCTCAACAACGTTCGGAATTTGAAGCTAAGGTGGAGGAGTTTATGGTGGAGCAGAGGAAAATCAATGCTTCATTGAAGGCGGGACAAGAATCTCTTACCACCGTCGTCGCTCAAATTGGGGAGCAACTTGCGTTGCTAAATAGAAACAATCAACAGTTGCCGGCTCAACCCGAGCAAAATCCACGGGGCAACACTGGCCATATCAACGCCGTGGTTGCGGTTACTACAAGAGGCGGGAAGGATACCACCCCCGTCATGACTCAAGTCAAGGAGCCCGTGGTGGAGATTCTATAAGAGAGCGAGCCGACAATTGAAGTTGAAAACGAGAAGGAGCCGCAAGGAGAAGTGAAATCTAGAATGGAGGAGCTTATTGATGTGCGCCGATTTATGCCACCGGTGCCCTTCCCTCAACGGCTAGCTAGAGCCAAGATGGAGAAACGGCTAGCCAAGTTTCTCGAGTATTTGAGAGGGGTGAGCCTCAATATCCCCTTCCTCGATGCTATAGTGGAAATCCCATCCTACGCCAAGTTCTTAAAGGACTTGATTACGGGAAGGAAGAGGAAGGAGAAGATCATGCTCGCGGAGGAAGGGACTTGGTTCACAAAGAGGGAAAAGGAGCCCGCCAAATCTAAAGATCCAGGGAGTTTTCGGATTCCTTGCACTCTAGGCGGCGTCCCCCTAAAAAAAGCATTGGTAGATTTGGGGGCTAGTGTTAGCCTCATGCCTCTCTCCATGTTCTGAAAGTTGAATACCGGCACGGATTTAAAGCCTACTGACAAGCGGATTCAACTAGCAGACGGTCGGATTACAAGGCCGGTTGGGATCACCGAGAACATCCCACTCCAAGTTCCGGGAGGCATATGTTTGCCATGCGATTTCGTGATAATGGACATCAAGGAGGAGGGCGATACATCGCTCATACTTGGACGCCCATTCCTCGCCACCGCCGGTGTCATCGTTGATGTGCGGGAGGAAACTCTTATCTTGAACGTCGGCAACATCGAAGTGGAGCTCCATATACCGAAGGCAATGAAGCACATGTCGTATCATGAGGAGCTAGATTACATGGACCTCCTTGACGAGGTCATCGAAGAGGCGATCCCCCACTCCATCGGCGCACCCCACGAAGATAGCTTCGAAGAAGGCCTAGATTTGGCCGAGGAAGAGAAGATGGAGCACTCCCCCGATATCTCCATGGCAATTGATGATGGCGACGCTGATGTCGCAAGAATACGGGAGCTATGCAAGCTCTCGAAGTTGAGGACTCCGAAGAAAGCTCCACCGATATGACGATTGGTGTCACCGGCAAAGTCAAGGACCGGAACAAGCTCTAGCTTGGGAGAGCCACCCCCCAACATTGCCCGTGACGAAGGGGCGCTGAGGAAGACCACACACCACCATGATCCAAATCGAGCGGTCTTCCCGGAAAATTCGACGGGTGCATCTCATATGCACCCAACATCCCATGCTAAATTGAAAATTTAAAGGGGGTCGAGCTAAAGACCTTAAACGAGCGCTTGTCGGGAGGCAACCCGACGGTTATCGCATTATTTCTATTTTAGTTTTATTTTTGTTTTAGACTTTATTAGTGTTTTTGAGTCGTTTGCCCGAAAAATTGTGACAACGGGTCCTATTTTCTTTGACAGGAGGAGGATGAAAGGATCTCTATCATATGGAGGATGACCGAGGCGAAGAAGAGCGCTCCAGGAATGCGCTCAAGGCTTAGGAGGAGGAAGAAACCACCTGGAGGAAGAAAAACAGAGAGTAGAGCCAAAACGGAGCCCCGAAGCAGGAAACAGAGCCTCACTCGGCCGAGTACCATAGTCACTCGGCCGAGCAAAGAAAGCCGTCCGCCCGAGTGGCGCACCAACGAGGGAAGTCTGATGTACCCAACTCTCTGTCTTTTTTGTGATTTCAGTATAAACTGCCACTCGACCGAGTATATTTCTTCACTCGGCCGAGTGAAACTGATACCCTCCTAGGGCGAAAACTTCCGAGTAGCTTGTGCCACTCGGCCGAATGGACTTTTTCCACTCGACCGAGGGTGGCAAAGTCACTCAGCCGAGTCGTAACTTCACTTATATATTGCGAACGGGCTCGGCGTGAATTTCCAAGCGACTTATTCCCAAATCTCACCCGAGCCGAGCCTCTTCGTCTCCTACTCGCCAGCGATCGCCGATCCCTCGCCCGAATCAACCGCCGCCGGCCCCGATCGCCGACCCACCGCCGGCAACTGCTCCGGCGACCACCCCCCACCGCCGACGACTTCCCCACCGCCGGCCGAGCTCCGGCGATCCCCCATTTAGCGCAAAATTCTCCTTTTCCCCCTATTTTTGACGATCTGTACGCCCATTGAGCCCCTAACTCAAATCGACTTCTTTACTTATCTGTTATACCCCATCTCCCCCATGTATTTTGAATTTTATACGCTGACATCATTGTTTGATGTGCAGGCTATCTTGGGGGAGCTTAGGGGAGCTTTCGGACGCGCCATTGGCTTCGTGGAGGCGGCGTCTTCGTACTTATCAGCTGTTTTTCTCTCACGGCGTGTTCAGGTACCTTCGTTCCATTTTTTAGCATGCCACATTTTTCATTAGTTGGGTGAGCACTCGGGGCACACATGCCGCCCCGTACACGGCCACGCACTCGGGGATCTTCCGCCAAGCGGAAGCGGCAGGATGAGCCCGGCCCCTCCCACGCTAGGGAGGACTCCCCTCCACCTTCACCACCTCAGCCCACACAGCCACTTCCAGCCGACCCCATCCATCCACAGCCACTTCCAGCCGATCCCGTTCACGCACAGCCACCACAGGCTCCCGTTGTCGGGCCGCTGGGGATCACGTTCAGAGACGACGCACAGCGCGTCCGATTTGAGCGTATCACCCAGCACCTGATAGTACCCTCCAGGTTCGCTCATTTAGCAGACCTAGACCGCCTGGGGGTACTTGAGGGGATGCTCATGTTGTACGACAACGTGGGTTGGCGAGATTTTTTGTCTGTGTCGGCAGACACCTACGTCCGTCCGACACTCGAGGTACTTAGCTCGATCGTCCGGACCGCTGAGGGATGCTCCTTTAGACTCATGGATCGAGAGTGTCAGATCACTCTCGATATGCTTAGAGCATTCTTTCAGTGGCCCGCAGTCACCGCGCCCGACCGAGCTTACGCCGCCACACACATCCCTCCGCCATCTTTCGATTCCCACGCCTTTTGGACCCGGATCACGGGTTTACCACATGGCTTTGACCCTAGTAGGGCCAAGGCCTCAGCCATAGTCCACCCCTGCCTCCGCATAGCACAGCGCCTTATGGCGACCACCTTTCTAGTTAGGTACGAGCCTGGGACGATGTCTACGCCTGAGCTCTATATGCTCTACGCGATGACTCGCCCCAGAGTTCTGGATAGGGATGGTGTTGCGATGGTCCCCGCCGTTGAGATTGATGTCGCTAGCTGATTTTTGGACCGCATCATAGTATCGGTGGGCGCTCGCTCCCCGATATGTTGCGACGGCCTGATCACCCTGCTAGCCCTGATGACCGGCGAGGACCTTCCGGCCGACCTGCGTCGACATTCGTGCCCCACTTCACTTTCGATAGACATCATGGCCCGGATGAAGATTCTTCGTCCCCACGGCCAACGGCACTAGGTATGGTTGCACGGTCTCTTTGGTGCTAACTACATGATCCTCCCGGGCCCCGCTCGGACACACATAGGACCGGCACACGAGGATTGACTTCTGGCGATGGATCTCCTGATCCCCGCCGCCTACGTGCTTGAGGTCGAGGAGGCTGAGCAGGCACCCTCTGCACCTGTAGACCCTGTGATCCCTTAGCCTGAGCCTGCACTTTCTGCCGCTCCCGACACCACTATCCACACTTCTGCCGGTGTCAGGAGTACACTTGCTGAGTCACCCTCCAATTCCACCACGTCTACCACCACCACCACCACTGCTGTGCCCCTGTCGGTTGAGCCCCTCATCTCTTTGCCACCCGAGCGTCCATCCACCATACTTGAGCGCGGCGAGCCTTCCTTCACTACCGTCGTGGAGACCTTGTCCGGTTTGCTGTCCGCTGGGGTGTCACCTTTTGGTCCTTACACTTCCACCCCAGTGGTCGACCCTTTTGTCTCCACCGTAGCTGTCCTATCCGAGAGTGTCATGACGTCTGTTCCCACGTATGTGTCACTGACCTCTCTTGCTACCTCGTCACCGATTTTATCTTCCACTTCCACTGCTGTTGCTTCCACTTCACACCAGCCTGCGTCCCAGCCTCGCACTAAGGCTGGGCATCCACTAGTGAGCACAGCCCCCTTTCCACACATGCCTGCTAGCCTGATTGTTTACACCGCCCGTGTCTGACAGCCCCGTCCTTCACAGCCTAGACATGTGCGTCCCTCTGCCCCACCTCCCCCCGACACTGTACTTCAGAGCATTCATGCTCTTGAGGGGGCGGTGAGTGGACTCAGAGGCGACCTTAGGACTCTATCTGCCACAGTCACCGCCATGCAGCACCGCTTCGAGCTACTTCCCAGCATTCACTTTTACCTGACCCAGATTCTCGAGCGACTACCACGACCACCACCACCCACCCAGCAGACTGTTACCCAGCCACCACGACCACCACCACCCACCCAGCAGACTGTTACCCAGCCACCACCACCACCACCCCACCTCCGCCACAGGACGGAGATGGTGCAGCACCACCAGCTTAGGCAACCCTTGATGCCATTGATATTTTTGCCGTTTTTCTGCCCATTCTCTGCTTGGTCCTGATGATTTTTGCCCACCCCTCGTCCCCTCACTATTTTTGTCCCCGTTTTGATCATATCATTCTATATCCTTTTTCGGGAGTGAGGGAGCGTATTTTTGGTGACACACATATCTGCATCACTCTTATCCTTGCATGCATCACATCCGCATCATATTTTCATTTTGTTATTTTTATTTTCTTTTTATCATGCATGCACCCACCCCCCACCCATTACACGTCTCTCGGTGTGCCACACTTCGCACATTGAGGACACTATGCACTTTAGCTTGGGGGAGTGAGTTCTCACGCTTTCCGCTTTTATCACCTTTATTTTCAGTTTTTTCACGATTTTCCGCTTTTGCACCCATTTTTCATCACTTTTTCGTTTCTTTTACCATGCATCACGTTTTCCTTATTTTTCTTTGTGTGCTGCATTGTAAATATCTTGGTTTTTCCTTTATCTTTATTTCTTTCATCTTTTGCTAGAGATGATTTTTCTGTGATGATGATGACGTGGTGTTAGCTTTTCTCTATATGCATGCTATATTTTGTCATGTCATAGCTTTTGTTTCTGATATCATATGCTATGTCCTGTTTGCATTTAGAAATAGTAACCCACTTCTTTTTTCCGTATGAAAATGGATGAAATCCTATTATTAGCTGATGTCTGATGATTCATATGTATGCTATCGTAGAAAACACACCAAGATTCACGCATTGATGCTTATATCTGGAGTACTGCTTTCTTCTCTCATATCACTTCTTATTGCATGATTTGTACGCTTCACTTCAGGTTGATTGAATGTTTGCTAGTATTGATAAATCTGGACTAGTTTACTTTTTGAGATTAAACTGAGTAGATTATATTACCCTGCTGAAGTTGTCATGCACGTCCTATAGAGTGAACTGAGAGATGCATTTATTTCTTTCTCCACAAATCTTGAACATTATTTCTCTATTTTTAAACTCATTGGTGAATCTCCCCTTATCAATTCTATTATTGGCATCCCCCCGTTAGTATATCACATGCTCCAAAATCCCCAAAACCAAAAGAAAAAAATAACTAAAAAATACTTGTATATCCTTCTCTTTTGATTTGGGATTATTTGTGTAAATATGCTATGAAAAAAAGAGAAAAAGAGAAAAAGAAAAGAAAAAGATTTGAGAATAAGAAAAGAAAAGAGAAAAGAAGTTCGAAAACGATCCCATCTCATATCCTTTCTCTCTTTCTCCCCTCTTTTGCTTTTATTTTTGTTTTTTCTTTTACTTTTGGAGCTACAAAAGGAAACGGGGATGTAAATTTTGTATATGCCACCACGCTTATGGATAAGCTTGGGGGGAGGATCCAATGATGTGTGAGAGAGTGGATACTTGACGGTGCATGACAACCTAGGCTAAGTAATATTTTATACTTGGTGAGATTGCTAAAGTTTCACAAAATTCAGAAATCTACGCTTAGCATTCATTTCATGAAAAACCACACTTTTTCTATTCTTACTACTCTATTGTGTGATATCTCTTATACTCCTTATAGAAAGCATTCAATTGAAAAGTGTGTGATCTACGATATTGTATACCGCGTTAGATGCTTCAGACGATGTTAATCTTAGAATTATTCCATTCTTCATGCTATATTGATATTCTTGGGTTTTCTATTTCAAATGCACCATTATACTATGATATCAAAATAAAAGTCTTTGACATGTGTTTTATATTCGATGCATGCTATATGAGTAAGCAAAACCCACGTCCTGAGAAAAATGATCTAGCAACTTCCCTCTTCGTTTTCTACTTTGTTTTTCATTTTTCATTTTCCATTTCTCCATCGTTTTCTTTATCTTTATCCACCGGGCTCGCTTTTTACTCATCTTCCTCGAGGACGAGTAAGAGGTAAGCTTGGGGGATTTTGATCACTCCGTATTTTACACCTTTTTTCTGCATGTTTGCATGCCATTTAGATCGCTCAAATCGTGTTTTTCATGTTTATTCGACAATATTGCGATGCTTTTCACGATTTGTTGTTTTTGTCGTATTTCAGGTGATTTGGAGCGATTTGGAGTGATTCTGAGATACACCCACTCCGGAGTGTCACCGACGACTCTCTTGAGGGGTATTCTGTGATTGGAGAGGAGTGGAAGAAGAAAAAACGTCGTAGGAGCGATGAGGAGGCAAAAATACGAAGAATGGGCATTTTCAGCATGCCACTCGGCCGAGTGAAGGAGTCACTCGGCCGAGCATAGACAGCCCGCTCGGCCGGCCAGATCGGACACGCAACAGAGCTAATATCAGCGTGCACTCAGCCGAGCATCGCCAGCCCACTCGGACGAGCACCGAGTCATCCCTCGCCTGAGTGGAGCCAAGACGACCGCAACAAAAATGTTGAACTCTCTGGAATCCGTCAGTCAGCCCCAAAGACCGACTCGGCCAAGTGACGAACGCCGTCTGCCCGAGTGAATAACGCCCATCGGCCGAGTGAAGAAAAGTCACTCGGCCGAGTGACTCCCGAGGAGACGACCCCCAAGACCCCCAACTCTCTGGAATCCGTCAGGGTCTCTCACTCGGCCGAGTGACATTTGTCACTCGGCCGAGTGAGCCGCGCTGCCTGTAGCGTAAACTGCGATTTTGAGGCTGCGCAGGGGCATTTTCGTCAGGATTTTTTGGGTGATTTTGGGGGGTATTTAACACCAGTTTTTAACCTAGTTTAGAGAGCTTTTTCAGAACTTTTTGCAGCCCCTTTTTAGATTATTCTTAGGAGATTAGATTTAGCTTTTAGGGAGGAGAGAAAAGTGTTGATTTGTTGGATGCTATTTTGTTCTTCATTGGTTTGTCTCTCTCCCTAACAAAAACTCCATTTTTATTGATAAATTGAATATTTCTATGAATTCTATTGATTTTGTTTGTGAATTTCTATTGAATTTCATTATGAATTGTGAGTAGTTTTATCGTCTTAGGGCGTAGGGATGAACCCTACGAGCCCAATTTCAAATTTGTGATGAATAGGTAAAATTCTTGCTAGGATTGATTAGGGTTAGTTTGGGATTGATTTAATACGAATAGCTAGGGATTCATACCGATTGGGATTTGCAAGAGATTGGATCCCAATTTGATAGGAAGCCCTAGAAATTCGAATTGGATTACAATTGGATTTCTCCGGAATCGGGTTGTAAGAGATTGGACCGAAACTAGGGTTTTCGATTGCAATTCTATACTTATACCCGTTTGCAAGAGATTGGACGGATAGGAACTATCCCAACCTAGGTTGTAGCTCGAGTTTGCACGAGAGTGGTCTTGAGATACGATTGGACGATGATGTTGTTCTTCACGCTAGCTTGCCTAGGTTAGGGTTTGCAAGAGATTGGACCCTACCCTAGGTTTGCTATAGACCGGCAATAGCGCGAGAGCGTGAGCTTGGTTCTACATTTAGTTGCAACTAGTTCACCAGAATTTCAAGTCTAGCAATTGTGAAACCTACGAATCACAATGATGAGATACAGCAAGTAGCGGGGATTCCCTATCCCTAGGCGCCTTTATTAATTTGATATTTTCTTTCGTATAATTGAACGACTGTGACCGCATTACTGCGAACATTTCTCTACCATTCTTATAACCAGGTTGACTGAAGAAGACACTGTCATACGTCCTCCCTGTGTTCGATACCCGCTCGCCGCTATACCGTGTGCTTGTGGTAAGACTAGCGAGTCGCGTGCCCGGGACGTGTATCCGGGCAGCCGACCAACCGTTGCCGGGGAGGCGACGGTATTTTATTTTCTTTACTTAGCTATTTCTTTTTATTTTTATTTTCACTCTTTTATTCCTCTATCGTGCTAACAATTCTATCTAGACTCTCTTTTTCTGTGCATGTACACGAGATCGAAGGCATACCAAGAAGACATATTATTTGATCCTAAGATTGAGCGTACGGCAAGGCGGCTTAGAGCTGAGAGGAGATTTGCTATAGAGGAAGATCATATGGCCGCGTCGAAAACACCAGCGGAGCTAGCAATGTGCATGGCTAGGCTTGTCTCCATCCGAGATAGGCTACGGACCAAGACCACTTCTACCACCTCTTCTATAGTCATGCCGGAGTTGGCGGCCGATAAGAACTTTGAGCTAAAGACAGGACTTGTAGTGTTGATACAACAAGACTCATTTCATGGGAACTCACAAGAAAACCCACAGTACCATCTGCAATCGTTCTTAGCTAAATGCGCCACTTTCCAGATGACTGGCATGTCGGTTGACGCTATTCGACTGCGCCTCTTCCCGTTTACTCTTCGAGATAAGGCAGTATATTGGTTGAGGACGCAAGCCGAGGGGATCTTCACTACTTGGGATGAGCTGGCAAGCGCATTTGTCAACAAGTTTTACCCGCCATCCAAGACTATCAAATTAAGAAGCACACTGATGTCCTCCAAGCAAGGCCCTCAAGAGACTCTATATGAGGCATGTGAGCGTTTCAAGGATCTCCAACACCATTGTCCCTATCATAGCATTGAGCCCTGGGAGCTTGTGCATAGCTTTTATAACGGATTGCAACCGACAAAGCAAATAATTGATGCAACCGCCAATGGAGCTATTTTATCAAAGACACCGGACGATGCTACGGCTTTACTTGAGGAGATGGTCTCGAATAATCAACAGTGGGCCGACGAAAGGGGACATTCTTTGTCATCCTTGAAGCCGGCAAGTATTTATGAGGTAAAAGTCGTGGCAGAGCTCTCTTCAAAATTTGATTCTCTTCACAAGGTCATGGAGAGGCTAGAAAAGTTGGTTAGTGAACTGCATGGAACCCCTACTGTTTCTACACCAGGAGGAAGCATGAGCGACTGGCAAGATCAAGCCCATGTTATGTTTGTTGGAGGGGAGCAAGGAGACGGAGCCATGGAGCAAGCTCAATATGTTGTGGGAAGTACCGGTTATTGGGTGAACCCGGCTACAAGGGGTCACCACGGATTTTCAAACGCCAACAATGATGGAGCCTTGAATCCACCACCGCAAAAACCACAAGTCCAGCCTCTATAACAACCGCAATATCAACAAAGAGCACCCCAACAACAAAACTTCCCACCGAGGCAACAAGTGGGGCCCTATAGACCCCCGGGGTATCAAGGATGGAGGGCACCCAATCCACCGCAAGCGCCGCCAAGGTCGGAACATGAATCAAGGGTTGAAGAGTTCATGGTCAAACAAAAGAAGATCAATGCAAGATTGACGGCCCAACAAGATTCCTTCAACACCGTCGTGGCACAATTATCAGATTAACTAGCATTGCTCAATAAGAACAATCAACAATTATCGGCTCAACCGGAACAAAACTCACGGAGCAATACCGGCCGCATCAATGCGGTTGTGGCAGTAACTACAAGAGGCGAAAAGGACACCACCGCCGACATGATTCAAACTAAGGAGCCGAGGGAAGAAATTTCGGATGATAAGGAACCGGTCAATGAAGAGGAGGGCCCAAAGGCGCCAAATGACGGTGAAAAATCTGAAATAGAGAAGCCACATAAGGAGCAAACTTATATGCCACCGGTACCATTCCCACAACGGTTGGCGAAGGCGAGGATTGAGAAAAGGCTCGTCAAATTTCTGGAGTATTTGCGAGGTGTGAGCTTGAATATTCCATTCTTGGATGCCATCATCGAAATCCCGTCCGATGCTAGGTTCCTAAATGATTTGATCGCGGGAAAGAAGTGAAAAGAAAGGATCATGCTCGTCGAGCAAAGTACGTGGTTTACTAGGAAGGTGAAAGCGCCGACCAAGTTCAAAGATCCCGGTAGTTTCCGAATTCCCTGCACGCTTAGAGGAGTCCCACTTCAAAAAGCTTTGGTAGATTTGGGAGCAAGCGTGAGCCTCATGCCCCCTCATGATGTTTAAGAAATTGAATACTGGAACCGACCTAAAGGCGACAGACATGAAGATACAACTTGCTGATTGTTGAATCAATAGGCCGGTGGGAATTGCGAAAAACATACCACTACAAGTACCGGGCGGACTTTGCTTTCCATGCGACTTCGTGGTGATTGATATTAAGAAGGAAGGTGATACGTCGCTGTCACGCCCCGCTTCCCATTATACTTGGGAGCGAGGACGCGAGCGGGCCCGCTTGGGCTGGAGCGGTGAAACTCCAACCCAATAAGCGTCTGTGGGTAAACCGTAAACAGGTTCTTGCATTCAAACTCGGAACAAAAAGGAAATTTCATTATCATTATATCGATGCCCAGATTTACAAGTACACAAATAAGGCCAACTTGGCCATTAGATACAGAAACGCAAACAGAATTACACTTGAATATAAATACAACAAATATTATTCTTAAGCAGCGTTGCGAAGGCACGTTGTTCTCCAGCGGCAGATCTCAGCGTCTGGGCACCCTGGTCAAGCTGCTCAGTCCCAGGGCTTGCTCCTCTTCAAATCTGTCTAATACCTGACGTATATTTCATAAGACAAGAAATATACGTCAGCGAGGGTCGCTCGGCAAGATTTAAAAACGTTAGTAATAAATGACCCTCGGCAAGGTGATAATATAATTTTCAAAACTTAGGGGGGATAAGAAACACAATATCATTTCATCAAGGTGAACATAGCATCAAATGGTCACAAGTGGCGTAAGCAATGTGTAATGTGCAAAGCAGTGAGCATGCGAAGTGTAGTGTGCAAAGTAGTAACGCAACAAGGTGTAGTATGTAAAGTAAACTGGATGGCAAGTGTAGTGTATACAACAATAGTCGTGACGGTGTAGTGTGTACATCAATATGTGTAGCAAGTGTGGTGTGTACAGCAAAAGTAGTGTCAAGCGTAGTGCGAACAACAATATGTATGGACAAGTGTGGTGTGCACAACAATAGTCAATCATGAAAATAATTTTAGTAGTTTACTCCATAGCATCAGCAGAGGTGAAGCGAAGGGTGCATCAATCAATCAATCAATCAATCTCCTATCTAGTGACAAGCCCAGTGTCTTAGGGGGAGGTGACCAGCATCACACCCAAGTCGACGGGAGCTACCCGTGACTCTATACTCACCGACCCGGCCAGGTGTCGGTCAAGTTCACCACTAGAGTGTAATCCAGCTTTCCAGCCTCTACTACACTAGACTACCCCACCCAAGTGTTCTTGCTGGAACACGAGCCAGCCTAATCCATATTACAAGCACGCCCGAGTTTGTCAACTTGCATGACATCACGATTTCACGATTTCGCCTCTTGGGCGCACGATTCATAATTTCACGATTTTTCTCAAGTTATGTCATTCCGTAATTGCCCGAAGGCCCAATGATCCGTAAATTGTCCGAAGACCCAAATATCTGTAATTGCCCCGAGGGCTCGGTTTTCACAATTCGATAGGGTGCACAGCACATGATAAATCGAATGACAAGAATGAATAGCATTTCATGTGTATCGTTTAAGTGCTAAAACAACCAATACATTAAAGGATTCATTAAAGACTTTTCCGAATATGAAAGTTGCTTACTAGGCAGTACCAAAGATGTGCGTTACTTTTTAAGTTTAGTACACGATAAAATACTTGCGTCTTTGGAAAAAGTCTGAAGAAAGTAATATACTTGCGCCATCAAAAGTTGTAGGAAAGAAACCATATATTTGCAGGTTGTATATACTTGCCTGAAGCGACGCGATTAGGGTGCCCAAGCGATCGTACGATAGGTACGGATTTATCTGCGAAATTGGGTTCGATGTCAATCCAAGAGTTCTTAACTAAGAAAATAATATGACGGTAATACGTACTGATTTAAACATCACCTATATTATAACAGTAGTTCAAGTTATGTAAACTAATTATACCAAGTTATGGACTATCCTTAAAGCTAACCAATGTAATGGTCGGCATATGAAAATATGATATAAATCTGTGAAGATAGGGTATAATAAACATGTTACTGTTCATCTATATATAGCCAAAGTTATAAAAGAAACCGCAGTGTTAGATTTAACTAACAAATTTATTACCAAGGTTCTAACATTCTTATTGCTAACTTATTCCATTAATATAACTTATTAACTTTTATAATAACCTAATAATAATAATGATAACAATAATAAAATCACTTACTTTAAATAGCAGCCCCCCTCTCTCCCCTTTCTCACCCTCTGTTGACTCTCGTTCTCCCCCTTTTCCTTTTTGTTGTTCCGCTCGAAGAGGCGCATCCAAGGGGCGAAGGGGCGGCGATCGGAGCTTGGGGGGCGGCGGATCCGGCAGGCGGCTTTTCGAGGCGCTCAAGGCAACGGCACGGCTTGAGGCGGTGCAGATCAGAGGGGGCGACGAGCGTGATCGTCGGTGCGCGAGATCTGGCGGCTCTGGTCGGCGGCGGGCGATGATCTGAATGGCGAGGGGGCCTCGTCGACGTCGGCATGTGCAGCGGCCGATCGGATCTGGCGGTGGTTGCGAGATGCGGCGGAGCGGCTCCAGGTGGTGCAGATCGGAGGCGGGCGGCGAACGGTGTTTATGGAGGCGGAGGGGCGGGTTGAGGCCCTGTTCCGAGGCGAAAACAGGGGAGGCCGATCGGGGCTTCGAACGGGGCTACCGGCGTCGCTAGTGAGGGGCTGGAGGCGTCGGAAAATAGGAGAGGGGGTGGCCGATGCGGGGGTTTCGGCGCCGGAGAGATGGCGGATGGCGATGGCGGGTGAAGGGAAGGCGGAGATGAGGGTTTCCTCTGTTCCGAACAGATGGAAGGGGGCAAAACAGGGGAGGGCACGACTTGGGAAGGATTTGATGCCTGCCAGAGTTGGAGATGGACGGCGTTTACTGGGGAGGTGGGTTCGTTGGAGTGTCGATGGCATTTGGATCTCGGAGGGGAGGAGGCTCACGAGTCGAAGAGGAGGCCGCGGCTTGTGTGTGATGGCATGGAGAAGATGGAAGGCTGCTGCGGGTGAAGATGCTGGGCGTCGTCAATGTGGCGAGGTCGGAGCGGTTGGTTGCCGTCGGAAAAGAGGAGAGGGAGGATCCGAGGCTAGCTGATGTGTAGGGGAGGGCTCGGCCTGATGTCGATGGAGGGGGAAGGATGAACGAGGTGTTGGGCTCGTCGGCGAGGTTGGTATCGACGTTGCCTTGGGGGGTTGCGGGGAGCGGTGAGATGGCGGAGGGCTCGGTGAGTGATGGTGGAGCAATGGGAGGCTGCTGCTTGCGTGGAGGCCGCGGGGGAGATGCCGGCGGTGAGTAGGGGCGAAGGCGTCGGTTGCGGTTGTGTGTGAGCGGGGTGAAGAGATCCACGAGAGGGAGGGGGTTGTGGGTTTGAGAAGAAGAATAGAAGAAGAAGAGGGGGCGGGTTTAAAGATGTTAGGGTTTTATTAAAATGAAAATTGGGTGTAGGCTGCGGCTGAGCCCTATGTTTAAGATTTATAAAGAAATAGCGTAGAGGCAGTTGTGCGTGACTGGGGTTAAATAGGAAAGGATGTAATGGAAAGCTTTTGAATGACCAAAAAGTTAATCAGGAAAAGGTTTTGAAATAGATTATTAATAGGATTAATAAGGAAAATTTAGGGCTAATTAATTATAGGTTTAAATGGGTTGTAATATGGGATGTTTTGAAAAGGAGAATTAAATAGATTTTATTAGGATCTAATAAGGGAAGTTTTCAAACATTTTAAAAAAACTTTGAATTTGATTTTGAATTTTGAATTGAAACTTAAAAACAGATTTTAAGAGGAGGGATTTTAACAATAGAAGGCTGCTTGAAATTTAAAATTTAAAAGTCGAATTCGAAAGTCGAATTCGAAAATTATAAAAAGATATTTCTAAAATAATTACACGAAGAATTTATTTCAGTAGTTTAAAATAACCATGATAATGATAGCTACCATGCAAAAAGTTAGAAGTGGAATACAGATACGGGTACGGGGACAGAAATGTCAAGTGACGGATACTAGGAAAAATACACGAGAGAAAATATAAACATAACGTAACGACGAAAACTGGTCGTTACATCCTACCCACCTTAAAGAGAATTCCGTCCTCGGAATTTCTTAAGTTAGGTAAGAATCAAGGGAGCACTAGATGGATGAAGGATGGAAACAATATCACCGTATCGAGGAGGCAATAGACTTAGAGAGGAATGAAACTGCTGAGCTTACAAAGGGTCTAAGGTAGAAACGTTTGCAATCAAACAACACTTAGGACAAGACAAGGTCAAGATAGGCACACTCATGATAGGAATCATCAAATGTGAAGATAGGGAAGGACTCAGATGTTATCGTTCGTCACCCGCTCGTCATCACTAACTTCCTCGATGACCAAAGAGAACTTCCGTTGGATCCATCTCCGTTTCGAGTGTGTGGTCTACCTGCCAAACTGCAAAAGAAACAAGATAACATTTGCGTACAATGTCTATCTAGACAATCTGGCTAATAATGACATCCCTATTGTTCCGAGTAATTTGTAGAATGCACGACCTGCATGGGCCACCACTAAAACCTGTCACACCCCGCTTCCCATTATACTTGGGAGCGAGGACGCGAGCGGGCCCGCTTGGGCTGGAGCGGTGAAACTCCAACCCAATAAGCGTCTGTGGGTAAACCGTAAACAGGTTCTTGCATTCAAACTCGGAACAAAAAGGAAATTTCATTATCATTATATCGATGCCCAGATTTACAAGTACACAAATAAGGCCAACTTGGCCATTAGATACAGAAACGCAAACAGAATTACACTTGAATATAAATACAACAAAATATTATTCTTAAGCAGCGTTGCGAAGGCACGTTGTTCTCCAGCGGCAGATCTCAGCGTCTGGGCACCCTGGTCAAGCTGCTCAGTCCCAGGGCTTGCTCCTCTTCAAATCTGTCTAATACCTGACGTATATTTCATAAGACAAGAAATATACGTCAGCGAGGGTCGCTCGGTAAGATTTAAAAACGTTAGTAATAAATAACCCTCGGCAAGGTGATAATATAATTTTCAAAACTTAGGGGGGATAAGAAACACAATATCATTTCATCAAGGTGAACATAGCATCAAATGGTCACAAGTGGCGTAAGCAATGTGTAATGTGCAAAGCAGTGAGCATGCGAAGTGTAGTGTGCAAAGTAGTAACGCAACAAGGTGTAGTATGTAAAGTAAACTGGATGGCAAGTGTAGTGTATACAACAATAGTCGTGACGGTGTAGTGTGTACAGCAATATGTGTAGCAAGTGTGGTGTGTACAGCAAAAGTAGTGTCAAGCGTAGTGCGAACAGCAATATGTATGGACAAGTGTGGTGTGCACAACAATAGTCAATCGTGACAATAATTTTAGTAGTTTACTCCATAGCATCAGCAGAGGTGAAGCGAAGGGTGCATCAATCAATCAATCAATCAATCTCCTATCTAGTGACAAGCCCAGTGTCTGAGGGGGAGGTGACCAGCATCACACCCAAGTCGACGGGAGCTACCCGTGACTCTATACTCACCGACCCGGCCAGGTGTCGGTCAAGTTCACCACTAGAGTGTAATCCAGCTTTCCAGCCTCTACTACACTAGACTACCCCACCCAAGTGTTCTTGCTGGAACACGAGCCAGCCTAATCCATATTACAAGCACGCCCGAGTTTGTCAACTTGCATGACATCACGATTTCACGATTTCGCCTCTTGGGCGCACGATTCATAATTTCACGATTTTTCTCAAGTTATGTCATTTCGTAATTGCCCGAAGGCCCAATGATCCGTAAATTGTCCGAAGACCCAAATATCTGTAATTGCTCCGAGGGCTCGGTTTTCACAATTCGATAGGGTGCACAGCACATGATAAATCGAATGACAAGAATGAATAGCATTTCATGTGTATCGTTTAAGTGCTAAAACAACCAATACATTAAAGGATTCATTAAAGACTTTTCCGAATATGAAAGTTGCTTACTAGGCAGTACCAAAGATGTGCGTTACTTTTTAAGTTTAGTACACGATAAAATACTTGCGTCTTTGGAAAAAGTCTGAAGAAAGTAATATACTTGCGCCATCAAAAGTTGTAGGAAAGAAACCATATATTTGCAGGTTGTATATACTTGCCTGAAGCGACGCGATTAGGGTGCCCAAGCGATCGTACGATAGGTACGGATTTATCTGCGAAATTGGGTTCGATGTCAATCCAAGAGTTCTTAACTAAGAAAATAATATGACGGTAATACGTACTGATTTAAACATCACCTATATTATAACAGTAGTTCAAGTTATGTAAACTAATTATACCAAGTTATGGACTATCCTTAAAGCTAACCAATGTAATGGTCGGCATATGAAAATATGATATAAATCTGTGAAGATAGGGTATAATAAACATGTTACTGTTCATCTATATATAGCCAAAGTTATAAAAGAAACCGCAGTGTTAGATTTAACTAACAAATTTATTACCAAGGTTCTAACATTCTTATTGCTAACTTATTCCATTAATATAACTTATTAACTTTTATAATAACCTAATAATAATAATGATAACAATAATAAAATCACTTACTTTAAATAGCAGCCCCCCTCTCTTCCCTTTCTCACCCTCTGTTGACTCTCGTTCTCCCCCTTTTCCTTTTTGTTGTTCCGCTCGAAGAGGCGCATCCAAGGGGCGAAGGGTCGGCGATCGGAGCTTGGGGGGCGGCGGATCCGGCAGGCGGCTTTTCGAGGCGCTCAAGGCAACGGCACGGCTTGAGGCGGTGCAGATCAGAGGGGGCGACGAGCGTGGTCGTCGGTGCGTGAGATCTGGCGGCTCTGGTCGGCGGCGGGCGATGATCTGAATGGCGAGGGGGCCTCGTCGACGTCGGCATGTGCAGCGGCCGATCGGATCTGGCGGTGGTTGCGAGATGCGGCGGAGCGGCTCCAGGTGGTGCAGATCGGAGGCGGGCGGCGAACGGTGTTTATGGAGGCGGAGGGGCGGGTTGAGGCCCTGTTCCGAGGCGAAAACAGGGGAGGCCGATCGGGGCTTCGAACGGGGCTACCGGCGTCGCTAGCGAGGGGCTGGAGGCGTCGGAAAATAGGAGAGGGGGGTGGCCGATGCGGGGGTTTCGGCACCGGAGAGATGGCGGATGGCGATGGCGGGTGAAGGGAAGGCGGAGATGAGGGTTTCCTCTGTTCCGAACAGATGGAAGGGGGCAAAACAGGGGAGGGCACGACTTGGGAAGGATTTGATGCCTGCCAGAGTTGGAGATGGACGGCGTTTACTAGGGAGGTGGGTTCGTTGGAGTGTCGATGGCATTTGGATCTCGGAGGGGAGGAGGCTCACGAGTCGAAGAGGAGGCCGCGGCTTGTGTGTGATGGCATGGAGAAGATGGAAGGCTGCTGCGGGTGAAGACGCTGGGCGTCGTCAATGTGGCGAGGTCGGAGCGGTTGGTTGCCGTCGGAAAAGAGGAGAGGGAGGATCCGAGGCTAGCTGATGTGTAGGGGAGGGCTCGGCCTGATGTCGATGGAGGGGGAAGGATGAACGAGGTGTTGGGCTCGTCGGCGAGGTTGGTATCGACGTTGCCTTGGGGGGTTGCGGGGAGCGGTGAGATGGCGGAGGGCTCGGTGAGTGATGGCGGAGCAATGGGAGGCTGCTGCTTGCGTGGAGGCCGCGGGGGAGATGCCGGCGGTGAGTAGGGGCGAAGGCGTTGGTTGCGGTTATGTGTGAGCGGGGTGAAGAGATCCACGAGAGGGAGGGGGTTGTGGGTTTGAGAAGAAGAATAGAAGACGAAGAGGGGGCGGGTTTAAAGATGTTAGGGTTTTATTAAAATGAAAATTGGGTGTAGGCTGCGGCTGAGCCCTATGTTTAAGATTTATAAAGAAATAGCGTAGAGGCAGCTGTGCGTGACTGGGGTTAAATAGGAAAGGATGTAATGGAAAGCTTTTGAATGACCAAAAAGTTAATCAGGAAAAGGTTTTGAAAAAGATTATTAATAGGATTAATAAGGAAAATTTAGGGCTAATTAATTATAGGTTTAAATGGGTTGTAATATGGGATGTTTTGAAAAGGAGAATTAAATAGATTTTATTAGGATCTAATAAGGGAAGTTTTCAAACATTTTAAAAAAACTTTGAATTTGATTTTGAATTTTGAATTGAAACTTAAAAACAGATTTTAAGAGGAGGGATTTTAAAAATAGAAGGCTGCTTGAAATTTAAAATTTAAAAGTCGAATTCGAAAGTCGAATTCGAAAATTATAAAAAGATATTTCTAAAATAATTACACGAAGAATTTATTTCAGTAGTTTAAAATAACCATGATAATGATAGCTACCATGCAAAAAGTTAGAAGTGGAATACAGATACGGGTACGGGGACAGAAATGTCAAGTGACGGATACTAGGAAAAATACACGAGAGAAAATATAAACATAACGTAACGACGAAAACTGGTCGTTACATCCTACCCACCTTAAAGAGAATTCCGTCCTCGGAATTTCTTAAGTTAGGTAAGAATCAAGGGAGCACTAGATGGATGAAGGATGGAAACAATATCACCGTATCGAGGAGGCAATAGACTTAGAGAGGAATGAAACTGCTGAGCTTACAAAGGGTCTAAGGTAGGAACGTTTGCAATCAAACAACACTTAGGACAAGACAAGGTCAAGATAGGCACACTCATGATAGGAATCATCAAATGTGAAGATAGGGAAGGACTCAGATGTTATCGTTCGTCACCAGCTCGTCATCACTAACTTCCTCGATGACCAAAGAGAACTTCCGTTGGATCCATCTCCGTTTCGAGTGTGTGGTCTACCTGCCAAACTGCAAAAGAAACAAGATAACATTTGCGTACAATGTCTATCTAGACAATCTGGCTAATAATGACATCCCTATTGTTCCGAGTAATTTGTAGAATGCACGACCTGCATAGGCCACCACTCAAACCTGTCACACCCCGCTTCCCATTATACTTGGGAGCGAGGACGCGAGCGGGCCCGCTTGGGCTGGAGCGGTGAAATCCAACCCAATAAGCGTCTGTGGGTAAACCGTAAACAGGTTCTTGCATTCAAACTCGGAACAAAAAGGAAATTTCATTATCATTATATCGATGCCCAGATTTACAAGTACACAAATAAGGCCAACTTGGCCATTAGATACAGAAACGCAAACAGAATTACACTTGAATATAAATACAACAAAATATTATTCTTAAGCAGCGTTGCGAAGGCACGTTGTTCTCCAGCGGCAGATCTCAGCGTCTGGGCACCCTGGTCAAGCTGCTCAGTCCCAGGGCTTGCTCCTCTTCAAATCTGTCTAATACCTGACGTATATTTCATAAGACAAGAAATATACGTCAGCGAGGGTCGCTCGACAAGATTTAAAAACGTTAGTAATAAATGACCCTCGGCAAGGTGATAATATAATTTTCAAAACTTAGGGGGGATAAGAAACACAATATCATTTCATCAAGGTGAACAAAGCATCAAATGGTCACAAGTGGCGTAAGCAATGTGTAATGTGCAAAGCAGTGAGCATGCGAAGTGTAGTGTGCAAAGTAGTAACGCAACAAGGTGTAGTATGTAAAGTAAACTGGATGGCAAGTGTAGTGTATACAACAATAGTCGTGACGGTGTAGTGTGTACAGCAATATGTGTAGCAAGTGTGGTGTGTACAGCAAAAGTAGTGTCAAGCGTAGTGCGAACAGCAATATGTATGGACAAGTGTGGTGTGCACAACAATAGTCAATCGTGACAATAATTTTAGTAGTTTACTCCATAGCATCAGCAGAGTTGAAGCGAAGGGTGCATCAATCAATCAATCAATCAATCTCCTATCTAGTGACAAGCCCAGTGTCTGAGGGGGAGGTGACCAGCATCACACCCAAGTCGACGGGAGCTACCCGTGACTCTATACTCACCGACCCGGCCAGGTGTCGGTCAAGTTCACCACTAGAGTGTAATCCAGCTTTCCAGCCTCTACTACACTAGACTACCCCACCCAAGTGTTCTTGCTGGAACACGAGCCAGCCTAATCCATATTACAAGCACGCCCGAGTTTGTCAACTTGCATGACATCACGATTTCACGATTTCGCCTCTTGGGCGCACGATTCATAATTTCACGATTTTTCTCAAGTTATGTCATTCCGTAATTGCCTGAAGGCCCAATGATCCGTAAATTGTCCGAAGACCCAAATATCTGTAATTGCCCCGAGGGCTCGGTTTTCACAATTCGATAGGGTGCACAGCACATGATAAATCGAATGACAAGAATGAATAGCATTTCATGTGTATCGTTTAAGTGCTAAAACAACCAATACATTAAAGGATTCATTAAAGACTTTTCCGAATATGAAAGTTGCTTACTAGGCAGTACCAAAGATGTGCGTTACTTTTTAAGTTTAGTACACGATAAAATACTTGCGTCTTTGGAAAAAGTCTGAAGAAAGTAATATACTTGCGCCATCAAAAGTTGTAGGAAAGAAACCATATATTTGCAGGTTGTATATACTTGCCTGAAGCGACGCGATTAGGGTGCCCAAGCGATCGTACGATAGGTACGGATTTATCTGCGAAATTGGGTTCGATGTCAATCCAAGAGTTCTTAACTAAGAAAATAATATGACGGTAATACGTACTGATTTAAACATCACCTATATTATAACAGTAGTTCAAGTTATGTAAACTAATTATACCAAGTTATGGACTATCCTTAAAGCTAACCAATGTAATGGTCGGCATATGAAAATATGATATAAATCTGTGAAGATAGGGTATAATAAACATGTTACTGTTTGATACGTCTATTTTGCGAAGGCCCAACAGCATAGGCCCAAAGGCACAGCCCACCAGACGAAGCCCGAAAGATACGATCCTGGATGCCCGACCGCCGATCGGTAGCCCATCTGCGCGATCAGGCCCACCCGGCGAAGTCCCATAGAGGGCCCCCAAATATCAATCCGACCCGGCCCCGATAACACACGAGTCACCCGCCCACTCCAGCGATAACCGTTCCCCTGATCCCGCTACCACTTAAGGGTCGTGATGGGGAGGTGCTGGCATGGCGCTAGGAGCGGCGACGGGGGGCGGATTGAGGGGGCACGATCAAAGGCGGACGAGCGACGTGGGCCGGGGGCAGTCACGGCGGGAGGTCTATAAAAGGGCTAGAAAGACGACTGGACAAGGGACCGGATCTCAGGTAACTAAAACCTAAGGTACTCCATCAACGACCTTGTTCCCCCATTCCAAACTCCTTCCTCCCCCGCTCGCGCCGGTAGACGCCGTTCCGATCTCCTCTCGAGTCGAACCGTCTCCGCCGGGCCTCCTCTCTCAGATCACTATCTGACTTAGGCATCGGAGGGGATTTGGCCGAAACCAAGGTCCGGCCCCCCTGATGAGCGTTCTCATCTGCGCAGGAGGACGTCACATCCACGGGCCGAGGCTTCCCCTCCGCCCCGTGACAGGCAACGTAACCAGCAGGACGATTGAGGCTACCCCTCGTCGTCCGACCGCCAAGGCCGAGCACATCCGTCCGAGGCCGAGGGTCTCAACCCGGGACGAGGCTTCCCCTCGCCCCTCTTGCGACCAAGGATCTCGATTTGGCCGAGCCGACGCGTTCCACGTCGTCCGCAACTCCGACTCACGCCTCGTCTGCACCGACTCGACACACCCGAGGGATCCAAGCGGATCCCTTGACCACGTTGACCGGGTTATCCAAGGTCAACGCTTTTGTAGTGAGAAAACACTCTGAAACATCTGGCGCCGTCTGTGGGAACGAACCGTCCCACGAAGAAACAAACCACACCAGAAATGGCACGAGCCTGCAATGGAAAGAAACGCATGCCCCCCATCCCGGAAGAGGGGAATGGCGCACCCAACAGCAACCTTGAGGACGCACCCGACGACGATCGCCCCGCCCCCTCAACCGAAGAAGCTGGCGGGTCGGAACTAGCCACGCAGGGGCAGCTCCGCGCCCTGGCCCAAGAGACCAACGCGAGCCTCCAGACGTTGGTCGCAACGGTACAGTAGCTCGTCGGCGCTGCGCCGGCCAACGGAGACGTGTTGGGCGACGGCCTTCGTTGGGCGGGGGGCCCCCCGCTTTTACGGTCCGCTGTGGTCGATGACCACGGGAACTGAAGACCGAACACTGAGCGTCGGTCCGCGTGGTCTGGCCCCCGTCAGGCGAGATCACATGCCTCCTCCCCTTATCGAGAAAGGAGCTGAAGAGAAACCGAGGGCACGGGGGACGAATCGGTAACCGCGTCGTCTCGTCGGCCACGATCACCCCACCACAGAAGAAGCGATCGACACCACTCAAGAGACCGATCACGACGGAGCGGGAGTTCCCGCCGGAGGAGCCGGGAACGCCGGGTCAGCCCGACCTTAAGTGTGGCGAGGGCCGTGGAGCCGGCCCCGCCGGCGCCTGTGCCCCCACCACCACCAAACGAGCTGGAGATAGGCGGGTGTCGGACCCCCGGGGGCATCCACGGAGATCGGTGCCCTCTGTCGAGGAGAATAACCGATGCACGGGTCCCCTCTCGATTCAAGATCCCGGCGCTGGGGAAGTACGACGGGATAGGGGACCCGGGAAACCACGTGATGGACTACGAGGGTGACATGTCATTCCAGGGAGCCGACGATGACTTGCTCTGCAGGGGCTTCTACTCGACCCTCAGGGGAGCGGCGAGAGCCTGGTACCGCAGCCTACCCAGCCGCTCCATCGACAGCTTTGAGGAACTCACCCAGCTGTTCTGCAAACAGTTCATGGCAGGGCGACAGGTAATGCCTGATGCCGAACATTTGTTTAACATAGTGCAGGGCCCCACCGAGCCGCTCCGACAGTTTATGCGCCGCTTCAACGCGGAGCGACTGAACGTGAACAGCCCCCCCGACCTTGTTGTCCAAACGGCCCTAAAGAAAGGGCTGCGCCATAGAGGCCTGAAGAAGTCTCTGCACAACGATCCCCCGAAGGACCTTCCTGGGATCATGGCGAGGGCCGAACGCTTCATGTTGACCGAGGAGACCTTGGCCATTGAGGCGGGAAAGGCCAAACGAGGGACCAAACGTGGCGATAGCGAACGCCGCAGCCCCGAAGGGTACCGGACCGAGAAGAGGACGAGAAACAGGCAGCGAGGAGAGGGTACCAGGGACGCCACCCCAGACGCCGTCCTCGCTCAAGTTCAGAAGGAGGAACGTGCCGATCGCCCCCCGCCAAAGACAAAAAGAGGGGGGAAGAATGGAGAAAAGTACTGCAAATACCACAAGGATAATGGCCATGACACTGAAGACTACTGGCACCTAAAGAAGGACATTGAGAAGCTGATGAGCCGAGGGCATGCAAGGAATTTCGCCGACGAGCCGGCCCACGGAGAAGGAACCTCCACGCAGCCGGACAAGGGGAAGAAGGTCAACACCATCCAAGGCCCCCTCCGCATCATAGAGTGAGCAGGCGAGGCCTCGGTCGCAGCCTAGTCCGGAGGAGATTATCTAGGTTTACATCCCTTCGTCTAGCTTTATTTCCTGTTTTCTTTCCTCCAAATGTACTAGTCCAATAGGACCCTTGAGAGTACAAACGCATTCCCTTTTATCTTCTCTTTATCTTCGACGGAACCAACATTTCACCAAAGGTGCATAAAAGCGAAGACCGCTACCTCACCGGATGGGGGGGGTCAGACAGAACCAGTCCCGAGACGAGGAGCTTCGTCCCCACCAATTGTCTCCTTCGCTCGTAAGTCTGGGGGAAATTCCCCCAGCTAGCACAGACGCCGACCGGTCCTAAGCCGAGGAGCTCTACCCTCGCCGACCGTCTCCTTCGCTCGTAAGTTTGGGGGCAATTCTCCCAGCTTGCGCAGACGCTGACTGGTCCTAAGCCGAGGAGCTTTGCCCTCGCCGACCGTCTCCATCACTCGTAAGTCTGGGGGCAATTCCCCCGGCCAACACCGACGCCGACCGGTCCTAAGACGAGGAGCTTTTCCCTCGCCGACCGTCTCCTTCGCTCGTAAGTCGGAGGGCAATTCCCCCAGCCAGCTCGGACGCCGACCGGTCCTAAGCCGGGGAGTTACACCCCCGCTGACCGACTTCACCGCTCATAAGACCAGAGGCAGCCCCCCCTAGTCATCAAGGACGCATACCGACTTGTCCGCTCGGGGGGCAAGGGACAACCTCCCGGAGAAAGGAGGCGAGTGACCACTGTCAGCAGAAGGGTACCGAGAATCACAGCAACAAAGCAAAATGCGCGGAAAACTCTTGTAAGTCAATTTCATTTCCAACAATTAACCAAGGTACAGAAGTGTGTCTTGTTTACATGAAATTGAAGTGGAGAAACCTCCTTACAAATGACCCGCTCACGGCAGACAACCAAATTCATCACCTACGAAGACTAGGACAACACCGGCAGAGCAAAACTTGTCGACCGAGAACCCAAAATTGCTGGCCTAAGCGAACGTCCATGCAACCAGCAATTAATGGCTCTGAAGCAGGGAGCCGGCAGCGAAGCCAAAGGAGATAGCGGGGTCAGGGATCCATTTCAAGTAGACTGGCCCAAAGTGAAGCGGATGCTAAAAAATTTGAGGATAAGGCCAGGAGGGACGACCTAGGGGGCCCGGGCTCGAGAGGACACATCCTCGGGCGCCTTGCCCTGCTCGGAGCGAGGGGGATCGACAAGCGGGGGAGCTTGCCGGACACGCTCCATACAATCCCAGAAGGAAGACTGGACAACTTCGACGATCCGGGGGCCGATAAGGTCTTCATATGTACTGAAGGCTTCCTTGAGGACCTCGAAGATCCTCTTTCCCAGATTCTCGACGATGCCCCTCTCCACCTCCTCCGCAAACCGCGCAACCTGACGCCGATCCGATAGCTCCCTCTGAAGCTCCTCCTTCTCCAGGCGAAACGACTCCGCCGCTTCCTCAGCTGACTGCCGAGTGTCCTCCAACTTTCCCTGGAGTCATCCACTCGTCCCTCCAGCTCGGCAACCCAAAGCTTGAGATGCCAAGACTCCATCTGAGCCTCCGTCATAGCTACCTCCTCCGCCCCGGCCCGCTCGTGGGCCCTCACAGAGGACTCCTCCAACTCCCTCAAACGGACGGCTCGACGCTGCAACTCAACAGCGAGCGTTGAACCCTGAAAGACGAGACATGAGCCAAGAAGACAGTGAAAGGAAGGGAAGGACTGCAGAATAGCCGAACCTGTTGGAGGGTCCAGACCAAGGAGTCCGACACCTTGTCGGCGGGGATCTTCTCGAGGAGACTGCGGTCCCGGGGAAGGACGGAGCCTTCAGCAACCTGCTGGGCCAAGGCTCGGTCGACAAACACCGAACACCCGGGGGTGACCTCGAGGGAAGCCAAGTTGCTCGCCAACAGGGTTCCGATCCCCAGTGATGTAGGCGGGGACGCTGCGATGGGGGTGGTTGTCAGGGCCACCGGAAGATCCCCGGTGGTCGCCGTCGGAGGTGCGGAACACACCGGACTGGAGGGATTCACATCTTCCTTCCTCCTTTTCCCTCCGCGAGGCTCGGCAGACGCCGAAGGGGAACGTTTCTGCCTCGCACCATCTCCACCCTCGGGGACGAGAGGGGAAACGCCAAGTGCAGGAGGGACTGCACCGGACCAGTCGTTACCCCCCGCCACTTGGGCTGGAGGGACGGATCCGGCCCTCGCGACCCCCCCGGGGAGGAGATCGCTAGAAGAAGAGGCGGGGGCGCAGCCACCACCCTGCCCACGGAGGGCTCGCCTCGGCGCACCTCCTCCTCGACGGTTCGCCGAGGCGCCCTTCCGGAGGTACTACCCCGGCTCCGAGCGGCTCCGCGATGGATCAGCTTATCAACATCGCGGGTGAACTCGCGACCAGCCATTCCTGCAAAGGAAACCGAAATCAGGGTAAGTTGTGGGGCAACCCAGGAGTAAAAAAGCGACCTACCCGGAGACCACAAGACGTCCTTCAGGAGTAGGTCGTCCAACAAAGACCAGATGGACTTCACCTCCAAGGGGAGGGTCGACAGCAGCGCGACGGCCGCCTGATCCGCCTCAGAGAGGGCAAGCGTTGAGCAAGGCCAGACCGACCCGCCCCAGCTTGTCAGAATTTGGGCACCCTCCAGGAAGACCACGAAGACATAGTCCGAACTCCAACCCCCCGACCAGCGGGGTAGCCCGATCAGGCATTCCCTCCTCGAGCGGGCTCGGAGTTGCAACCATGACCCTGGGCCGACCGTTTGGATCTGATAAAAGTAGAAGAGAAGGGGGAGAGACGGCTCCAGACGGGTACAGCAGAGCATCACGAAGCCCGTCAGTACCGCAATCGAACAGGGGGTGAACTGGCAAAGGGGCACCATGAGGTACTCCATGACCTGGATGAAGAAGGGATTGAGCGGGAAACGAAGACCCAGGCGGAACATCTCGACGTAGACGCCGACCTCATTGCTCCTCGGAAGGCAGATCCGCTCGTCGATGAATGGAACTCGAACATCGTACGGATAGCAGAGATACCTTTCCCGGATCTCCGTGGCCACTGAGGGAGGAGTCCCCGACGGCGTTCAGAGGATAACCGGGGGCACATTAAGCCGCACAGCGGCCGACGCCGCATCATCGCCGGCGTAGTCTGGGAAGAGCTTCCCCTTCCCCTTATCTCGAAGGGGGCGACTCCCAGAGGAGGAACCTGATCCCACAAGCCGGGGCCCGCCCCGCCTCGACTCAGGAGGATCCCTCGCCCCTTGGCCAGAACCACCTATCCTAAGAGCAGCCATAATATGAAAATAAGAAAGGAGTTACCTTTTTGTTAATTTGGAGAAGACAAGGAAGCGAAGGCGGCGGGAGACTCCGAGTTGTGAAAAGCCTAGAACAGAGGAAAGTGCAAGGAAGAAGTTGGGATCGACGCGGCCGGGGATCTTATATACCAGACCCGGGGGCGAATTCGAAACTCTTGACAGGGACACGTGGCAGGCTTCAAGGAGCCGGCGGCGTTTCAAAATCGGCGCCAAGGGAAGTCCAATCGATCCGCCCCATCATGACCTCCATTTATGACGACGCCTCGATTGAAGCACCACACGGAACCCCAGGAGTCGCATCGGTCGAACCGAGCTGGCCAAGGCCGATCGGCCCCACCGATGGGGGCAATTGATACGTCTATTTTGCGAAGGCCCAACAGCATAGGCCCAAAGGCACAGCCCACCAGACGAAGCCCGAAAGATACAATCCTGGATGCCCGACCGCCGATCGGTAGCCCATCTGCACGATCAGGCCCACCCGGCGAAGTCCCATAGAGGGCCCCCAAATATCAATCCGACCCGGCCCCGATAACACACGAGTCACCCGCCCACTCCAGCGATAACCGTTCCCCTGATCCCGCTACCACTTAAGGGTCGTGATGGGGAGGTGCTGGCATGGCGCTAGGAGCGGCGACGGGGGGCGGATTGAGGGGGCACGATCGAAGGCGGACGAGCGACGTGGGCCGGGGGCAGTCACGGCGGGAGGTCTATAAAAGGGCTAGAAAGACAACTGGACAAGGGACCGGATCTCAGGTAACTAAAACCTAAGGTACTCCATCAACGACCTTGTTCTCCCATTCCAAACTCCATCCTCCCCCGCTCGCGCCGGTAGACGCCGTTCTGATCTCCTCTCGAGTCGAACCGTCTCCGACGAGCCTCCTCTCTCAGATCACTATCTGACTTAGGCATCAGAGGGGATTTGGCCGGAACCAAGGTCCGGCCCCTCTGACGAGCGTTCTCATCTGCGCAGGAGGATGTCACATCCACGGGCCGAGGCTTCCCCTCCGCCCCGCGACAGGCAACGTAACCAGCAGGACGATTGAGGCTACCCCTCGTCGTCCGACCACCGAGGCCGAGCACATCCGTCCGAGGCCGAGCGTCTCAACCCGGGACGAGGCTTCCCCTCGCCCCTCTTGCGACCAAGGATCTCGATTTGGCCGAGCCGACGCGTTTCATGTCGTCCGCAACTCCGACTCACGCCTCGTCTGCACCGACTCGACACACCCGAGGGATCCAAGCGGATCCCTTGACCACGTTGACCGGGTTATCCAAGGTCAACACTTTTGTAGTGAGAAAACACTCTGAAACACTGTTCATCTATATATAGCCAAAGTTATAAAAGAAACCGCAGTGTTAGATTTAACTAACAAATTTATTACCAAGATTCTAACATTCTTATTGCTAACTTATTCCATTAATATAAATTATTAACTTTTATAATAACCTAATAATAATAATGATAACAATAATAAAATCACTTACTTTAAATAGCAGCCCCCACTCTCCCCTTTCTCACCCTCTGTTGAGTCTCGTTCTCCCCCTTTTCCTTTTTGTTGTTCCGCTCGAAGAGGCGCATCCAAGGGGCGAAGGGGCGGCGATCGGAGCTTGGGGGGTGGCAGATCCGGCAGGCGGCTTTTCGAGGCGCTCAAGGCAACGGCGCGGCTTGAGGTGGTGCAGATCAGAGGGGGCGACGAGCGTGATCGTCGGCGCGCGAGATCTGGCGGCTCTGGTCGACGGCGGGTGGTTCGATGGCGGCGGGCGATGATCTGAATGGCGAGGGGGCCTCGTCGACGTCGACATGTGCAGCGTCCGATCGGATCTGGCGGTGGTTGCGAGATGCGGTGGAGCGGCTCCAGGTGGTGCAGATCGGAGGCGGGCGGCGAACGAGGTTTATGGAGGCGGAGGGGCGGGTTGAGGCCCTGTTCCGAGGCGAAAACAGGGGAGGCCGATCGGGGCTTCGAACGGGGCTACCGGCGTCGCTAGCGAGGGGCTGGAGGTGTCGGAAAATAGGAGAGGGGGGGTGGCTGATGCGGGGGTTTCGGCGCCGGAGAGATGGCGGATGGCGATGGCGGGTGAAGGGAAGGTGGAGAGGAGGGTTTCCTCTGTTCCGAACAGATGGAAGGGGGCAAAACAGGGGAGGGCGTGACTTGGGAAGGATTTGATGCCTGCCAGAGTTGGAGATGGACGGAGTTTACTGGGGAGGTGGGTTCGTTGGAGTGTCGATGGCATTTGGATCTCGGAGGGAAGGAGGCTCACGAGTCGAAGAGGAGGCCGCGACTTGTGTGTGATGGCATGGAGAAGATGGAAGGCTGCTGCGGGTGAAGACGCTGGGCGTCGTCAATGTGGCGAGGTCGGAGCGGTTGGTTGCCGTCGGAAAAGAGGAGAGGGAGGATCTGAGGCTAGCTGATGTGTAGGGGAGGGCTCGGCCTGATGTCGATGGAGGGGGAAGGATGAACGGGGTGTTGGGCTCGTCGGCGAGGTTGGTATCGACGTTGCCTTGGGGGGTTGCGGGGAGTGGTGAGATGGCGGAGGGCTCGGCGAGTGATGGCGGAGCAATGGGAGGCTGCTGCTTGCGTGGAGGCCGCGGGGGAGATGCCGGCGGTGAGTAGGGGCGAAGGCGTTGGTTGCGGTTGTGTGTGAGCGGGGTGAAGAGATCCACGAGAGGGAGGGGGTTGTGGGTTTGAGAAGAAGAATAGAAGACGAAGAGGGGGCGGGTTTAAAGATGTTAGGGTTTTATTAAAATGAAAATTGGGTGTAGGCTGCGGCTGAGCCCTATGTTTAAGATTTATAAAGAAATAGCGTAGAGGCAGCTGTGTGTGACTGGGGTTAAATAGGAAAGGATGTAATGGAAAGCTTTTGAATGACCAAAAAGTTAATCAGGAAAAGGTTTTGAAAAAGATTATTAATAGGATTAATAAGGAAAATTTAGGGCTAATTAATTATAGGTTTAAATGGGTTGTAATATGGGAAGTTTTGAAAAGGAGAATTAAATAGATTTTATTAGGATCTAATAAGGGAAGTTTTCAAACATTTTAAAAAAACTTTGAATTTGATTTTGAATTTTGAATTGAAACTTAAAAACAGATTTTAAGAGGAGGGATTTTAAAAATAGAAGGCTGCTTGAAATTTAAAATTTAAAAGTCGAATTCGAAAGTCGAATTCGAAAATTATAAAAAGATATTTCTAAAATAATTACACGAAGAATTTATTTCAGTAGTTTAAAATAACCATGATAATGATAGCTACCATTCAAAAAGTTAGAAGTGGAATACAGATACGGGTACGGGGACAGAAATGTCAAGTGACGGATACTGGGAAAAATACACGAGAGAAAATATAAACATAACGTAATGACGAAAACTGGTCGTTACAGTCACTGATTCTTGGACGCCCTTCTTGGCCACTGCCGGAGTGATTGTGGATGTGAGAGAAGGAACCTTGTCCTTGAACGTCGGAAATATTGAAGTTGAACTCCATATTTCGAAGGTGATGAAGCATTTGCCTTGGCCATAGGACGTGGACTACGTGGACCTCCTTGACGAGGTGATTGACGACGCCATGCCATTTGCCATCAGAGCCACGCACGATGACGGCCTCGAAGAGGGCCAACTTACCAAAGATGGCAAGATGATGGAAGAGCTGTCGGAACCTCTTACGGATGAGGAGCATGAAGACGCTAATGTCGTCAAGATTAGAGAGCTATGTAAGCTCTCCACGACGAAGCATATGAAGAAAGCTCGATCGGACAACAAATCTTTGCCGTCGGCCAAGAAGAAAGGTGTTAAAAGCTCAAGCTTGGGGGACTCATCCCCTACTACTACCTATGATAAAGGGGAGCCGAGGAACACCGATGAAAACCAACAACTAAAACCAAGCGGCCTTCCCGGCAAGTTTGACGCGCACATCTCACATGTGCCAAACGTCGAGCTTTAAACACGTATCTTAAGGGGTCGAGCTCATGACCTTAAACGAGAGCTTGTCGGGAGGTAACCCGATGGTTCTATCTTATTTTTAGTTGAATTCTTCCTTTTATTTTTGTTTTAGATCTTTATTAGTGTTTAGAGTCAAGTGTCGAAGAAAAACCTGACAACGGGCAATATTTTTCATTACAGGAGATGGAGAATATGTGACCATATGAATGGAGGATGACCATGAAAAAGGAGAGCGATCTAGGGATGCGCTCAGGCGTCAGGAGATGGAAGAAACTGACGGTGAAAAGAAAATCAGAAAGTGGAGCAAAAACAGAGAGTTGGAGCTGAAAATAGCAGCCCACTCGGCCGAGTGACATTGTCATTCGGCCGAGTGTAGACCCTACTCAGCCGAGCAGGGTACTGATGAGGGAAGATTCAAAAACCCCCTCTCTGTCATTTATAGTCCACTCGACCGAGTGAATCAGACACTTTTAGCACTTAAAAAGCTTTGAGTGGCCTTGCCACTCGGCCGAGTAACCATTGTCTACTCGCCCGAGTGGGAAGTGTTTCTCGGCCGAGTCGGTACTTTCACGAAAAATTTCGAAAACTTAATAAACTGAGCCACTCGGTCGAGTGATTATGCTACTCGGCCGAGTGACTTATCATATATAATCAAAAACTCGCGGCCCAAATCCCAAAAATTCCCAAATTTCCCAAATCGCAGCCCGAGCATTTCCCTTCGCCTGAACGACCCCGAGATCCCGATCCCTCAGCATGCACCTGATTTGACCGCCCCTCCCGACACCTCTGTCCACACTTCTGTCAGTGTCGGTAGCACACTTGCTGAGTCCACCACCACCACCACCTCTGTGCTGCTTGCCATTGATCCCATCTCATATGTGAGTTTTGAGAGCGCCCCCACCACTATTCTTGAGAGAGGCGAGCCTTCCTTTGTTTTCGCAGCCAAGACACTGTCCTCACCAGATTTCTCGACCGCTGGGGAGTCATTTTCTGTAGATCTCATGACCTCCCCAGTCATCGACACATCCGTCTCTGCTGCCGATGTCTTCATCGAGAGTGTCGTGACGTTTGTCCCCATTTCTGTGTCAACAACCTCTCCACCCTTCTCACCCTTTGTCACCTCTTCAGATTCTGCTGATGCTCACACTTCTGAGAGCATTCCTGCGTCTCAGCCTCCCACAGAGGCTGAGCATCTTTTAGTGAGCACAACACCACACCCTCACCCCGTAGTGGCACCACTTGTCTACGGTAGCCGTGCTCGGCAGCCCCGATCCCCACATGTTCGACCATGTGCCCCTCCTCCCCCCGACACCCTAGTTCACCACCTGCGTGCTCTAGAGGGGGCCGTTAGTAGGCTCAGAGGAGATTTTCGGGCTCTCTCCGCTACCGTTAGTTCTGTGTAGTCTCGTGTCGCTCTACTCCCTGGTATTCAGGTCACCCTGAACCAGATTCTTGCGTGACTGTCACAGCCTCCTCAGCCTGCCGCTACCGTCCCATTTCACAGCAGCCTCCACCACCACCCCCACCACAGGATGGTGCTGGTGCTCCACCACCTGCTTCGGCACACACTTGATACCTCCCATATGTTTGCCGCTGCCGTGATTTCTATCATTTTTTCTGCCGATGTTGCGCACCTCCTCCCCACACATTTTGGTCACTTTTTGTTCGGATTTGTCTATACCATCCTGGGAGAGAGGAGGTATTTCTGGGACCGCTATATTGCACCATCTTTATCTCTGCATGCATCATTTGCATTTCCATCTCATTTTCTTTCATTTTCATACTTTATCATGCATGCACCCTCACCCACCCCACCCATATCAAATTTCTTCTTGTGCCACACTTAGCACATTGAGGACACTATGCAGTTTAGCTTGGGGGAGTGAGTGTCTCACGCATTTTTCGTTTCCACCTTTCTCTATTTTCCACTTATTTTCACCCACTTTTTCATATTTTTTTCCTCATGCATCACGTTTTCTTATTTTTTGTGTGTGATGCATATGTATAGTAGTTCTTATTTTTCTTTTATCCTTGTTTCTTTTATCCCTTTTTGCTAGAGATGAATTTTCTGTGATGACGATGACCTGGAGCTAGTTTACTTTTATATGCATATTCTCTTGTCATGCCATCGTTTTTTATTTCAGATATCATATGCTATACTTTGCCATGCATTCGAGAATAGTCACCTGCATCTTTATTATATAAATGTGAATGAAATTCTACCATTAGCTGAGTCTGATGATTTATATTGTATACTTCTCATAGAAAACACACCAAGCTTCACGCATTGATTGTCTATATTTGGAGTACTGCTTTGTTGTCTGCTATCACTTCTTTTTGCATGAAAATTGTACGCCTAACTTTCAAGTTGATTGAATGTATGCCATTTTGATATAACCAGATTAGTTTACTTTCTGAAATCAAACTGAGTAGATTACATTGCTCTGGTGAAAGTTGTCATGCACATTCTAAAGAGTGAACTGAGCGTTGCATATTTTTCTTTCTCCACTTATCTTGAGAATCATTTCTACACTTAAAATCATTGGTGAATCTCCCTTTAACAAAACTTATATTGGCATCTTTTCCTTGCTATAAAGTCCATGCTCCAATATCCCAAAATCAAAAGTAAAAAAGAAGAATACATGCATATCTCTCTATCTTTGATTTGTGATCGTTATTGTATATATTGATTTCAAAAAGAAAAACAATAAAAAGAAAAAAAAGAGAGAAACAAAAAAAAGTACATACACGATCCATTTTCTTTATTTCTTTCTTCCCACTTTTATTTTTATTTTTCTTGGAGCTTCAAAAATGGGAAAAAGTTGTATTGTTCTATTTGATGTCACCACGCTTATAGATAAGCTTGGGAGAGAGGATCCAATGATGTATGACAGAGTGACCACTTATCTGTGCATGACGACCTAAGCTAGAAAATTTTCTATACTCAGGGAGATTACTAGAAGTATTACAAAGTCCACGAATTGAAATTTGGCATGCATTTCATGAATACCACTTCTTTCTATTCTTATTGCTCCATATTGTGTGATGCCTCTTATACTCCAAAAAGAAAGCGATCAAGTGAAAAGTGTGCGACCTATGATTATGTATATTACTTTGAGTGCCTCAGATGATGCTAATTCTAGAATGATTTCATATTGCATATCGTTTTGATATTCTTGGGTTTCTGTATCGAATGTATATATATATATATATATATATATATATATATATATATATATACTAGTCATAACCAGTGCCCGCGGGCACGGTTCATTTAGATTTTTCCCCCACGAAATCTGTGTTCCCCAAAAAAATATTTTCACGGCCAAAATTTAAAAGAAAAACAAAGTAGCGTAAAAATATTTAGCGATACGTGCGCCTTCGACGCGGAACAACAAATTCGGCGTAGGCGCCTTCGGCGCGGAACAACAAATTCGGTGTAGGCGCCTTCAGCGCGGAACAACAAATTCGGCGTAGACGCCTTCGGCGCGGAACAACAAATTCGACGCCGGCGCCTTTGGCACTGGCAAAAATACGCCTTCGGCACAGACGCCTTCTGTTGGTTCAAAAATATATATTGCATGTGGATACACATATATGTAAATGTGTGCGTATTTATAGTGAAACAATTCTTTTAAACAATCATTTTAGGAGCATGTTGTGTTGTTACGATGGAACGTTTAGGTGGCTGCGGGCTCCATCGTGTGCACCATTACTCCATAGATATTACGAAAATAGCCTTGGCTTTAGCCATGAATGATCAAGGGACAATGGAGGTTCAGTGTGATGTGAGCACAGTGACGATGGAGGGGTTTTATAAAGGGTGGAACGTGCATCAAATAGGTGTATGCAGGTTACAACTTGACAAATGTCTCTTGGTTTTCCAGCTGGCTTTCAATCTCAGCCCGCACAAAACAATGGGACCTGCAATGTGCCTCTGCATATTCCTCCTCTTTGAGAAACGTGTGGGTATTAAAGCACAGCATGCCTCTTTGATGAATGTGTGGGTATTAAAGGCTGATGCATTCAATTTCAAAAAAGCAATTTGTTCTCCCAACAAATTTTCTCCCAACCCAAAAATTTTCCCTCCAAAATTTGATGTGACATTGCCACATAGGATAAGTTCAAAAACAGCTCTCAATTGTAATATATATATATATATATATATATATATATATATATATATATATATATATATATATATATATGATCATGATATCGAGATAAAAGTCTTTGGCATGTTTTTATTCGTCGTATGCTATTTGAGTAAGCAGCTCCACGTCTTGAGAGAATGATCTAACACCTCCCTCTTCGTTTTTTCTATCTTCTCTTACATTTTTCCTTATTTTTACCCGCCGGGTTCGCCTTTTTACTCATCTTCCTCGAGGACGAGTAAGAGGTAAGCTTGGGGGATTTTGATCGCTCCTTATTTTACACCTTTTTTATGTATGTTTTCAAGTCGTCTCGATCGCCCATATTGCGTTTTTCATGATTATTCGATGATATTGCGTTGCTTTTCACTATTTCTTGTTTTTGTCGGATTTCAGGAAATATGGAGCGATCTGGAGCAAAAATGAGATCAATGGACTTTCACGCGCACCGGAGCAAAAATGAGATCAAATGAGATCTATGATGTATGAGTAGTTTTATCTAGGGCTAATGGATTAGCCCATGGATTTTAGGATTTAGATGCAAAGTTAGGATTTTTATGTTGCGTTGGTATAAAAGGGACGTATTTTGGTTGATCTTGCAAAGTTTGAAGGAGAACTCGTACTGAGATCGTGCCCACGGTCGGTGGAATCGATTGGCTTAAGAAGTATCATATATGCTTAATTAGAAAGTTAGTGGATTCAATTGGGACTCGTGACCATGCCCGACTGGTGTCTTGATGGGATCCACCGATGAACTATATTACTAATTGACGGCTACCGCCATTGCGTCAATGAGAGCCACTAGAATACATCGAAGCTCTAACCCATGAGAGTGACGTGAGCTGAGATCATTCTGTCCATGAGACTGACGTGAATATTGTCGATTCTTAATGTACGTATCATGTGCTCCTATCGCGAGAGCGGGGTTAATGCGATATGTTAGATTCATGGTGTTTAGAGCCATGAATTCCACATCTCGAATGCAATAATCCCTATAAAACCAATGTAACATAAGGGCCTTAACCAAGCATCGACATTCGACGATCCTAGTGGTGAGTCCTAAAGTCCTAGTCATTGTTAATTGTTCACAATCCTAAACAAATAATTTCTCGAAACCGACTGCTAGCTAATCCTGAGATTTGAAAATAGCCCAAGACAATAACATCTCTATAATCCCTGTGGGATCGATATCTTTTATACTATTGCTTGGCATCGTACGCTTCCGTAAAGTGCCGGAAATTTGCATTTGGGATACGTCTAGCACTTGGCGTTCGTGCCATTACTAGGTGGCTTTTAGGTGTTAGTTTCGGAAGCACCAAGGACACAACCAACTACGTCAAGCGATACAGGGAGTGCTAAAGATTCTTCAAACATACGACCGCCCTGCCCACCGATCTGATCCTAATCCTTAGCCCAGCCCCGTTTGCCAAGTGGGGCCTCGACATCCTCGGCCCGTTCCTGTCATGCCCTATTTTCAACTAGACGTGTAGTCTACTACATATGTGTGGTATACTCCTATGTATGGTATACTATAGGTGTGTATGGTGAAATGTGTGGTATTCTATGAGTAGGTGTATGAATAACATGTGGTGTCTTCCTATGTATGGCATTATGTGGTATGGTATCCATACTTGTATATATATAGATATTGATGTGTGTACTATAAATTGGTGTGTGGATGTTGTGATCCTCCTTGTACTATTTGTGTGGAGTGAATGAGTAGCATGATGTAATTGTGTGTGATAAATATAGAGTGGATGCAACATTGTGTATATGGATGTGTTGGATCACCTAGTTGTAAGTGTGGACTTAAATACGTGTATGAATGTTTAGATATATGTGGGTTGGTATAAATAATAATGTGTGTGTGTGTGTGTGGATGACATGATATGAGTGTACCCTTTGTAGATATGGTTGTGAGAGAGGTATGAGATATGAAGATAAATATCTACATACATATATATGACTGAATATTGGATTGTGGATGTGTATGTTTAGTACTAGTTGGGTGTAGTAGCGTATCGTAGTGTGTGCACATGGATACACGTGGGTGGATACATGTGTATGCATGGGCAAAATGGTATGTATAAATGTGTATATGTGTATACTATATATATAGTATGTATATGTACATGTGTGTAAATGTATGTAGAGTGTGTATGCATGGGTGTGTAGGAGGGCCTATGAGAAATATTTAGAAAGATGAGGCATTATTGGGTAATTATTACATGGGCCTATAAATAAATTGTTAGAGTGAGAGGGGGTCTTCATAAATTTTCCATTCAAGAGAATATTCCATGGCATATGCCAATCTTATAAGGTAAGGAAGGGAATTAAAGAAAAGGAAAAGAAAAGAAAATAAAGGAGAAGCCTAGAAGAAAATAGAAATAAAATGAAAGGAAAAGAAAAGAAAAGAAAAGAAAGAAGAAGAAAAGCCTAGAATTCCTTTGTTTCCTCATCTTTCCCTTTTCAATTTCATTTTCCCTCTCCATGCCCTACTTCTCCTATAGTTTTTCAAGAAATCCCCTCTCTTTCCCCTCCTTTAAGCATCCTTACGCAAGTACAAAACATATGGGGTTGTTTGGAGCTTATAAATGGATGGTTTCCTTGAGCAAGTTGAGGACTTTTGGGTGATGGAGCTTGTGGGAAGAGGAGATGGAGCCATGATAGAGTTTTAAGAGGGGAACCAACTAGCTTTGAGGTAGGAATCCCTTCTCTAATGGTTTATTATGCTAATCCATGTTAAATTACTTTTGTTTTGTACAAACATCATGGCTGTTTATGTGAACAGATCCTGTTGTTTGGTCATCTAAGTGTATCTCTTAATTTAGGCATTACTAAATTCTGCAAAAAATATGTACTTGTAGCTCTTGAAGTCCTCCCAGAATCATTTAAAATTTGATATGTGTTCAGTTCAGTAATTAGGAATAAGAACTCCATATGTACAGCTTGTATGGTTGTCATCCAGTCTGGACACAGTTGGACAAACTTGATCTCAGTCCCTGCACACAACACAGAAATTAGTGATCTTGGTCTCGTTGTAAAGTTAACAACCTGCTCTACAACTTTAGCCAAGTGCATGTTTTCAAGATTTTAACTGCAAGATGACTTAAAATGGGAATTGATACAGCCAACAGAATCTGTATGAAAAACAGATTCGACAGGTCTCACCAAACAATTCACCATAAATCCCCTAGTGCATATTTCTGCATGACATTTTATACGTGAACCCAAAACTACTATATCTACAACTTTCATTTATGTTGCATTGTTATGTTCTATACAAATATATGGAGTAAATTATCATTAAACCTGACAGTTATGGAAATTCTCAGCAAGCTGAAATGCAAGGTGTTGGATTTGGCTCTAGCTATTTATCTTCTATGCCTTTCTTGCTTCCAAACATGATTATTACATAGTTCAATATAATCTTGAACAATGTATGGTTTAAGTTTAGCAGAATTACTTCTCTTTAATCATGTTCACTTGTATTGCTTGTTGTTACTCTTATTGTGGAAGTAGCCCTTGTTATTGATGTTGATTGAGACTCTTGTGGGCTATATATGGAATATGAAATGGGATCTGATATGATGTTGTTAGGGACACGAAGATGGAGTGCACGAGCATGGACAAAGTGTCACGGTAGGAGGCGGGAGAATTCGCCGTTGGCCACCTCTTGATCTATTAGGTGACTCCACATTGATAACAAAGTAGAATCACTTACACATACTTGCCGGCATAGTTATTGGATCCTTGCATTGCTTTTCATGTTGCATCCCTTGCAGTGCATTTCATGTTGCATCCCTTGCAGTGCATTTCATTTTGCATCCCTTGCATTGCATCATTATGTATCGTTGCGTATTATGTGAGATGTGTTGCATATGTGCTTTGTATGTGTGATGGGGTTATGTATTTTTGTACTTAGTAAGTGTTTGTATATGTATTATGACTTGTTGTGATATGTGTGTGTTAAGTGGTTATTTTGCATGTCATTCAATATAAGTGCAACTTGGGATTGGAACCTCAAGAGGAGCCACAGGCATAGTAGTATGAAAGTGAGATAGCTTGATATATGGCTATGGGTCATTTGATATAAGATGATATGATGGGGATATGAGCCAAGTGATGCATAACTTAAGATTTGTCAGTTGTTGGTTATTTTAGTTGATTTTACTTTCGGCTATTTCTTTTACCTAGATGCTTATACTAGTTGTTTCCTTTCTTTCCTTACTCAGTTGTGCACTTACTTTATTGTCTTCCTTGTAGTTGTGTTCACTTTATACAATTTCATCTCTTTATAGCTTGTGTTGTAGTTCCTTTACTTTATGACATGTTATGCATGCTTTCTTTAGCTTACTTGTATCTAATTATGCCTGGCATTGTTGTATTCTTGGTTGAATAATATGCCCTTAGAGTTGGAAATTCATACTGGGTCACGCATTGACGTGCCCCACCGTTGTTTTTCAGGCGGTGAACTTGGTGGCAGAGATGGAGTTGAAGACATGGTTGAGGTGTTCGAGTGTAGGATTGGTTGGTTAGGGGAGAGGTGAGGGATATTGTACTTTTGGCTTTCTTTGTGAGGTGAGTAGCTGATGGATCGAAGCCTATGACGATGTATATGTATGTTGACGATATATGGTAAATGAAGTGTTTCTTGGGTTTCCAAGTATTTGTATGTGTTGCAGTTTCTGTTTTTGGACGTTTGTGTGGAGACATTACAGGTACTATCCCAGCAGTGCGTAGTGGACCTGCTGACTATTGTATTTATTTTCTTTTACTCCTTCGTAGCCCCTGCCTCTATAGGAATAACTGGGACGAATTCGTACTTCCCGGGTATCCTGGAGAGCGAGGTGTTACAGTTCCCCATGGCAGCAGGAGGAAGAAAGTTCCTCGTTGTTGCCATCGACTACTTTAACAAATGGATCGTGGCGAAGCCGCTGGCGCGCATCACCTGGGTGGACATGAATCTATAGGAGTTTGATTCCTTTTCTCTGCTCTGATCCTTCTTGCGGTCTTTTCAATCTCGGGGTCAAATAATAATTTCTTGTCAAGACTCCCAAGGCGAGTGTTCATGCACAACAAGAACTCAGAGAAATACCGTTAGTAGCAAAGTAATAAAAGAATAAAAAGTATGGAGATGATAAGATTTGCTAAAAAATTCTTCAATAGAAAAATAATCCAAGTAACACTGTTACATTCCCCGGCAACGGTGCCAAAAACTTGATGCTCCCGAAACTAACACCTAGAACTCACCTAGCAATGGAACGAACATGTACCAAGTGCTAAATGTATCCCAAATGCGAATCCCTGGCACTTTACACAAGCGTACGTTGTCAAGTAATAGTATAAAAGATATCGATCCCACAAGGAAGTTATGAATGTTATTGTCTTGGGTTATTTTTAAATCTCAGAATATAGGTAGCAGTCGGTTTCAAAAAATTGGTTGTTTAGGATTGTGGACGATTAATAAAGACTAGGGCTTTAGGACTCACCACTAGGATCGTCAGACGTGGATGCTTAGTTAGGACTCTTTGTTGCATTGGTTTTATAGGGATTGTCGCATCCAAGTTGTGGAATTCATGGTTCTAAACACCATGAATCTAATGTATCGCATTAATCCGTAGGCGCACACGACATGTGCATTAAGAATCGACAATATTCACGCCACTCTCGTGGACGGAATGATCTCAGCTCACGCCACTCTCGTGGGTTAAAGCTTCAATGTATTTTGGTGGCTCTCATTGACATAATGGCGATAGCCGTCAATTAGTAATATAGTTCATCGATGGATCCCACCAAGACATGAGCCGGGCAAGGTCACGAGTCCCAATTGAATCCACTAACTCCCCAATTAAGCCTATAAGATACTCCTTAAGCCAATTGATTCCACTGACTGTGAGCACAATCTCAGTACAAGTTCTCCTACAAACTTTGCAAGATCAACCAAAATACTTTCCTTTTATTCCAACACAACCTAAAAATCCTAACTTTGCATCTCAATCCTAAAATCCATGGGCTAATCCATTAGCCCTAGATAGAACTACTCACGCATCATAGAAATAACAACAAAATATTCAATAGATGCAATAGAATTCTTCACGGCAATGAAAAACATCAAAAAGCAATAGAAAGTGTAGAGAATCATTACCAACACGTCGAGAAGCAATAATAATCCAAAGAGAATTAAGAAGACGAGATTCCTTGCGCAAAACAATAATAAAAATCCAAGCTTTGCTTCATACAAAACAGCGACGGCACAAGTTCTCAAAAACATAATTAAAACTAAACTAAGAGTTTCTCTAAAGGTCCTCTCTGAAAATAAAGCTAAAAACTTCCTTAAATACATATAGGGAACATCCCCAAAAATCTCAGAAAATCTGGGCACTTGGGCCCATAAACTTGGCTGGTCGCGTCGGCTACTCGACCGAGTAGAGGAGCCTGCTCGGTTGAGTCAGCTACAGGCTCCCCTTGCTGCTGCTTCTGCGTCTGGTAGATACGTGCTACTTGGTCGAGTAGCCCCCTACTCGGTCGAGCTACAATAGATCCAAAATTCCCCCAAAACGTCTCTTTGTTTCTTTTCGACTCGGGTCGAGCAGGTGAGCTGCTCGGTCGAGTTGCTTTGCTGCTCGGTCGAGCTGGGATGCCTTGGAGAGAATCTCAAAATCTTCATCTGTTTGGATCGAGTCGGGTCGAGTCGGTTGTCTGCTTGGTCGAGTAGGTCAGAGCTGTTTCCTGTACGATTTCAGCGTGTCAGCTCGACCGAGTAGCTGATGCTACTCGATCGAGTCACATGGAAAACTTATCCGAATCTTGCCATTTCTCGTTCTCTTCTCCTCCTCTCCTCTGATCTTCTTCCATTCCTCGGAGAACTCTCATGGAGCGTGCCAATGACTTCTTTGATGTGTCGGATGTGTCCATGTCCCAAAATAGCTCCGATTTGCTCCAAAACTCCTGAAAATCCAAAAAGCTATACAAAACTCGAATATGGCATTAGAAGCGTGATAATATGTGAAAATTTGGAGTTTGGAGGCAGAAATGAAATGAAATGATGTAGTAAAAACATGTAAAATATGGACACATCAAAATCCTCCATGCTTACCTCTTCCTCGTCCTCGAGAAAGACGAATACGAGGCTCACCGGGCGATAAAAATAAAGAAATAGAAAAGGGAATGGAAGATGGAGGAGAATGCTAGAGTATTCGGTCAGATCTCAAGCTAGAGCGACATAAACAATGCTTCGAAAAATAGATCACATACTAATAAGAATTTCATATCTTAGCTAAACATATTGCTTGCAAGCATTTAAGAACAAAGGAAGTGATCTTCTAAATTCATGCAATCTATTCATATCCACATCATGCAATTTATAGAGTCTAGTATAAACATGTTGGCGACGTACTTTTTAATCAATAGAGATAAATGAAGCATATAAGAGTCACACCAAGCATGCAGCAAAGAATAGAATAAAGATCATGGCATTCATAAATTCATCTCAAATCATGAAAAATCTCCGTAGCTAATATATTTCGCAAAGTCTGAGCATTATCAAATATCCCCAAATGTGCACTACTCCACTCTAATGGCGTACTCACTCGTATAATCAAATGGATTCACCCCCACCAGCTTAGCTTGAGCATCACATCTAAGGATAAAGGAATTTTTGTGGCTTTTTCCCAAGTATTTGTGTAGCTCCAAATAATAAGATATAGGAAATATTTCCCTTTTTTTCTTTTTCTTTTTTGAATTGGAGAAATAGGATATACATTTATTTTGGCTCCTTTTTGGCTGTTTGGGATTTTTGAAGCTAACTTTTTCTTTTGGAATTTCTGGGAATAGGATGCGGTATATGTAGCTGCAGAGGGGGGTGAGCCCAAGTGACATGTAGAGAATAATAAGATATGTGGAGAAAGAAATATTGTATCACTCGGTTCACTCATAAGATATGCACAATGGTTCAATAAAATAATACTCTAACTAAACTCATAAGCAAGCACAAATATTTTCATTCATTTCAACGAATAATGAAGTCATGCGGTAAAGCACGCAATAATAGCAGGCATGCAACAGAAGGTGAAAAAGATAACAAAGCATATGCTTCAAATATTCTAAAGATTCGTGAATCTCGGTGCATATCCAACACGAGCATACCAAATACTACTAGATACATTCAGCTTTAATTCATTTCATGCATTCATATAGAGAGATCATCAACAGAACATATATGCAAGTATATGAATAGTAAGAACTGAAATACTCTAAGTAGCATGGCATAAGTAGTAAGCATCGTGATAGTTACTAAAGCTAATAGAGATATCATTATATGGAATATATCTAGCAAAGGAAAAAAGAAAGGTGGACAAAAATAAAATAAAAGCAAGCATGCAAGCATACCAAATGTGGAAAATATGATGCTAAAAAATGAAACGGTGGAAAAGTGGTGGAAAGTAAAGATAAAAAGGTGTAAAATGAAAGATAATGGAAAAAATGAAAATAAAAGCGATAGCGCTCATCCCCCAAGCTAAACACAGCAGTGTCCTCACTGTTGAGAACACGTTGGCAAGTAAGGAAAATGAGGCTAGGGTGGGCGGGTGGTAGATAAAAGAAAATAAAAAACGAAAAGATGCAAATAATAAAAGAGAAAGTGCATGTCCTAATGCATAAGATGCAAAAATATGAACATGCAGACAGATGATGCAAATGATGTCATGATGCAAGTGCATAAATGCAAATGCAAAATGATGGAATGTATGCGGGTGGTGCAAAAGTGTCATCCCCCAAGCTATGCAAGGTCAGGGCCCCGAAGAGACAGATGGAACAAAAATGATGGGGTAACAGGAGCAAAAATAGTGAAAAGATCAAGTAGCGGTGCCACCCTCTGGAGATGAAGATGGTTCCGACTGCTGGGGACCAGAAATGGGAACATCGGGCTCGGAAGGTGAAGGCACAACAGGTGTGTCGGCCGGTGAAGAAACAGAAGAGACGACATGCTCAGACAAAGGTACAACAGCTGGAGTGTCGACAAGTGTGAGAACGTGTGTGTCGAAAACAAAAGTCTCCAACTGAGGTGCAACCGGCTCAAGGGTAGAAGTGACAGACCCTACAGAAACCTGCGAGTGAGGCACAATAATCGGTGCAGGAGGTTGTAAAGGGGTAGGGTCTAGCCTGGGAGGATGGGCTGGTGCAATAATGACAGTGGGTGCACGCTGATACCTAAGAATGTCAAGAATGGTTGTGAGGTCCCGCTCCACAAACTGCTGAAAAGTGGAGAGCGAGACTGAGAGGGTGTCAAAGGCACGCGTCAGTGTGACAACCTCGGTCTCCATCGCAGAAAGACGTGCGTCCGTGGTGCGAGAGCTAAGGGGTGGGCATGAACTGCTAGAGACCACCCTCGTAGAGTGCCCACAGGCAGGTGATACCCGTGGTCTGTACTAAAAGTCAGGGGAGGGAGGTCTAGCCGGAATTTTTGGCGGAAGAGGATGTGCGTGGAATAGATCTGAGATCCGGTGCAGATACAGAAGCAGCAGCATCATCAGATTAAGTAGACGGCATGGCAACAGAAGTGGTGACAGACACCATGACGCTGTCGGAGAAAACTGCTGATGCTGGTGCGAAAGAAGTGCCAGATAGAGAAACTGTGGACCCCAAGAGTGATAGGAAGGGAAGTGAAAAGGTCCACATGTGTGAAAAGAGTGCTGGCAGAGACGCGCTCCAAAATAGGTGAATCGATGGTCTCAGGAGCTAAAGAACTAGCTGGTTCCAAAGGGTGGAAGAAGTGAGATAAGGAGCAGTCGGAACAACCGTGCCCTCAGGTTCGGGTACGGTAGAGACAGAGGTAGCGATCTCCTGGGTAGTGGTGTGGACAGTCCCCGTGGTCTCTATGGTGGTGGTAGGGGGTGGTGGAAGTGGTGAGAGCACTGACAGAAGTGGGAACAGAAGTGATCCCAGGTGGGGGTGGGTGTGCAGGTTGGGCTAGCTATGCTGGCACGAGGGCGGCAACGTCAGGCTCGTCCTCATCTGAACTGAGCACCCAGTCATAGATGTCGTCGATGACTGGTGCTACAGGTGGCTCCAGGATGTGGGTGGGGGGAATAGGAAAAATGCAAGGGTGAGACTATCAATCGTGACTGGGGCGACATGGGTGAGGTCGGGGCAGGGCAAGTAGAGGTACTGCTCGTAGTGGGTGCCTAGAAGGTAAATCCAGTGACGCGTACCGTACATCCTAATGATGGACATGCGGGTGAGAACATCCATCGTCAAGCGTGTAGGCCCTGTGGGAGTCACTTGACATGCAGGGAGGTCAAGGATGCGCATTTGGGCGAAAATGGTGAAAAATCTACCGCAGCAGATATCAGTGGCAGCATGGGTGGTCTGAAGAAGGTGATGACACATCCAGTGTGCTACGTCGGAGAGTAGGAAGGGGTGGATGGTGCCGTCAGGGTGGAAGCACAGAAGTCGAGTCATCCACATAAGATGGGAAAGCTCGGGTAGGGAGAGTGTCCCAACCTCTGGCTAGAAAAGAGAGTGGTGACGAGGTGGCGCTGGGCATAACAGAGGCAGGGGTGGATGATACAAGAGGATTTCACCCTGCTGGGGCGATATCCTCGCAGACATATGATGTGATGCCAAAACTGCTCGGCATTGAATGCGGTGGGCTCGAAGTCTGGGGAGAAAGCAAGTGTGCGATCAGGGATGGTGGGAAAGCGGATGCGGGTGTGGATCATGGCGTGTGTGACCATTACGTCATGGTCAACCAGTCAGAAGCTAATGCCATCACCTACTGGGTTGGCGACAATAGAGCTCAACGCCTCTAATGTGAGGCGTGTGTAGGCGCGGTCGTGGATGGCTAGGAGGCGATCAAAACCAATGACCTGGTATAGCCTATGGACACCCTGCAGAAGTCCAAGGCACTGGAGGGTGGGGATGTGAGCGAAGCGGATGGGGATGATGGTGTGGTGGGGCCCAGCTTGAGTATGTTGCTGCTCGGGCCGAGCAGCGGTAGCTGCTCGATCGAGCAGAAAAGATTAAAAATATAAGAATATAAGTTTAGAAATTCTGCCCTAGTACTCGACCGAGCTACTTACTCAGCTCGGTTGAGCTGAATTAAAACAGAGCGTTGTTTTCAGCTCTCTTTTGCTCTCCATGCAGCTCGGCCGAGTAGGATAGCTGCTCAGTCGAGTCTATTAAGCTTTCCAGAGCACCCTTTTATCACTTTTGGGACTCTCCCTGCAGCTCAACCAAGTAGGGTAGCTACTCAGTCAAGTCGAATTAGAAAAGGAGTGCTCTTTTTGACCTTCTTGGGCTCTACCTATAGCTCGACCGAGTAGGGGGCTACTCAGTCGAGTCCCAATTAATTTACAGAGCCACTTTTTGCCTTCTTCTCCAGCTTTTTGCAGCTCTTACTGTAGCTCGACCGAGTAGGGGGCTACTCGACCGAGTCGCAATTAACTTCCAGAGCACTTTTTTTGCTTGTTTTCTCCAATTCACTGCTGCTCGGCCGAGCAGGGTTGCTACTCGGCCAAGTTGGTTGTAAATTTTCCCCCAAGCTCGTATTTCTCTAAGGTACTCTTTCCTTGGTTCCTTCTCCTTCTTTTCATCGTTTGTCACGCTCTCCTCGTGGTTCAACCTATAGAAGGGGGAACTCATCAAATTTTTTGTGTTTTCGTACTTTCTTGGAATTAAAAATGTATTTATTTTGTTTTTGAATAAAAAAGAAAAATAAAAATAAAAAAACTAAGGGAAAAAGAATCGGGTTGGCTCCCGATAAGCACTTGTTTTAAGTCATAAGCTCGACTCCCTCAAGATTTTCAACAAATGATGTCGGACACTTACGACATATGCCCATCATGCTTCCCAATAATCCCGTGTGGTGCTATTTGGCGCGCCTCTTCATGTCGGCCATCAGCGGCCAAGGAGATTGTAGCCTTCGGTTCTTGATGGCACAAGTGTATGTCCGGAGGCTCCTCGTCAAGGACTCGTAGATAGGCGACCACCGCTTTGTTGTATACGACATCTTCGTCGTCATCAAAGCTCATCTTCATCAGACCTTTAGTAATCTCCTTCAAGGTATGCTCATGTGCAGCCTCGTCCTCCAAGAGATCAAGGTAATTAGCGTCTTCCGGTGGTGGGCGTTCCCTCATAGGCTTTTGTAATCGGAATTGGACATCAATATTTCCCACGTTCAGAGATAGCGTCCCCTCACGGTCACTGACGTCAATCAAGACACCGGCCATCGCCATGAATGGACGACCCAAAATGATCTACGAACTACCTTTCTCCGGTATGTCCATGATAACAAATCTACCGGCACGTATAGCCCAGGCGGAATTTGAAGGATGATGTCGCGTGCGATGCCTACCAGATATGTAATAGAGTGGTCCGCCAATTGAATGCTCATATTGGTAGGCTCAAGCTCTGTCCCGGTATTTAGCCTCTGAAAGATGGAGAGTGGCATTAGACTAATGCTCGCTCCTAAGTTGATCAACGCTCTGCTAATATGGGTGCCGCCAATGGAGCATGGCACCGTGAAACTCCCAGGATCAGGCAATTTATTCGGTAGATGGTTCTTAATAACTGAGGTGCAATTATCCAATAGCTTCATCTCTTCTTGTTTACGCTTCCTCGTAATGAGATCCTTTAAGAATTTAGCGTACGTATGGATTTCTGTTATAGCATCCATAAAAGGGATATTCAGTTGTATACATTTAAGGAGCTCGAAGAATTTTGTGTATTTCTTCTCTATCTTCGCTAAGGCCAACCTTTGGTGATATTGGAAGTGGAGGTCGGCTCGCTTTGTCTTTGACAGCATCCTTTGGAATAGGATTGTTGGACGTTGTAGTAACATCTGCTGGTACCGTAGCGATAGTAGGTGAAGTAGATGGCAAAGTCTTCGTTTCTCTAATAGCATGAGGCTCCTTTATAGCCTTTTCCTCGTCATTTTCAGTGGTAGTATCTTCTCCATCTCGAGCATGGGTAGACGGCTTTCGGCTCAAGTTGCTAGAAACCGGTACCATGACAGTGTCGGTAGTCTTTCCTCCTCTCGTGATAACTGCGACCACTGCATTTTCTTGGGCCCTAGGATTGGGCTCCGGCTGAGAGGGCAATCTCCCTTTCATCTTCATGAATTGCGACATTTGAATTTTAAGCTCAACGATGGAATCATTGATATATTTGAAACGCACGAAATTCTTTGCATTTATCTTGGATTGCCCACTCATGAAGGTGTCCAACGTCGCCTTGAGATTGGGCTTCGGATCTGCCAGTGCATATTGTTGTTGACGATGATTATATCATGGTGTTCTGTAAGGCCCAGATGGCCTAAACCCATATTGTTACGGGGGCGTCCCTTGTTGGTGAGGAGGTGGTGGAGGTCTCTGCTGCTGAGGAGGTTGCATTCCTCCATTCGGGTTGCCATAAGAAAATCCGGGATGATTTCTCACCGCCAGATGTTGCCATTAATTCCTCTCCCCTCTCCAGCTACAAAGTGCACCTGCTCAGCTTGCATGTCTGCTTCATCGTAGCATCCTTCATTAGGAGCATAGCCTTACTCCACATAGCCTTCATGTGTGGAATAAGCTGGAGCTCTAGAGGTGGTTGGAAGGGCGTCCAACCTCTGTTCAATCCTCGCTACCTGTTTATAAAGAGTTTCAAAAGAGATGTCAAGATGGGTAGCGATTTTTACCCCGGGGGCACTAGTAGATGAGCGTTTCGTCCCACTGCTGAGTGTTCGTGGCCATTTGTTCCAGTAGAGATAAAGCTTCATCAGATGGCTTATATAAGAGAGCTCCTTGAGCAGAGGCATCAATAATCAGTTTCATGCTTGGTTGAAGCCCATTGTAGAAGCTCTGAGTAAGGTCCCACTCTACGACTCCATGATGCGGGCATTGATGCTGCAAGTTGATCACTCCATATTTTACGCCTTTTTTCCGCATGATTACATGCCATTTAGATCGCTCAAATCACGGTTTTCACGATTTATCGACAATATTGCGATACTTTTCACGATTTGTTGTTTTTGTCGTATTTCAGGAGATTTGGAGTGATTTGGAGTGATTCCGAGATACACCTACTCCGGAGTGTCACCGACGACTTCCCCGATGGGTATTTTGCTATTGGAGAGGAGCGGAAGAAGAAAGAACGTCGTAGGAGCGACGAGGAGGCAAAAACACTCAGAATGGTCATTTTTAGTGTCTCACTCGGCTGAGTGAAGGAGTCACTCGGCCGACCAGTGAGACCCCGCTCGGCCGGCCAGATCGGACACGCTCCAAGTGTGCACTCGGCCGAGCATCAGAGCTACATCGGCCGAGTGACGAAACCCCGTCCGCCTGAGTGGCACTAAGACGACGCCCATCAAAAACTCCTAACTTACTGTTTTTCGTCAGTCTGAGCATCAGAAGACCCACTAGGCCGAGTGGCAATTACCGACCGCCCGAGTGAAGAGAAGCCCATCGGCCGAGTGACGACAACTCACTCGGTCGAGCGACGCCCGAAGTGAAGACCCCCAAGACCCCAGACTTACTGGAAATTCTCAGGGTATTTCACTCGGCCGAGCGACTATTGTCACTCGGCCGAGTGAGCCGCGCTGCCTGTAGCGTAAATTGCGATTTTCAGGCTGCGCAGGGGCAATTTTGTCACAGTTTTTTGGGCGATTTTGGGGGTATTTAACCCCAGTTTTTAACCTAGGTTAGAGAGCTTTTTTCCTTACTTTTTGGCAGCCTTTTAGATTAAACTTTTTAGCTTTTGATTCTTGTGATTGGAGAGGAGAGAAAAGGTTATTTTTGTTGGATTCTTGGAGAACTAAATTGGTTTATCTCCATCTTCATTAAATATCTCATTTTTATTGCTTATTTGAATATTCACATGAGTTCTATTGCTATTTCAATTGATTATTTTTGCATTTGTGATATGATTTGTGAGTAGTCCTAACGTCTTGGGGCGTGGGGATGAACCCTACGAGCCCAATTTTCGATTTGTGATGATTTGGTAGAACTATTGCTAGAATTGCTATTAGGGTTAGTTTGGGATCGATATATTACGGATAGCTAGGAGTTCATATCGATTGGGATTTGCAAGATATTGGATCCCAATTCGATAGGAAACCCTAGAAATCCGAATTGGGTTGAAATTGAGTTTCCGTAGTATCGGTTTGCAAGAGATTGGACCGATACTAGGGTTCTCGGTTGCAATTTCATACCGATACCCATTTGCAAGAGATTGGACGGGTAGGAACTATCCCAACCTAGGTCGCGGCACGAGTTTGCACGAGAGTGGGCTCGGGACACGATTGAACGATGATGTTGATCCTAATGCTAGCTTGCCTAGGCTAGGGTTTGCAAGAGATTGGACCCAAACCTAGGTTAGCTATAGACCGGCAACAGCGCAAGAGCGTGAGCTAGGTTTTACATTCAGTTGCAACTAGTTCATCCGAAATTCTACCCTAGCAATTGTGATACCAATGAATCACATTGACGAGATACGGTGAGTAGCGGGGATTCCCTATTCCCTAGGCGTCTCTATTTGATTTTATATCTCCATACTTTGTCTGACGATTGTGACAGGATCACCGAAAGGCAAATTCCCTCTTTTCTGTTCCTATAGCCAGGTTGTTCGGAGAAGGCACTGTCATACGTCCTCCCTGTGTTCGATACCCGCTCGCCGCTACACCGTGCGCTTGCGGCAAAACTACACGGTCGCTCTTTAGGGTGTACGCCCGGGGCGCGACCAAGTTTTTGGCGCCGTTGCCGGGGAGGCGATTGTGTTTGATCCTACCACCCTAGCTATTTCTTTCTTTTTGTTTTATTTCTTTATTTTTATCTAACCCTTCCATTGTGCTAATCACTTCTTTAAAACTTTGTTTTCCTGTGCATGTACACGAGATCCACTGCGGACCCCATCGATATATTGTTTGATCCTGAGATCGAGCGTACATTGCGGAGAATCAGAGCGGAGAGGAGATCCTATACGGAAGGAAGGTTTATGAACGTCCGGGAGACGCCTGAAGAGTTAGCGGCAAGAATGGCGAGGATTATTTCCATTCGAGATAGGCTCCGGCCTAAGACTTCCTCCACAACCTCGTCCACAGCCATGCCAGAGTTGGCGGCCGAAAAGAATTTTGATTTGAAGACTGGGCTTGTGGTTCTGATGCAGCAGGATCCATTTCATGGAAACGCCCATGAAAATCCCCACTACCACATCCAGCTCTTCCTATCAAAGTGCGCCACCTTCCAGATGCCGGGCGTTACCCTAGATGCCATCAGACTGCGCCTATTCCCGTTCACATTAAAGGATAAAGCTCTTTATTGGTTGAGGACGCAAGCTGAGGGAGTCTTTACCACATAGGATGAGTTGGCAAGCGCGTTCATCGACAAGTTCTATCCGCCTTCCAAGACGGTAAAGATTAGGAGTGCTCTCATGTCCTTCAAGCAAGGACCTCAAGAGACACTCTACGAGGCTTGGGAGCACTTCAAAGACCTGCAGCATCAGTGCCCCCACCATAGCATTGAAGATTGGGAGCTAGTCCATAGCTTCTACAATGGTCTCCAACCGGGGACCAAGCGGATTATTGATGCCGCGGCAAATGGGGCCATCCTATCGAAGACTCCCGACGAAGCTACGGCCCTAATTGAGGAGATGGCCTCAAACAATCAACAATGGGGTGACGAGCGAGGACACTCTTCGTCCTCCTTGAAGCCATCTAGCATCTATGAGGCAAAGGCCGTAGCGGAGCTGACCAACAAGTTCGATTCTCTCCACAAGGTAGTGGAGAGACTGGAGAAGTATATTACGGTGCCCCAAGGAACCCCTTCCACATCCGCACCAACGAATCAAATGTGTGATTGGCAAGACCAATCCCAAGCTATGTATTTGGGAGGAGAACAAGGAGAGGGATCTTTGGAGCAAGTTCAATACGTCGCGGGGAACCAAGGATATTGGGCCAATCCGGCCACTAGAAACCATCCCGGTTTCTCCTATGCCAACAATGAAGGAGCATTGAACCCGCCGCAACAACTACCTCAACAAGCTCGACCACCACCAAAACAACAACAACATTATCCACCGAGGGGGCCTCCGCAACAAAATTTCCCACCAAAGCAACAAGTTGGACCCTATAAGCCGCCCGGATACAATCAAGGGTGGAGAAATCCAAACCCTCCACAAGCTCAACAACGATCTAAATTTGAAGCTAAGGTGGAGGAGTTTATGGTCGAGCAGAAGAAGATCAATGCTTCCTTGAAAGCGGGCCAAGACTCTCTTACAACTGTCGTTGGACAAATTGCGGAGCAACTTGCGTTGATCAATAGAAATAGTCAACAGTTGCCGGCTCAACCCGAGCAAAATCCACGGGGCAACACCGGCCATATCAACGACGTGGTTGCAGTTACTACGAGAGGCGGGAAGGATACCACTCCCGTCATGATTCCTACCGAGGAGCCCGTGGTGGAGATTGTAGAGCCAAGAGAGCCGGTCATTGAAGTTGAAAGAGAAAAAGAGCCGCAAAGGGAAGAAAAGTCCAGAGCGGAGCAATTGATTGAAGAGAGGCGTTTTATGCCCCCGATCCCATTCCCTCAGAGGCTTGCTAGAGCAAAGATGGAGAAGCGACTAGCCAAGTTTCTTGAGTATTTGAGAGGGGTAAGCCTCAATATCCCCTTCCTCGACGCTATCGTGGAAATCCCGACATACGCCAAGTTCCTAAAAGATTTGATTACAGGAAGAAAGAGGAAGGAGAAAATCATGCTCGCCGAAGAGGGCTCTTGGTTCACTAAGAGAGAGAAGGAGCCCGCCAAATTCAAAGACCCGGGGAGTTTCCGAATTCCTTGCACCTTAGGCGGCGTCCCTCTACAAAAGGCATTAGTGGACTTAGGGGCTAGTGTTAGCCTCATGCCTCTCTCTATGTTCCTAAGACTAAACACCGGCACAAAATTGAAGCCTACCGACATGCGGATACAACTAGCCGATGGTCGGATCACAAGGCCGGTAGGGATCGCAGAGGACATCCCGTTACAAGTCCCGGGGGGCATTTTTTGCCATGTGACTTCGTGATCATGGATGTCAAGGAGGAGGGAGATACGTCGCTAATACTTGGACGCCCGTTCCTCGCCACCGCCGGTGTCATTGTCGACGTACGTGAAGGGACTCTAACATTGAATGTCGGCAACATCGAGGTGGAGCTTCATATACCCAAGGCAATGAAACACATGCCTTATCATGAGGAGCTGGACTATATGGACCTCCTTGACGAGGTTATTGAGGAGGCGATCCCCCATTCGATCGGCGCTCTATTCAAGGATGATTTTGAGGAATGGCCGGACTTGGGCCAAGAAGAAAAGATGGAGCATTCCCCCGACCCCTCCACAGAAATTGATGAAGGCGACGCTGATGTCACGAGAATACGAGAGCTCTGCAAGCTCTCAAAGATGAAGACTCCAAGGAAAGCCCCACCGATACGAAAATCGGTGTCACCGGTGAAGCCGATGCCTGGAGCAAGCACTAGCTTGGGGGAGTCACCCCCCAACACTACCCGAGGCGAAGGAGTACCGAGGAAGAAAGCCCCGCCACAACATCCAAATTTAAGCGTTCTTCCCAATAAATTCGACGGGTGCATCTCATATGCACCCAATATCCCGCATTGAATTGAAAATCAAAGGGGGTTGAGCTCAAGACCTTAAACGAGCGCTTCTCGGGAGGCAACCCGACGGTGATCGCTTTATTTTTACTTTTCCTTTATTTTTGTTTTAGAAATTATTAGTGTTTTGAGTCGTTTGCCTGAAAATTTCGTGATAACGGGTCCTATTTTTCATTGACAGGAGAGGAGAACGAGGTACCTATCATTAGGAGGATGAACAAGGCGACGAGGAGTGCTCCAGGAATGCGCTCGATGCTTAGGAGGAAGATGAAATCGACTGGGGGAAGAAAAGCAGAGTTAAGAGCCCAAACGAAGCCAAACAGCAGAAAACAGGGTTCACTCGGCCGAGTATACTAGTCACTCGGCCGACCACATAAGTTCGTCCGCCCGAGCGGCTCACGAACGAGGGAAGTCTGTTGTACCCAACTCTCTGTTTCTTTTCTTGATTTCAATATAATTGCCACTCGGCCGAGTATATAACTTCACTCGGCCGAGTGAAACTGATACGCTCCTAGGGCGAGTATTGCTGAGTAGCTTGTGCCACTCGGCCAAATGGACTTATTCCACTCGGCCGAGGGTGGCAAGGCCACTCGGCCGAGTCATTAGCGGGGTGGAATTTTCCTAAATATTTCCGTTGCGTTCACTCGGCCTAGCGACTTAGTCACTCGACCGAGTCGTAACTTTTTCTATAAAAGGTGGAGCGGGACTGCACGATTTTCGAAACGAGTAAAACGCAAAACCGCCCGACCTTTCGTTTCCCTCAGCCCCGATCCTCTCCCACTCGCCCGACCACTCGCCCGCCGCCGGCGCTCAGCCACCCACCGCCGGCCGAGCCTGCCGCGCCTTCGCCCGAGTCGCCGCCGGCGACCTCCTTGCCGGCCGAGCTCCGGTACCCCTATTTTGCCTATTTTCTCCTTTCTCTCGTATTTCTTGACGATCCGTGTATTTAACGAATCCCAAAACCAAAGCAACTTCATTATCTATCTATCATACCCCTAACCCCCCATACATTTTGAATATTACTCGCTGATATCTTCGTTTGATGTGCAGGGTATATTGGGGAGCTTAGGGGAGCCCAGGGGAGCTTCCGAGGAGTGATTTTGGCTTCATGGAGGCGTTGTCTTCGCACGCATCCACTTCTTTGCTCTCGCGGCGTGTCACGATATACTCGTTCCATTTATTTTTGCGCGCCGTATTTTTTACGTTTTTGGTGAACACCCTGGGCCCACATGCCGCCCCGGACACGGCCGCGGTCGAGGAGAGCTTCCGCCAAGCGGATGCGGCTGGATGAGGCCGGCCCCTCCCACGAGGTGGAGGACTCTCCTCCGCCTACACCACCACACCCCGTTCACCCCGCACAGCCTGCAGACCCTGCACACCCCGCACAGCCTGCAGAGCCCGTTCACCCCGCACAGCCACTCCCTGCCGACCCACTGCCACCACCGGCTCCACTTGTCGGGCCGCTGGGGATTACGTTCCGGGACGACGCACACCGCGTCGTTTTTGAGCGCATTTCCCAGCGCTCGATTGTACACTCCAGGTTCGCACACCTTGCAGACCTAGGACGCCTGGGGGTACTCGAGGGGATGCTCACATTGTATGACAATGTGGGTTGGCGAGATTTTTTCCAGGTGTCGGCGGACACCTTTGTCTGTCCGACACTTGAGGTTCTTAGTTCTATTGCCCGGACCGACGAGGGATGCTCGTTTAGGTTTATGGACTGGGAGTGCCAGGTCACTCTCGGTATGATGAGAGCATTCTTTTCGTGGCCCGATATCCCCGGGGTCGACCGTGGTTACGCCCCCACTCACATTTCCCCACCTTCCTTCGACTCACACGCTTTCTGGGCCCGGATCACGGGTTTACCAGCTGCCTTTGACCCTAGTAGGGCCAAGGCCTCGGCCATCGTCCACCCCTGCCTCCGCATAGCTCAACGCCTTATGGCGACTACCTTTTTGGTGAGGTATGAGCCTGGGACGATGTCCACGCCAGAGCTTTATATGCTCTATGCGATGACGCGTCCCAGAGTTCTAGCTAGGGAGAGTGACGACTTGGTCCCCGCCGTCGTGATTGATATCACGAGCTGGTTTTTGGACCGCATCATCGTATCGGTGGGCGCTCACTCACCGATATGTTGCGGCGGTCTGATCACCCTGATCGCTCTTATGACCGGCAAGGACCTTCCGGCTGACCTACGACGAGCCCCAGGCCCCACTTCACTGTCCATAGACGTCATGGCCCGGATGAAGATGCTTCGTCCGCACGGTCAGCAGCACTGGTTTTGGTTGCACGGTCCCTACGGTGCTGATTACATGATCCTTCCGAGCCCAGCTCGGACACAGATAGCACCAGCACAGGTGGACTGGCTTCCGGCGATGGATCTCCTGATCCCCGCCGCCTACGTGCTTGAGGCCGAGGAGGCCGAGCAGGCTGAGCAGGCCCACGCTGCACACGCTGTCCCCGGTGACCCCGTGGCCCCTCAGCAGCCTGATATTTCTGCTGCTCCCAACACCTCTGTCCACACTTCTGCCGGTGTCGGGAGTACACTCGCTGAGACCACCTCCACTACCTCCACGCCCACCACCACTCCCACCACAGCTGGCCCTCTGTCCGTTGAGCCCCTTTGCTCCGCGCTACCCGAGCACCCACCGACTATAGTTGAGAGCGGAGAGCCCTCTTTTGTCTTTTGCTGCCGTCGTGGAGACTGTGGTTGTCACCGTTGTCTCCACCGCAGCCGTACTTTCTGAGAGTGTCGTGACGTCTGTTCCCACGTCTGTGTCACTGACCTCTCTGGCCGCCTCGTCGGCACTTTTATACTCCACTTCCATTGCTGCTGCTTCCACCTCATACCAGCCTGTGCCCCAGCCTCGCACTGAGGCTAGGCCCACACTTGTGAGCACAGCACCTTTCCTCCAACATGCCTGCTGAGCCCATCCACTACACCACCCGAGTCCGCCAGCCCCGTCCTGCACATCACAGACAGGTGCGTCCCTCTGCACCACCTCCCCCCGACACTGTACTCCAGAGCATTCTTGCTCTCGAGGGGGCGATGAGTGCCCTCAGAGGTGACCTCAGGACCATGTCTGCCACCGTCACCGCTATGGCCAGCCGCTTCGACCTACTTCCGGGCATTCACTATTGCCTCACTCAGATTCTCGAGCGACTTCCTCGCGTACCCACACCCACCCAGCAGGTACCCACCCCCACTCCTACACACCCCCAGCCTGCTAGCACACCCACACCCACACCCACCCAGCAGACTGTTCCCCATCCCCCACCACCACCACCTCCACCTCAGGACGGAGACGGCGCATCCCCACCCTCTTAGGCACCCTTGATGCCATTGATCCTTTTTGCCGTCATGCTGCCCGTCTCTGCTCGGTCCTGATGGATTTTGCCCACCCCCCCCTCCCCTCACTTTTTTGGGTCCACATTTTGTTCATATCTTACTTTATCATTGTTTGGGAGAGAGGGAGAGTTTTTGGTGTCACACTTTTATATCTGATTCACTCCTATATCTGCATGCATCCTGTCCGCATCATATTTTTCATTTCGTTATTTTTTATTTCTTTTTCATCATGCATGCATCCTCACCTACCCCTCACATTACACGTCTCTCGGTGTGCCACACTTCGTACATTGAGGACACTGTGCACTTTAGCTTGGGGGAGTGAGTTCTCACGTTCTTTTCGATTTACCACCTTTATTTTCAGTTTTTTCACGCCATTTTCCGCTTTTGCACTCACTTTCATCACTTTTTCTTTTTTTACCATGCATCACGTTTTCCTTATTTTCTTTGTATGCTGCATTGTAATTAGTTTCATTTTCCCTTTTCTATCTTTTACTTCTTTCATCTCATGCTAGAGATGACTTTTCTGTGATGATGATGACGTGGAGTTGGCTTTCTCTATATGCATGCTATATTTGTCATGTCTTAGATTTTATTTCTGATATCATATGCTGTGATTTGCCTTGCATTTAGAGATAGTAACCCACACTTTTTCCGTATGAAAATGGATGAAATTTTATTATTAGCTGAGTCTGAATATTCATATGTATGCTATCACAGAAAACACACCAAGATTCACGCATTGAATGCTTATATCTGGAGTACCTTTTTCTTTTCATATATCACTTCTATTTGCATGATTTGTACACTTCACTTCAGGATGATTGAATGATGTTAGCTATGATAAATCTGGATTAGTTAGCTTTTTTGTGATCGAAACTGAGTAGATTAGATTACCCTGCTGAAGTCGTCGTGCATGTCTTATAGAGTGAACTGAGAGACATATTTATTTCTTTCTCCACATATCTTGAACATTAATTCTCTATTTTAAAATCATTGGTGAATCTCCCCTTAGCGATTCTAGTATTTGGCATTTCCCCCGTTATTAAAATCCTAGCTCCAAATTTCCCCAAACTAAAAAGAAAAAGAAAAATTCTTGTATATCCTTCTTTCTCTTTGATTTGGGATCATTGTGTATATATGCTATTGAAAAAAAACAAAAACAAAAACAAAAAAACAAAAAAAAACAAAAAAACAAAAAAAAGAGGAAAAGAAAAAGAAAAGAAAAGAGAAAAGAATCTCAATAAACGATCCCATCTCATATTCTCTCTCTTTCTTCCCTCTTTTTGTTTTTATTTTTATTACTTTTGGAGCTTCAAAAGAAATGGGGAAGTAAATATTGTTTTTTATGCCACCACGCTTATAGATAAGCTTGGGGGAGAGAATCCAATGACGTGTGAGAGAGTGACTACTTGACGGTGCACGACAACCTAGGCTAAGTAATATTCTATACTCGGTGAGATTGTTTTAGCTTCACGAAATCCAGAAATCTATGCCTAGCACTCATTTCATGAAACCCACGTTTTTCTATTCTTTCTATTCTATTGCGTGATATTCTTATACTCATAGAAAGCATTCAATTGAAAAGTGTGTGATCTGCGATATTGTATACCGCTTTAAATGATTCAGACGATGTTAATTTTAGAATTATTCCGTTTTTCATGCTATGTCAATATTCTTGGGTTTTCGATTTCTATTTGCACCATTATACTATGATATCGAAATAAAAGTCTTTGACATGTGTTTTACGTTCGGTGCATGCTATATGAGTAAGCAAAACCCACGTCCTGAGAAAAATGATCTAGCAGCTTCCCTCTTCGCTTTCTTCTTTCTTCTTCGTTTTTCGTTTTCCGTTTTTCGTCGTTTTCGTTTTCTGAATCCACCGGGTTCGCCTTTTACTTATCTTCCTCGAGGACGAGTAAGAGGTAAGCTTGGGGGATTTTGATCACTCCATATTTTACGCCTTTTTTTCGCATGATTGCATGCCATTTAGATCGCTCAAATCACATTTTTCACGATTTATCGACAATGTTGCGATACTTTTCACGATTTGTTGTTTTTGTCGTATTTCAGGAGATTTGGAGCGATTTGGAGTGATTCCGAGATACACCTACTCCGGAGTGTCACAGACGACTTCCCCGATGGGTATTTTGCTATTGGAGAGGAGCGGAAGAAGAAAGAACGTCGTAGGAGCGACGAGGAGGCAAAAACACTCAGAATGGGCATTTTTAGTGTCTCACTCGGCCAAGTGAAGGAGTCACTCGGCCGACCAGTGAGACCCCGCTCGGCCGGCCAGATCAGACACGCTCCAAGTGTGCACTCGGCCGAGCATCAGAAGCCACATCGGCCGAGTGACGAAACCCCGTCCGCCCGAGTGGCACTAAGACGACGCCCATCAAAAACTCCTAACTTACTGTTTTTCGTCAGTCTGAGCATCAGAAGACCCACTAGGCCGAGTGGCAATTACCGACCGCCCGAGTGAAGAGAAGCCCATCGGTCGAGTGACGACAACTCACTCGGCCGAGCGACGCCCGAAGTGAAGACCCCCAAGACCCCAGACTTACTGGAAATTCTCAGGGTCTTTCACTCGGCCGAGCGACTGTTGTCACTCGGCCGAGTGAGCCGCGCTGCCTGTAGCGTAAATTGCGATTTTCAGGCTGCGCAGGGGCAATTTTGTCACAGTTTTTTGGGCGATTTTGGGGGGTATTTAACCCCAGTTTTTAACCTAGGTTAGAGAGCTTTTTTCCTTACTTTTTGGCAGCCTTTTAGATTAAACTTTTTAGCTTTTGATTCTTGTGATTAGAGAGGAGAGAAAAGGTTATTTTTGTTGGATTCTTGGAGAACTAAATTGGTGTGTCTCCCTCTTCATTAAAAATCTCATTTTTATTGCTTATTTGAATATTCCCATGAGTTCTATTGCTATTTCAATTGATTATTTTTGCATTTGTGATATGATTTGTGAGTAGTCCTAACGTCTTGGGGCGTGGGGATGAACCATACGAGCCCAATTTCCGATTTGTGATGATTTGGTAGAACTATTGCTAGAGTTGCTATTAGGGTTAGTTTGGGATCGATATATTACAGATAGCTAGGAGTTCATATCGATTGGGATTTGCAAGAGATTGGATTCCAATTCGATAGGAAACCCTAGAAATCCGAATTGGGTTGAAATTGAGTTTCCGTAGTATCGGTTTGCAAGAGATTGGACCGATACTAGGGTTCTCGGTTGCAATTTCATACCGATACCCGTTTGCAAGAGATTGGACGGGTAGGAACTATCCCAACCTTGGTCGCGGCACGAGTTTGCACGAGAGTGGGCTCGGGACGCGATTGAACGATGATGTTGATCCTAATGCTGGCTTGCCTAGGCTAGGGTTTGCAAGAGATTGGACCCAAACCTAGGTTAGCTATAGACCGGCAACAGCGCGAGAGCGTGAGCTAGGTTTTACATTCAGTTGCAACTAGTTCGTCCGAAATTCTACCCTAGCAATTGTGATACCAATGAATCACATTGACGAGATACGGTGAGTAGCGGGGATTCCCTATTCCCTAGGCGTCTCTATTTGATTTTATATCTCCATATTTTGTCTGACGATTGTGACAGGATCGCCAAAAGGCAAATTCCCTCTTTTCTGTTCCTATAGCCAGGTTGTTCGGAGAAGGCACTGTCATACGTCCTCCCTGTGTTCGATACCCGCTCGCCGCTACACCGTGCGCTTGCGGTAAAACTACACGGTCGCTCTTTAGTGTGTACGCCCGGGGCGCGATCACAAGTCTTTAAATCTCTCCTAAGCCTCGTACAGTCAGTCCTGAGGAAGCTGTTTAAAGTTTGAGATCGCTCCTCGAATCCTCACCGTTTTAGACGGTGGATAGAACTTGTTTACAAAGGTGGTGGCCAACTGCTCCCAAGTCGTGAATGTATTAGAACGATGCGCTTGCAACCAATAGGAAGCCTTGTCCCTCAGAGTGAATGGGAATAGCCTAAGCTTGATAGCATCTTTGCCTACGTCCTTTGCATGGAACGTGTCACACTTTGCCAAAAACGTGTCGATATGGTGGGTTGGATTTTTATGAGGATGCCCATGGAAGAGATCCTGCTGCATGAGATTTATTAACCCAGTCTTCAGCTCAAAACTACATGCCGCCAGATGTGGTCTCAAGATGGAAGAAGCCCCAGTAAAATTCGGCTTAATATAATCCAAGATGGACCCTTTGCGTGGAGGAGAAGCATTTCCCTCTGCCATTGTATCTATAGGAGTTTGACTCCTTTTCTCTGCTCTGATCCTTCTTGCATTCTTTTCAATCTTGGGGTCAAATAATAATTCCTTGTCAAGACTCCCAAGGCGAGTGTTCATGCACAACAAGAACTCGGAGAAATACCGTTAGTAGCAAAGTAATAAAAGAATAAAAAGTTTGGAAAGATAAGAGATGATAAGATTTGCTAATAAATTCTTCAATAGAAAAATAATCCAAGTAACGTTGTTACCTTCTCCAGCAACTGTGCCAAAAACTTGATGCTTCCGAAACTAACACCTAGAACTCACCCAGCAATGGCACGAACACCAAGTGCTAAATGTATCCCAAATGTGAATCCATGGTACTTTACACAAGTGTACGGTGTCAAGTAATAGTATAAAAGATATCGATCCCACAGGGAAGGTATGAATGTTATTGTCTTAGGTTATTTTTAAATATCAGAATATAGGTAGCAGTCGGTTTCGAAAGTTTGGTTGTTTATGATTGTGGACGATTAATAAAGACTAGGGATTTAGGACTCACCACTAGGATCGTTGGACGTGGATGCTTGGTTAGGACTCTTACGTCGCATTGGCTTTATAAGGATTGTCGCATCCAAGATGTGGACTTCATGATTCTAAGCACCATGAATCTAACATATCGCATTAACCCGTAGGCGCACACGACACATGCATTAAGAATTGATAATATTCATGCCACTCTCATGGACGGAATGATCTCAGCTCACTCCACTCTTGTGGGTTAGAGCTTCAATGTATTTTCGTGGCTCTCATTGACGCAATGGCGGTAGCCGTCAATTAGTAATATAGTTCGTCGGTTGATCCCATCAAGACACGAGCCGGGTATGGTCACAAGTCCCAATTGAATCCACTAACTCCTCAATTAAGCCTATAGGATACTCCTTAAGCCAATCGATTCCACCGACCATGGGCATGATCTCAGTACGAGTTCTCTTACAAACTTTGCAAGATCAACCAAAATACTTCCCTTTTATTCCAACACAACCTAAAATCCTAACTTTACATCTCAATCCTAAAATCCATGGGCTAATCCATTAGCCCTAGATAGAACTACTCACACATCTTAGAAATAACAACAAAATATTTAATAGATGTAATAGAATTCATCACGGCAATGGAAAACATCAAAAAGCAATAGAAAGTGTAGAGAATTGTTACCAACGCATCGAGAAGCAATAATAATCCAAAGATAATTAAGAAGACAAGATTCCTTGCGCAAAACAATAATAAAAATCCAAGCTTTGCTTCATACAAAATAGCGATGGCACACGTTCTGAAAAACCTAATTAAAACTAAACTAAGAGTTTCTCTAAAGGTCCTCTCTGAAAATAAAGCTAAAACGTCCTTAAATACATAGGGGGAAGATCCTAAAACAATCTCAGAAAATCTGGACACTTAGGCCCATAAAATAGGCTGGTCACATCGGCTACTTGACCGAGTAGAGGAGCCTGCTTGGTCGAGTCAGCTACAGGCTCCCCTTCCTGCTGCTTCTACGTTTGGGGGATACGGGCTACTCGGTCAAGTAGCTCCCCTACTTGGTGGAGCTATAATAGATCCGAAATTCCTCCAAAACGTCGTTCTGTTTCTTTTCGACTCAGGTCGAGCATGTGAGCTGCTCGGTCGAGCTGGGATGCATTGGAGAGAAGCTTGAAATCTTCATCTGTTTGGATCGACTCGGGTCGAGTCGGCTGTCTGCTCCGTCGAGTAGGTCAGAGTTGTTTCCTGTGCGATTTCAGCGTGTCAACTCGGTCGAGTAGCTGATGCTACTCGGTCGAGTCACCTGGGAAACTGATCTGAATCTTGCCATTTCTCATTCTCTTCTCTTTCTCTCCTCCGATCTTCTTCCATTCATCGGTGAACTCTTATGGAGGCTTGCTAATGACGTCTCTGACGTGCCGGATGTGTCCATGTCCCAAAATAGCTCAGATTTGCTCCAAAACTCCTGAAAATCCAAAAAGCTATACAAAACTCGAATATGGCATTAGAAGCGCGATAATATGTAAAAATATGGAGTTTGGAGGCAGAAATGACATGAAATGATGCTGTAAAAACAAGAAAAATATGGACACATCACACGTCCTACCGACCTATTACTTCTCCTCCAGCAGACTCGACAGCTGATGGACCGGCGAGCAACCGCCTCTCAGCTCTATAAATACCCCTCCTACCTCCATAGAGGGGGTTGGAGAATTACAATATCTAAATCTTTCCAATATTCAAGGTCGGATATCTCCCATATATGTGTGCCTTTCTCATAAGCTCGCGACGCTTCTCGATCTATCTTAAGAACGTCAAGCGTGTCCGACACACTTATTTCAAGTCATCCACTGACTTAAGCATCGGAGAGACTATGAGCTGACAGCCAGCTCTGCCTTTCTGACGAGTTACTATTGTCGCAAGAAGCTCGCCTCAGCTACTAGGAGACGACGACCTTTGGCGACCATCAGGCGACCTTGGATCCTTCATCCCCGAAGTGTATTTCGAGTTGTGCTAACCTCACCATCAGCCCAAAAATTGTAATCATTGTACCCTCGATTCCTGTTAACCACGAATTTCATTGTTATGCAGACTTGACCCGCAACCCATGTAATGTTTTTATTTTCGGAAAATTTTTTTTTTGAAAATTAGATCTATTTTAAAAATCATGTGATAATTTTTAAAAAATTTAGATCTTGATAATTATATGATTATTAATGTAACTTAAATATATGAGATAATTTTTTAAGTTGCATGCTTATCTAAATTTTATGAGATAATTTTAGTTGATCTGTTATCATTCTAAAATATTTAGTTGATATTTTTAATGGTTATATTATTTCTTGTTGATTATGTGATAATACAAGAAAAACTTTCAGGATAGACATTAAAAACTTTCAGAAAATTATAAGATAATTTTTTATGGACATGCCATGATTTAAAAAATGTTGCAACAAATTAAACTCCTAATACATGATTAGGGTAGCCATCTCTAATAATAATTATTTTAATTGTTCTAATAATAATTTTGAAAAAGGCTATGATTTAAATTGTTGCAACTTGAACTTTAAATCCCTAATACGTGATTAGGATAGCACCTAAATAATCCTTATAGTTGATAAGGGCTTTAATAAAAGTTATTAACCAATCCTAATAATTTCAAATTTAAGGATTCAACTAGTTGATATGATTAAATAGTTTTAATGAAGCCATTCCAAATCGATATTACACATAAATAATTCGTACCTTAAAGGATCATGATAAGGTCTAGCATTTTTTTATTAGTGTTATGTATCACCCTAGCTCAACTGGAGATAGTGATCCTGGCCTAGCCAAATCCCCGGCCGTGTTCCGTTGGACTACAAGGATGTGAATTATGATTATGTGAAACCATCGATTACATCTAGTCAAATACGTTAAAAATCTTCTTTAAGATTAGCCGTAACCCGTCTTATTTTTGGATTAGGGGACTAAAAGACGCATGTCATAGTTGTTGAGTGTCCTCAAGCTATGACATGGTCTCTTTTAGAAACCGACTCCATCAAACATGTGGTGTAGTCATGTATTAACCCAAACCGCTGCATCGGGTCTCCTCGAGTATCGGTGTAAGTTAATATTAGACATGAAAATAAGGGTTCGACTAGACTAGCTATTATGGTTTGTTGAGTCTTCTCAAGATCATAAGTGACAAGGGGTAAAACCAATATGGAGTCACATTTGATGTGAATGATAAAGAGTTTATCAACCAACTGCAGAGTCGATCAGCTTGTTGAGTCTCCTCAAGGTTGTGAAACTCATGATGTTTAGGTTCCTCTCCCATTAAATGACTAATTTGTTCATCTAGATGGCTTAAGATGATCACTAAAATAGTGGGAGGATATAGCTGAATAAAAACCTTTTTAACTATATTTGAAAATCACGAACATATGTTAAACTAGAAAATTTCTATGTTTTACTTGGTGGAATCCAAATAATAATATCCTAAAAGAATAAAATAACTGGTCTAAAGATTGGTTAAGGAATATTTGATAAACCAAACTATTCTCACTGACCCTTCTCATGAAGTGTCCTTTTTAGCACTGAGTTAAGGACAATGATTTCCTTAAGCTCTAAGGTCTATCATAATAAAAGCACACAACTTAACACTCGCCTCTATGAGCAGGGGTAGCTTGAATATACTGATGTTTAAAGCACGTTTCTCCATACAAATTAATGAGTCTCCTTAAGGTTGTGTGGAAAACAGTTTCAATCTGCAAGGTTCGAAACTTCGATCAAAATGTTTGATTCGAAGATGAGTGTAAGAGAGTGCAAGACCATGTAACCAAATTAGACCTTGAGATGAACAACTTGTTGAGTCTCCTCAAAGTTTTAAAGCTCAAGTGTTTGGATGCATGTGATGCTTGCACAGCTAATATTTGTGTTAGGACATGAATTGTCTAAATGTGATTTAGAAAGGAGAAGGAACTAAGGATAATTCATTGAGAAAGAATGTTTGGTGTATCATGAGAAAAGGCATAGTAGGAGGAACTGAAAATGAGACATGTTTGATGTCTAAAATTTCAGAATAGTTGTTAAACAAAGGAAAATATAGTCTCATATATTGGCTAATGAGCAAGAGTTGTCTTTGGGCCATATAGGACGTATTTCACACTTGGCGAATGTCATCACTTTACTTCTGAAGAAATGTTTATGTGTGAGTATTTTTTATAACAACATAGTATTAAGAGTTAATACATAAATGTGCAAGTTAGTAGCAAAACATCTATGTCAAAATAGACTAGGCTGTACCGAAGAGACTAGGCTTGACAAGTCACATAAAGAGGGTTCTCTTGACCTCTCGTATTATGAGTCGAAAGACACTTGTGAGTTTTGTTTTAAAAGGTATAATGGTCAAAAAAAATCCTTCTATAAGACTGTGGGAGAATAAGTTGGAGAACTCATGGTCTCGTACATACGAATGTATCTGGACCTAAGTCTAAATTAGCCAAGATATGGTGTTCTTATTTTATTATGACACGTGTCCTTGATAAAACACGAGTCTGATGAAATAGAGAACATATGACAGAAGTATTTGAATCACTTGGATCAGATTGAAGAGGCGAACACTTTGCTATGTAATTCTTGCGTAATAAAAGAGAATGCGATTTTCTCTCATATCAAGTCTCACAACACATCGGTGTGTTAGAGATCATGAATTGCACTCTGTTAAATATGGTGCGATACATGGCAAGTGACTATGAGTTATAATCCTCCCTTTGAGTTAAGCCCGAGATTTTAATGCATAGGTTCTTGATAAGGTTCTATGAGGACTTTATCAATATGATATTCCTTAGATTAATTGTTAGGAGGTTACATGATTACTCGAGCCTCGTGAGACGAAGAAGTCAAGTAAGACATCATAGTTGTTGATGGCCTAGTCAACTTCCAAGATGCCATTCGGAGTAGGGAATCTGAAAAATAGTTTGATGCGATCCGAAAAAGGTTCTTGCACGTAAATAAGGTATGAACCTTAGAAGACGTGCCCAAAGTAAGTGTTCCTTTTGGCTGGAGGTGAATCTTCAAGACAGAAGATTGGTGCAAATGAAAAATAGTGAAGTACAAGTTATACTGGTTGAGAATGGTTATCATCAAAACTCCTATAAATGGATTTTGATGAAACTTTCTCGCCAACATCGGTGTACAGATCTATTTGGATCAGACTCGATGTAAATGCTCCTGATGACCATGAATACTGGAATATTTATGTTTTCTAAATATGATTTAGAAGAACAAACTTATAGAGTTTTTAAGGTCAGTGGGAGCGAATAAAAGGCATGTGAGTCATCAAGAAGCTGAAACATATATTTTGACAAAGTGGTCAAAGAGTTTGACATTTTATTAGAAACGATTATGAACCATGCAAATGACCAGTGACTATTTTGGATTATTCTCGTAGAGGACGATAAGTTGGATAAGATCCAAGGAAGATAAATTTTCTGGATTCCAAGAGACAAAGGAAATGATTTGGAAAATCTGTGATCTAGTAGAAACATAGAACTCTTTAAGTCTATACAGAAAACGGTTTAGCAGATCCACGCACGAAGGTCTACCATATGAAGTCTACAGAGACTTATGTGTAAATACGGTATGAGATACCGGGATAAATGTGACTAAGTGCAAGTAGGAGATGTTGAGAGATGGGAATGCTATCGAGGAACTTTATCCTTGTGTATGTGTAAAAACATCTTGTTCGAAATAACAGTAAGCTGTTTGGTAAGCATTTAAGTTAATAAAAATGTAGTCTTCATTAGAACTTAGGTAAAGTCCTGAGACTTAATGCGAGGTCAAACATGTATCAAGATGGAGATCTCGATCATGGAGAAGTGTTTGACCGATTGTAGCATATGTCTAAAACCATTTATGGTCATAGATGTTTTGAGAATAGGATACCAATACATCGGATAGACCATTGTGTCTTTGTCTTCACCATGGAGTGGTGACGATGATCTCATGGATCACTACTACAGATTTGGGCTTGGGTAACACCACTTAGATAGCGCTTTTAAAAAGCGCTATCTAAGTGAGCTCTTGTTTAGCGCTTCTGCACTTGTAGAAAATAAAAATAAATCAAAATTAAGGTAAAAATCACTTAGATAGCGCTTTTTGTTAAAGCGATATCCAAGTAATGCCTTACATAACACTTTTTGTTAGCGCTATGTTACTAATCGTTATGTAAGGACTTTTATTTAAAAATAAACATATATACGGCTCTTCGATAGCACTGTTTCTGCCCAACTTTTTCGTTTCCCCTTTTTATTCGTGCTCGAAGCTGTACGGGCAACGAAAACCCTAATTTCTAGCTGTTCTCCATTTCGTTTCTTTTTACGCTTTCCATCATCGAAAATCGCTAGCAGCGGAAATGAGGAAGAAGCGGCAACGCTCAAGAGAAACACTCATCCCCTTCTTCTTCCAAAGACCTCAAAACCCTAATCGAGGAGAATTCGATGTTTTTGGATGGCCTCGTGAAGCTGATCCCGGCGAGGTTCTACGTCCCCGACCCCGACGAAGATGACCGGCCGTGGTTCCAAGGGCTGAGCAAGGCCGCCAATGCCTCCGCCAAGAAGCAGTCTCGCGAGAACCTCAAGAAGGCCCGCCGCCGCAAATTCAACTCCGACAACCTCGCATCCATCCTCGACCTCTTTCTCATGTGGTCTCGATTTACTGGTTAGATCTCGTAAGGATCTCCTTCCATTTCCCATGTACTGCTGTTTTGCTTGATTTTCTGCGGTTTCGGGTCTGAATTTGAGAGGATTTGTTCCAAATTGCTGGTTTCTAGTTCGTAATTTGTGTTTTTATGACAAGTTTGGGGATATTGGACGTGTGTTTGGTGTGTTGTATTCATTTTGAGGTATTGGAGAAGATCCTGTGTTTCAGTTCAGTGGACCTGTGAAATATTGGACCTGTGTTTCAGTTCAGTGGATTTCCAATGTTTGAATTCAGCTTTAACTACTTAAGATGAAGAATTATGTCTTTTTTTATTTTACGGTGTAACAAATAACCATAGTTGCAATGTTAAAAATTCAAAATGTTTGATGATATGAAAAAAAACATCTTTTTGGCCATACATCCAAATAATCATTTAGGGATGAGGCCGTCCCATCTTTTGCTATGTATGTAAAATTTCACATCGAATTAGTTGTATGGGTTGTCTCATCTCTTCGTCAAGCAGTATAGATGATAGGATCAGTTCACGAATTTGATACTTTCTAAAGTATAGCATTTGGTTTGAGTATCTAATGGTATTCTTTTGAGCAGAAAGAAGAAGTGCTTTTGCATATCCAGTTTGCTCTTTTCTTTTGCTATAACATCCTTCAGACCAAGTTAAATTATGGTGCATCTTTGGAAGCATTAGTTTATGATTATTATGTGTATCAAACTCAGATTTGGTTCAGACCACTGGAAGCTGAAGGCCATCTTCACTGCACAAACATCTGTTCTAGAGGGAAAATTAAAAAAAAGGGCCCTCTAGCTAATGTGATAGGAAGATGCCTCATTGTTGTATAGGGAAGATGAGAGAATTGGAATCCTTAGCCTTCCAAAAAGCTTAAAGCATATTGCATCTAAAGATATGTTCTATAATTTGGCCAAGTCCTGGTATTATATGAATAATTCTGTAACATATTATTTAGATTGAATATGATGCCTTCATAAGTTCACAACACTCATGCTTTTATCTCCTTTTTGTTGGCAGCGCTGATGATGCTCGCCAACCTATGAGCTGCACTATGCCTATTCCTTCTAATCAACTGAATCTTTATCATGTGGTGATCATTCTATGCCTTATCATTTTGTGTTTCTTCATCCAGTACCGTGTAACACATCCTGTGCATGATGCTTACCCATTGTGGTTAACATCTGTTATCTGTGAAATCTGGTTTGCTTTGTCATGGCTTTTGGATCAATTCCCGAAGTGGTCCCCGGTTACCCGAGAAACATACCTCGACAGACTTGCATTGAGGTCAGTGACATTGTATTGAGTTTATCCTTTTCCATGACATTCAGTGATCCAGTTGTGATATTTAATTGATATACATTAATGTTTGACAGATATGACAGGGAAGGAGAACCATCCCAATTAGCCCCCATTGATATTTTTGTCAGTACTGTGGATCCTCTGAAGGAACCTCCTATTGTTACAGCTAACACTGTGTTGTCAATTCTTGCTGTGGACTACCCCGTTAATAAAGTTTCATGCTATGTGTCTGATGATGGATCTGCAATGTTGACATTTGAAGCCCTCTCGGTGACTTCGGAATTTTCTCGTAAGTGGGTACCCTTCTGCAAGAAGCACAATATTGAACCCAGGGCTCCTGAGTTCTACTTTGCACAAAAAATTGATTATTTGAAGGATAAAGTTCAACCTTCTTTTGTTAAAGAGCGCCATGCAATGAAGGTAGGGGTGGAAGAGTGAATAATTTTCTAGAGGTAATGCCTTCCAACTTTTATCTTGCAATATACCTTATTCACAAAACAACTTGTTGCAGAGGGAGTATGAAGAGTTCAAAGTGAGAATCACTGCTTTTGTTGCCAAAGCACATAAACCCCAGAAGAAGGTTGGACAATGCAAGATGGCACTCCTTGCCCTGGAAATAACCCAAGAGATCACCCTGGCATGATTCAGGTCTTCACCCTTTCAATACATTGTATCTTTTGTCACTTAAGTTATTCCTTTTCTTCTGATTTTCCTTTTCAATCTCATCCTCTTGTTTTTGGGAACTGCAGGTCTTATTGGGGCACAACGGAGGGCTCGACACAGATGAAAATGAGCTGCCTTGCCTTGTTTATGTTTCACGTGAAAAGAGACCAGGCTTCCAACATCACAAAAAAGCTGGTGCAATGAATGCTTTGGTTTGTTCTTCTGTTTCCTTATTTATATAAGCAATAAATTGTTTCAAGCTATATGCGATATAATGATATAATGTTCTGGGTCTAAATTATTAATGGTATCTGTCAGATTCGAGTATCTGATGTCCTAAGCAATGGCGCATATATTCTGAATGTGGATTGCAATCATCATTTCAATAATAGCAAAGCTCTTCGGGAAGCAATGTGTTTCATGATGGATCCGTCTTATGGAAAGAAGACATGTTACGTCCAGTTCCCTCAACGATTTGATGGCATTGACTCGCATGATAGATATGCCAATCACAACAGCGTCTTTTTCGATGTATGAATTTCATCCAGCTTTTACATTATATTTATATTATGTATTTGGGTGGGCTCTTTCTTAACAGTAATATGTTTTACAGATCAACGTGAAAGGGTTAGATGGCATCCAGGGACCTGTCTGCGTGGGAACCGGATGTTGTTTCAACAGGCAAGCCTTATATGGGTATGATCCTGTCTTGACAGAGGCTGACTTGGAGCCTAACATCATCGTTAAGAGTTGTTGTGGCTCAAGAAAGAAGGGAAAGAGTAGGAACAAAGATTACATTGATACAAAACATGCTGTCAAGAGGACGGAATCCACAATTCCTATTTACGACATGGAGGACATTGAAGACGGTGTGGATGGTATGGCTGTTACATAAAACTCTTCAAATTCAATTTTTTCTTGTATTAAATAAACTTCCATGTTTGAAACGAGTATGCATTTGGTTTAACACAGTAGACACCCTACGTACACATGACCATTTCTTATACATAATTACAAAGCACATATGACACCTTCAGCAAGATTAAAAATCAAATGCCTATGCATACACGTGTTCTTGCTTGTGGGAAGTGGTTTATTTGTGCATATATATTTTCATTGCTAAATTCATTTGTTTGATGAACTGTCACGCCCCGCTTCCCAAAAATATGGAGGCGAAGCGTGAGAAGGTCCGCTCAGACTTGGTGCTGCAAAAGCTACAAGTCCGATAAGCGTCAATCAACTTTAAAACTACAGGTCCTTGCAACGCGAACGAAACAAAGATAGTAATAATGAAATGAGACAAAAGAGATATCTCAGAATATCCATAAAATAAGTTTCAACATCACAGAAAAAGCCACCATGCTGAAAAGAAAAAAGAGTCTAAAGGCCCACACATGGCCAACAAAAGTACAACGTACAAGGTAAAGGTGCCACGCACCGAAAACTAACAACAAAACCTAAAACAAAAGAAAGCTCGGCAAGGTCACCAAGAAAGGTCACCGGTGTCCACAAAACTCCTCCTGGGCAGACATGGACTCAGGCTCAGCGTCCGCAAAACATCACGTACTTAGCAACGGTCTCTGGCTCAAGGTCTAACATGTGACACTCAAAAGAGCAAGGGGCACATGTCAGCAAGTCTACAAGAGACTTGTGCAAGGAAACTGAAAGCAGGTAAAGCAACCTAGCAGTTCTAGCATGAATGCAATGACATGGCAGTTAAAGTATGAGTGCAACAAGTAAGGTAAAGTAAAGTAAAGTACGAGCATGGCATGGATGTCAAGTTTTACAAGAAACACTCACTAGTACAAGACAAGTAAAGTAAAGTAAGCACGTCGTGCACAGAGATTACGCCTTTTGGCTATAGTGGCTGCGTGGCCAACTCCTAGCTCAAGTGATCGCTTATCCCTACCCCTCCACGTGTATCGAGCCAGGGCCTTACCCCCGAACGCGTATGCTCGGTTCTGGATCATAAGCCAGGAAGTGTATTTCAATATAGCATAGGGGTGCACCTAGCCGGACAAGGAGATTGGGCATTGGTTTTTAACCAATACATGGTGCCCGCTTCTAGATCACGAGTCCAGAAGTATTATTCACGATGGCATAGGGGTGCACCTAGCCGGACAAGGGAATCGGGTGTGGCCCGCTTCTGGATCACGAGTCCAGGAAGTATTGTTCATGATGGCGTAGAGGTGCACCTAGCCGGACAAGGAAGAACAAGTAGTGTAGCGTGTGCTACGAATGCAACAATCAACTTGGATGACATGTAGAATGCAATGCATGGCAGTTAAAGTGCGTACAGATAAGGAATTTAAACGTGACAGATATCAATGCATGCATGACATGGCAGGGTGACGAATCTAGCTTCGTTGTTAAGCTAGATCCCAAAGTTGCGTCGAGACAGCTATCATTTCACTGTCTAGTCTCTTTTACGCTAAAACAAGGAAGTGGCCTAAAACATGGCCCTACACAAGAGTTGGCAAGTTTCACTTGCCTGCAAGTCTACAACGTCTGAGCACACCGTCCAAGAGAGTCCAAGTCACAAATAACCTACGTGCACAAGTCCACCGGCCTAAAGACCATATTATTAATCTTGATTAGTGAATTTAAAACATTTAAAACATTTTAAAAACATCAATTTTAGTCTTGATTAACCGGCAATAGGTTGGGGGTCCTAAGGGTGCAAAGTGTTACCTCAACACGACGCGAAAGCTACACTGGCGTCGGGTAGCAACGCCAGGGGTTGGAATAAGAGAACGCGCTCCAAGTCCTGATTCCAAATTAGTTTCCTCGCTGGAAGTTCAGAGCAGCAACCGGGGCAACGAATCCAGATTCCAAAGCTAGCACATGCGACGACGGGCTACGACGTGTCGCAACATCGTACGCGGCAAATCGTTGGAGAGAAAGCACCTAGGTGGGGCCCACAGTAGTCCTAGGGACCAATAGGGGACCCACGATACCTTTGGAGAACTTGGGGGGCCCAGGGTGGCAAGTGGTGTGACGGATGCGGGGTTGCGACGTTTGGCTCTCGGTCAGACAGCCTCGGTGCGGGGAGCTCCGTCGGTCGGGCACTAGGGGTGCGAGGGTTGCAGCGTTTGGGGTTGTAGTGGTGCGGGCGGAAGCTTGGTGCGGAGAAAACCATCGGTCGGTGCGGGAGACAGCGCCGGTCGGGCGTTTGGCGGGGCGTTGCAACGTTGCAACCGTTGCAACATTGCGGAGCTTCGGTCGGTGCGAGCGGGGGCTTCGGTCGGGCATGGAGCGGGGCGGGGCTTGGAGCGAGGCGCTGTGCGGTGCGGAGCGGGGCTTGCAATGGTGCGGAGCGGGCGGGATCTCTCGGTCTGACCGAGAGAATCCCTCGGTCGGAGCGGCTTGGTGCGGGGTCGATGCGGAGTGGTTGCAGCGGGGTGCGGACGAGGCTTGGTGCGGGCGACAGCGTCGGTCAGGGCGGGGATTTTGGGGCGTTTGGCTCGGTCGGTGCGGGCGACGGTGCAGCAACGTTGCGACGATTCGTCGCAACGTGAAATTTGGGGTTTGGAAGCGGCTAGGGTTAATTTCTTGCGAAAATGGGTCTTCCTAAAGGTTGTTTATATAGTGTAGATGAGTTGACTAGGTCTAGGGCTAATCCTAATGGGATTAGGAGTTTAAAAATATTTAAAATTCAAATCTCACCATCTCCAACTCACCCAAGGCTTGGGTGCGGCCCAAATGAGCTGAGATTTGGCTCAAAAATATTTTGAAGTATTTAAAACGTAATAAAATTTTATTTGGTCGAAAATAATTTAAAACCTAATTATTTAAAATATTTTAAACCTTGCTAAAAATATAAAAGTGGTCAAATAAACTCCAAAAATTATAAAATAAATATCAGGGTAATCGTGGTGACGAAAGTGAGCTAACTAAGAAGACGGATCTCAATTTCGACGTCGGACGGCGAAACTAAAAATAGAAACGTCTCCCGTCAAAAGTGAAAATCGCAACGTCTCATTGAATAAGATTAAATTGTGGGAAAACGACTCGGGAAATGTCGTTCCAAATTAGTGCCACTATTTAATACTCTCAGAGACGTTCACAACGGCATATCACACTAAAGTGTTCACAAACAAATAAAGTCTGAAATAAACACGTGCACGGCCAAAAGCACGTGCACGAACAACGTACAACGAAAAGTGGTCGTTACATCCTCCCCACCTTAGAATAAAGTCCGTCCTCGGACTTTTTAATATATCTAGTCACTCTAGTAACTACCCCAATCAAGTCACATTATAATTCAAACCAGGTATAGTCATTACAAGTGCTTATATATGCACTAGGTAGTCAAACATTAACACTACCAACATGTATATATATATATTCACGTATGTTATGCACTTATACCTATTATAGTCAGTCAATTTCATACACGTATTTCAATCATATACATATACGTACATCCTTTATATAACTACTACTTACCTAACTCAAAACAATATTTCAGATACTCACAAAAGGATAGTCTCACACTTAGCAAATACAATCATTGCTCTACGTATAGATAGCTACCTATGCACAAACAACGTGGGTATACTACCCTCTAATACTTCCTAGTGTACATTCCATACCACACATCAACACATGTAGTCACACCATACCATTATTAAGTCAAGTCTTACTATATCTAATATGCATTCACCACTACCATAGTTTCACAATATATAGTCATTCAAATGCATGAAAATAGTTCACCATCACATCACATACGGTCCTATAACCGTATTTACGACACGCCACATATACCTAGTCATCAATACCTATAACTAAGCACATACTTACCCGTGCATGGTGCACACCCATACACGCTAACATTTCATTTATATACACCAATCATACCATCATATATCCAGTACATCTACACACCTAGTTTAGCTAGCACACATACGTTCACACATGCAAGTCCTTAGTAAATAGCTATACTTCAAGACCAACACCTATAACTATATACTGGTATAGCGACCCACAAGCATGTGCGTAGCACAACTAGGCACAAACATTACTATCACTATACATACATCAAACATCGTTGTATTCAAACTACAGACATACATCACAATATACTTAGAGTATACCCACTCAAGTTTGAGTGAGACTCGATACACATATCAGAATATTCTATATATGTAACACGTCATTTATACCTATACCAGTACCACTCCAATATATATAGGTCTACCAATACAACCATATACATTCCATAAGTCAATCACACTTAATATTTAGTCAGGTAACGCCCACATAGTTCAATCTCTCTATATACCATAATACAGACATCAGCACACATATAATTATAATACACTCCCTAATTCATACGCATTCATCGTATAGTCACACACATGTAACATATATATTCACACCTTAGCCTACTGCCTATAATTAGTATACCAACACATTTATTCCATACATAATTAAGATATGCAATAGTCGTGTATACCTCCTGGAATACACGCACACAACATCCCGTAAAGCAAGTAATACCAATCAAAATTATAGTCCTACTACCATATGTATATCACATATATACTCATGCAAAAAAAAATACATAACTACTTATGCCTAAGCACAATACGTAACTACGTACGAGCACATGCTCACACGTACTAACATATAGGTCATATAATAGGCCTACTTACTTAACTATACGTACACCTATTATTATCACACCTAGCATACACATAGTTTTACCAACATATTATTTCAACCATTATAAGTATCTCCAACTACATGCTCCCCATTAGATACATGTACTACGACAACATTACAAGGTCCAAGGGCCTACTAACAACTAAGAGTTGCCACAGTCATTGACGAGCACCAAAGCCTAAGCAATATAGATGGAGGTCGAGGTCAAAAGCGTGACGAGAGAAGGATCGATAAGCACGAGTTCAGATAGGTCGAATACAAGGAGACGGCTTGGTCAGTTGAAACAGTGATTCACTGGTGAATGTTTAGGTAGGGGAAATGGAGATGTAGTGATACTTATATAGGATGGAGAAATGAAATAGTATAACATAAGCTAAAATACGCGAAATTTGAAAACTGTCGTACTTCAAAAGTTGGAAACCTCGTCTGTATAAAAATATATTTGGAGATCGATAAAACGAGTTGTTCAAAATAAGTTTGAGTCGTATATATATATAAGAGAAAATGGTCTATTGGATTATATACAATCATTATAAAAGGAAGTGAATCATTTACACGAATATTAATGACGAGGTTTAGAAAAATATTATGCGTCAGTAATTTAATATAATGTTGGCAAAAGTTTTGAAAGCCAAAGAATGAAATTAAGTAACTGAAGAATTTAAGCTCATGTTAAATGCTTTCAAAACCATTAGGCTAGGGAAAATAATCAATATCGAAACTACTTTTTAAAGGAACCAGGATTTGAGAAACTGATTTACACAAGGTCCATAACATATGAGCACAACGAACCTGGTACAGTTATAAAAATAATTGAAATTCAATTTAGTTTAGAATTTTTTTTTTCTAAAAGCATGTTTGGTGGTCGGAAAGATAATAATAATAACTTAGTAGTAGAACTATCAATATTGATAGTAAAGCTTTAAAATCAAATCATTGAGGGTCTAAATCAGGAAGTGGTTATGAAATAGTAATTTTATAGAAATCTGAAAATAGAGAAAACGATGAGCATAAAATCGACTTGCTGAAGCTGAAATTCCATGTGACTTGAAAAGTAAATGAATGGCATAAATCAGGAAAGAAAATTATAAATCAAATTGGGCAAAATAAAAGTACCGTTCAGAATAAAATTAATATATGCAAGGAAAGTGTATTTTCATAGGTACAAAAGTGTAGGCTGGGAAAATAACATAAGCTGGTATTCAAGAATTCCGACAAAAGTTTTACGAATTTAAGTCAACGAAGGAGTATGAAGTATAAATATATACATTAAAATTTTGAACAAATTTAAACTTAGTGAAAGAGGAAATCGAAAAATACTTTCGGAAAATTCAAGATTTGTAATGGAGAGATTTGAAAATTGACGACGATCGTCATGAGGCGATCTCATGAATCGAGGCAAGGAAAATGGTCGGATGATCAAAACATACATAGGCCTAGGATATGAATCAGGAAAATCCACCGGGAAACTCCTACAGTTGACCAACTAAGATTAAGGAACTAAGCGCTAAGACTTTCTAAGGAGCTAGGCTGTAATGAAATGCGTTCAGCTTGGTCCGAAATCGATGAACCCAAGCGAACGACTGAAGGAATTTTAGAAGTCTACTATGGTCAAGGGTAGACAAGGACCACTAAGGTAACTCCTACGACGATTAAATCAATTGCTGACAGGGAGTCTAACTAACAATCAGAGGCCTCTAACTAGCAAGCACAGACGTCTAACTAAGTCTTCTTATCACCTAGCGACATAGGAAAACGACTAGACTCGGGGCTTATGACTCGGATATTGCAATTTATTTAATGGACATTCCGTTATTATCGTTGTTTCGTTAATTCGCAATTGCAAGACGGACCTGCATAGGCCACAAACAAAACCTGTCACGCCCCGCTTCCCAAAAATATGGAGGCGAAGCGTGAGAAGGTCTGCTCAGACTTGGAGCTGCAAAAGCTGCAAGTTCGATAAGCGTCAATCAAATTTAAAACTGCAGGTCCTTGCAACGCGAACGAAACAAAGATAATAATAATGAAATAAGACAAAAGAGATATCTCAGAATATCCATAAAATAAGTTTCAACATCATAGAAAAAGCCACCAGGCTGAAAAGAAAAAAGAGTCTAAAGGCCCACACATGGCCAATAAAAGTACAACGTACAAGGTAAAGGTTCCACGCACCGACAACTAACAACAAAACCTAAAACAAAAGAAAGCTCGACAAGGTCACCAGGAAAGGTCACCGGTGTCCACAAAACTCCTCCTGGGCAGACGTGGACTCAGGCTCAGCGTCCGCAAAACATCACGTACTCAGCAACGGTCTCTGGCTCAAGGTCTATCATGTGACACCCAAAAGAGCAAGGGGCACATGTCAGCAAGTCTACAAGAGACTTGTGCAAGGAAACTGAAAGTAGGTAAAGCAACCTAGCAGTTCTAGCATGAATGCAATGACATGGCAGTTAAAGTATGAGTGCAACAAGTAAGGTAAAGTAAAGTAAAGTACGAGCATGGCATGGATGTCAAGTTTTACAAGAAACACTCACTAGTACAAGACAAGTAAAGTAAAGTAAGCACGTCGTGCACAGAGATTACGCCTTTTGGCTATAGTGGCTGCGTGGCCAACTCCTAGCTCAAGTGATCCTTATCCCTACTCCTCCACGTGTATCGAGCCAGGGCCTTACCCCCGAACGCGTATGCTCGCTTCTGGATCACAAGCCAGGAAGTGTATTTCAATATGGCATAGGGGTGCACCTAGCCGGACAAGGAGATCGGGCATTGGTTTTTAACCAATACATGATGCCCGCTTCTGGATCACGAGTCCAGAAGTATTATTCACGATGGCATAGGGGTGCACCTAACCGGACAAGGAAATCGGGTGTGGCCCGCTTCTGGATCACGAGTCCAGGAAGTATTGTTCATGATGGCGTAGGGGTGCACCTAGCCAGACAATGAAGAACAAGTAGTGTAGCGTGTGCTACGAATGCAACAATCAACTTGGATGACATGTAGAATGCAATGCATGGCAGTTAAAGTGCGTACAGATAAGGAATTTAAACGTGACAGATATCAATGCATGCATGAAATGGCAGGGTGACGAATCTAGCTTCGTTGTCAAGCTAGATCCCAAAGTTGCGTCTAGACAGCTATCATTTCACTGTCTAGTCTCTTTTACGCTAAAACAAGGAAGTGGCCTAAAACATGGCCCTACACAAGAGTTGGCAAGTTTCACTTGCCTGCAAGTCTACAACGTCTGAGCACACCGTCCAAGAGAGTCCAAGTTACAAATAACCTACGTGCACAAGTCCACCGGCCTAAAGTCCATATTATTAATCTTGATTAGTGAATTTAAAACAGTTAAAACATTTTTAAAACATCAATTTTAGTCTTGATTAACAGGCAATAGGTTAGGGGTCCTAAGGGTGCAAAGCGTTACCTCAACACGACGCGAAAGCTACACTGGCGTCGGGTAGCGACGTCAGGGGTTGTAATAAGAGAACGCGCTCCAAGTCCTGATTCCAAATTAGTTTCCTCGCTGGAAGTTTAGAGCAGTAACCGGGGCAACGAATCCAGATTCCAAAGCTAGCACGTGCGACGACGGGCTACGACGTGTCGCAACGTCGTACGCGGCAAATCGTCGGAGAGAAAGCACCTAGGTGGGGCCCACAGTAGTCCTAGGGACCAATAGGGGACCCACGATACCTCTGGAGAACTTGGGGGGCCCACGGTGGCAAGTGGTGCGACGGGTGCGGGGTTGCGACGTTTGGCTCTCGGTCAGACAGCCTCGGTGCGGGGAGCTCCATCTGTCGGGCACTAGGGGTGCGAGGGTTGCATCGTTTGGGGTTGCAGTGGTGCGGGCGGAAGCTTGGTGCGGAGAAAACCATCGGTCAGTGCGGGAGACAGCGCCGGTCGGGCGCTTGGTGGGGCGTTGCAACGTTGCAACCGTTGCAACGTTGCGGACCTTCGGTCGGTGCGGGCGGGGGCTTCGGTCGGGCACGGGGCGGGGCTTGGAGCGAGGCGCGGTGCGGTGCGGTGCGGGGCTTGCAATGGTGCGGAGCGGGCGGGATCTCTCGGTCTGACCGAGAGAATCCCTCGGTCGGAGCGGCTTGGTGCGGGGTCGAAGCGGAGCGGTTACAGCGGGGTTCGGACGAGGCTTGGTGCGGGCGGCAGCGTCGGTCAGGGCGGGGATTTTGGGGCGTTTGGCTCGGTCGGTGCGGGCGACGGTGCAGCAACGTTGCGACGATTCGTCGCAACGTGAAATTTGGGTTTTGGAAGCGGCTAGGGTTAATTTCTTGCGAAAATAGGTCTTCCTAAAGGTTGTTTATATAGTGTAGATGTGTTGACTAGGTCTAGGGCTAATCCTAATGGGATTAGGAGTTTAAAAATATTTAAAATTCAAATCTCACCATCTCCAACTCACCCAAGGCTTGGGTGCGGCCCAAATGAGCTGAGATTTGGCTCGAAAATATTTTGAAGTATTTAAAACGTAATAAAATTTTATTTGGTCGAAAATAATTTAAACCCTAATTATTAAAAATATTTTAAACCTTGCTAAAAATATAAAAGTGGTCAAATAAACTCCAAAAATTATAAAATAAATATCGGAGTGATCGTGGTGACGAAAGTGAGCTAACTAAAAAGACAGATCTCAATTTCGACGTCGAACGGCGAAACTAAAAATAGAAACGTCTCCCATCAAAAGTGAAAATCACAACGTCTCATTGAATAAGATTAAATTGTGGGAAAACGACTCGGGAAATGTCGTTCCAAATTAGTGCCACTATTTAATACTCTCAGAGACGTTCACAACGGCATATCACACTAAAGTGTTCACAAACAAATAAAGTCTGAAATAAACACGTGCACGGCCAAAAGCACGTGCACGAACAACGTACAACGAAAAGTGGTCGTTACATCCTCCCCACCTTAGAATAAAGTCCGTCCTCGGACTTTCTAATATATCTAGTCACTCTAGTAACTACCCCAATCAAGTCACATTATAATTCAAACCAGGTATAGTCATTACAAGTGCTTATATATGCACTAGGTAGTCAAACATTAACACTACCAACATGTATATATATATATATATATATATATATATATATATATATATATATATATATATATATATATATATATATATATATTCACGTACGTTATGCACTTATACCTATTATAGTCAGTCAATTTCATACACGTATTTCAATCATATACATGCTGTAACCATCAACCATATAATGAAACTTGTAACCATCAACCATATAATGAAAATTACTCCATTAATTCGGTCTGCTGCATTTTCCAGGTTATGAAGATGAGAGGTCCCAACTGATGTCTCAGAAGAGATTAGAGAAACACTTTGGACAGTCACCAATTTTCATTTTCTCTTGTTTTCCAACTCTTTTTATGTTTGAATTTTTACGATAGCTTCTGTCTGAAATAATTTACCCATATTTTTACTGCACGCTGAGTTCCATATTGGCTGGTCATTTTGAATTTTTCTCACTGTATTGAACTGAATCAGGTGAAGAAAATGGAACTTTATGCGCTTATCAATGTTGTCGAGGAAGTTAAAGACTACCCGTCTAAACAAAAGTAAGTTTCTATGCGTTAGGCCTCATCAATGTTGTCGAGGAAGTTGTCGAGGGTGTATGTAATTTTTTTTATTCTGAGAAACATTCCTATTGTTTGTTAGTTTTTCAATAAACTGATTTCATATTTGTGAAACATTTTTTGTTCCTTCTGGTAATAGCATGTGGAAGACCACCATCTTTACTCGCTTAATTACTTGCATTGGGGAGCTCCAAAAATGTGGTATGGAGTCCCTGGAAGTCAGGCCTTAAAGTTGGAAGCAGCTATGAAGAAACATCTGGCGGATTTATATGAAGAACAGCCTGACTTGCTTCATAATCTTGTAAGTAATTGTTTATTTTCTCATTTGAAATGACTTTCTTCTATATTGAAAATTTTCACTTCCTTTGTTCCTTTCAGTAAGAGTTCACATAATTTGTGATTAAAATGTATTAGATATGGATGTCCAATCTGTCTGAAATTGCATACAAGTTTCTGGAAAGTTTGGTATTGATAAATGATGTCAATTTATTCTGTCGGAGGAGAAATGATTCAAATTTCAGATTCAAACTAGATTGGAGATTTCGGCATCAATAGTGGAAGTAGGGATCACCTATACTGACAGAGAATGTCTGGTAACCTTTACTAAATTATCAACTACCTGGATAGGGCTTTTTATTTTATTCATTTTTCCTTTTTAAGGGTGGTTTCTTTTTAACTTTTTGGTATTTTTTGGGGGGCGAGGGTGGCACTCAACCTATTTTTACTTTGATGTACAGATTGACGCATTCAATTTGTTTATAGCAATCATGTTTCATCCTCTAGCTTTCTGGTTTATCCTGGATAACTTAATGTTTTCTTAAAATTTACTGGATGCTCATTTATATATTCCTGTCTCCTTTGCATGTTACACAATTTTCGCCTTCTTTGCTAAAAAAGGAGGGTGTGCCGGTTTTTCGTTGTTTGCAGCGTGCTGGGGAATAGCTGGAAACCATGTTTGCAGCGTGCTGGTGGAGGTTGTGGGATGTTACCGGCCTCTTGGGTGAAGGCAAGAGAGCCCAAGACTTCATCTGCACCCTGGCTCCCAGGATCAGGAGGCTCGAGGGGAGGGCTGAGAGCAGGAGGACGAAGCAAGCAGAGATGATGCCATTCAGTTGGATTTTTGATAGGAAAGCGCAGCTTTGAGCATGAAAGGGAATGGCCATGGTTTTTTTTTCATAAAGGTATATTTTTCCACCTAAAGGAAACAGTCATGTTCATGCCTTCTGAATTCTGTACAACAAGTTGCAACTCCTTTGTATCTATGATGGACTTGTATATCATGTATTCTTAAAGATTGACGTGATATAAACTGGATATTAAATTTGTTTATAACAATGCTCATTTAATACTTGTTAAACAAAAGGAAGCAGGATTGGAATGATTTTGAGCTAGGGTGTCAAAATTCTACATGTTTTCTGCTGATAACCATGGGGAATAGCTGGAAATTTTGCAGATCATGTTTTGGTTCCTTGGTGTAATTGCTATATGATAATCTGCTATGGTTGTGATTGGCCAGTTGTGAGATAGCTAAAATATAATGATGAAATCGACGCATGCTCACACAATATATTAACTCCAGAGTTGGCCAGCAGAGGATTTGTTTGATTTTCTAATTTTTTTTACAAAAAAACTAAACATTAGTCACGGCCAGTCCGTGACTAATGTGTATTAGCCACGGCCATTCCGTGGCTAATACGTATTAGCAACGGACTGGCCGTGGCTAATGTTTAATTTTTTTAAAAAAAAATAGAAAATCAAAAAATAGTAAACCACTTAGATAGTGCTTAAAGAGAGCTATCCAAGCTACCATAGCGGTAGCTTGGATAGCGCTTTTATAAGCGCTATCTTAGTAAACCACTACGATAGCGCTTATAAAAGCGCTATCCAAGCTACCATAGCGGTAGCTTGGATAGCGCTTAAAAGCGCTATCCAAGTGTTAAAAAAGCGCTATGCAAGCGTTTTTTTGTAGTAGTGGATGTTTGACTTGGTAAAGTTGAAGACGAGACACATGTGCTCGTTAGAGAATGAGTTCACCGAACGACCCTACGAGAGTTATCAAATGGTTAACATTGAATAATGTGTCAATAATAACTCTCTGTGATGATAGGCAAATTGGTCCTTAGACTTAATGCCATTGTACGAACCTGTATGTGAACGGTGTCACTTAGATCTCTGATCTAGCCTCGGGGTAAGCCCCGTTGAAAGTCTTTGGTTGGGTGACACTTGAAGCGTGCGAGTAGAGTAATGGCCAAGAGAGGATTCGTCTCTCCTACTTATAGGGAGTTAGTATCGAACATGTTAGTTCGATCTTCTGTAAAAACTCTGGCCAGAGTATGTTGGAAGTAGTCCAACATTATTTGACGAAAGATCGATGGATACTAACTGACTTCGAGCTATTAAGGTTGATAGTTGACCATACTCTAGGCTTGACTAAGCGATATAGTTTTGACAAAAGGGATAAAATTGCGGTATTCATCATGGACACATTCAGGGTGGTCCCGACACTACTCATGTCAATGAGTTAACCACATAATTATGATACCTAAACAAGGATGGCACCTGCTGCTTGTGGTCTCTGTCATCTGGGGTTTCGAGCCCCACCTGTAGTAGGGTCAGGCTGTATGGTCTCACACAGAGTAAGACCTTCATCAAGTAATATGTAGATATTATGGAGATTATACATCGGATGTATGGGAATTTATTGTGTCGCAAATAGTTTGCGATATAAGCTTCAGAATATTTAAGCTGTGGAAAATTGCATATGATGCAAGATGTTTTGAATATGTCGTAAAATGTTTACGAGAATATTTTATATAGAATGAACACATGAGATGTGTACCTGGATGACGGGAACATCCGGGTCAAAACCCAGGTCCATACAGCGTCCAAAACAGGCTCCAAACGAGGAAAATAACAAAGTATAAAAAGCCAAAAGAAAAAAGCCCAAAAAGAGTATATGGCATGCCTGGCCCATTCGGCCGAGCCTGCGCCAACTGGCACCCCTTTGAGGGGCGCCAGGCCCATAAGCGCCCCCCCAAAATGGGCGCATGCAAGATGTGCCCAATGGGCGCATTCCTTGTACACGCCCAGCGTGCTACGTGCGTGGGGCCCACGTGGGGCCCCACATACTAGGGCTTCGTGCCCAATGGTTCTAGCAGCTATGTTATCGTTAAACACATGATTTTTGGGCTACTTTGAAGCTACGATTGAGTGGTTAAACGGAGTCAGAATTTAGCTCCGTTTGTTTATATTCGTGCTTCACACAAAAACGTGTAACTCTCAAGTGTAAGAGTTCGTGCAAGTAGTAAAGTTCTGCGAGTCCAGATATCGTATACTCAGGAGAAAACCTGTTGCAACCACAAGTTCAAATCAATTAGAGAATAATCGTAGAGAACCTAACTACTTTGAATAATGAAGTTTTAATGGTTTTAGATTTGGTTTTTAAGTTTATGGAAAAAAACATGCAAATAATGTTTTTGGATATTTTTTAATAAAATGATTATGAGAAGTATGCACATGATATGGTTTCATTAGGAGTCATGATATACACTAGTTTGGTTGAATATAGTTAACTTAGTGACATCTCTTTTTGGGAGAAAGTCATCGGAAGATGCCTTTGAAGGGCTTAAGCACGGAATGAAAAAGTTAGTTGTTAACACAATAATCTTTATAAAATATGAAGCTTCCTTTTGGGAAGATCAAAATTTACCCTTGTGGGGTAATTAACCATTCACTCATATTATTTTGGAAGATGAATGAGAAGTTAAAAAGAAAAGATAAAAATGTTAACAACATTTACTTTGAAAGAGTGAAAACTCAACCAAACTGGTACAACTCATATCTCCTAATTATTACATATCATGTACAATCAAGATTTAACTACTCATATTAAAAATAGAAGAGACATAGAAAACATAATTTTATTATATGAAAAGAAACTTGAAAGATGAACAAATAAGTTTGAGGAGATATCACCTAATACACACTTCAATCTTTGCATATAAGACTCATTCTTCTTCCTCTAAAAATCTCAACAAACTTACTCACTATAGCCTCTCTATAACCAGAAATATATAGGAGAAGACTACACCAAAATCTGATCTCAAAAGCTCAAGAAAAGCTCCAATTTATAGGCTTTACATTCTTAATGGATTTAATGTTCTTGTCTCTTCATCTTCCCCCTCATCAATATATAAATAACTCCATGAAACCCTTCAAATTCTGTCCCTTGAGCTGATGGTCATGAGAATAAGCTGAAGAGTCACAATCACGTTCGAATTCAGATCAAAATCGCATCCCAAAACACTAAAAATCCATCAAGAAACACATCTAATGCTTTTTAAAGAACATTGCGGGTCTGATTTGGGGCGAAGCGGGTCGGATCTACGCCCGCTTGCTGCCTCGCGCCCGCTCCGCTTAGCTGCTGGTGCACGCATGCTTGGGTCTACAAAGGGGCCGGGTTGGGTGCGCTTCACAGCCCAACCCGCGGGCTGTGAGAGGGGGACGCTCCTGCTCTTTTGAAATGAGCGGAGCCCGCACCGCTTCAGCTTTTGCGCGCACGTTTGTTTTTTTTTGTTTTTATCAGCAGCAGAGGAAAGCCCTCGCTTTGCTTTTGTGCACGGGCCGGCCAAGCGGGCCGGCCCGTTGGGCTTTTCTTCTTTTATTATTATTATTTTAATTTCTTTGACCATTTTGCTTCAAAATTTGTAGAAAATTCACTCGAGCTTCGAAAAATCTGAATGAACAGTCGTTGGAATCGTGGGCTCGAGTTCTACTCCTGAAAAATATGAATAAGCATTAATTAGTTCACTAAAATTAATAATTGTGCAAACTATAAGATTAAGCTCTATTATTATATGATTTTCTAATTATAACTATATTAGAGCTCTTTTAGTACTTATGTATGCACCAATTGGGGTCCAATGAGGGGAAAATAACGTAGTATTATGCTGAAATCACACCCCCAACTAGCCATTAGCTAGTCTCTAGCAAATTATGCGATAAATTCGATTTAAATTAGAAACATGTATCAAACTCAGGATATTATCATGACTTACTCCAAAAGTTATTTCCAAATGATTTCAAAGCCAATATACACAATGTATGAAATAAAATAACATATGACACTCCCCTCAATCTAATCCAGAGAAGAGTAAAGTAGTAACCATTGTATGCATTTGTAAGGATATATCACAAATCATATCATAGTTTTCAATCTTCAAGGATTTGGTCAAAACAATGCAAAGCTTCTTCTAACTTGTGGGGTTGAGATTGTATCACTCATACTCATTTTAAGTTTTTTATGTTTTTTTGTTTTGTATACACACGATAACGCTATGAAATACAAACACGGCTACCTTTATGTACACGTGATAACGCTATATAGACAAAGGGCTAGAATGACCCCCTAAATCTCGTCTTTGGCGTCATCCCCAATGTTTTGTGGGGCCTCAGCTAATCAACTTGACTAGGAGAACCATTCACTTATTCACTTATTCACTTATTATATTTCTTTCTCATCTTAACTTAAATTATCAACTCAACCACCCACTCATTAGGAGTCACCAAACATATGCAAATGGCCAAAATCCTATCCAATTTAGAACAATTCAACTCAATTACTTCATCCCACTTACACATAACAATAACTTGCATAAAACTATTCCTAAATTATTTCAAGGAGAGTATCATGACATATAAACTAGTTTCATACATTGCATATTAACATTTGATTTCAATGTGGAAAAGAAATTAACACATGCCATTCAAACATCTATGAATTTGATACCAAATAATAATCTGAGAAAATCGCATGGAATTAAGCATTTAGGAACTAAGCAAAAGGAATGTGATGAAAATGATGAAGTCTTCTCCAATTTTTATTTTTATTTTAGTTTTTTTATTTATAGAAAAAAGAAAAAGTCTAAAAATAATGAGAAGCAGATAAAAAATCTAAAGATGAGAAAAAGGAGAAAAAGGAGAAAAAGGAAAAAAAAAGTATAAAAATCTATACTCTCCCTCCAACTTAAAATGAGCATTGTCCTCATTGAAAGGGAGAATAAGCATGGAGAGAAAACACCTGATTAGTTGTCACCCGAAGGTGGGTCCGTGAGATCGATGGTGCTAGCCTCCTTGGTCCAAGGTTCATGAAAATGCTTTAATCATTGATTGTTCACTTTGAACGCACTTCCGTCTTTCTCATTCAACAGTAGTACCGCTCCATGTGGGAAAACTTCTTTGACGATGAAAGGCCCAAACCACCTAGAGCGAAGTTTCCCAGGGAAGATGTGGAGTCTGGAATTGTAGAGAAGAACCTTCTGGCCTAGTATGAATTCTTTCCTAAGGATCATTTTGTCATGAACAGACTTCATCCTTTCCTTGGATAATTTAGCGTTGTCGTATGCATCTCTCCTCCGCTCCTCTAGCTCCAACAACTGTAACCTGCAAGAGGCAAAAGATAAATCAATATTAAAGTTCAATTTCTTAATCGCCCAATGAGATCTATGCTCCAACTCAACAAGTAAATGACAAAACTTTCCAAAGACTAGACGGTGGGGAGACATCCCTAAAATTGTCTTGTAGGCTGTCATGTATGCCCACAACGCTTCAGGTAAGCGCCAGCTCCAATCCATCCTTGATGGATTCATCGTCTTCTGTAAAATCCCATTAATCTCTCTATTCGCCAGCTCTGCTTGACCATTGGTTTGGGGGTGATATGTGGTAGAAACTTTGTGCGTGACCCCGAACCTTTTCATTAAATTGTCAAATAAACGGTTGAAAAAATGAGACCATCCATCACTGATCAAGGCCTTGGGTGCTCCAAACCTAGAAAAGATACTCTCCTTGAGAAATTTGAGCACAATTGAAGCATCATTCGACCTACAAGAAATAGCCTCCACCCATTTAGAAACATAATCAATGGCAACCAATATATAAGTATAACCAAAAGAAGGTGGGAAAGGTCCCATGAAATCTATACCCCAGCAGTCAAATATTTCTATCTCCAAAATGGGGTTTAAAGGCATCATGTTTTGCCTAGTAATACCTCCTAACTGTTGGCAAGGAATGCATGTTTTACAATACCGAAGGGTATCCATAAACAAGGTTGGCCAATAAAAGCCACATTGCAAGATTTTAGCCATAGTTTTATTTGCAGAGAAATGTCCTCGAGACACCCCCATCGTGACAAAATTGTATCACACTACCTATCTCATGGTCAGGGATGCACCTCCTAATAATGTGGTCACTACAGTATTTATAGAGGTATGGATCATCAAAGAAAAAGTATTTTACCTCATTCTTGAACATTTTAACATCTTAAAATGACCAAATTTCAGGTGTCTTACTAGTCACTAGATAATTTACTATATCTGCATACCATGGCAAGGTGGAGACGCTAAAAAGATGCTCATCAGGAAAAGAGTCCTCCAAGGGTACTTCTGCTGAATCAAGGCCGACTGTCAATCGTGATAGGTGGTCAGCTCCCTTCTTGTATTTGATTAGGACATTGAACTCCTACAACAATAAAATCCATCGTATTAGTCGAGGTTTAGCATCTTTTTTAGACAATAAATATTTCAAAGCAGAGTGGTCTGTGTAAATCAAGATAGGAGGTCCTAAAATATAGCTCCTGAATTTCTCCAAGATGAAACTACAGCCAGCAACTCTTTCTCTGTGGTCGTATAGTTCCTTTGAGCATCGTTCATTGCTTTGCTAGCGTATGAAATAACCATTGGGTGCTTGTCTTTCCTTTGTCCAAGCACTGCACCAACTGCGTAATTGCTAGCGTCACACATGATCTCAAATGGCAGGGACCAAGCTGGAACCTGCAAAATAGGAGCAGAAATTAGCAACTTTTTTAAAGTTTCAAAAGAATGTTAACACTCAGGTGTCCAATTAAAATCAACATTTTGAGATAGTAAGTTGCTAAGAGGGCGAGAAATGGCACTAAAGTCTTTAATAAATCACCTGTAGAATCCTGCATGACCAAGAAATGATCTGATATCCCTCACACACTTGGGACTTGGTAGCTTCTCAATTACTGCTACCTTGGCTCTGTCTACCCGAATTCCCTCCTTTGAAACTACATGACCAAGGACAATGCCTTCAGTGGTCATGAAATGGCATTTCTCCCAATTCAATAGGAGGTTCTTCTCAATGCACCTGTCAAGAACACGATCCAAGTTAGCTAAACAATCATGAAAAGAGCTATAAATACAGAAAAATCGTCCATGAATACCTCTACAATTTTCTCAGTCATATCATCAAAAATACTAATCATGCAACGCTGAAAAGTAGTAGGGGCATTACATAGACCAAACGTTATTTTCTTAAAAGCAAAAGTACCAAAAGGACAAGTAAAAGTCGTTTTCTCCTGATCCTCGGGTGCAATCTCAATCTGATAGCAACCTGAATAGTCGTCTAAGAAACAATAGTACTCATGTCCAGCCACTCTCTCAAAAATTGGATTAAGGAATGGTAGAGGGAGGTGGTCTTTCCTAGTTCTGGAGTTCAGTTTCCTATAATCTATACACATCCTCCATCCTGTGGTGGTTCTAACAGGGATAAGTTCATTATTATCATTTCTATCCACATTGAGGCCAGACTTTTTTGGTACAACCTGAATGGGACTAACCCATATGTTGTCAGAAATTGGATATATGATACCTGCATCTAATAATGTTAGAATCTCGCCTTTTACTGCCTCTTTTAATGTATGGTTTAACCTTCGTTGAAATTCTCTAGTAGGTTTGGCGTCATCTTCCAAGTAAATATGATGCATACAAACTATGTGACTAATTCCTTTAATGTCAGTAATGGACAATCCAATAGCCCCCTTATGCTTTTTCAAAACTTCCATTAAAGAGCTTTCCTGTTCTAAAGAGAGTTTAGAAGATATTACCACGAAAAAGCTGTTTTCATCTCCAAGAAAAGCATACTTGAGAAATTCATGAAGTGGCTTGAGTTTAGGCTTTGGATCCTCCATTTCAGATGGTTTGAGAGTTGATGGATTTGATGGCAAGGTCTCGAATCTAGGCTCACATATCTCATTGAGCTCCTTCACATCTTCCTACACAAAAAAGATATCATCAGTATGTTGGATCTAGATTCTAGCCTAGAGGGGGGTGAATAGGCTAATAAAAAATTCTCGTGCAACCCACGAGAAATCTCACGCTGTTAAAAGCACAACCAGGGTAAAGAAGAAACAATCACAGAGTACACACAGATATACCCTGGTTCGGTCGCAATAACGACCTATGTCCAGGCCCAAGCAAATACTAGAATTAATATGTTCCTTCTGTACACCTACAATGTGTTGAATATTAGACTTCTCCCTACTTGGTGTTAATGATGAGCAAACATAAATGCTTGTGACTAATCCCCTATTTGCAGGTAATCCATTGCCTAAGCTTATAATGAAGATCGATTTGCAATGGATGACACTCAAAGATCATTGAAAGCAAATGAAATGGATTGGATGATCGTAGATGGTGATTGAAGCTCCTAGAAGACTTCAAGCTCATGCATTGAAAAGAAGAGAGAGTTCGTCAAATGTAACTTTTTTGTTTCTCTTCTAGTATGTAGCTTAGAAGTAGAACTTTGTTGGAGCACACACACATCTTCATTTCAGTCTTAGGTTATCATTAGATCAACCTTCCTTAGACTCCAATTCATTTCTATCTAGATTGTGCATGTCATGTTTATAACAGTCGACTGCTGAACAATTTACAGTCGCCTGTCTCAAAATAGTCGACTGTGTTTTGTTCTACAGTCGCCTGTTATGCACAAACTTTTTCAGCTAGTTTTTGGGCTTCTTAGCTTTAACTCTCATATGCGAGTTATGAACGATTCACAGGTGCCTGTCCCAGGGACAGTCGACTGTGTTTTGTTAATCAGTCGCATGTCTAGTGTTTTGTTAATCAGTCGCATGTCTATCTTTAGCCCAAATTCTATTTGTCTGTTTAATCTGGTCAGTCGACTAATGCTGGATTTACAGTTGACTGTCAAATGGAACAGTTGATTGTCAATGCTTCAACAGTCGTCTGTCTTTGAGCCTATTTGATGACTCAACTCTCTGGAAAATCTCAGGGTCTTGACATTCGTCTGTAGAAGGAATTACAGTCACATGTTCAGTTTAACAGTCGACTGTCGTCTCTTCTCAATCGTCTGTCCTGTTCTCCCAGAGATTTCTCATATTTCCTCAACTTACCCAGTTTACGGCCTGTAACGACCACTTTTTCGTCGTACGTTGTTCGTGCACGTGCTTTTGGCCGTGCACGTGTTTGCTTTAGACTTTATTTGTTTGTGAACACGTTTGTGTGATATGCCGTTGCGAACGACTCTGAGAGTATTAAATAGTGGCACTATCTTGAAACGACACTTCTCGAGTCGTTTTTCCACAATTTAAACTTACTCGATGAGACGTGACGACTTTCACTTTTGACGGGAGACGTTTCTATTTTGAGTTTCGTCGTCCGACGTCGAATTTGAGATCCGTCTTCTTAGTTAGCTCACATTCGTCGTCACGATCACCCCGATATTTATTTTATAATTTTTGGAGTTCTTTTGACCACTTTTATAATTTTTACAAGTTTTATAATATTTTTAATAATTTATTTTTAAATCAATTTCGGCCAAATAAAATTTATCTGAGTTTAAAACGTTTTAAAGAATTTTTGAGCCAATTTCCAGCTCATTTGGACCAGGTCAAATCCTAGATTGGGTTGGAGAAGTTTAAATTCAAATTTCAAATCTTTTTGAACTTCTAATCCTATTAGATTTAGCCCTAGACCAAGTCAACCCACCTATACTATATAAGCAACCCCTAGCAAGTCCTATTTTCCAAAGAAATTAACCCTAGCCCCTTCCAAACTCATTTTGGACGTTGCGACGATTCGTCGCAACGTTGCGACGTTCAGCCCCCGCGCACGACCGAGAGAACGGGCCCGTTTTCCTCGCACCGACCGCTGCCAACGCCCGCTCTCCCGCTCCGCTCGCTTGCACGGCCGTCGCCCCGCTGCAGCTGTGTCCGACCGAGGAAATCTCTCGGTCAGACCGATGGCCGCCCCCGCTCACAGCCGCTCCCCGCATCGCTGCATCGCCCGCAGCTGTCGCCCGCATCTGACCGAGGCGCCCGCCCGCCATCGCCGAAGCCCGCGACGTTGCAACGCTTGCAACGTTGCAACGCTTGTCGCCCCGCTCCGCACCCCGCACGACCGAAGCTCCCCATCGACCAGACCGAAGAGAAACCCCGCACCAAGCATCGCCCGCAGCTGCTGCACACCCCAACGTCGCAGCCCCCGCATTCACAGCGCACGACCGAGGGTTTCTCCCGCATTGGAGGGGTACGACCGACGGCCACTTGTCGCAACCCCGCACCCGTCGCACCGCTTGCCACCGTGGGCCTCCCAAGTTCTCCAGAGTTATTGTGGGTCCCCCAAAGGCCCCTAGGAGTACTGTGGGCCCCACCAAGGTGCTTGCTCTTCGAGGATTCGTCGCGTACGACGTCGTCGCACGTCGTAGCCCGTCGTCGCACGTGCGAGCTTTGGAATCTGGAATCGTCGCCCGGGTTGATGCTCTGAAATTTCCAGCGAGGAATCTAATTGGAATCTGGACTTGGAGTGCGATCTTTCATTCCAACCCCCGGCGTCGCTACCCGACGCCGGTGTAGCTTTCGCGTCGTGTTGAGGTAACGTTTTGCACCCCTAGGACCCCCAACCCAATTGCATGCTAATCAAGACTAAAATCAGTATTTTTAAAGTATTTTAAATGTTTTAAATTCACTAATCAAGATTAATAATATGGACTTTAGGCCGGTGGACTTGTGCACGTAGGATAATTGTGATTTTGGACTCATTGGACGGTGTGCTCAGACGTCGTGCTTGCAGGCAAGTGAAACTTGCCAACTCTTGAGTAGGGCCAAGTTTTTAGGCCACTTCCTTGCTTTTAGCGTAAAAGAGACTAGTCAGTGAAATGATAGCTGGCTAGACGCCTACTTGATCTAGTTTGACAACGAAACTAGATCCGTCACCTAATTGATCTAGCTTGACAACGAAGCTAGATCCAACCCTTAAACTTGTTGTTCATGCATACTAAACTGTCACGTTTACTTTCCTTACCTGTACGCACTTTTAACTGCCATGCATTGCATCTTACATGTCATCCCAGTTGATTGTTGCATTCGTAGCACACGCTACAATACTTGTACTCCTTGAATACTACATCCGGGGGAAACGGGCCTCATGTGTTGGTCAAAAGCCAATGCCCGGGTTCCCTGGACCGGCTAGGTGCACCCCTACGCCATACTTGTTTACACACTTCCTGGCTCGTGGACCAGAAGCGGGCCTCATGTGTTGGCCAGAAACCAATGCCCGATACACGTGGAGGGGTAGGGATAAACGGTTACTTGAGCTAGGAGCTGGCCGTGCAGCCACTCTAGCCAAAGAACGGAATCTCTGTGCACGAGGTGCTTACTTTCCTTGTCTTGTACTTGTCTTGTGAATGTCATGTCATGCTCGTACTGTACTGTACTTTACTTTACCTGTTGCACTCACATTTTAAACTGCCATGTCATCGCATTCATACTAGAACTGCTAGGTTGTTCACTTTACTTTCAGTTTCACTTGCACAAGTCTTCCAGACTTGCTGACATGTGCCCCTTTCTCTTTGGGTGTCACATGTTAGACCCTGAGCCAGAGATCGTTGCTGTGTACGTGAGGTTTTGCTGACGCTGAGTCTGAGTCCATGGCTGCCCAGGAGGATTTTGGTGGACACCGGTGACCTTCCTTTGAGTCTTTGTTGAGCTTTATTTTGTTTAGGCCTTTTGTTAGTTGTTGGTGCGTAGCACCGTTGTTTTGTACTTTGTACTTTTGTTGGCCATGTTTGGGCCTTTAGACTTTTTCTTTTAGCCTGGTGGCTTTTCTGCGATGTTGAAAACTTATTTTATGGATATTCTGAGATAATTCTTTTGTCTCATTTAATTATTATTATCTTTGTTTCGTTAGCGTTGCAAGGACCTGCAGTTTTAAACTTGATTGACGCTTATCGGACTTGCAGCTTTGTAGCTTCAAGTCTGAGCGGACCTTCTCACGCTTCGCCTCCATATTTTTGGGAAGCGGGGCGTGACACGGCCAGTCGCCTGTAGTAGGATTTACAGTCGCCTGTTGGTTCAACAGTCGCCTGTCTATGCCTCATCAGTCGACTGTCCACGTGTTAAGTTACAGTTATGAATTCTCACCTACCGTCTGTCACTGTGCAGCAATCGACTATGAGGTCTTCAACAGTCGACCGTCTCGGGCACAGATTCTATCCGTTGAGTTTTGCCTCACGGATTTCAAAGGTGTTTTTGTTGATTTCATTTGAAGGGAAAACCTATAAAAGAAGCCTCTACTGTTCCATTGAGAGGCTAGACTCTTTGATTATCAAGTTGCAAAATCATTCAAGCTTTCATTCTCTCAAGATCAAAAGCTCTCAAATCCTAAAGCCCTAAGAATTCCAATCTTCAATCTCTTACTCTCCAACCTAGAACCAAAGAGAAATCTTCTAGGCATTTGGTGCAGTCAAGAGAAAGGGCTTTCCTCTCTTCCAAGAGAGTCTTTCAACACACAATACATTTCTCCTTCAAGTTTTACTTCAAGGCATAGGTGATTGTAAGTGTTGCTTAATTTCATATTTCATAACTTTAGTTATTTGATTTACTCTCGGTTTGTGAGAGTGGTTTGCTTGCTCCTAAGTTGTGGGAGTCAAGATCAATCGATTGTATTTCGATTTCACTTGTAGGGTTGCTACAAGTGCATTTTAAAGAAATCTCAAGTTAGGGTTCTAACTTGAGTATCCGGTTGTTAACCGGGTGAAAGGGACGTAGGATTACCGGGAACAAGTCGGGAAGTGACTTAAGTAATCCGAACCCTTGAAACATCCTTGCATTTGCATTTGTTTCATTTTGGGTTTATTTCTATTCCGCACTATTTGTTGGTTAGGAATTTAATTTGGTGTAACTATCTTTTTAAATTACATAAGCACTATTCAACCCCCCTTCTAATGTTTTCCTCATAGCCAGGGACCTTACAACTGGTATCAGAGCACTGGTTTATAGCTATGGCATCCAACAACAACAACGTTGCTCCACCGTCTTTGTACAACAATCACGATCGTGATGGAGCGTCCACAGTTTTCGAAGGACAATCAACGGTGCGTCCTCTGTGTTTCAATGGCATGAACTTTGGCTATTGGAAACGTCGGATGGAGACATTCCTAAGGAGTGTTTTCTTTGGAGAACCCTCCACAAGGAATACATCGAGCCCACTAAAGAGGATTTCGAAAAATGGACGGCTTCCGAGAAATCTGCCGAAGTCAATAACACAAAGGCAATGAACGCTCTTCATTGTGCGTTGGACCCAGATGAGTTCAACAAGATATGCACATGTAAGAGTGCATATCAAATTTGGAACCATCTCGTCGTTACCCATGAGGAAACGAACAAGTTAAAACTTTCTAAACTCTATGTTGCAGTGCAAAATTTCGATATGTTTCATATGCCGAAAAACGAAAGCATAGCATCGATGTACGAACGTTTTACCGATATCACTAATGAACTGGAAGCTCTCGGTCAAGTCTATTCCCAACAAGATAAGGTAAGTAAGATCATAATGGGAATGACCTCCAAGTGGAAAAGAAGAGCTATCGCCATCGAGGAGGTCAACGACTTGAAGACTTAACACTTGTGAACCTTATCGGCACTCTCATGTCTTACGAAGTAAGACGAAAGAACCGATTAAAAATTCAAGCTATGATGAACCCTTCGGATGCCAAGAAGAAAGTTTTGGCATTCAAAGCCAATTCATCATCCTCTGGTAGTGAAGAATCAGAAAAGGAGATGGACTTAGATGAAATGGCTCAAATGGCGAAGAAGTTCCAACGCTTCTTTCGCAAAGGTAAATTTTCCTCTACGAATAGATTTGATTCTACTAATAACACTTCCTCTCTTTACTTTAAGTGTAATAAGCTAGGGCACATCAAAAAGGATTGCCCAATGCTACGAAACAAAGAGGAGTGGAAGGCTCCGAAGTACCACAAGTCCGATAAGAATATGAAAGATAAGAAGAAAGGACTAGTAGGTACATTCGATGACTCAAGTGGAGACTCATCAAGCGAATCTGATGATGAGAAGTGTGAAAGTGCCCACATGTGTTTCATGGCCCAAGAAGATTCACTCTCCGATGAACGTGATTCCGACATGGATGAAACCGAGGTAACTATGGATGAATTGCGTATTGCTAATGAAGAATTATTTGCTAAGTATCAATCTTTAATGCTTAGATATACTAGTTTAAAGAAATTGAATGTTAGCAATCCATCCATTCCATGCATTATCAACAATGACACCATTGTTGATACATTAACCCTTGAGAAAGCAAATTTAGCTTCTCAAAATGTCACTTTGAGAAATGAGGTGAATACCCTCAAATCTAAACTAGATCAAACACATCCTAAGGATAATGGTGATCTAGTTTCACGACACACACAATTGGGTTTAAAGAATGATTCTCTTAAACCCCAAGTGCACGAGCTCAAAGCATGGGTGTCCACCCTGGATACCAACATTTCTTCTCTTAAGGAGAAATATGAGCTCATGTCCTTCCGTATTGCGAGATTTAATAAGGGGAAAGGACAAGTGGACGATTTGCTAAAAACCAAATTTCCGGCCACACATCGTGTTGATCTTGGTTTTGTGGAAGCAAATGTATCCAATGCCTGCACCTCCTATAGTGGTGTCGCTATAGACTTTGTGAGGCCATCCTCCGGTGCATCCATAAGTGGTGTTAAAGACACTATAGGTAGCAACCCTACCAAGAAAGTCACCCCTTCACCGTCTCTTCTTTTTGGCAAGAAACCCATTAAGGGTGGTAACCAAAAGAGAAGCCATGCTTACATGTACACCAACCTTCATCCACATAGGAAATCTCCTACTTCACAAGTGGATACTCATGACACTTTCTATGCTCCATACCGACGGACACGTACAAATCCACACATGAGAAATACTCATGTACGTGCTCATATACACCCATATGCTCATACACATCATTCTTACATGTATGCACATCCTCCACATGTCATGCATGATCCATATGTTTCATGCAACATGCATGTTTCCAAGCATGCATACAACCCTCATATGTCTAATGCATATCCACCACCTTATTTTTATGCTAGAACCCATGTTCCTAAGAAGCATGCACCACATAGGAATCTAACAACTATACATGCAACTAGGAAAAGGACTCCCAAAATATACACCATTTGGGATCCTAAGAACACTAGCTTAACTGATAGGAATGCCTATGTTGATTCCTATTTTCATGATGTTATCAATAGTGGTAATTATGTTGGAAAGCGGAAGTCCACTTGGACTTGGATTCCAAAGGGCTAATTCCCTTGGACCCAACAAAAAATTGGGTACCATGAGCTTATGGTATACTATGTAGGTACCCAAGAGAAAGAAAGAGAGCAATAATGGTTAAATTAGCTCTAACAGGAAAGGTTGGATTCTCGACAGTGGTTGCTCCAAACACATGACGGGAGATCCCTCATTGCTCTTCGAAGTAATTAGCATCAAGTGCAACGGTCACTTTTGGAGGTATCCAAAAGGGAACCATCATTGGAGTAAGTATAGCCAGAAACTCCTCCAAACCTTTAATTACTAATGTATTTCTAGTTAGTGGTTTGTGTCACAACCTCATTTCCATTAATCAACTTTGTGACAAAGGTTACAAGGTTCACTGTGGAGAAGGATTGTGTAAAATTGTTGATTCTAATTCACATGTTTATTTACAGGTATTAGGCGTAAAAATATTTATTATTTGAGCTTGCCTAAAACCGTAGAACATTGCTTAGTTGTTAATACAAATGAACAACTATTATGGCATCACCGTTTTGGTCATGTTCATTTCAAGCACTTATATAAGTTAGCTAAGCATGATCTAGTTAAAGGTTTTCCAAAAATTGCTTTTAGTAAGAAAAACTTTTATGATTCATGTCAAAGAGGTAAACTTAGTAAATCATCTTTCAAACTTAAAGAAGGCATAACTTATAAGAGGCCCCTAGAATTACTTCATCTAGATTTGTTTGGGCCAACTAGAACCGCTTCTTTAGGTAATGCTCATTATGGATTAGTAGTCGTTGACGACTTCTCTAGATTTACTTGGGTTTCATTTTTAACTAATAAGAATGAAGCTTTTGAAGAGTTTACCATATTTGTAAAGAAGATTCAGAATCTCTTAGGATCCACCATTATCACTATCCGTAGTGATCATGGAGGAGAATGTGAGAATGAGTCTTTTACAAAGTTTTGTGATGACACCGGGATAACTCACAATTTCTCTCTTCCTCGTGCACCACCACAAAGTGGTGTTGTAGAGAGAAAGAATAGGACTCTTATTGAGTGTGCTCGTACCATGCTTCATGATAGTCATCTTGACTACAATTTTGGACAGAAGCGGTGCACACGGCATGCTATGTGCTCAATAGGATCCTAGTGAGACCCCGAACAAACAAAACTTGTTTTGAGTTATTTTATGACAAAAAGCCTCAAGTTAAATATTTTCGAGTTTTCTTCATCAAGAACACTTTTGGTAACTTAGATAAATTTGAGCCAAGATCCGATGAAGGAATTTTTGTTGGATATTTCACACGTAGCAAAACCTACCGGATATACAACAAAACCTCTTCAACAATCGAGGAATCACTACACGTATCATTTTATGAAGATTTTGATTCCCCTCATGTTATTGATGATAGTGTAGATGCTATATATGATTCTCTTAGTAATGTTAAGATTAATGATTCTTTTATTGAGACTAACACTACTAATGAGATTGTTGAAGATGTTTCAAGTGATGCAGGAACACCCCAAAGCTTACCCAACCGTTCACAACCATCCACATGACCAAATTATTGGAGATATTGGTGTGGATGTTCGAACGAGGTCTAGAATTGAAGAATTCTCTCATTACGCATTTGTCTCTACCATAGAGCCAAAGAACATCCAAGAAGCATGTGAGGATAGCTCTTGGATAGTGGCAATGGAAGAAGAACTCATGCAATTCGAGAGAAATGAAGTTTGGGAGCTCATTCCTCTTCCAAGTGGTCACCAAGTTATTGGGACCAAGTGGATCTTCAAGAACAAGACCGATGAGGACGAGATCATCACAAGGAACAAAGCAAGGTCAGTAGCTCAAGGTTACAGGCAAAAAGAAGGTATCGATTTCGAAGAATCCTTTGCCCACGTAGCTAGATTAGAAGCTATTAGATTGCGTTTATCTTTTGCATCTCATAAGAATTTCAAATTATTTCAAATGGATGTTAAAAGTGCATTTTTAAATGGTATTGTTAATGAAGAAGTGTATGTTTCTCAACTTTCTGGTTTCATATATGAAAAATTTCCAAACCATGTTTTCAAACTTAAGAAAGCATTGTATGGGTTGAGACAAGCTCCTAGAGCTTGGTATGATCGACTCAAGACCTTTCTTTTGGATTTAGGTTTTAAAATGGGTGAAGTTGATTCAACACTTTTCATTAAGGATTATGAAAACGACATCTTATTAATTCAAGTTTATGTAGACGATATCATATTTGGTTCTACTAACTTTAATCTTTTTCAAGAATTTTCTAAGTCTATGAAGGATGAATTCGAGATGAGCCATATGGGTGAGCTCAACTATTTCCTTGGACTACAAATTCGACAAATGAAGGATGTGACTTTCATACATCAAACTAAGTACACAAGGGAGATTATCAAGCGATTCGGGATGGAATCGTCTTGAAGCAAAAGGACTCCCATGAGTACGACAACCCATCTACACAAGGATGAGAACGAAAAAGATGTAGACGTTTGTCTATATCGAAGTATGATTGGTAGCTTACTCTATTTAACTGCTAGTAGGCCCGATATCATGTTTTCTGTATGCTTGTGTGCTAGATATCAAGCTAGACCTAAGGAGTCACACTTGATTGCGGTTAAACGAATCTTTCGTTATCTCAATCATTCACTAGATTATGGGTTACTTTACCCTAAATCTAGCACATATGAGTTAATCTCATGTAGTGATGCCGATTTTACCGGATGCAAATCCGATAGGAAGAGTACTAGTGGCACTTGCCATTTTCTATGAAATTCCCTAGTGTCTTGGTTCTCCAAGAAACAAAACTCGGTATCATTGTCCATGACTGAAGCAGAATTTATTGCAGCGAGTCTTGCATGTGCACAAGTTCTTTGGATGAGACACACTCTTAAGGACTATGGTGTCAATTGTGATACTTGCCCTATCATGGTTGATAACCAAAGTGCTATATGTCTTTCCAAGAATCTGGTACATCACTCCCGTACCAAACACATAGATGTGAGACACCACTTTATCAATGATCATGTAGCTAAGAAGGACATCATCTTATAGTATATTGAAACTCAAAAATAAATTGCCGACATCTTCACAAAACCTCTTAAAGAAGATTCATTTGTAAGGATGTGATCGCGTCTGAGTGTACACCCAAAAACCGACTTGTAGTTTTATCGCAAGCGCACGGTGTAGCGGCGAGCGGGTATCGAACTCAGGGAGGACAAATGACTGTGTTTTTTTCCAATCACCTAGCTATCAAGAGAATCGAGAATAGTTTGGGGTATAACAGTCGCAATTGTTCAAATATCAAGAGAAATATCAATTTAATAAAACGTCTAGGGATAGGGAATCCCCACTACGGACCATCTCTCATCCTTGTGATTCATAAGTTTCATTGTTGCTAAGCTTAAATATAGGTGAACTAGTCGCAACTTAATGTAGAACCAAGCTCACGCTCTCGCGCTATTGCCGGTCTATAGCAAACCTAGGATAGGGCCCACTCTCGTGCAAACCCTAGCCTAAGCCGCTAGCGTGAAGAACGACATCATTGTTCAATCGTATCCCGAGCCCACTCTCGTGTAAACTCGAGCTACGACCTAGGTTATAATAGTTACTATCTGTCCAATCTCTTGCAAACGAATATTGGTATAGATTCAAAATTAAAAATCCTAGCTTTGGTCCAATCTCTTGCAAACCAAATCTAGAGAAATCCAATTGTCAATCTAAATCGAATATCTATGCCTTCCTATCAATTGGGATCCAATCTCTTGCAGATCCCAATCGATATGAATTCCTAGCTACCTGTAATTAATCAATTACAACCTAACCCTAATCAATTCTAGCAACAATTCTACAAATTCATCACAATTTAGAATTAGGGTCTATAGGGTTCATCCCTACGCCCTAGGACGACGGCACTACTCACTAGACATCATGCAAATATCAGAAATATCAATAATAAACGCGGCACAATTCATTGCAAAAGAGAAATAATGCATAAACATCGAGTTTTTAATAGGAATAGACAAACCAATGTAATTGCCGACGATCTCTAGCTGAGATTTCACAAAGAGTAGCCGTCAAAAATCCTAAAAGAAAGTCTAAAATTTAATTGTTCAAAAGCTCTTTAAACTAGGGCAAAAAACTGGGTTTAAATACCCTCTAAAATCGTCAAAAATCGTGACCAAACTGCCTCTGCGCAGCCCAGAAATCGCAACCCTAATAGCAGGCGGAGCGGGTCACTCGGCCGAGTGACCCTTGTCACTCGACCGAGTGACAAACCATGTAGAAAAATAGTAACTTCGGATGTTTCAGGGTCTGTGTTCAGGGGATGGCTCGGCCGATTAGAATTATTCATTCGGCCGAGTAGCTATATCGTTCGGCCGAGTGGGGCTTCATCAGGACCTCTGAAAATTCCAGTATCTCTGGCCTTTCTCTGGACAATTTCCCTGTACCACTCGGGCGAGTGAGTGTTCTCACTCGGCCGAGTAGGCTTTCTTCGTTCGGCCGAGTATACGCTGAAAACTCCGTGTGCGTATCCGTTCTGGTCGGCCGAGTGGGTCTTCTTGTTCGGTCGAGTGGCTATTATACTCGGCTGAGTGATGTGCTGAAATGCCTGGTTCTTCTTCTTTTTGCCTCCTCGTCGCTCCTATTGATTTCCTTCTCCTTCCGCTCATCCTTCATTGCTGGTAAGCCCTCATATGAGCCGTGGGTAACACTTCTAAGCGCTTGCAAATCCCTTGATCTCAAATTCGCTCCAAATCTCTCCATATTTCCTGAAATACGACAAAAACAAGAAATAATGAAAAGCATCGCAATATTGTCAAATAATAATGAAAAACGCGATATGGGCGATCAAAATGGCATGCAAACATGCAGAAAAAGGTATAAAATATGGAGTGATCAAAATCCCTCAAGCTTACCTCTTACTCGTCCTCGAGGAAGATAAGTAAAAGGCGAACCCGACGGGAAAAATAATAAAAAGAAAAAACAGAAGAGATAGAAAATAAAGAAAGAAAGCACGAGAGAGGTGCTAGATCATTTTCTCAGGCCGTGGGCCTTGCTTACTCATATAGCATACGGCGAATATAAAACACATGCCAAAGATTTTCATCTCGATATCACAGTCATATGGATGCATTCAAAATAGAAAACCCGAGAATATCAAAGCAACATAAAATATGGAATCGTTCTAGAATTAATATAGTTTGAAGCATCTAAAGCGGTATACATAATCATAGACCACACACTTTTCAATTGAATGCTTTCTATTTGGAGTATAAGAGATATCATACATCATTGATCAATAAGAATAGAAAGGTATGGTTTTCGTGAAATGCATGCTAAGTTTCAATTCCTGGATTTTGTAAAACTTTTAGTAATCTCACCGAGTATAGAAAATTACCTAGCTTAGGTTGTCATGCACTGTCAAGTAGTCACTCTCTCACACATCATTGGATCCTCTCCTCCAAGCTTATCTATAAGCATGATGGCATAAGTAAATCAATAAGTACATTCCCTATTTTTGGGGCTCTAATAAAAATAAAAATAAAAGAGGGAAGAAAGAGAGAAAGAGTATGAGATGGGATCATGTATAAGCTTCTTTTCTCTTTTCTTTTCTTTTCTTCTCTTTTTTCTCTTTTTTTCATAATGCATATATACATTTGAGATCCCAAATCAAAAGACAGAAAGATATTCATATATTTTTTTCTTTTTGATTTTGGGGAATTGGAGCATGGAATTTAATAACGGGGGAAATTCCAATGATAGAACCACTAAAGGGAGATTCACCAATGAATATAAGTATAGAAATAATGCTCAAGATATGTGGAGAAAGAAATAAATGTAACACTCGGTTCACTCTATAGGATGTGCACGACAAATTTCAGCAGAGTAATGTAATCTACTCAGTTTAATCTCAGAAAGTAAAATAGTCCAGTTATATCACCCTAACATACATTCATTCATCCTGAAAGTGAAGCGTACAATTTTCATGCAATAAGAAGTGATATACGATAAGAAAGCAGTACTCCAGATATAAGCAATCAATGCGTGAAGCTTGGTGTGTTTTCTACGAAGAGTATACATATAAATTATCAGATTCAGCTAATAAAAGAATTTCATCCATATTCATACATGAAAGTGCGGGTTACTATCTCAAATGCATAGCACGACACAGCATATGATATCTGAAATAAAAACTATGGCATGCCAAAGTAATATGCATATAGAGATAAGCTAGCACCACGTCATCATCATCACAGAAAATGCATCTCTAGCAAAAAGATGAAAGAAATAAGGATACAGAAAATAGAACTACCTGTACAATGCAGCACACCCAAGAAATAGGAAAACGTGATGCATGATAATAAAGTAAAAAGTGGGTGAAAATAGGTGTAAAACGAAGAAATGGTGGGAAAATAAAAATAAAAGGTGACAAAAAAATAAAAAGTGTGAGAACTCACTCCCCCAAGCTAAAGTGCACAGTGTCCTCAATGTTCGAAGTGTGGCACACCGAGAGGCAAAAAGAGGGTGGGGTAGGTGAGGATGCATGCATGATGGACAAAATGAAAGAAAATGATATGAGAATGCAGGTGATGCATGCAGAGATCAACATAATGCAGGTAAGAGTGTCTCCAAAAAGTACTCCCTCTCTCCCAAACAGATATATACAGATAGGACCGTAAGGTGAACAAAACAGTGTGTGGAGGAGGGGTGTAAAATCAGCAGGCTCACAAAAAGTATCCAGTGTATCGACAGCAAAAATGTGGAAGGCATCCAGTGTGTGCCTAAGGGGGTGGGGGTACACCAGAACCGTCCTGAGGCGGACGTGGTAGCGGACGTGGTGGCTGCTGGGTGGGTATAGGTGGCAGGGGCAAACGTGCAAGAATTTGATTCAGGCAAGCCTGAATACTAGGAAGTATGGCGACGCGGGTCTGGACTGCACTGACGGTGGCGGAGAGTGCCCTAAAGTCTGCTATGAGTCCACTAACTGCCCCCTCAAGAGCACGAATGCTCTGAACTAGGGTGTCGGGGGGGAGGTGGAGCAGAGGGTCGAACAGGTCGAACAGGTGAAGAACAGGGCTGTCTCACACGGCTGCCGTGAAGGATGGGTTCAGCTATGGGGTGGTGCTCGGGTGTTGTGCTCGCTAAGTGTCGCTCGGCCTCTGTGTGAGGCTGAGACGCAGTCAAGGTAGACGAGGAAGGAGCAGCAGCAGAAGCTGGAGTGAAAACAGACGATGAGGTGGGCAGAGATGTCAGTGACACAGAAGTGGGGACAGATGTCACGACGCTCTCAGAGAAAACAGCAGCAGTGGGGACAGACGGATCAACGGCTGGGGTGGCCGTGAAGGGCACAGAAAGTGACTCCCCAAGAGTCGAGAACAAAAGTGAGGACAGGGCCACCACTGCGGCGGTAAAGGAGGTCTCGCCGCTCTCTAAAATGGTAGTAGGACGCTCAGGGCTAGCAGCAGAAATGGGATCGATAGAAATGGGCACAGGGGTGGTGGTAGTGGTGGACGAGGACTCAGTAAAAGTGCTCCCGACACTAACAGAAGTGTGGACAGAGGTGTCAGAAGGTGCAGACAGGTCAGGTGCAGGCTGAGGGATCACGGGGTCCTGGGGTGGAATGAGGGGCTCCTGCGGAGCACCCTCGGGCTCAAGTATGTAAGGGGCGGGGATGAGGAGATCCATCGCTGGAATCCAATCTCTGCCTGCGGGTCCTATATAAGTCCGAGCGGGGTTTGGGAGAATCATGTAATCATCAGCGAAAGGACCGTGGAGCCATACCCAGTGCTGACGACCATGAGGACGCATCATCCTCTTCCAGGCCATAACGTCTATCGATAGTGAAGTGGGGCCTGGTGGTCGAAGCAAGTCAGCAGGTAGGTCGACGCCGCATAATAGAGCCAGGAGGGTAATCAGACCGTCGCAGCAAATAGGCGTACGAGCGCTGATAGAAATAATGATGCGATCGATGTACTAACTGGCGATATCAATCTCTACAGCAGGGACTAGAACGTCAGCTCCATCAAAAACCCTGGAACATGTCATCGCATATAGCATGTAGAGCTCTGGCATCGACAACGTCCCGGGCTCGTACCTCGTAAGAAAAGTGGTCGACATAAGGTGTTGTGCAATGCGGACGCATGGGTGGAGGATGGTAGAGGCCTTGGCCCTACTAGGGTCAAAGGTAATGGGTGATCCTATAATCTGGGTCCAGAAAGCGTGGGTGTCGAACGACGGGGGTGGGATGTGCGTGGGAGCTTAAGCGCGGTCTGGGTCTGGGACAACGGGCCACTGGAAGAATGCCCAGAGCATGTCAAGAGTGACCGGCACTCCTGATCCATCAGGTGAAATGAGCATCCTCCAACGGTCCGCTCAATAGAGCTAAGGACCTCTAGTGTCGGGCGGATATAAGTGTCCGCCGACACCGACAAGAAATCACGACACCCCATGTTGTCGTACAACGTGAGTAGCCCCTCTAGAACCCCTAGGCGCTCAAAGTCGAAGAGGTGCATGAACCTAGTGGGTACGATCAAGTGATGGGAGATACGCTCGAATCTGGCGTGCTGGGCGTCATTTTGAAACGTAATCCCTATCGCATCGAGCGCGGGGGCATGCTGTGCAGGTGGTGGAATGGGATCGGCGGGAGGCGGCTGTGTAGGTGGTGGTGGGCTAGGTAGAGGGAAGTCCACCCCAGCAAAAGAGGAGCCATGGTCACCTGACTTCTTCCGCTTGGAAGCGGGCTCCTGGGTGCGTGGCCTAAGGTGAGGCGGCATGAGTGCCGCGAGTCGTTCCCACCCAAAATAAAAATGCGACATGCTATGTAATAAAACGAGTATACCTGAGCATGCCGCGAGTGCAAAATCTTATGTGTGCGAAGAGTGCCTCCTCTGCGAGGCTCCGAATGCGTCTAAAAGCTCCCCCAAGCTCCCCCAAGCTAACCTGAAACGCAAACAATAGAATCAACGAATGATAATCAATATACATGGGGGAGGTAGGGGATACCATATATATATATATATATATATATATATATATATATATATATATATATATATATATATATATATATATATATATATATATATATATATATATATATATATGAGTTGATTTGAGTTTGGGGCGCAATGGGCGTACGAAATGGGAGAATGGAGGAGACAATCAAAATTCGGGGCGAATTAGGGGTGACGGTGGTGGGGCGGCGACTGGGGCAGCGTTGGCGAAGGTCCAGCGTCGGTGTCGGTCGGCGGTGAATGTCGGTCGGCGGCGGCGATGGATCGGGCGAGGGGGCTACTGTTCGGGCGAAGGGAGGCGAAGCGACAGTGATTCAGGTGAAGATTGGGGTTTTTTTGTGTTTCCAAATTCACGCAGCCTGCTCAGCGTATATATAGGAAAGTTGCGACTTGGCCGAGTGACGATCTCACTCGGCCGAGTAGAAAAAATTTCGAAATATCTTCGCAACCTACGACTCAGCCGAATGGCTTTTCCCACTCAGCCGAATGGATAAGTTCCATTCGGCCTAGCCACTTGGCAAATTTTAGAGCGTGCATGGTATCTGATTCACTCGGCCGAGTGACAAGTCACTCGCCCGAGTGGAAAATTATACTGTAAGTCGCAAAAAAATAATAGAGAGTTGGTCAGAATGATCTTCCCTAATCTGTACTCCACTCGGCCGAATGGAGTCTTTGCTCAGCCGAGTGACATATGTTACTCGGCCGAGTGGCATCCTATTTCCTGCAACGGCTCTCTGGTTTTGCTTTATTATCTGTTTTTCTTCCTTCAGTCAGTCACTGCCTTCTCTTGAGGCCTGAGCGCATTCCTGAAGCACTCTTCCTTGCCTTAGTCATCCTCCATATGAATGATCTCTCTTTCTCCATGTCCTGTCAATAAAAATAGAGCCCGTTGTCATGATTTTCATAAATGCTAGACTCTAAACACAAAGAAAAATCTAAAATAAAAATAAAAATCAACTAAAAATGATATAAAACCGTCGGGTTGCCTCCCGACAAGTGCTCGTTTAAGGTCATGAGCTCGACCCCTTATGATTTTCATTTAGCACGTGATATTGGGCGCATGTGAGATATGCCCATCAAACTTGCCGGGAAGGCCATTTGGATTTGGTTGTTGATGCTCATGGGCTTTCCTCGGCGCCCCCTCATCATGGGTAGAGTTGGGGGATAAGTCTCCCAAGCTTGAGCTAGAACCAATCTTCTTCCTCACCGGTGACACCGATCTTCTATTCGGTGGAGCTTTCTTCGAATTGTTGGCCGTTGAGAGCTTGCAAAGCTCCCTTATCCTTGCGACATCAGCGTCGACTTTATCATCAGTCGTAGAGCTATCCGAAGGGTCCTCCAACTTTTTTTCAATGCTAGAAGTTTGGCCTTCTTCAAGGCCATCATAATAGAGAGCGCCAATAGAATATGGAATGGCTTCGTCGATTACTTCATCAAGGAGGTCCGCATAATCCAACTCCTCTTGGTAGGTCATATGCTTCATGGCTTTGGGTATGTGGAGCTCAACCTCGATGTTCCTGACATTCAAGGATAAAGTACCTTCCCTCACGTCGACTATAACATCGTCGGTGGCAAGGAACGGCCGTCCAAGTATAAGTGAAGTGACCCCCTCCTCCTTAATGTCCAATAACAAAGTCGCAAGGCAAGCATATCCCTCCCGGAACTTGTAGCGGAATGTCCTCCGTAATCCCTACCGGCCTAGTAACCCGACCATCTGCTAGTTGTATTCTCATGTTGGTTGGCTTCAAGTCGGTCCCTGTATTCAATTTCCGGAACATGCTAAGGGGCATTAGGATCACACTTGCTCCCAAGTCAACTAAAGCCTTTTGCAATGGGACTCCTCCAAGTGTGCATGGGATGCGAAAGCTTCCGGGATCCTTGAATTTCGCGGGCTCCTTTTCCCTCCGGGTGAACCAAGTTTATTGTTCGACAAGCATTATTTTCTCCTTCCTCTTCTTTCCCCATATTAAGTCCTTCAAGAACTTTGCATACGACGGGATCTCCACTATAGCATCCAAGAAAGGTATATTGAGGCTTACTCCCCTCAAATATTCAAGGAACTTGGCGAGCCTCTTCTCTATTTTGGCTCTCGCCAACCGTTGTGGAAAGGGCACCGACGGCATGTAGGTGCGCTCCTCATTAGGCTTCTTCATTTCAGAATTTCCAACTTCTTGCAGCTCTTTTGTGCTCTCCTCTTCAATAGCCGGCTCTTTGTCGTTTAAAATCTCTTCCACGGGCTCCTTGGTTTGGACCATGGCAGGAGTGGTATCCTTCTAGCCCCTAATTGTGACCGCAACTACCGCATTTATATGGCTGGTATTGCTCTGTGGATTGGGCTCCGGTTGAGTCGGCAATTGTTGAGTGTTTTTGTTTAGCAATGCAAGTTGCTCTCCAAGTTGCGCGACGAAGGTATTTAGCGAATCTTGTTGTGCCGTCAACCTGGCATTGATTTTTCTTTACTCCACCATGAATTCCTTCACCCTAGCTTTATGATCCGATCGTGGTTGAGCTTGTGGTGGGTTTGGAGCTCTCCAACTTTAGTTATAACCGGGCGGCCTATACGGTCCTGCATGTTGCCTAGGCGGGTAAATTTGTTGCGGTGGCCCCCTTGGTTGGTATTGAGGTTGTGGAGGTGGAGGCCTACCTTGAGTTTATTGCGGCGGTGGTGGGTTTAGAGCCCCTTCATTATTTGCACACGAAAATCCCGGATGGTTCCTTGCGGCCGGGTTGGCCCAATAACCGGAGTTCCCCGCAACATATTGCACTTGTTCCCAGGCTCCCTCTCCATGCTCTCCTCCTAGAACATAACTTGAGATTAGTCTTGCCAATCACTCATATTACTCCCCGTCGTAGATGTGGAGGGAGCTCCATGGCTCGGTGATATACTTCTCCAATCTCTTCACTACCTTGTGGAGAGAGTCGAACTTATTAGAAAGCTCTGCTACAGCCTTGGCCTCATATATGCTTGTTGGCTTTAAGGAGGAAGAAGATTGCCCTCGCTCGTCACCCCATTGTTGATTATTAGAGGCCATCTCCTCTAATAGGGCCGTAGCTTCATCCGGTGTTTTGGAAAGGATGGCTCCGTTGGCGGTTGCATCTATGATTTGCTTAGTGCCCGGTTGGAGTCCATTATAAAAACTGTGAACTAGCTCCCATGCTTCTATGCTGTGATGGGGGCACTGATACTGTAGATCCTTAAAGCGCTCACATGCCTCGTATATGGTCTCTTGCGGTCCTTGCTTAAAGGACATGAGTGCACTCCTAATCTTCACTGTCTTAGATGGCGGGTAGAATTTATCAACAAAAGAACTAGCCGACTCATCCCAAGTAGTGAATATCCCTTCCACCTGTGTCCTCAACCAATATATAGCTTTGTCTCTGAGGGTGAAGGGGAAAGTCTCAAGCGGATCGCATCGACGGAAACACCCGGCATTTGAAAGGTGGCGCACTTGGACAAGAATAGCTGGAGGTGATAATGTGGATTCTCATGGGAGTTCCCATGGAATGGGTCTTGTTGCATTAAGACCACTAATCATGTCTTAGGCCGAAGCCTATCTCTGATGGATATAATCCTCGCCATACGTGCCGCTAGTTCTTTCGGTGTCTTCAGGCGGTTCATACAAGTATCCTTTATATTGAGTCTCTTCTCGGCTCTGATCCCCCTCTCAGTACGTTCGATCTCCAGATCAAATATTATATCCTCCAGGTCCGCCGTCGATCCTGTGTTCATGCAAAGAAAAACAGAGCTTCGATGGAATTGTTAGCACGACAGAGGAGTAAAATAAAAAAATAAAACAAAAAAGAAATAGATAAGTAAGAAAAATAAAACAATGCCGCCTCCCCGGCAACGGCGCCAAAAACTTGGTCGCGTCCGAGTGTACACCCGAAAAACAACTTGTAGTTTTACCGCAAGCGCACGGTGTATCGGCAAGCGGGTATCGAACTCAGGGAGGACAAATGACTGTGTGTTTTTTCCAATCACCTAGCTATCAAGAGAATCGAGAATAGTTTGGGGTATAACAGTCACAATTGTTCAAATATCAAGAGAAATATCAATTTAATAAAACGTCTAGGGATAGGGAATCCCCACTACGGACCATCTCTTATCCTTGTGATTCATAAGTTTCATTGTTGCTAAGCTTGAATATAGGTGAACTAGTCGCAACTTAATGTAGAACCAAGCTCACGCTCTCGCGCTATTGCCGGTCTATAGCAAACCTAGGATAGGGCCCACTCTCGTGCAAACCCTAGCCTAAGCCGCTAGCGTGAAGAACGACATCATTGTTCAATCGTATCCCGAGCCCACTCTCGTGCAAACTCAAGCTACGACCTAGGTTATAATAGTTCCTATCCGTCCAATCTCTTGTAAACGAATATTGGTATAGATTCACAATTAAAAATCCTAGCTTTGGTCCAATCTCTTACAAACCAAATCTAGAGAAATCCAATTGTGAATCTAAATCGAATATCTAGGCCTTCCTATCAATTGGGATCCAATCTCTTACAGATCTCAATCGATATAAATTCCTAGCTACCCGTAATTAATCAATTACAACCTAACCCTAATCAATTCTAGCAACAATTCTACAAATTCATCACAATTTAGAAATATGGTCCATAGGGTTCATCCCTACGCCCTAGGACGACGGCACTACTCACTAGACATCATGCAAATCTCAGAAATAAACATAATAAATGCGGCACAATTCATTGCAAAAGAGAAATAATGCATAAAAATCGAGTTTTTAATAGGAATAGACAAACCAATGTAATTGCCGACGATCTCCAGCTGAGATTTCACAAAGAGTAGCCGTCAAAAATCAAAAAAGAAAGTCTAAAATTTAATTGTTCAAAAGCTCTTTAAACTAGGGAAAAAAACTGGGTTTAAATACCCTCTAAAATCGTCAAAAAATTGTGACTAAACTGCCCCTGCGCAGCCCAGAAATCGCAACCCTAGTAGCAGGCGGAGCAGGTCACTCGGCCGAGTGACCCTTGTCACTCGGCCGAGTGACAAACCCTGTAAAAAACAGTAACTTTTGATGTTTCAGGGTATGTCTTCGGGGGATGGCTCGGCCGAATAGACTTATTTATTCGGCCGAGTAGATATATCGTTCGGCCGAGTAGGGCTTCATCAGGACCTCTGGAAATTCCAGTATCTCTGGCCTTTCTCTGGACAATTTCCTTGTACCACTCGGGCGAGTGAGCTTTCTCACTCGGCCGAGTAGGCTTTCTTCGTTCGGCCGAGTATACGCTGAAAATTCCATGTGCGTATCCGTTCTGGTCGGCCGAGTGGGTCTTCTTGTTCGGCCGAGTGGCTATTATACTCGGCCGAGTGATGTGCTGAAATGCATGTTTCTTCTTTTTTTTTGCCTCCTCGTTGCTCCTATTGATTTCCTTCTCCTTCCGCTCATCCTGCATTGCTGGTAAGCCCTCAAATGAGCCGTGGGTAACACTCCTAAGCGCTTGTAAATCACTTGATCTCAAATTCGCTGCAAATCGCTCCATATTTCCTGAAATACAACAAAAACAAGTAATAGTGAAAAGCATCACAATATTGTCGAATAATAATGAAAAACGCGATATGGGCGATCAAAACGGCATGCAAACATGCAGAAAAAAGGTATAAAATATGGAGTGATCATGATGCGTGGAGAATTAGGGATTATGGGTGAATCTGAGATTTAGGAGTTCAACTTACTTGTTATATCGTTTTTTGAACTTATATCATCATGTTTCTCATGATTTTTCGGATTGTCTTAAGAGATTTGTGTAATAAATGATTTATCTTTTGATATTGATTTTATGATGAGTTTATGTTAGAGTATAGGTCCTAGGGTGAGTTGTGTATATCCTCTGGATTTTAACCTCACTGTTCATTTTTGGACCAGGACAGACGACTGTCTTTCCTTCGACAATCGACTGCCCTACTCTATCTTCTCTTTCAGTAGACTGTATCTTTCGCCCAGGTGACTGACGACGACTTTACAGTCGACTGTTGGATCAACAGTCGACTGCATTTTAGTCATCAGGCGCTTGTCCATTTCGTCAGTAATCTCTGTTTTTATCATCGTTTTTATTCTCAGTCAGTCGACTGATGAGTATAATACAGTCGACTGTCTCACGGACAGGCGATTGTATGTTACCCAACAATTGACTTTCTGTCAACCTAAGCTCTTCTCTTATCACTTCAACCAGTCGACTGACTATTATTCATCAGTCGAATGTCTCCTATTGTGGCGGGTCATTATTTTGATCTGAGCCGTCGATTTTTCGATCCAATGGCCCATATTCATTTTCCCCTTCGATATATGATCGAGAACCTTCATTTCGATCGAACTTTTCTCTCTCCTCCGATTGAAAAAGCCCATCGTCTTCCCCGATTAGAACCTTCAGTCGATCGCTCCGCCGACATTTTCTGTCATCTCTCTCTGTCAATTGCGTCGCTCCGTGCTTTGTCGACTGTCTCGTCTTTGTCTCTCGAATTAGGTTTGATTCCTATCGTGTTTCTTCTGCGTATTTCCTTCAATTTCTTCGTTTGATTGTGCAATGGCTCCCAAAACCAAGGACAAGGGGAAAGCGGCTGCTCCTAAGCATGCTAGGGTTTCCAAGCCATCTATTGCCAAAAACAAACAACCCTACAAGGCCCGCACCAAGAAACCCGATTCTCCTTCTCGCTCTTCTTCGCGGGGTTATTCTCCTTCATCTGCTTCTTCCTCATCTGAAGCTGAGCACCTCTTGAAGCGTCCGTGCAAGCCTTTTGGTGTTCGGATTAATGAGCCTTGCGCTGAGGCTTCTCCTTCACACTCTGTGTCGAGCTCCGATGAAGAAACCCCTGTCGTGCCACCCTCTAATCCTCTCATTCCTATTTACCGAGACGACCTGTGCTTGGCAAAATTTCATTCTCTCCTCGGGATCAAACTTCTTAGAGAGCGATTCATCGTCTATCCCACTTTCACCGCTGAGCGATTATCTGATATCCTCTCTGATACTCGCTTGGCTGACCTCTTTTGCTTCTCTCACATCCAGTCCCCTCGTGCTTACCCATTTTTGGTTAAGCTTTTCTATGCTAACCGCATTCGCGGTGAGTATGCTACCACTGGCGTTATTGACACTGTCATTCAGGGGACCCACGTTCGCATTGATCATGCTCTTTTAGGGACCATTCTTAGGATTCCCTCCTCTAGATCCCTTCCTGCTGATATTTCCATTTCAGATGTTGATGAGCTTGACAAGTCTGTCCTACGAGACATGTTTCGTGAGATACCCTTTGCTCTTTCTTCTGGTGTTCGGTCATCCATGTTCTCGACAAGGGGTTGGGCTGTTCATCTTGTGGTGAATTTCAACATCCTGTCGAAGTATGGATCTTCTGATCAGCCTTCCTATGTGATCCTTATGTGTATGTATGCGATCTTTTCTGGCATGTCAGTAAACTGGGCCGGCGTCCTCCTTGATAGGATGGACAAGGTCGAGTTTACTACTGCAACCCGAAAAACGAATACGGGGGCCGACTTGAAGCCGACAGATATGAGAATACAACTCGCGGATGGTCGGGTTACTAGGCCGTTGGGAGTTACGGAGGACATACCGCTCCAAGTACCGGGAGGAATTTGCTTGCCTAAGTGGGAGTTTCGGGTGTATATCCATCGGGTGTATATCTGGTGGGAGTTACGGAGGACATACACTTAGGCGTCCTCCCCGGCAACGGCGTCAAAAACTTGATCGCGTCCGGATATACACCTGAAAAACGACTTGTAGTTTTACCGCAAGCGCACGGTGTAGTGGCGAGCGGGTATCGAACACAGTGAGGACAAATGACAGTATCTCACTTTAATTACCTAACTAGCAAGAGAGTAAGAATAATTTTGGTGTAATCATCACAATCATTCAAATAGCAAGAAATATCAATATAATAAAGCGTCTCGGGATAGGAAATCCCAACTATGGACCATCTCTCATCCTTGTAAATCATAAATATCATTGTTGCTAAACTTGAATTTAGGTGAACTAGTCGCAACTTAATGTAGAACCAAACTCACGCTCTCGCACTATTGCCGGTCTATAGCAAACCTAAAATAGAGCCCACTCTCATGCAAACTCTACCCTAAGCCGCTAGCGTGAAGATTGACATCATCGTCCAATCGCACCTCGAGCCTACTCTCGTGCAAACTCGATCTACAATCTAGGTTACGATAGTTCGTATTCGTCCAATCTCTTGCAAACGAATATTAATATATATTTATAATTAAAAATCCTAGCTTTGGTCCAATTTCTTGCAAACCAATTCTAGAGAATTCCAATTATCAATCTAAATCAAATATCTAGGCCTTCCTATCAACTGGGATCCAATCTCTTGCAAATCCAAATCGATTTGAATTCCTAGCTACTCGTAATATATCGATCACAACCTAACCATTATCAATTCTAGCAACAAATCTATAAATTCATCACAATTCAAAAGATTGGGTCCATAGGGTTCATCCACATGCCCTAGAACGACGGAACTACTCACTAATCGTCATGAAAATCTCAGAAATAACAATAATAATCATGGCACAATTCATTGCAAATAAGAAACAATTCATAAAAATGAGATTTTTAATAAGAAAGAACAAACCAATGACGTAGCGAATGATCTCCAGCTGAGATTTCTCCAAAGAATAGCCGTCAAAAACCTAAAATAAGTCTCTAAAAAATAATTCAAGTCTCTCTCTAAACTAGGGTAAAAACATGGCTTAAATACAAGCCAAAATCGTCCAAAAAATCGTGACAAAACTGCCCCTGCGCAGCCCAGAATTCGCATTCCTAGCAGCAATCGAAGAGGGTCACTCGGTCGAGTGACCCTTGTCACTCGCCCGAGTGACAAACCTTGTAAAATAACAGTAACTTCGGGGTTTTCAGGGGTCCGTCTCTCGGGGTGACTCGGCTGAGCAGTCTTTTTCATTCGGCCGAGTAGCAATCATGCTCGACCGAGGGAGCTTCCTTAGATTTTCCAGTAACTTTGGCTCTTTTCTGTCTGATTTCTCTGACTGACTCGGGCGAGTGAGATTTCTCACTCGGCCGAATGGAATTCCTTACTCGGTCGAGTGAACGTCTGAAATCTTCGGTGCGTATCCGTTCTACTCGGGCGAGGGTGATCCTTCACTCCGCCGAATGAACGGTCTTGCTCGACCGAGTGATGTACTCATGAGCTCATTTCTTCTCCTTTTCGCTTCCTCGTCGCTCCTATGGAATTTCTTCTTCTTCCGCTCATCCTCCATCGCTAATAAGTCCTCAAATAAGCCGTGGGCGACACTCCAAAGTGTGTGAAACTCCTTTGATCTCATTTTCGCTCCAAATCACTCCATATTTCCTGAAATACGACAAAAACAAGAAATAGTGAAAAGCATCGCAATATCGTCGAATAATCGTGAAAAACGCAATATGGGCGATCAAAACGTCATGAAAACATTAAGAAAAAAGGTACAAAATATGAAGTGATCATATGTATGCGATCTTTTCTGGCATGTCAGTAAACTGGGCCGGTGTCCTCCTTGATAGGATGGACAAGGTCGAGTTTACTACTGCTTCCTCCCACATTCCTTATGGTGGTCTTCTTACACTTGTTTTTCGTCATTTTGGGATTGATTTGACTACATACGAGCCTCTGCCTTTTGGTCCTCTTCTCGATGCTTCTACAAATTCGAAGTCATCTTCAGCTCTGCAGTCTGCATCTAAGAAGAGGCAATCCACATCTGCTCCGTCCACTTTCACTGTTCCTCCCGCTGACCAGCCATCTACCTCTGCTTCTTCCTCTCATGACGTTCTGTTTGAGATGGTTTCTGGTCTTTATGAGCTGGCTTTCTTGTCCTTCCAGCATCAAGGTATGCCCTTCCCAGAGCACCTCAGACGATTTGTTCCTCCCCAGCCTCGTCAGCCTCCACATCCTATCATCACTGGGATTATTTTGCATCCTGGTGTAGCTGTACTCAGGGTGTTGCTGCTGCTGCTCCTCCTCCAGAGGATGTCCCCGGTGACCCAGAGACAGCTTCCTCCTCTGCTGCACCTCGAGACACTCACTCTTAGATTTTTTTTAGTTTTTGAATGTTGTATGTATGATGATTATTTTGTGTAGTGCTGATGTATGGATGAATAATGTATTTTTTTCGCTGTGATGAACATGGAGTTGTTCATGTATTTTGTACCCATGTGATTATATATATATATCTATTATACATTTGACAACGATTTTTGAATCCTAGGGCTGACTAGGACAAGCTGACTAGGACAAAGGGGTTGATAGAAAGACGGTTGAGATCTAATCTTGATAAATCGATGGTTAGGATAAGTTTTTGAGATAATTTTGATGAGTTTGGCATGGGGGTACTCTTGAAAAGGAACTTTTGAAAAATTCGTGGGGATACTTTCCAGCTCATTGATCCGTTGCTACGATTGACATGATGCGAGCTTACATTCCCAATGTCACTTCAATTTTTTATGATGCCAAGCCAGCTCATTGATGCGTAGCAAAGCAACCGCCAGCTTTACATTCCCAATGGCCAGCTTACATTCATTTATTATTTTTTTTACAACGGAATGAAGACGCCTGTTCTCAGTGAGCTGACTATTAATTTTTTACATTCAATTAGTGGGTTGTTTTTTTGGTAAGTAATTAGTGGGTTGTTACAACGGAATGAACATTCAATTTTTTTATGATGCCAGCTAATTGATCTGTGGCAAAATGATTTGCCCAATGAGAACAACCCACTATATCTTATTAAAAGCCATCTTCTCCCTTTCAATTCCTTCCAACAAAGTCTACTGCTCTCTCTCTCTCTCTCTCACAAATTTGCCAAACCCTAATTCGCAGTCGGTAAACCCTAAAATTCGCAGTCTCCATGGCGCCCAAGGCCGAGTAGTCTCTCTCTCTCTCTCTCTCTCTCTCTCTCTCTCTCTCTCTCTCTCTTCTCTAATCCTCAAATTTGCCAAACCCTAATTCTCAGTCTCCATGCTGCCCAAGGCCGAGTAGAAGCCCTCAAAAAGAAGCTGATGGCTGCCAAGAACCCGAAGGTAGAGCTCAATGAGAAACCATCGAAGGTCGAGAAGCGACTGGCATTATTGCATACTTTCTCAATTTTGGTGGATTGTAGTTGTGTGCCATTATCAAAATTACAGAGGGTTTCCGAAATTGTTACATGCACATCCTATTTTGTTCAAGTTTGTATTCGTTTGTTAATGTTTACATGTTTTGCACTATTTTGTAGCAAGAGGGATTTGAATATTTTGCAGAATTAACCGCCTTTTGAAAACACAGAATTAACCGCCTTGGGACATTGGGGCAAAATAAATTGTGTTATTTAGTTCATTCCAAAAACATTTGGCTGTTGCGTCATTTGGATTCATTGCGCAAATACGAGTTTTCTTCGTTCTGCTTAATTTTGACCAGAGGGGTCCTCAAGGTGTTTGTTGAATTTCGTTACTTTTCCAATTCCGTAACTGAAGATTACTCAAATTCAACACAGGTGGAAGTGCATGCTTTTATGCAATTGCACCACATGTGGAATTTCGTTACTTTTCGAATCCCGTAACTGAAGGTTACTTTGCAATATATATTTATGAACAAGAATGGAATGCAATTGCAACACGCACATAATCATAAATGTGTTTAAATGTGATCATAGTTTGAATGTGATAGACATAGGATACCCACACCCATCGACATGTAAATAATCAAATTTTGTGCATGCTTTTATGCGTCCGATGTGGAAGTGCATGAAAAATGAAGGCACTTAATTAGGGTGCTAACACTTTAGAAGGAGGCAAATGGATTTTGTAACTGTCAACTGTCATACACAACTATGGTGCATGTGACATTCAATCTTAAGATCTTGGGGGTGATCTATCTTACCAAAGAGGCATGTCAACCTAGGATTGTCCTAGGTGGCATATTTGTCTCAGTCACAAGCTTACCGGGACAAACAAATCCCACTTTTGCCCCTTGGTCTCCCTCTATTTACATGATTTCCATTGGCATTCTTCCCCCCGTCGAACCTCCCTTAGTTTTACATGTTTGTCATGGGTATTTTTACCTATTTAACCCCCGACTCCACTGACACACAACTACACTTCTCACTCCTTTTCTGTTGCACGCGTGCACCGTGTCCTTTTCATGTTGGGTTATTTGTGCCGTGCACTGTGTGCACGTGTTATTTCTAGAACTAACATTCTACTCTATTCCATGAACTTTCAAAATTTTCATTGTTTCTGTTCAAAACATTAAATTTAATTTTTGTTCACTGAAGAATTAACCGTTTTCGTTGCCCGTGTTTGTGAGATAACTTTTACAGTGTGGTCAAAACTAGATTAATAAAATTTATTACTTTCAAGAAAGAAGAGCAAGTTTACTGGGACAAACCCATCCCACTTTTGCCCCTTGGTCTCCCTCTATTTACATGATTGCCATTGGCATTCTTCCCCCCTTTGAACCTCCCTTATTTTTACATGTTAGCCATTGGTATTTTTACCTATTTAACCCACCGACGCTACTGTCACACAACCACACTTCTCACTCCTTTTCTGTTGCGCGTGTGCACCGCGTCCTTTTCATGTTCGGTTTTTTGTGCCGTGCACTGTGTGCACAGGTTATTTCTGGAACTTACTATACTCTATTCCATGAACTTTCAAAAAATTTCATTGTTTCTGTTCAAAACATTAAATTTAATTTTTGTTCACTGAAGAATTAACCACTGCAGTTGCCCGTGTTTGTGCGATAACTTTTACAGTGGGATCAAAACTAGATTAATAAAAATTATTACTTTCAAGAAAGAAGAGCATAATTGTAAAAATCATAGTTTAACTAATGTTGTGAATATAAAATTATAATATATGTTGGCATGGTTTCATATTTAAACCGTCTGATGTTTGTATCATAATCAAGAAAAATTATCAAGAAAAGACAAGGAAGAATTAGCAGTAATAAAAGTTAAAAGAAGATGAGAGTCATATAAACAAACTTGCTTTAATTTGATGCTTGATGTTTATTTTGTTATTGTTATTGGAGTCCATCACTAAAAATTAAAAATTAAGGTGTATTAAGAAGAGAGTAATATTTAACGCTCGCTGTTTATTTTGTTGTTATTGGAGCGAAGCACTAAATTTTCATTGTTTCTGTTCAGTCCAATGAAATAGTTTCTTAGACTGACATTGACCTTTGTAATGCTCGACATTGATAATGTGTTGGGCTAACAGATGTAAACCTGTCAAACGACAAGATCAAACAATTCAAACCTCACCTTAGTAGTTATATTAGCATGAAAAGCTTTGAAGACCTCTCCATGGTCTTCGTCCCAACCAAATGGACCATTTATGGGGTTAACAGGTACTTGCCTTTGTTCACTATCAAGGCCGAGCTTGGTGTTTACAGTCCCAGGACATACATAGGATAATACAAGCGTGCACATGAGATTGCCAGTTGATGTCAACATCTTTTTACAAGCACTTTGTCACGTTCCAACTACTATACAAGTAAGGTATGTTTTCGAATGGATTTGCCGACTAAACTAGATTTTGGGGGACTAATTTTTTTGGAAAACTTAGGTGGAACTAAATCAAAAGAGAACTAAATTTTGGAGAGTTAAACTTTTTGGAAAAAACTAAATAACAATTATTAAGTTTTAATTATTGTTTGTTTAAAATTACGGGATCCAAGATTTTGATGTGGGAATATTCTAAATGAACTTGGGAACTAAATTTTGTGGTGAACAAAATTTTTTGGGGTTGACTTAAATAAAAATTATTGCATTTTAATTATTGTTGTTCATTTAAAATTAGGAGATCCAAAATTTTGTGCATGAGCTATTTGAAATGAATCGTGCCCTTAGGGCGTGTGTTAAATTTTAAGGCGCCCAAATTTGTTGTTCCATGTCGAAGACGCCTGCGCCGAATTTGTTGTTCCGAGCCGAAGCTAACTTTTTGTTCGTTCAAATTTTGGAGGGGAAATAATTTTTGGAGAGAACAAATATTTTGAGTGGATATCTTAAATGAACAGTGTCCGACTAGGACAAGCTGACTAGGACAAACAGGTTGATAGCAACATGGTTGAGATTTAATCTTGGAAAATCAACGGTTGAGATGAGAGCGTAAGATGAGAATTTGTGAAAATTTTGGGAGGGAAAACTTTTGTATTTTAGGGGAAACTCTTTGAATTTAAGAGGTCTTGGAAGTTGAACAGTCATGCATTTATATGATTTAATTTACAATATTTATAACAAAAATAAGGAAAAATTATATTATCAATGAATTATATGTTGCCTATTCAAATCATTCTTATGTGCCGAAGGCGCCCGCTAACGTTTTTACACAAATTTGTTGTTCCGCACCGAAGGCGCCCGCACCGAATTTGTTGTTCTACGCTAATTTGTTGTTCTGCGGCGAAGGCACCCATGCCGAATTTGTTGTTCCATGTTGAAGGCGCCTACGGCGAATTTGTTGTTCCACGTCGAAGACAACCGTGCCGCTAAATATTTTTACGGGAATTTATTGTTCTTTTAAATTTTGGCCGTGGAAATAAATAATTTTTTGGGGAACAAAGATTTCACAGGGTGAAATCATAAGTGAACCGTGCCCGCGGGCACGGGTTATGACTAGTATATATATATATATATATATATATATATATATATATATATATATATATATATATATATATATATTCATTAAAGGTAAGCTATTGACTAAGGATAAATTGTCCAATTGGGGTATACAGACTTCCGGATTGTGTGTCCTGTGTGATGACAGTAAGCTAGAAACGCATGAGCACCTTTTTTTTGATTGCGCATATTCCCAGTACTTGCTGCAGCGGGCTCTGTTGAAGCTAGGAGTTGATGGGCCGCCTAATATGATATTAAAGGATGTTGGAGAATTATTCCTGTTAAAATTTGGGAAGAAGGGGGTAGTTGAACGGCTGGCAAAAACGGTTCTTGCGACAATCGTCTGGCACCTATGGAGGGAGCGAAATAGGAGAGAATTTGAAAACACAAATAAACCGAAGACATGCCTATTTGATGATATATCCGCAGACGTCCGAATTGCCCTTCGAAATGAAGACGTGACTGAGCTAGATGCGGCCCAGACTAGTGCTCTAGAAAATTGGGAAATCCTAGATAATGGGTGATTGTAGTCTATTAATGTTTTGCTTGTGGAGTGATGCTTTTTGCAATGAAGTCTGTGGTTTTTCATATGAAACTGGAATTGATAGTTGATAGTGACGACGCCTGTGTCCTCTCATGTCTCTATTGAAACCATTTTCATTGATCACCACTTGTATTTTTGTGTAAATTAATTAATATAGCCATTAGCTTATCTTTCAATATATATATATATATATATATATATATATATATATATATATATATATATATATATATATATATATATATATATATAACATTTGACAGTGTTTTTTGAATCGTATGGCTGACTAGGACAAGATAAAAGACGGTAAAGATTTGATCTTGGTAAATCAACGGTTGAGATGGGTTGATATAATTTAGATGGTGTCAGCTCAAAAAAGAAAGGAAATAATTTATCTCTCCTCCATACATCACGCTTGGGTTTCGTTGGGTTGTGGGGTCAGCTGGCAATAGAGAGGGTTAAAATTTGGGTTTCGTTGGGTTGCGTATGATGAGAAAGCAACATTTATTTAGTTGGGTTGTTTACGATGAGAAACCCCTCAGCTCCTCCCCAAATCTCCTCGACTCCTCCCCACGTCTCGTCGCATTCTACCCAAAAAACCCCCAAATCTCCGCTTCAGCAGAAGTCTCCATGCGGTGGTTTTTTTGGAAATTTTTTTACTCGCAGGTAACCTTGGATCTTCCTCACAGGTTACCGTAACCTTCTTGATAGCTAAATTTTTTACCTCATAAGCTTCCTCGTAGGTAACCTTTTATCTTGGATCTTCCTCGCAAGTAACCTTTTTGTTGTTAATTTTGGAGGTGGTTTTTTTCTGGAAAAACAAATTTTTGACTGCACAAAATCTAATCGCATACCTCCACCACCGTGCAGTCTCAACTATGGATGGGAAAGCTTTAGCTGAGAGGGAATCACTCTACTTCATGGAGACTTCTGCCCTTGAAGCAACAAATGTGGGCAATGCTTTTACATAGGTTTTGACTCAGATCTACAGGGTTATGAACAAAAAGGCAGTTGTGGCAGGCGATGAATCAGCTGCATCTGACGTCGATGAGCCTGAGTCTGACGTCGATCGCACTGAAGAAAATCACCACCTTGGCACCCGTTGGCGTAGATCTCCCCAAAGCACCACCTTGGGTGACTGTTGGCTTCCTCGGATTTCAAGGTGCTAATCTTAAATTCTTAGGATGCCAACAACTCTTCCAATTTTGAGCTGTCATTTTGGGGAAGACGATTGATTTCAGGTTAGTCATGGCTTCGAATTTTGTCAATTTTTATGCCTGATTTCTATGCCTTCAGGATCTCAATTTTTATGCCTTCAGGTCTCACGCCTTCGGTGCCGGATTTTGAAGGCTATTAGCAAAGAAGAAAATGTTGTACGTCAGCTGATAAGGTAATCTTTTATTAGATTGTATTAGTACTGATGTAGTTAGCTTGAGTACTCATTTCATGAATTTGTTTTCTTATATTTATCTCATGATGCAGGTTGAACAGGCATGTTTTTCTCTTTATTCACTAGCAACAGATGTTATTTTGGCAATGCAATTATTTAAGGCTGATATTATGCAACCCATTGAATTACTCAAATCAGTTGACCAAGAAGCGCTAATTTCTGTCTTGCAAGTTCTGGTCACCTTGGCTTTTGCCTCTGATAGTGTTGCTCAGAAGATGCTAACTAAAGATGTCTTGAAATCTATGAAAGTTCTATGTGCCCACAAGAACGTAGAGGTATGCATTTCAGGCTCAAGTTAAGAAAGTTCATTATATCTTCAGGTTTGTCAATTTTTCTTAGCTTCAGATTTTTTTCGCCTTTTGTCAATCGCTGGAATAGGCGTTTTCCTATTTTGTCAATTGTTTGTCAATCGCTAGAACTGTTTATGTGGGCTACAGGTTTTGGGCTGAAAATCTGATTGCTAAATTGTTTGTCAATCACAGACAAAATAGAAAAGCACAGTATACCTAAATTGTTTGTCAAATTGATTTTTTTATGTGGGTTTTTTTTTCGTTGAGCTGTTTAGATTTTGATTCATAAGATTGTATCTTGGCGATTACTTTGATCTATGTCCTAATTTTGAAGGAAAACACAGTAACATGTGTCGGGACTATGTTGAATTACTTGGCGACAAGTGAGTTAAGTATAATCAGTCACTGCTTTAGGCCCGTGCAACTGTGACTTTTAATTGTCTCTGATACTTTTGGTGAATGATGCATACTACATACTGTAATCACATTTAGGTGAATGGTATGATGTAGTATCCACACATTGCCAGCTCTTCGGGTCATAGCTTTTTTGTTTCACTCATCTGTCATGTTTTTTATCAATCGTATTTTTTCAGCGTATTACTGTTTTCTGTTATGTTTTTGAGCTAATTTTATTGCCATGATATATTTTTTCATCTTACTCTTTCACTTCTAAAGAAGGCTCATGTGGGGTTAGTGTCACTTTGCTCTTATTTCTTTATTCTTTTAGCCCCAATATGACTATTTAATGCTTAATATGTGGGTTCTATTTTTAATTACAGAATTGGTGTTTTTTGTGACAGTTAGGGGAGCTAAAGAATGGGAAGACTTATAATGTGCATTTGGTGAACTGCGACACATGAATGAATATTCATCTTCGGCACAACGATGCATAATTCCATTTTGATATTCAGACTCATTAGCTTCTCCTTATTCTCATTAGCGTCTCCTTGACATTCTGTACCCTAACTTATAGAATATATATATGGATGAGTTATAGTATAGAAACTAAAGGTGCTATGCATTGATTTTCTAACATCAATTTTTTTAAATATATATGGACATATATTAACATCAAATTGTGGTGTTTGGATCAGCCATGCGATTGAGGTACATGGATTCGGTGTGCAAAATAACACGGGTGACCCTCTTTTTTTACAATTACTCAACCTATCAGCTCCATGGGAGCTCCATGGGATCTTTGAGGTATTGTAAATCCCAAATTCTATCAATCAAAGAAATCCCATAGGGCGTCTCGGTTCCTGGCACATGTACCGATCACAGTGATCATGTTATCATGTTATGTCAAATTTAGTAATATTTACCAGCCACGTAGAAGGGTTTCATGAGCCTTTCTATTGTTGAATTGTTCTGGTTTGATGGCTGTTTCAATCTCTCTTCATTCGATCTGTCTTATAGATTTTATTTTGTATAATAGATTTTATTTTGTTATTTTCCTAATGTTTTGCCTGATCTTATCAAAAAGAAAGAAAGGGGCTTGGACGTTATATTGGTTTGCCCAGTTGTATAGTAGAAAGAAAGGGACTTGCTGAGCAATTTTATTTTTTGTATCCAAAAGGCAAAAGATGTGGGCGTGGAGTTAATTCTTGAGTACTTCGGTTATTTTTAAGAAGCTACTAATTCTGGGATATTTCATGTGTTTGGCTCCAAACAAAAAAACTCACAGGACCCTTGAAATCCCAAGGCTTATCTATATGATCTCCTATTTAAGTTGTAGATCACAAAGAGCCCAAACTTCTGTTTGAACCCTTAGGCTTGAAAACAAAAAAGAGCTAATATAAAGCCACAGAGCTGAAATGAATAAAGGCATCTTCAAGAATTTTGTATAAACTTGGGCTCTTTAGGAATTATGGATGTCTAGGCTCCAAGATCAGTTGCTTTAGTTGATGAAGCATAATATTATTGATAAAAGTTGTTGCATGTGTACCCCTTTGATAATATTCATCAAGAGCATGTTGATTTAGTATATTAGCATGACAACTCTTTAGTTTGCCTAATGAGGTGGATTCATCTAGCTGTGTATTGTTTTGTACTTGGTACATGTCAATATTTTTGGCCTGTTGAGTTTATTAATGCATATTTCCCTGTTTATTTTGCAATAATTGTTAAATTTTTTTTAATGCTGCATGCGCTAATATATCTAATGACAAAGGATTTTGGTTATTTGCAGTTTTTTTTCAATACTGAGGTTTGTTTAGCGAATGGTTATGAGTGTGATGTTTTGATTGATCATTGGATTCCTAATTATAAAATGTGCAGTTTGTTCCTTTCAAAACATGATTTACATAATAATGCACGTGTAAGTGTTTTATGAAGTTGCCCATAGATAGTATGGAAGGATCTGAGGTAGGTTGTATTTTAGAAGAAAATATGATTGGTATATGAATAGATGAGTTCGAAACATGATGATGTTGCTATCAGGTATTAATATGTCAAATGCTAAAGGTATTAGAATATGGAGATGAGTTCACACATGGTTTTTTATTGGTATAAGCATACTTATTGAGGAAGGTCATGTAGTAAAAGGTTTAGATTGACATAGAATGTTATGAAATGTATATGTTTGATATACATGTATTTGTTTGGCAGTGAGACTTCATTTGCCTATAGAATGTATATGTTTGATATACAATCAAATCCTGTTAGAGTGACAGCCCTCACTATACACTGTTTAGATATTCCTTGCGGGTGTCATATGCTATTGTATCATTTAGAACACTGCCATAATTATTGAGAATTATTAACCCGAGATATGTTTTAGGTTGCAGTGCTACATGCTCATAGTATTGATCAAATTTTTGATGCAATCAGCTATAAGAAAGGATCCTCCGTTATTCGAATGATGCAGACATATATTGGCAATTACATATTTTAGGTGAGAAAATTTGAATTTTATGAACTTTATGAGCTTACAGAAGTATTTTGTTCATACCACCACTCCAAATAACCCATTGTGGATATTGGATGTCATGTATAAATCTCCATGATTATCAGCTTGAACTATGTATATATCAGTTATCGGCATAATGTCAGGGAACCGGGGGTAGAAAGTACATGGTTCAAATAAAATTCTCAAATAAATGTGAGAAAAGTTATATTTTCATCAGTTGTGCTGCCCTTCAAATAAAATTCTCAAATAAAATTCTAAAGGTGGGTTATTGGCTTGCATCTTAAGCTTTTTGGTAAATTAGTTTCCTGCAACATGAGAACAATATTCTCAATTAGTTTCCACACCACTCATTTCCATTTTAGTTGGTATGTTTAGCATATGTATGTATCTCATGCACAGAGAAAAATTGTAAAGCATATGTATGTATCTCATGCACAGAGAAAAAATTGTAAAAGAGTGCAAGAAATTTGATTATTTTGAGTATCTGATTTTTGTTTTCCATAATTTTAGGCATGGCAATAAAAATTTCATCTGTTTGGCTGAAGAATTACAAATTTAAGTGCAAACTGAAAATAATTTTCTTAAGTCCTCGTGTTAATTATATGATGTGTCCCCAACATTTGTAGGAATGATGGATGCTCACCAACGCCAAATTCTTCGTTTGTGACAATATGATTTGCATTGTGATTGTCGATATGCTACAATTCAAATGCAAGTTTTTTGCCCACTTCCATTCTGATAGCTCCATCTTTATCCAGTCTGAATTGGCTAACCCAAAGAGATGGATTTCTACTTAAATGTTGCGAAAAACCTGTATTGTATATAGAATTGATCATGGCAACTGAAACTATTTTTACTACTACTTTCTTCCCTTCAAAATTTGTGTTATTGTAATTAGAGTGTCACATATGGAATGAGATTCAGTGCATTGTCATTGAAGTGTGAGAAATCTTCTTTTGATGCTTCTATAGGGCTACGTCCTAAGTATCAACATGTTGTGTATTGCCTTTTCCAGACAGAACTATTGTAATTAACTTACCTAAACATTCTTGGAATATTACAACCAAAATTAATTATACAAATAAATAGAACCTCCAGATGATCAAACAAACAATCCTGATTCATCTATTTCTCAAAGATTAATCTGCTACCAATCAATTTCTCAAAGATGTCTCGAGCCAGATCGGTGGTGATGATTCCAATGTTGATCAATGCCATCTGATCAATGCAACTAAAATTAAACACATTTATAACCAACTCTGATTACATTAGTTTGGAAACAAATTGAATTAAGAAATTTGACAAATTTCGATTTTTTTTGAAAGCAAACAAAAAATAAATATAAAGAATATGAGCATGTGAAAATCTTAGAAAAAATTAAATCAGTATGGAACTTTTTGGGGAACTAAATCTGGAGGGGATTAATTTTAATGGGGAACTAATATTTTTGAGGGGAACTAAATTCTCTATTAAAACTAAATTTTAAAGGAAACGAAAATTTTTGGAAAATGAAAATTTAGCTGTGAAAACTCTAAATTTTTTGAGTGGAACTAAATTTCAAGAGTACTAAATTTTGGGAGGAACTAAATTTCATAGGATGATCTAAATTTTCGGGGGATCTAAAATTTTTAGGGGGATATCTTAAATGAACCGTGCCCATAGTGTGTGTGTGTGTGTATATATATATATATGAAGTTGCAGTTTCTTCGTCTGTTTCACACATTGTATAATTGTTTATCATTTCTGTGTGAATTTAGTGATATTGTCTCCATATATGATATATTCTATATGTGATGTGATTTGAGACGATATTTTTCCCTTCGTGTATCTCAATGTTGATATTGGACTTTCATTCCTCTAATCACCTAAGTTTGTGATGTGGTTTTATGAGTTTTGATTTATATATCTTTAAACTCTTGTAATGGTTGCAAGTTCTTATTTAGCATGATTGTTGTTGTTATTTTACTCCCACCTTTTGGATAATGCCATATGAGGAGAGAAATAAACATACAGATTCATAATGAATGTGCTAAGTACTAATAATACTTGAATCTAAGATTGAAGTTGCCTTAGATTCAGGGGGAGTAAGATACAATGAATATGGATTTTAAATCCTAGATTTCATGGATTCATTTCACTCGTGCATATCTTACTCGTTTGCTTCATTTGATATATAGATGCCCTAATGTTTATTGACTAACTTGATTGGCATCTATGTACGGGGAACAAGTTTTCTTTAAGCACACTTATTTATCTTTTTGTTTATGTTTGTTTGTCATCATCAAAAAGGGGAGAATGTTGAGTATTGGACTTCTCCCTACTTGGTGTTAATGATGAGCAAACATAAATACTTCTGACTAATCCCCTATTTGCAGTTAATCCATTGCCTAAGCTTATTATGAAGATCGATTTGCAATGGATGACACTCAAAGATCATTGAAAGCAAATGAAATGGATTGGATGATCGTAGATGGTGATTGAAGCTCCTAGAAGACTTCAATCTCATACGTTGGAAAGAAGAGAGAGTTCGTCAAATGTAACTTTCGTGTTTCTCTTCTAATATGTAGATTAGAAGTAGAACTTTGTTGGAGCACACACACATCTTCATTTCAGTCTTAGGATATCATTAGATCAACATTCCTTAGACTCAATTCATTTCTATCTAGATTTTGTATGTCATGTTTATAACAGTCGACTGATGAACAATTTACAGTTGACTGTCTCAAAACAGTCGACTGTGTTTTGTTCTATAGTCGCTTGTTATGCACAAACTTTTTCAGCTAGTTTTTGGGCTTCTTAGCTTTAACTCTCACAGTCGACTTATGAACGATTCACAGGTGCCTATCCCAGTGACAGTGGACTGTGTTTTGGTAATCAATCGCTTTTCTATCTTTAGCACAAATTCTATTTGTTTGTTTAATCTGGCCAGTCGACTATAGTTGGATTTACAATCGACTGTCAAATGGAACAGTCGACTGTCAATGCTTCAACAGTCGTCTGTCTTTGAGCCTATTTGATGACTCAACTCTATGGAAAATCTCAGGGTCTTGACAGTCGTCTGTAAAAGGAATTACAGTTGCATGTTCAGTTTAACAGTCGACTGTCGTCTCTTCATCAGTCGTCTATCCTGTTCTCCCAGAGATTTCTTAGATTTTGTAACGACCAGTTTCCGTCGTTACATTATATCCGTATTTCTCTCGTGTATTATTTTTCTCAGTATCCGTTGTTTGACATTTCTGTCCCCGTACCCGTATCCGTATCCCCTTCTGCTTTTACTTACTCATTATTATCCTTGTTATTTTAAATTACTAAAATAAATTCTTCATATAATTATTTAAAAATATCTTTTTATAATTAGTTTAAATTTTCAAATTCGAATTTCGAATTTCAACTTTGTCTTTAAAATTTTAAAATTCAAAAGCAGCCCTTATTTCCCCTATTTAAACCTATTAATTCTTCGGTTCAAAAGCTTTCCTATTACAACCTTTTTTATTATAATTATTTTTAAATGCCTCCTCTTAAAATATGTTTTAATTTTCATTTCAAATTCAAATTCGAATTTAAGTTTTTTTTGAAAAACCTTCCTATTTAGTTCATATTAAAACCTATTGATTAACTTTTATTCTCCCTAATAAAACCTATAGCTAAATAGGAAGTTTTTCCTCTCACTAATTTCCCCTGATTACTCCTTAAATTATTATTTTATCCAACCTTCCTTAATTTCTTTAGCTATTAATCTCCCCAATAATTGTTTTAATTCAAAATCCTTCCTTTTACTCCTTAGTTTTAAACCCTGCCATTTCTTGACTTTCCTTTCTTTCTAGCATTAATCTCTATTATTAATTTCAATTAAACCCTTGTTACTTCCATTTTTCTTTATCTTTAAAACCTTTTAATCGTATGTTTACATATATGATATTTTTGAATTCAAAACTTTGAATTAATTTTCCATATAAGTTTTAGGAGACTCTATATTAGTGTGTATTAATATCAGTATTTATTGTTGTAAATATATTTGTGTTTCTTACCTTTTCTTTCTTCATCAAATCTTATAACCCTTTATTATAATTATTTTTAGAGGCATATTCTTAAAATCTGTTTTAATTCCCATTTCAAAACTCGAATTATCTTTTAAAAAACGTTTTAATTTTAATTATATAATTTTTGAATTCAAATTTTGAACTAGCTGCCATAAGAGTTTTAGGAGACTTTTTACACCAGTTTAAATAGCATTAAAATCCACTCTTAATGAAATTTAAATTCTTGTTTATTTTATTTCCTTCTAAGTTTACAATCATTCCTTTGATATTAAACCCTTTAAATGCTAATCCTATTAATAATAATGTTAAATACCTTTTTTTAAATATGAATTCAAATCCCATTTCCTAATAAAACCTATTAATAAGTTTTCAAACATTTCCATATATAAACCCTCCATAATAATTATTATTAAAAACAAATTAATTTCGTTATTCAAAAACTTTCCATTTTTAACTTAAACCCTAATTTTTCCTAAGCTAAACCTAAGCCCAGCTTACCCTCTTCACGTGCCGTACTTTTCTTTTTCCCCCACATTTATCACACAGCTAGCATATAACAAGAACCTTAGGGAAGCCTAAGGGCTACCACATACAGCTAGCCTAACTTTTAGCCCTCACCCTACAAGCTATTTGTATAAATAAACCTATGTGTCTTTTTCCTTCAACAGCCTAAGCCTCTAGCCCTCTGTGCAAACCCACCTCTGTTTTCTCATTCCACTGTCTCCTCTCCGTTACCCCTAATCACGTCGCACCCGCCGGCCTTTCTCCCTCCCTCCACCAAACCCAGAGAGCACCACCCTCAGCTCCGAGCAACGCCGATGCCGCCCTCATCGCCAAACCACCGGGACAGCAGCAACTCGCCGCCTCGACCCCGTTTTCGACTCCTCCGAGAAATCCCCGACCCAGGTCGCCTATCCCGTCGCCGAGGCTCCGCTCGAACAGTCGCACCGCCGCCCAGCGCCTCCGATCCACCGCACAGAGATCAGTCTCGCCGCCTTCGCCCTGTCACCGCGGTCTCCTCCCAGGCGAACCCCCGCTCAGCCAGCTCCGACAGCTCCTCGACCATCCGACGCCGGCCACAGCTTCCTTCCGCCGCAGCATCTCGCCCAGGCACACGAACTCTGGCGACCCCTCTTCAACGAACCGCAGACCTCACCGCCGTCGACGTCGCCCCGTTCGAAGCCGCCGCCCTCCTCTACACTTCATCACTCCAGGCCTGCACCGTCGCTTCGACCCCGCCTCGCCATCCGCCGTTTCACCCCGACAATGTCCCCTCCGACACCGCACGTCGCCATGCCCACATTCGTTGCTGACGACACTCGAATGCAACGAAGAGGTGAGTTACCTTGTTCCTTGCGTGATCAGTGGAGGGGCTGTCCTATTTTGTTATCATACATTATTTGAAAGTAATTTTGTGTTACGCTAGTAACATGCTACCATATTAATGAGCTATATGTGCTCAGCCTGTTAATTATTAGGTACACATGTACCTATATACAAACAATGTAATAGCAATATAATCATATTTATAAATCCATACGTCAGGATGTATACACTTACGTGTCTACTATCATGTATAAACTCGTGTACATAGGTACGCGTGTTTGAATATTTTTAATAAACTTCTAACTTAATATCACGGATCCCATCTCGCAGATTAAATCACGGCTCTCGCCATGATCACCTGGACGCCAGAAAACGTTTCACATCAGGCAAGTATTTACCACCCGCAAGTATACTATTTTTCTACAAATTTTCAAGGTGCAAGTAATTACCCCTTGCAAGTATACCGTTTCCTACAACTGTTTTCAAAGACACAAGTATTTACCACCAGCAAGTATACTATTTTTCTACAAATTTTCAAGGTGCAAGTAATTACCCCTTGCAAGTATACCGTTTCCTACAACTGTTTTCAAAGGCACAAGTTTTATCACCGACAAGTATTTACCTTTCCAAGTATATTAATTTTCTATAAGTTTCTCCCGCCCAAAAATTTATCGCTCACCGCTTTTAACCATATTGCTCCGATCTCGTGATCGAAATTACCAAACAATTGCAAATAACAACTTTTAAGTGCGTTTCTTAGGTTTAATGAATCTAGTGACATGGATTGGTAACTTTGTACATTCATAAAGTATTTGAAATGCACGCATTATTTGTAAACCTTTTAACTGCTAAATGTACACCAGTGATGAGACGCGATGTTGGGCCCTTCGGGCAATTACAGATTATTGGGCCTTCGGGCAATTACAGATTATTGGGCCTTCGGGCAATTACGGATATTGGGCCACGGGCCATTTATGGAATGTTTGCCACTGGGCAAACATTGAACTACGGATTGACTTATGGACACTTTGGGTGGGGTAGCCTAGTGTAGTAGAGGCTGGAAAGCTGGATTACACTCTATTGGTGAACTTGACGACACCTGGCCGGGTCGGTGAGTAGAGAGTCACGGGTAGCTCCCATTGACTTGGGTGTAATGCTAGTCACCTCCCCCTCAGACACTGGGCTTGTCACTAGTTAAGAGATTGATTGTAACACTCTTTTTACTCTGCAGATGCTATGGAGTAACCTGCTAAACTTATTGTCATGATTATTTCTGTATACACCACACTTGCTATACTCATTGATGTACACACTACTCATGCTCACTTTGCACACTACACTACTCAAGCTCACTGCTTTGCACACCACACGTCGTTATGCTCACATGTTTCCGTATGCTGCTTTGTACATCTTGTTGGCATCATATTTTATAAACCATATTATTATCTTGCCGGGTGTCATTTTATTACTAACGTTTTAAACCTTGCCGAGCGACCCTCGCTGACGTATATTTCCTTGTCTATGAATATACGTTAGGTTTTGAGCAGAGTTCACCAAAGAGTTCTTTTGAAGGTTGAGCAGGAGGACCAACAGAACCGGGACGCTGAGACCCACTACTGAAGAACGTCACTTTCACAGCGCTGGATTAAATCAATAACTGTTGTTGTATTCTTTCAGATGTAATCTAAATTCATTGTAACTGTTGTAATGGCCATGCTAGGCCTTAATCCTTTGTGTACATGTAATCTGGGAGTTAAAGGAATATTGTCATCGTTTTATTGTTTCGAATGTTTGCAAGCAAGAACCTGCCAAATAGTTATACACAGACGCTTATTGGGTTGGGGCTTCACCGCTCCAGCCCAAGCGGGCCCGTTCGCGTCCTTGCTCCCAAGCATAATGGGAAGCGGTGCGTGACAGATTTCTCAACTTATCCAGTTTACGGCCAGTCGCATGTTGTAGGATTTACAGTCGGCTGTTGGTTCAACAGTCGACTGTCTATGCCTCATCAGTCGACTGTCCACATGGTAAGTTACCGTTATGAATTCTCACCTACCCTCTGTCACTGTGCAGTAGTCGACTGTGAGTTCTTCAACAGTCGACTGTCTCGGGCACAGAATCTATCCGTTGAGTTTTTTCCCACGGATTTCAAAGGTGTTTTTGTTGATTTTGTTTGAAAGGTTTGAGAAACCTATAAAAGAAGCCTTGACTGTTCCATTGAGAGGCTAGACTCTCTGATTATCAAGTTGCAAAATCATTCAAGCTTTCATTCTCTCAAGATCAAAAGCTCTCAAATCCTAAAGCCCTAAGAATTCCAATCTTCAATCTCTTACTATCCAACTTAGAACCAAAGAGAAATCTTCTAGGCATTTTGTGCAGTCAAGAGAAAAAGCTTTCCTGTCTTCCAAGAGAGTCTTTCAACACACAACATACTTCTCCTTCAAGTTTTACTTCAAGGCATAGGTGATTGTAAGTGTTGCTTAATTTCATATTTCATAACTTTAGTTATTTGATTTACTCTCGGTTTGTGATAGTGGTTTGCTTGCTCCCAAGTTGTTGGAGTCAAAGTCAATCGATTGTATTTCGATTTTACTTGTAGGGTTGCTACAAGTGGGTTTTAAGGAAACCTCATTGTAGGGTTCTAACTTGAGTATCCGGTTGTTAACCGGGTGGAAGGGACTAGGATTACCGGGAACAAGTCGGGAAGTGACTTGGGTAATCTGAACCCTTGAAACATCCTTGCGTTTGCATTTGTTTCATTTTGGGTTTATTTATATTCCGCACTATTTGTTGGTTAGGAATTTAATTAGGTGTAACTATCTTTTTAAATTACAAAAATACTATTCAACCCCTTCTAATGTTTTCCTCATAGCCAGGGACCTTACACTTTGGGGTCCTAGCTTAAACTTCCCACCTAGACTGTACCATACTCAACAAAGTGCAGAACCCTATCAACCTAGTAAATGTGTATCTTGACTGCAACAACACGTCAAGACCTTCTTGTCTAGCCCAACCAGACAAGTCCAAAATAGTCACAAATATTGGTAAAGTTTCCCCTACAGAGATCTACACAATCACAGAGATAATAAAATGGAGTTTAGGATTTCTCAGTGATGGTGCATTGTCTCTATCGTTCAGCATGTGTCAAATCTTGTCTGACGATGATGTAACTTGTCGCAACTCAAGTTGCGTTAACTTGCCCCCTCCTAAAATGTTACGGCACTTGGTACACCTCTCGACAAAGTCACGGCCTTGGTGTTCTTTTCTTTGCTAGCTACGGCACTTGGAGAATTTGTCTTTGTGAGTCCCTAGTTGCTTATTGGTGTGTGCAACAGATTGATAGAATTCAGCCAAGGCTTTAGTATTCTCTTGTTGCCTGCAAAACAAGAATATGTGAGTTGAAAGAAAAAACAGAGCTTTCACCTCAAGTTCTGGTCTTTGTCTTTCTCTCCAATTAGTGCTTTGAAAAGCTCGGCCTGAAAAAAATAAAACACTTCAAATCACCAATAGCTTATGAAGGGGAACAAAGAATAATTGAATACAAAAAGCCCCCTTGTTTGATTGGTTCGGCCCTCTTGCATGAATGCCTTGGTAACCTGCAAACAAAACAGCAAGAGACAAGAGCAAATAATAAATTGTTTTGCCTTCAATCCCCCCCCCTCTCAGGTTGAGGCATGTGCTAGTAAATGCAAGGGATTTGCACTTGGTTGCTTGCTGATTCTTTTCTAGCTTTCCCAAAGGCTGCCGCTGTCTACCCAATTGCCTTTATCTTGGACTCTGCAAGAAGACAAACAATAGAGTACAAAAGAGAAATTGCGGCATTGCTTCTTCAACAAAAATTTCGGCCCCTCCTTTTTTTGTCCTGCCTTTTTGTTAATTAGATGTTTGCTTTACCCTTTTGTCATTTCCCCTCCACATTAGTGTACGCACCTGCAAAAGAAACAAGATGTGTAAGCAAAGAAGAATCAAAGCAACTCACCGTTTATAGTTGTTCATGGGGAAGGGGAAATTTTGCTTGGAAAAGTTGTTTGGTCTGGGCCAATGCATGAGCTCCGCTTTTTGCTTGGAAAAATTGTTTTTGGCCTGGGCCAATGCGTGAGCTCCTCTTTTTGCTTGGAAAAATTGTTTTGCCTGGCCAATGCGTAAGCTCCTCTCTCTGCTTGGAAAATTTTTTTTGCCTAGCCTTGGGTTACATGTATTGCACCAATTGGAGATGCTTTACTCAGAAGCGCGGTACATGTATCTCAACATTGCTTGCATGACCTGATTGTAGCCGCATGAATTACTTTTGGGAGATGTAAGCTACTGCTCCTTAATCCCTAGAATGCTGTAAGTCCCTTTGGAAATTAATGAGGCCGGCTGCTCTAGGGTTTTTTGCTGCGCCCTTTAGGGTTGCTTTGAGGAGGGTTTAAATAGGAGGATGATTGCAATGGATGCGGGATTTGAATAGGATTTGGATAGTAGCAAATCTTTGCACATCTTTCTAATTGATTTAAACAAATCTCAAATTGATTCCATCTCTCTCCATATTGACCAAGTCATATTGCTTTATGAATAGCCATCCTTTCTCTTCCAGTTTCTATATGATTAGCAATTACTCCCTCTCTTGACTTAGTCAACTCTTGAACGAATAAACGTTTTGACATTCCTGAAAAACAATAAGCACACACGTTAAATATAACAACATGTTTGTCATCATCAAACTAAAGATCCTACATCGTTGCGTCCAACAATCTCCCCCTTTTGATGATGACCACCCAATGAAAGATTTGAGCAATTAGATAGGTGTGTGTGAAGTGTGATGAAGGGTGTAATGCTTAGATGTGAGATGATGTTAGATGATCAAGCATTACTAGCATGCAATATAATATAGAGTAAGATTAAGCATGCTCCCCCTTTTTCAAGCTCCCCCTTGAACATGTATTTCATAGTGCAAGCTCCCACTTCAACAAATAATACCACAACATGCCAATTCTTTCTTTCTTTCTTTTCTCCCCCTTTGTCGTCATCAAAAGTGGATTAATGAAGTCATCAAATAACACATGCAAAAATAAAGTATTATAGATTATATCTATCACTTGCATGTTATTTTCCATAAAGTAGACAATTCAAATTCATGAAAATCATAATTTAGACTTCACCACCAATGTTTAAGTGTGATAATATAAACAATGAAGTACGAAGGGAGATTTAATTTTGAACATCAACCAAAACCAATCCACATTTTCCATTTAACATGAATTTCACTAGGATTGATTTTTCCCACCTCATTAAAAATGAGTTCAAGTTACCAAACCCGACATAGCCTATAAGGACTCTTAGATGTGGGGTTGGCATTGCTTGACGAGTAGAATACACCAACGCTAATGATGACACATAAATCATATATTGGATATTCATGGGTAGTGTATTTGCCATGAATTGTATCCATTTTAATACGGAGCAATTTTCATTTATATTTTTTTTCATTTACAATTCTTTTGTGCTCAATTTTTATTCATGGCAATACACATCATATCCCTTAGATAATTCAGTTTTTATTCATCATACATTCACTTTCCAATGTTCATCAAAAGAATCTCCAAAAGTACTAAAAGTTTAGTATTCGTGGAAGTGCGTATGTAGGTGTATAAATCAAATTAATCATTTCATGAATCATGTTATGGCTACCAAATAGTTTCTAACATGCGCATGTAGCTATAACAATAATACAATGATTTCTACATGGAAATGAATGAACATAAAATAGTACCACTTATAATGATTCATAAGAGGTAGTCATTAAGCACATTTTTTTGATTTTTGGTTTTTCAATTTTTTTTGTTTTTCTTTTATAAAGAACTAAAACAAGCCTAAAAGCAAACAAACAAGCACACAAACAAAAATTAAATCAAGCACACACACAAAAACTATGAAGGTATGCAATGAATGCAAATAGAGAAAAGAAATATACCTTCGCGTCGCTATTTGACTAAGGAGCTAAAAGAATGAGACTTTCAATTCATTTCTCCTCGCCAAATCTTCACCTCACCTACATGAAAGGTGTTAAGTGTGACCTTGGAATTCAACAAGGTCCACTAGTGTTATCCATTAAAGTTTTAGGAACACATACTTGTTTGAACTTTATGTTTGTGTTCCTAAACTTACAATAGGATGTGTGACCAACACTATCACAAGTGAAGCACTTTGCACGCATATTTTTCACAACAGAAGGCACATTGTGGAATTTCTTAAATTTGGGCTTTTCAACATTTTTTAATCCAAATCCAAGTCCTCTTCTATTATTACCATGTAATTCATTTTCAAGTATGGTATGCAACGAATGTTTACCAATTGAAAATTTTCTTAATGACAATTCTAGATTAGAAACTTTGGATTTTAATAATTTATTTTCATCCACAAGCAAGGTGCATTTACTTAGAAAAGCTCTCTTGTTTTCCTCTTCCTTCTTTTCAAATTCATCCATTTTCCTTTTAAGTTCGTTACTTAACATGAACAACTTAACATTAAGCTCTCTAATAACATAGTCTTTTTCAGTTTCGAGCTTAATCAAATCCAGCTTAAGCATGCTAATATTATTCAATAAGGAAGGGCAAGAAAGACAAGAAGCTTTTTCATTAAAGCATGATTTTCCTTTTTTTCATTATAACAATGGTAGAATCACATTCATCAAGTTTTTCCTTAAGGATGTCAATTTCTTCAGAAATGTCACAATTTTCCTTTTGTAATTTAAAGCTGGCATTCCTATAATCATTTAACGTGAGTTCTAGCTCATCAATTTCCTCTTGCATGGATTTACAGATAATTAGAAGTTTAGCTTTACTACCAGATTTTACCTCGTTATGTTTTGCCATCAAGCAGATGGAGGAGTGTGCTTCATTCTCCTCGAGCTCATCTCCACTATCCATGTCCCACGTTCTCACTATAGCTTTTCATTTCTTCTCTGTGATACCAGTTGTTTCTTGTGGGCAATGTCTAGTGATGTGTCCCTGCTTCCTGCATTTAAAACAAATAACTTTACGCTTAGTATTGTCACAAAGAGAAGCATCATAATTATTTAAAAGAGCGGCTCTTCCCTTTGATTCTTTTCATTGCAGCTGAGGGATTTCTCACTTCCATATGCAATTTTCAAGGTCATCCATATATCCTGCGCAGAAGAACAATGTGAGATACGATCAAATATTATTCTACTCAACCCACACAATAGGATATTCATTGCTCTAGCATTTATAGCACAAACATTTTTATCATTTAAATTCAGATTACTTTCAGGCATAGAATATCCGTTATCAATAATATACCAAGTATCAACATCAACAGATAGTAAATAAGTATTCATCCTAGCCTTTCAGTATATATAATCATGGCCACTAAAAAGTGGAGGACGATCAATAGGCATGCCATGGGGAAAGACTAACTTTGGGGTTTTCATGATAGCTAGACTAGACTAGATCCTCTACCATGCTCTGATACCACTTATGAATCTTGATCCTAGCCTAGAGGGGGGTTATTATACTAATAAAAAATTCTAGTGCCACCCACGAGAAATCTCACGCAGTTAAAAGCATAACCAGGGTAAAGAAGAAACAATCACAGAGTACACATAGATATACCCTGATTCGGTCACAACAACGATCTACGTCCAGCCTCAAGCAAATACTAGCATTAATATGTTCCTTCTGTACATCTACAATGGGGTACTAGTTTCAACTCCCCACCTAGACTGTACCACACTTAACAAAGTGCGGAACCCTATCAACCTAGTAAATGCGTATCTTGACTGCAACAACACGTCAAGACCCTCTTGTCTAGCCCTACCAGACAAGTCCAAAATAGTCACAAATATTGGTAAAGTTTCCTCTACAGAGATCTACACAATCATAGAGATAATAAAATGGAGTTTAGGATTGCTCAGTGATGGTGCATCGTCTCTGTCGTTCAGCACATGTCAGATCTTTCCTGACGATGATGTAAACTTGTCGCAACTCAAATTGCGTTAACTTGCCCGCTCCTAGAATGTTATGGCACTTGGTACACCTCTCGATAAAGTCACAGCCTTGGTGTTCTTTTCTTTCCTAGCTACGGCACTTGGAGAATTTGTCTGTGTGAGTCCCTAGTTGCTTATTGGTGTGTGCGACAGATTGGTAGAATTCGGCCAAGGCTTTAATATTCTCTTGTTGCCTGCAAAACAAGAATATGTGAGTTGAAAGAAAAAACAAAGCTTTCACCTCAAGTTCTGGTCTTTGTCTTTCTATCCAATTAGTGCTTTGAAAAGCTCAGCCTGAAAAAAAATAAAACACTTCAAATCACCAACAGCTTGTGAAGGGGAAAAAAGAATAATTGAATACAAAAAGCCCCCTTGTTTGATTGGTTCGGCCCTCTTGCATGAATGCCTTGGTAACCTGCAAACAAAACAGCAACAGACAAGAGCAAATAATAAATTGTTTTGCCTTCAATCCCCCTCTCTCTCAGGTTGAGGCATGTGCTAGTAAATGCAAGGGATTTGCACTTGGTTGCTTGCTGATTCTTTTCTAGCTTTCCCAAAGGCTGCAACTGTCTACCCAATTGCCTTTCTCTTGGACCCTGCAAGAAGACAAACAATAGATTATAAAAGAGAAATTGCGGCCTAGCTTCTTCAACAAAAATTTCGGCCCCCTCCTTTTTTTCCTGCCTTTTTGTTAATTAGATGTTTGGTTTACCCTTTTGTCATTTCCCCTCCACATTAGTGTAAGCACCTGCAAAAGAAACAAGATGTGTGAGGAAAGAAGAATCAAAGCAACTCACCGTTTATAGTTGTTCATGGGGAAGGGGAAATTTTGCTTGGAAAAATTGTTTGGTCTGGGCCAATGCTGAGCTCCTCTTTTTGCTTGGAAAAATTGTTTTTGGCATGGGCCAATGTGTGAGCTCCTCTTTTTGCTTGGAAAAATTGTTTTGCCCAGCCAATGCGTGAGCTCCTCTTTCTACTTGGAAAAACTTGTTTTGCCCGGCCTTGGGTTACATGTATTGCACCAATTGGAGATGCTTTACTCAGAAGCATAGTACATGTATCTCAACATTGCTTGCGTGACCTGATTGTAGCGGCATGAATTACTTTTGAAAGATGTAAGCTGCTGCTCCTTGATCCCTTGAATGCCGCAAGTCCCTTTGGAAATTAATTAGGCCGGCTGCTCTCAGGTTTTTTACCGCGCCCTTTAGGGTTGCATAGAGGAGGGTTTAAATAGGAGGATGATTGCAATGGATGCATGATTTGAATAGGATTTGGATAGTAGCAAATCTTTGCACATCTTTCTAATTGATTTAAACAAATCTCAAATTGATTCCATCTCTGTCCATATTGACCAAGTCAAATTGCTTTATGAATAGCTATCCTTTCTCTTCCAGTTGCTATATGATTAGCAATTACTCCCCTCTTGACTTAGTCAACTCTTGAATGAATAAACGTTTTGACATTCCTGAAACACACTAAGCACACACGTTAAATATAACAACACAATTGTCATCATCAAACTAAAGATCCTAGATCGTTGCGTCCAACACAGTATCCTCCATAATTGTAGAATCACCATCAAATTCTGAGATAATGTAATCATTCACCAAAGAATCAATCTTATTTACCTCTTCAACTTCATCATCCACACTTGGAAGCTTACATGTATTAAATATGTTCAAGTCTAAAGAATGTTTCCAAAAGTGATCTTTATTTGACCATTCCTCCAATTAATTAGGGCATTATATGTTGCAAGGAAAGGTCTACCAAGGATGATGGGAGTAGAATTTGTAGCTTGGGGTCCTAGGATGTCTAGGACTATAAAGTCTGCAAGGTATAAAATTTATCTACTTGGACGGGTACATCTTTAATACACCCCTTGTAAACTTTAATAGGCCTATCAGCTAATTGTAATACAACAGCTGTTGGTTTTAGCTCCCCTAACCCAAGCTATGTAAAAATAGGACAAGGTAAAATGTTGACACTAGATCCTAAATCCAATAAATCATTTCCAATCTTTTTAGTGCCAATATTACAAGTGACGATGGGTGATCCAGGATCTCTAAATTTCGGTGGTGTGTTTTGTTGCACTATGGAGCTAACCTGTTCAGTTAAAAATGCCTTTCTCTTCACATTTAACTTTATTTTAATTGTACAAAGATCCTTTAAAAATTTTGCATATGCAGGGATTTGATTTATGGCATCAATCAAAGGGATGTTTATTTGGCACTTCTGAAAAAGTTCACGAATCTCAGATTGATACTTATCTTTTTTTCTTTTGAAGTAGCTGTTGAGGAAATGGTGTTGAAGGTACATGTGGTGCAGGCTCTTTCTCTTCAATGTCTTTATTATTCAAGCATCCGTCTGTGCTCTTCTCTTGCACCTTTTCTAGCTGTTGAATCTCATCCTCTTGTTCAGGTTTGTTGCTTGGTCGATTAGGTTTTGGAATTTCCTTTCCACTCCTTAGTGTGGTGACAGCTTGGCAAGGATTTATATTTTTACCTGTAGAAGAAGATGAGCGCATATTAGGATTAGGAAATGGTTGTGATGGATGCTTACCTTTCTCCAAAGTTGCTGTAAGCCTCATTTGTTGGTTTTGTGTCTGTTGAGCCTGGAATTGAGCCTGTTGTTGTTGCATTTGGGATTGTTGTAGTTGGATAAGTTGTTGAAGTGTATTCCAAATGGTTGCATATGTTGTCCTTGTGTTGGTTCTTGATTCCTCCTCTGGTTCCCCCTTGGTATTTGCTGTTGAATTGTGGTTGTCTAAAGGGAGGATGAGCTTGTTGTTGCTGCTGATGCTGTTGTTGTTGTTGTTGGGGTCACCAACTTAGGTTGGGATTGTTGCGCCACCCCCTATTGTTAGAATTGAAACCTTGGTAATTGGTTGATACTTGGTTTACCTCCGTAAGATTGCTTAGCATGTTCTTCAAAGCTGGAAGTGTGGGGCAAGTACTAGTGTCATGGCCACCAACCTCGCAAAGTGCATAGCTTTGTACGACCTTAACTCCTTTGGATCCTTTCAAGTTGAGGGCTTGAAGCTTCTTTGTGAGCAAAGCTTCCATCTTTGCTTCCATAGCATCCTCTGGCTTCAAAGTGTGCATCCCTCCACATGATGGCTGGGAAGGTGTTGAGATGGCTCCTCTGTCGTACCCTTAAGTAGTGTCCCATGTTTGTGCATTCTCCGCCATCTCCTCCCAGTACATCCAAGCCTTGTCTGGATCTTCATCGAAGAATCTCCCGTTGCACATTATCTCTACAAATTGTTTCATCTGGAGTTGTAGTCCATCGTAGTAGAAGCCAATAATCCTGCTTTTGTCGAAGCCATTGTATGGACACTCTAGCAACAGCTCATTGAACCTCTCCCACACTTGATAGAATGTTTCCTCGCTTTTATGGGCAAAGTTCATGATCTGTCTTTTCAATCCATGTGTCCTATGTATAGGAAAGAATTTCTTTAAAAATTCAGAATTTAATCCAGGTAGTGATAGAACGTGGTGGCAAAGCATTCAACCAGTTTTTAGGTTTATCTTTTAATGAGATTGGAAACAGTTTTAGATATATCGTGTCCTCACTAGTTTTTCCATCGAAACATGTCAAGCACACTTCCTCAAATCCTTTTATATGAAGATAAAGGTTTTTCTTGTCCATCCCATGAAAAGTGGGTAAAAGTTGGATTACCCCTGGTTTGAAATTAAAAGAATTTGCATCGGTGGGTAAGACAAAGTATGAGGTTGTGCTAGTTTTAGTGGGTCTACGATGATCTTTTAAAGTTCTAGGAACTCCAGATTGCATATTATTTTCATTATTGTTACTAGTGTTTTCATCATTATTAGTATTATTTTCATCCATTTCAAAGCGTTTAGTCAACCTCTTTGTCCTAGGAGTCATATGCCGTATAAACCAAGTACAAGTTCTTTTTTTAAAAAACATATTCTGATTTTTAAGGGTTTTTATGTTGAAGAAAGAAAAAGAAAAAATTCGAAAAAAAAATTATGAACAACAAAGTGGAAAGATCTCACCGAAGGTCCTCTGAATGAAATAAGCTTTGGTACTCCCCAGCAATAGCGCCAAAAAATTGCTTCACCTAAAAAGGTGTAACTCTCAAGTGTAAGGGTTCGTGCAAGTAGTAAAGTTCCGAGAGTCCGGATATCGTATCCTCGGGAGAAAACCTGTTGCAACCACAAGTTCAAATCCATTAGAGAATAATCGTAGAGAACCTAACTACTTTGAATAATGATGTTTTAATGGTTTTAGATTTAGTTTTTAAGTTATTGTAAAAACTGGCAAATAATGTTTTTGGATATTTTTTAATAAAATGATTATGAGAAGTATGCACATGATATGGTTTCATTAGGAGTCATGATATGCACTCGTTTGGTTGAATATAGTTAACTCAATGACATCTCTTTTGGTGAGAAAGTCATCGGAAGATGCCTTTGAAGGGCTTAAGCACGGTAATGAAAAAGTTAGTTGTTAACGCAATAATCTTTATAAAATATGAAGCTTCCTTTTGGGAAGATCAAAATTTACCCTTGTGGGGGTAATCAACCATTCATTCATATTCTTTTGGAAGATGAATGAGAAGTTAAAAAGAAAAGATAAAAATGTTAACAACATTTATTTTGAAAGCATAAAAACTCAACCAAACTGGTACAACTCATATCTCCTAATTATTCCATATAATGTACAATCAAGATTTAGCTACTCATATTAAAAATAGAAGAGATTACAGACATAGAAAACATAATTTTATTAAATGAAAAGAAACTTGAAAGATGAACAAATAAGTTTGAGGAGATATCACCTAATACACACTTCAATATTTGCACATGAGACTCCTTCTTCCTCTAAAACTCTCAACAAACTTACTCACAATAGCCTCTTTATAACCAGAAATATATAGGAGAAGACTACACCAAAATCTGATCTCAAAAGCTCAAGAAAAGCTCCTATTTATAGGCTTTACATTCTTAATGTATTTAATGTTCTTGGCTCTTCATCTTCCCCCTCATCAATATATAAATAACTCCATGAAACCCTTCAAATTCTATCCCTTGAGCTGCTGGTTATGAGAATAAGCTGAAGAGTCACAATCGGGTTCAAATTCTGATCAAAATCGCATCCAAAATTACTAAAATCCATCAAGAAACGCATCAAATGCATTTTAAAGAACATTGTGGGTCTGATTTGGGGCGAAGCGGGTCGGATCTGTGCCCACTTGCTGCCCCGCGCTCTCTCCACTTAGCTGCTGCCGTGCACGCGTGCTTGGGTGTACAAAGGGGCCGGGTCGGGTGCGCTTAGCAGCCGACCCACGGGCTGTGAGAGGGGGATGCTCCTGCTCATTTGAAATGAGCGGGGCCCGCTCCGCTTCAGCTTTTGAGCTCGCGTTTGATTTTTTTAATCAGCAGTGGTGGAGAGCCCCCGCTTTGCTTTTGCGCACGGGCCAGCCAAGCGGGCCGACCCGTTGGGCTTTTCTTCTTTTATTATTATTATTTTAATTTCTTTGAACCATTTTGCTTCAAATTTTGTAGAAAATTTACTCGAACTCTGAAAAATCTGAATGAATAGTCGTTGAAATCGTGGGCTCGAGCTCTACTTCTGAAAAATATGCATAAACAAAAATTAGTTCACTAAAAATTATAATTGTGCAAACTATGAGATTAAGCTCTATTATTATATGATTTTCTAATTATAACTATATTAGAGCTCTTTTAGTACTTACGTATGCACCAATTGGGGTCCAATGAGGGGGAAATAGCGTAATATTATGCTGAAATCAATTCGATCACCATCCAATCTCTTCGATTTGATATATTGATATCACTTGTAAAGCTCAACTGTGAGGGAGGAAAAATTAGCCAAAGATTGGCCTTTGTGGAAAGCAAACTTTAATTAATTTTTTCCTCCAAAACCTTTAATCCCACATCGGATATGATGAGAAGTGGAGGGGTCAACCACCTATATAAATAGGGGCCAATTCCCTCCTTTAAACCCACACCAAGTCTTCAAATTCGAAAAGCTCCAAAAAGTTTTGAGCACGCTCTGATTAAGACTTAAATTAATATTCCATCTTTCTCCCAAAATTCTTCCTTGCTCCTGATCAGTCTCTAGCAAATCTACGAAGGAGTTCGGATCGGATTCGAAGTCTTGACGGAGGATCCACTCAAGGTGAAACTTTTAGGAGCGCGTGGTTGTTTCGGTGACTTGGGTGTTGCTTGCCTCGGGACACGATTTGGCTTGGGATGCGGTTCGGCTTGGGAGAAGCGGCTCAGCCCCAACGCGGGGCATGGCTTCGGAGATAAATAAATGTTGCTGAAAATGATGCTTCGTATTCTGCGGAAATGAAGTGAAAGGTATGTAGTTTAATTTGCATACGTTTATAATTGCAGTAGTTTGATAGATCTATCCTTAGGGGTTGGTTGGACCTAACCTGGGATAGTAGAGATTCTAGCCAGGGTTTATTCTTTAGGTCTTCCTTGAAAATGCTTTAAGATGTTTTTCTGCTACATATTTGCTTTCGTCGTCCGCCCGCCTTAGTCCGGACGTCGAGTTGATAGCCCTAAGGACCCAGAAAACCCTTTATGTATAACCTCACCAACTCTCTCTCTCTCAGTGTTTAACTCCACTTTTCATTATCTCATCTATCACAGTTCCATCAAAATATATCATTAGCTCTAATGTAACCTAAATCCTTGTTGAGTGATCCAACTGTGCCAATTACTCATTTCAACCAAGTATGTTGTGGTGGCTGGTCAACTTGTGAAAAAAAGGATGGGTTTTGGCCAGAAGTAGAATTGGGTTTAGGCCTGAAGTATGATCAGGTCTAGGCTAGAGATTCAACGAAAAGATAGGAATTCCTTAGTAGTACAAGTCTAAAATTTAACATTAAGAGCCAATAATGCAATTCCATAAATTTGTAAGATAACAGAGAGTAAGAAACTGAATTGAGCACCACTTTTTTTCAATTGCTTCTGCCTTGGGAACGTTTTTACTTGTTTTTTGTTTTTTGTTTTTCTACCAAGATTTACTTTTTTTTTCTTTTTTTGGTGCTTTACTTGGGCAAAACTAAACAAACAACAAACAAATTTCAACAAACAGATTTTATCTTTGAATGATATAAGAACAAAGGCATTCTAAATTAGGAAGATGAAACAAAATCTTGCAAACTAAAGATAAAGTTTAGGTGATTTGGAAATGTTTTGGGGTTTTGGAATTTTTTTAATGATAGCAATAAATGATAGGAAAGGGTTTAATACAAAATTTTTTGTTTTGTTTTTTTAAAGCAATGAAATGATAGTAAGAAACACCTACCGCATCAACCATAAGCTCTGATACCAAATGGTGTGAAATCATGGCGGTGTCCTGATCTTTACAGTGTAGGTTGAAAGAAAATCAACAGAAACATATGAGCGCCACACTCCATAATTAGATAATGGCAATTGGGAGTGGTAAGCTCTATATTATGGGTGGTTCAATCACCTGACAAATGCAAATAGCCAACCAACATTATATGGAACGTGACCTGCTATTTAGATCACTTGCCCAACCATGAACATAGGTTTAGCCAATCCACACAGTAACACACTTGGGTTGAAGCACGAATTGGGGGCTTTTGTGAATTTCAATCACAAATCTAATAAAGAAGATTGACAAAGTAAGGTTTCACAAGAGCTAAAGAAGATAAAATAACTCACACGATTTGAGAATAATACTCTAAGTTCTGAAATAGTGCACTGATTGTTCCATTACAAAGGAGTACTTGCTCTATTTATAAGTAAAGCTTGTAAACATAAAAAAATAAAGACAATAATAAAAACAAAAACATGATAAGACAAAATCTTATAATATCAAGATTTGTTAGTTGTTATTTTTTTCATATTTGTCGTTTAGCTTGTTATTATCTTTCCCATGCATTCAGATTTGTTGGTTGTTCTGCTTTTAACATGGTCCTTAATTTTTTTTTTGCTTGGATGAGCAAGACTGAGGCATTGTTTGCTTCTTTTTGAGTACAACTCTCTTGGATTAGCAATGCTCCAACATGAGCTCCAATTGGATCTTGCATTTTTTAAGCATTACTCTTGTCATTGGGCCTTCACTTAGAGTTAAGTCTTCGTTTTGTAAATTAACATGCTGGTTCACATCAAATAGCCACGGTAAAACTTGTAGTTGGAAATAAAGCTGAGAATAGAAGGGGCTATTTCAAGCTTGGGGACATCCATTTACATAGCTTTCAAGGGCACTTTGATAATTTTACCTTTAGGCATGGTTGGGTTGGGAACGTCGGTCATTATGAGGCCACTAAGGTTAGGCCCAAAAATTGTAGGTTACAATCTTAATCGGGTTAATGGTTTACGGGGAGGTATATCATCAACTCCAAAACTTTCAATATTAGTCAGATATTTTTGTGGTCGGAACTACGCTTCTACATCTTGAATTGAAAATTGAACATAAAGCCAAATGTTTTAGTTCTAATTCTAGTTATGAGTAACATTTAAATAATTTGTTCTGATCCAACGTTCTAAGTTCTCAAGTAAATCTTTTAATTGATTACCCACCATAAATGATATTATTATTATTATTGATCATAGCCCCGGGAGTACACACACCCGGGACAGACGAGCTGTAGTTTTACCGCAAGCGCACGGTGTAGCGGCGAGCGGGTATCGAACTCAGGGAGGACAAATCACATTGTCTCCTTCCAATCACCTAGCGATCAAGAGGATCGAAAATCGTTTGGGTAAACAATCACAATCGTGTGAATGTCAAGAGGAAATATCAAATTAATAAAACGTCTAGGGGTAGGGAATCCCCGCTACGGACTGCCTCTCATCATTGTGATTCATAGGTTTTATCATTGCTAAACTTGAATGTGGGTGAACTAGTTGCAACTAAATGTAGAACCAAGCTCACGCTCTCGTGCTATTGCCAGTCTATAGCAAACCTAGGATAGGGCCCAATCTCTTGCAAACCCTAGCCTAAGCCGCTAGCGTGAAGAACGACATCATCGCTCAATCGTGTCTCGAGCCCACTCTCGTGCAAACTCGAGCTACGACCTAGGTTGCGATAGTTCCTATCCATCCAATCTCTTGCAAACAGATATGGGTATAGATTCACAATTGAAAATCCTAGCTTCGGCCCAATCTCTTGCAAACCAAGTCTAGAGAGATCCAATTGTCAATCTACATCGAATATCTAGGCCTTCCTATCAATTGGGACCAATCTCTTGCAAATCCCAATCGATATGAATCCCTAGCTATCCGTAATTAATCAATCCTAACCTAACCCTAATCAATTCCAGCAACAATTTCACAATTGCATCACAATTTAGAAATAGGGTCAATAGGGTTCATCCCTACGCCCTAAGACGATGGCACTACTCACTATTCATCATGAAATTCTCAGAAAAATCAATAATAATATCAAGAGAATTCATTGTAATAGAGAAATAAGAAATAAAAATTGAGTTTTTGATAGGAAATAGACAAACCAATGAAGATCCAATGATATCCATGAGAATCCAATAAGAGTAGCCTTTAAATCTCCAAAAAGAAAGCCTAAATCTAATTAATCTAAAAAGTTCTGAAAAGTTCTCAAAAAGGCTGCAAAGAGCTCCTCTAACTAGGGCAAAAACTGGGTTTAAATACCCCCAAAATCGCCCAAAAAATCGTGACCAAACTACCCCAGCACAGCCCGGAAATCGCAACTTACGTAGCAATGTCACTCGGCCGAGTGACATTGTTACTCGGCTGAGTGACAGACCTTGTAAGAAAACAGTAAGTCAGGGGGTCTCAGGGTCTGCCTTCGGAGGTGACTCGGCCGAGTATACTTATCCGTTCGGCCGAGTGGCTTTATCGCTCGGCCGAATGACTTTCGACTGGATCTTCGAAAAATACAGTAACTTCGGCCTTTCTCTGGGCAATTTCCCTGTACCACTCGGGCGAGTGAGATTTATCACTCGGCTGAGTGGTATTTCTTAGTTCGACCGAGTATACGCTGAAATTAGCTCTGTGTGCATATCCGTTCCGGTCGGCCGAGTGGGGCTTCTTGTTCGGCCGAGTGAGTGCTCCACTCGGCCGAGTGGCATGCTGTAAATGCCCAATCTTCTTCGTTTCTCCTCCTCGTCGCTCCTACGAAGTTTCTTCTTCTTCCACTCATCTTCTATCGCTGAATGGCCCTCAAATGAGCCGCTGGTGACACTCCTTAGCGCTTGCGAATCACTTGATCTCAAAATCGCTCCGAATCGCTCCATATTTCCTGAAATACGACAAAAACAAGAAATAGTGAAAACCATCGCAATATTGTCAAATAATCGTGAAAAACATGATATGGGCGATCAAAACGGCATGCAAACATGCAGGAAAAAGGTGTAAAATATAAAGTGATCAAAATCCCCCATGCTTACCTCTTACTCGTCCTCGAGTAAGATAAGTAAAAGGCGAGCCCGATGGAAAAAAATAATAAAAAGAAAAGATGGAAGAGATAGAAAATGAAGAAAGCAAGCAAAGAGAGAGGTGCTAGATCATTTTCTTAGGACGTGGGTTTTGCTTACTCGTGTAGCACACGGCAAATGTAAAACTCACGCCAAAGATTTTTATCTCGATACCATAGTATGTGGATGCATTCAAAATAGACAACCCGAGAATAGCAAAATAATATGAGATACGGAATCATTCTAGAATTAACATCGTCTGAAGCATCTAAAGCGGTATACATAATCATAGACCACCCACTTTTCAATTGAATGCTTTCTATCTGGAGTATAAGAGATATCACACAATATTGAGCAATAAGAATAGAAAAGTGTGGTTTTCATGAAATGTATGCTAAGTGTCAATTCCTGGATTTTGTAAAACTTTTAGTGATCTCACCAAGTCTAGAAAATTACCTAGCTTAGGTTGTCATGCATAGTCAGGTAGTCACTCTCCCACACATCATTGGCTCCTCTCCCCCAAGCTTATCTATAAGCGTGGTGGCACAAGATAAATCAATAAATATATTCCCCATTTTTGAAGCTCCATGATAAAACAAAAACAAAAGAGGCAAGAAAGAGAGAAAGAGTGTGAGATGGGATCATGTATAAACTTCTTTTCTCTTTTCTTTTCTTTTTCTTTCTCTCTCTCTTTTTAAGATATCTATATACAACTGTGATCGCAAATCAAAAGATAGAAAGATATACATGTATTTTTTTTCTTTTTGATTTTGGGGGTAGTGGAGCATGAACTTTATAAAGCGGGGGAATTGCCAATATAGGATCCGCTAAAGGGAGATTCACCAATGAATATAAATAGAGAATTAATGCTCAAGATATGTGGAGAAAGAAATAAATGTAACACTCGGTTCACTCTATAAGACGTGCACAACAACTTCAGCAGAGTAATGTAATCTACTCAGTTTGATCTCAGACAGTAAACTAATCCAGTTATATCACCCTAACATTCATTCATTCAACCTGAAAGTGAGGTGTATATTTTTCATGCAATAAGAAGTGATATAAGAAAGGAAAGCAGTACTCCAGATATAAGCAATCAATGTGTGAAGCTTGGTGTGTTTTCTATGAAGAGCATACATATGAATTATCAGACTTCAGCTAATAACAGAATTTCATCCATATTCATATACGAAAAGGTGGGTTACTTCTCAAATGCATAGCATGACAAAGCATATGATATCTGAAATAAAAACTACGGCGTGACAAAATAGCATGCATACAGAGATAAGCTAATCACCACGTCATCATCATCACAGGAAAGTCATCTCTAGCAAAAGATGAAAGAAATAAGGATAAAAGAAAATAGAAACTACTATGAAATGCAGCACACTCAAAAGGGTAAGAAAATGTGATGCATGATAAAAACGAAAAAGTGGGTGAAAATGAGTGCAAAAAGCGGAAAATGTGAGAAAAGCAAAAAATAAACGGGTGACAAAAAGCAAAAGCGTGAGAACTCACTCCCCCAAGCTAAAGTGCACAGTGTCCTCAATGTGCGAAGTGTGGCACATCGAGATACGTGAAATGGGTGGGGTGGGTGAGGATGCATGCATGATGAAAATAAAAGAAAAGGAAATGATATGGTAATGCAGGTGATGCATGCAGAGGTCAAAATGGTGCAGAATATCAGTGTCCCCAAAAATAAGATCCCTCACTCCAAAAGAGATATAAACAGATATGATCAACAAGGTACCAAAACGGCGCGTGGAGGAGGGACGCAAAAATCACCAAGCTCAAAAACAACCAGCAAAACAACAAAAATATAGAAGGCATCCAGTGTGTGCCTAGGCTGGTGATGGTGCAGGTGGTGGGAGTGGTAGCTGCTGGGTGGGTGTCGGTGGTGGGGGCAGACGTGCCAGAATCTGGTTCAGGCAAGCCAGAATATAGGGAAGAATGGCGACGCAGGTCTGGACAGAACTAACTGTGGTAGAGAGAGCCCTGAAATCCCCTCTCAATCCACTAACAGCGCCCTCAAGAGCACGAATGCTCTGAACTAGAGTGTCGGGGGGTGGTGGATCAGAGGGACGCACAGGTCTAAGAGGTGAAGTGCGAGGCTGTCTCATGCGGACGGGTCCAGCAGGGAAGTGGGGTAGTGGTGTTGTGCTCACTAAGTGATGCCCAGTCTCCGTGAGAGGCTGGGACGTAGGAAAGGTCGAAGTGGAAGCAGCAGTGGAAGTGGAAGTGAAAATAGACGACGAGGCGGTGTGAGAGGTCAGTGACACAGACGTGGGGACAGATGTCATGACACTCTCAAAAAAGATAGCGGCAATGGAGACCGAGAAGTCGACAGCTGGGGAGGCCATGAAGGGCACAAAAGATGACTCCCCAGGAGTCGAGGACAACAATCGGGATAGGGTCTCTACTGCGGCAGTGAAAGAGGGCTCGCCACACTCAATAATGGTAGGAGGACGCTCAGGGCTTAGAGTGGTAATGGGCTCGGCAGAAATAGGCACAGTGGTGGCGGCGGTAGTGGTGGTGGACGGCTCAGCTAAAGTGCTCCAAACACTAACAAACATGTGGACAGAGGTGTCGGGAGGTGCAGAGAGGGCAGGAGCAGTCTGAGGGATCACGGGATCGACGGGTGGAACGAGGGGCTCCTACTGAGCATCCTCGGGCTCAAGCACGTAGGCGACTGGGATAAGGAGATCCATCGCTGGAATCTAGTCTCCGCCGTCTGGTCCAATATGTGTCTGAGCAGGGCTCGGGAGAAACATGTAATCCACGTTGAAGGGACCGTGCAGCCACACCCAGTGCTGAAGACCATGGGGACGAAGCATCTTCATCCGGGCCATAACATCTATAGAAAGTGTAGTGGGGTCCGGAGCTCGACGCAGGTCATCAGGAAGGTCAATGCCGGTCATGAGGGACAAGAGGGTGATCAGACCGCCACAACAGATAGGCATACAAGCGCTGACAAAAATAATAATGCGGTCCAAAAACCAACTGGCAATGTCGATCTCGACGGTGGGGACCATATCGTCACTGCCCCTATCTAGAACCCTAGGGCGTGTCATCGCATAGAGCATGTAAAGCTCTGGCGTAGATAGCGTCCCAGGCTCGTACCTCGCAAGAAAAGTAATCGCCATAAGGCGATGTGCAATGCGGAGGCAGTGGTAGATAATAGCAGATGCCTTGGCCCTACTAGGGTCAAAGGCGAGTGAGGATCCGTGATCCGTGTCCAGAAGGTGTGAGTGTCGAACGACGGGGGTGGAATGTGCATGGGAGCGTAGGCGCGGTCTGGGATCGGGACGGTGGGCCACTGGAAAAATGCTCTAAGCATGTCGAGAGTGATCTCACACTCTCGATCCATCAAACGGAAGGAGCATCCTCCAGGGGTCCGGTCAATGGAACTAAGGACATCTAGTGTCAGACGGATGTAAGTATCTGCCGACACCGACAGAAAATCACGACATCCCACGTTGTCGTACAACGTGAGAAGCCCCTCAAGTACCCCTAGGCGGTCTAGGTCAGCTAGGTGTGCAAACCTAGAGGGTACTATCGAGCGATGGCAGATACGCTCGAATCTAGCACGGTGTGCGTCATTTCGAAACATAATCCCCATCGGCCCGACGGTGGGAGCGGGTGGTGGAACGGGATCAGCAGGAAGAGGCTGTGTAGGTGGTGGTGGGCTAGGTGGAGGGGAGTCCACCCTAGCAGAAGAGGAGCCAGGATCACCTGACTTCTTCCGCTTCGAAGCGGGCTCCCGCGTGTATGAACTACGGCATGGCGGCATGTGTACCGCGCAACGTGCCCACCCAAAACAAAATGCGGCGCGCTAAATAATGAAACGAGAATACCTGAGCACGCCGCGAGAGCAATCAGCGATGTGTGCAAAGATACGCCTCCTCTGCAAAGCTCTGTATGCTTCAAAAAGCTCCCCAAAGCTCCCCAAGCTAACCTGAAAAGCAAACGGTAGAATCAGCAAATAATACTCAATATACATGGGGGAGATAGGGGACAATAGATATAAATAAAATTTGATTTGAATTTGGGGTGTAACGGGCATACAAAATAGGAGAAATGGGGAGAAAATAGGCGTTTTTGGCGAAATGGGGTGAGCGGCGACGGCGTAGGGCGGTGCCGGCAGCGTGCTACGACGGGGCGGGGCCGATGTCGGTAGGCGTTCGACGTCGCTGGCGGTCGGCGTCGGATCGGGCAAAGGAGTGGCGCAATTCGGTCGAAGGAAGTTGAAATGGCGCTGCGGGTTTGGGTGATTTGGGATTTTTTCGCACTTTGAAATTCGCGCAGCAGCAGGCCAGTATATATGAATGATACGACTCGACCGAGTGAAGATTTCACTCGGTCGAGTGGGTTATGAAATAGAATTTCGAAAAATATGTCCCAAAAGTTACGACTCGGCCGAGTGACTTTTCTCATTCGGCCGAATGGACAAGTTCCACTCGGCCGAGTGGCTCAGCCATTCAACAATTTTTAGAGCGTGCAGGGTATCTGTTTCACTTGGCCGAGTGACAAGTCACTCGCCCGAGTGACAAGTCACTCGCCCGAGTGGTAAATTATACTGTAAAGCGAAAAATTAACAGAGAGTTGGTCGGCAGAAACTTCCCTGATTGGCACTCCACTCGGTCGAATCGAGTCTTTGCTCAGCCGAGTGACATATGTTACTCGGCCGAGTGGCTTCCTGTTTTCTGCAACGGCTCTCTTTTTTTGCTCCATTCTCTGTTTTTCTTCCTCCAGTGAGCTCCTTCTTCATCTTGGGGCCTGAGCATGTAACGACTGCTTTTCATGTATCTGGATTTATTATAATATAATATATGTTTTGGTGGATTTTCTCCTCTTGTGTGGTTTTCGTCTCCGTAGCTTTCATTTTCGATCGATTCGTCGTATTTTCTCGTTTCTTCCTTAGGATCGTCGATTTCGAAGTGTGTCACTCGTGACGGACTTCATAACGGTCGTATCTAACTATTAGATCGAGCCTAGGAGTCTTAGGAATCGATCCCGGGGCCCCGCGCTCCGTATCGAAACTTTTTGTGCTCATTAGCCGGTATAAGAAGGGGCACCGACCGACTAGATGACGATCCAGTCGGTCGGCAATCCTTCTTGGACCGACTAGTTGGCTTTCTAAATTTCTCAGGAGTTACTGTTTATCGTTAGTCGGTCTAAGAACGTTGCTTGACCGACTAGGTTGCAAACTAGTCGGTCGGCAATGCTTCTTTAACCGACTAACACATCATCTTAATTTTAGTTGAGTTACTGTCTACTCTTAGTCGGTCTAAGAACGTTCATCGACCGACTAGATGCTAAACTAGTCGGTCAGTATTTGTTCATGGACCGACTAACTCTAGAATCCTATTTTCGTTCAGAAGTTACTGTTTACACTTAGTCGGTCTGCGTTGGTCGACCGACCGACTAGTTGCCAAACTAGTCGGTCAGTGGTTGCTTTTTGACCGACTAACCAGTGTTGAAACCCTAATTTCTGGGCAGCCGCCAGCCCATCCTATTTAAACCCAACCCAAACGATTTCTTCTTCCCCAACACGACGCAAAACCCTAAAATCTTCCCCCTTGAGCCCCCATCTTCCTCCTAGCTTCAATCCTTCATTCCAAGCCCTAAATCCATCATCCAAACCATCCATCCACTCTATCTACCTCTCATCTTCCCCAAAATCTCATCAAATCCATCAAAATCCCCAAATCCCCCAAAACCCTAGTTTCCCCAAACTTCTCCAATCTTTTCCAGATCTGATCCTAGGGTTCCCCGGAGTGTTTCTTCCGCTTCCTCTCGGTAAGAAATCGATCTACCGTTGTTTTCATAACCTATTTATATTTTTATGAAACCCTAATAAATTTCATGTTGATTGATGTTTGTTTCCCCCAAAATAGCGATTTCCCCGTAGATTGGCATCTGTGTGACGAAGTGGTCGTCATCCCCGGTGCTAGGCAAGTGAAACTTGCCACTTAGGGTTTAGGCCATGTTTTAGGCCATTTGCTTGTTGTAGGCGTAAAAGAGGCTAGGCGACGAAATGATACTCGCCTAGGCGCAAATTGGGGAACTAGCTTGACAACGAAGCTAGTTCCGACATTTAGCATGTTGCACAATTACTATGTCATGTTTACTTTCCATTAACGGTACGCAAATTAAATGTCATGTTATTGCATTCTTTAAGTGATCCGTGATTGCGTAGCATCGCTACAATACTTGTGTTCCTGGCTCGTGACCAGAAGCGAGCATAATGAGTTGCTAACCCCAACGCTCGATATATTGAATTGTGAACTAAGAAACAAGCTCCCGTGTGGGGTAACCCTGGCTCACTTGCTGGGCTCATGTTCAGGGACCCTGGCTTGTTTACGTGTGGGATGGGGTAAGGGTTAAGCGGCCAGGCAACTAGGGGTCTGTTTGATCAACAACTGTAGTTGTAAGGCGTAAACTCTGGGGTGGGGTAGTGTTTAGTGCCGATCGGTGTGAATGATGTACCATTCAGCTGAAGGTCGTAAACATCTACAAAATAACGTGAAACGTGAATAGTGTTTAGTGCCGATCGGTGTGAATGATGAACCATTCAGCTGAAGGGCGTAAACACCTACAAAACAAATGTGAATTGATTGAGAATGTTAGTAGCTTGGCTACTCTTGTCTTGTCCCGATAATTGTTCCCTTGTACAAATTGTCTTGCCATGTCTTAAATTGTGCACTCATGTTATAACTGCCATGTCATGCATACTAAACTGCTAGGTTGCTAGAGCCTTACTTTCATTTTCCTTGCTCAAGTCTTTTAGACTTGCTGACATGTGCCCCTTTACTCTTTTGGGTGACACATGTTAGATCCTGAGCCCGAGTACCTTGTTGAGGACGATGTGTTTGCTGATGCCGAGCCCGTGCTTGTGTTTGACGGGGAGTACGTGGACACTGGGGACCAGTCCTAGTGTCTTCGTTGTGTTTTACTTTTGTTAGACAGTTGTTTTGTTATCGGTGCGTAGCACCTATACTTGTTATGTCGTTGCTTTTGTTGGCCTTGTTCTGGGCCTTAGACTCTTTTCCTTTAGCCTGGTGGCTTTTCTGGATGTTGGACTTATTTTCTTGTTGGACAATTTATGAGATGTGAGATTTTACTTCAGTCTCTCCTTGTGTTATTATTGTTATTCTGTTGTGGTTACAGGGACCTGCTTATGTATTATTGACGCTTATAGGGTTTGGGGCTTCACAGCTCCACTCCCGTGCGGACCTTTTCACGTCTCGCCTCCATTTTAGGGAAGCAGGTCGTGACAGGTTTTAGTGGTGGCCCATGCAGGTCCTTCTGTAACTGCGATTTTTGGAATAGCGATAATAATATTAGAATGTCCAATAAATTAAGTTCGACGTCCGATGTCATAAGCTATGAGTCTAATCTGATTCGTTTTCTGTGTCATTAGATGGCAGGAAGACGATTCACCCGTGGTGGGGGTAGTGGTGCGATCCCTCATGATGAGGAGCCTGAGCGGGAACCCACCAGCGGTGAGATGATGCGGATGATGCTCCAGATGATGCAAGTATAGCAGGTCGTGCATCTTCAAGTCCAGAATGCTCCACTTGCTCGAGCTGCCCGGGCTCTTCCGGATGCCCCCCGCTCTGAGCCAGGAGCGAAGCAATTTCGGGAGCTGGGTCCCGCATATTTAGATGGTTCTGAGGGTCCTCTGGCTGCCGATGAGTGGATTCGGAACATCGAGGACAATCTGAAGATGGCCAAGATCACCCCGGCTGGATGGGTTGATTTGGCGAAGAGGCAACTCAAGGATAATGCTCGAAATTGGTGGGATACGGAAGAGAAGTTGTTGGTGGAGCCGATAGCTTGGGCTACCTTCAAGGCCAGATTTGAGGGTGAGTTTTTCCCGAAAGCTGCCAGGGAAGAGATGCTGCAGTGTTTTATCGATTTGAAGCAAGGGAACTCGTCGGTGGATCATTATCACCAAGAGTTCATGAGGCTGAGTCGGTTTGCACCAAAGATGGTGCATGACGCTGAGGAGAAGGCTCGAGGTTCCTGCAGGGACTTGCTTCGGAGCTCCAGAGTTTTGTGACCTCCTCTGACCGGGAGTCTTATCAGAAGGTTCTGGTAGCGGCTAAGAGGCAGGAGCTGCTCGTGAACCAGAGGAGGGGGTCTGTTGTTGGTGCTGGGAAGAGGCCTGTGGAACAGGCGAGAGCTGTGGTTAGACCTGGATTCAGGCCTAATCAGTCTGCTCAATTTTAGAGGCCAGGAGGGCCTATTCTGAAGACTTGCCATTTTTGCGGCAAGCCTGGCCATATCAAGGATCAGTGTCGGAAGTTTTTGGGCCAGTGTCTGGTTTGTGGTGATGCTTCCCATGTCACGAAGGATTGTCGGCATGCAGGTCAGCTGCGGAGGGCACCTGTTGCAGCTCAGCCGTTGCAGCAGCGAGCGTCTGTTCCTGCTGGACGTGGAGCAGCTCTTGTTCCGCAGAGGCAGGAACAGACGCTCGCTGCTGCAACGGCTGAGCTGCAACAGGTGCCCTCCGCAGCTGACCTGCATGCCGACAATCCTTCGTGACATGGGAAGCATCACCACAAAGCAGCTCTTTTTCCGCAGAGGCAGGCTTTTCAGCAGGCTGTTCTGCCTAGGAGGCAGGCTTTTCTGATGACCGCTGCGGAGAGCGAGGCTGTGGATGAGGTTATCGCAGGTAATCCTCAATCTAGCTGTTACTTTCCTAGTTGGTTTTGATTGTTAGATTGTGTTGTTTGCTTGAACATGGTTGTTTGCTAGACTAGGGTTTGATTGTTAATTGCTTGATTATGTGTGGTTTTGGTTTGCACATTTCCTGCACGAGTCCTCTTTGACTCTGGTGCGTCGATGTGCATTATTTCTCAGAGTTTCGTGGAGAGGCATTCCTTGTCGACGTCCCCTCTTCCCAAGAGTTGGAATATCGTTACAGGGAATGGTGTGGTCTCGGTGCATCGTGGTTGCAATTCTTGCTCGTTGGTGGTCTGTGGACATGAGCTTTTCGCTGATTTCATTGTCCACGACATCATCAACTATGATGCAGTTCTTGGGATGGACTGGCTTACGAGCTTCTATGCTACGATTGACTGCAGGAGAAAGAAGGTGGTGTTCGAGATTCCCGGACATCCAGTATTTGAGTTCAGTCGTGGTAGCAGTTCGCTTGGTCCTGTCAGATTTCGGGCCAGGCCGGTGGAGGCTGTGGCTATGCAGATGGAGCTGGAGTGGCCAGCTGTGGTGCGTGATTTTGGCGACGTCTTCCCCGAGGAGATGTCTGGTTTGCCGCCTGATCGGGCTTTGGAATTTTCTATCGATCTTGTTCCAGGTGCGCAGCCGATTTCGAAGGCGCCGTATCGTATGGTACCTGCAGAGTTGGAAGAGTTGCGGAAGCAGTTGGATGAGCTTTTGCAGAAGGGTTATATTAATCCTAGCGTGTCTCCGTGGGGAGCCCCGGTGTTGCTGGTGAAGAAGAAGGATGGTTCGCGTCGCATGTGCGTGGACTATCGGGAGTTGAATGCGGTGACCATTAAGAATAAATACCCGTTGCCTCGCATCGATGATATTTTTGATCAGCTTGGAGGTTCGAGGGTGTTTTCTAAATTGGATTTGAGGAGTGGTTACCATCAGTTGAAGGTGAAGAAGGGAGATGTTCCGAAGACAGCGTTCAGGAAGAAGTATGGACACTATGAGTTCGTGGTTATGCCTTTCGGCGTAACTAACGCGCCCGCAGTTTTCATGAATCTGATGAACCTGATTTTCTACGACTTTTTGGATAAGTTTGTCGTTATCTTTATTGACGACATTCTGATCTATTCGAAGTCGGAGGAAGAGCATGCCTCGCACTTAAGGACGGTGTTGGAGATTTTGAGGAAGCATCGGTTGTATGCTAAGTTTTTGAAGTGCGAGTTTTGGCTGGATAGAGTTGCTTTTCTCGGGCATGTGGTGACTGGAGATGGTATTTCAGTGGATCCCGAGAAGATTAGGGCCATCAGGGAGTGGCCTGTTCCGTCGTCTGCGTCTGAGATTCGGAGTTTCCTTGGACTTGCTGGTTATTATCGGCGATTCATTAAGGACTTTTCTCGTATTGCTGAGCCGATGACCAGGTTGACGCGGAAGGATGTTGCTTTTGCTTGGTCGGGTGATTGTGAGAGTGCTTTTGGTGTTCTGAAGGAGAGGTTGACGACTGCCCCTATTCTTGTTGTGCCTGATCACAGCGGTGGATTTGAGATCTTTTGCGATGCTTCTGGCAAGGGTCTCGGTTGTGTGTTGCATCAGCATGGGCATGTTGTGGCGTATGCATCTCGTCAGCTTAAGGTTCATGAGAAGAATTACCCGACGCATGATTTGGAGTTGGCTGCCGTTGTGTTTGCTCTTAAGATTTGGAGGCACTTCCTGCTGAGTGAGAAAGTGAAGATTTTCATCGATCACAAAAGCTTGAAGTACATTTTCACTCAGAAGGAGCTCAACATGCGACATCGTCGATGGTTGGAGCTTATGGCGGATTATGAGATTGATTTGCAGTTTCACCCTGGCAAGGTGAATGTGGTTCCGGATGCTTTGAGTAGGCTTCCAGCGGTGATGATTTTGACCTCGCAGTGGAGATTGCAGCAGGATTTTTGCGAGTCTGGCGTGGAGATTGTTCTTCCTGAGGAGGTTTCGTCGTAGATGTACATGCAGGTACAGTCGACGATCGTTGATCGGATTAAGGCTGGCCAGGCTGAGGATCCGAAGCTGGTGAGGATTCGGGAGCAGGTGGAAGCCGGTCTGCGGACTGACTTTTTGATTCATAAGGATGGCTCGCTGAGGTTCGGAGCCAGGTTGTGTGTGCCAGCTGGGGATATCAGAGAGGAGCTGATGGTGGAGGCACACAGTTCGCCGTATTCTGTGCATCCTGGTGGCACCAAGATGTACCAGGATCTTCGTCTGAATTATTGGTGGCATGGTATGAAGAGGAGTGTGGATCGGAGTGTAGTCAAGTGCTTGGTTTGCCAGTAAGTGAAGGCGGAGCATCAGCGTACGGCCGGGTTGCTACAACCGCTTCCGATTCCAGAGTGGAAATGGCAACACATCACTATGGATTTCGTGACTGGACTACCTCGAAGTCCGAAGCAGAATGACGCGATTTGGGTGATCGTAGATCGATTGACCAAATCTGCGCACTTTATTCCGTTCCGAGTGGGACAGTCCACTGAGGCGCTAGCGAGGAGATACATGGAGGTAAAATTCTTTTACTCTCCGTTTTTATTTCCTTTTCCTAGTTTGGATGGTGATGTAACGTGAATCGTGCAGGAGGTTGTGCGACTTCATGGAGTCCCCGTGAGTATCGTGTCTGACAGAGACACGAGGTTCACATCTCAGTTCTGGCAGAGTTTGCAGAAGAGCTTGGGTACGCGTCTGAGTTTCAGCACGACATACCATCCGCAGACGGATGGCCAGTCCGAGAGGACGATTCAGATTTTGGAAGACATGCTGAGGGCGTGCATGTTGGATTTCAAGGGTTCGTGGGAGGACCATCTGCATCTGGTGGAGTTTTCCTACAACAACAGCTTCCAGGCGAGTATTGGCATGGCGCCTTTCGCCGCTCTTTATGGGAGGAAATGTCGATCGCCATTGAGTTGGGATGACATTGGTGATCGGGAGTTGTTGGGACCTGAGATGATCGTGGAGGCCGTGGATATCGTCAGGAATATTCGGGAGAGGTTGAGGATTGCTCAGGACCGTTTTAAGCATTGGGCGGATGCTAAACGTCGTCCTTTGGAGTTTCAGCCGGGCGACCATGTGTTCTTGAAGATTTCCCCGAATCGTGGTGTGATTCGTTTCGGGAAGCAGGGGAAGTTGAGCCCGCGATACATTGGACCGTTTGACATTTTGGAGAGGGTTGGCGAGGTAGCTTATCGCTTGGCCTTGCCGCCATCTTTGGAAGGAGTTCACAATGTTTTCCATGTGTCGCAGCTTCGTCGATACATTAGCGATCCGTCTCATGCGGTAGATTTTTCGGAGATTACCGTTCGCCCCGATATGACGTATGACCAGCATCCAGTGCAGATTCTGGACAGGCGTTAGAAATCGCTTCGGAACAAGATTGTCAATCTTGTGAGGGTGATGTGGCGACACGGCTCACCTGGAGAGTCTACTTGGGAGAATGAGGATGAGATGCGAGAGCGTTTCCCACTTTTGTTTCCGGACTCGTGAGTATTTGGAAATTCCGAGGGCGGAATTTTTCTTAAGTTGGGGAGGATGTAACGACTGCTTTTCATGTATCTGGATTTATTATAATATAATATATGTTTTGGTGGATTTTCTCCTCTTGTGTGGTTTTCGTCTCCGTAGCTTTCATTTTCGATCGATTCGTCGTATTTTCTCGTTTCTTCCTTAGGATCGTCGATTTCGAAGTGTGTCACTCGTGACGGACTTCATAACGGTCGTATCTAACTATTAGATCGAGCCTAGGAGTCTTAGGAATCGATCCCGGGGCCCCGCGCTCCGTATCGGAACTTTTTGTGCTCATTAGCCGGTATAAGAAGGGGCACCGACCGACTAGATGACGATCCAGTCGGTCGACAATCCTTCTTGGACCGACTAGTTGGCTTTCTAAATTTCTCAGGAGTTACTGTTTATCGTTAGTCGGTCTAAGAACGTTGGTTGACCGACTAGGTTGCAAACTAGTCGGTCGGCAATGCTTCTTTAACCGACTAACACATCATCTTAATTTTAGTTGAGTTACTGTCTACTTTTAGTCGGTCTAAGAACGTTCATCGACCGACTAGATGCTAAACTAGTCGGTCAGTATTTGTTCATGGACCGACTAACTCTAGAATCCTATTTTCGTTCAGAAGTTACTGTTTACACTTAGTCGGTCTGCGTTGGTCGACCCGACCGACTAGTTGCCAAACTAGTCGGTCAGTGGTTGCTCTTTGACCGACTAACCAGTGTTGAAACCCTAATTTCTGGGCAGCCGCCAGCCCATCCTATTTAAACCCAACCCAAACGATTTCTTCTTCCCCAACACGACCCAACACCCTAACATCTTCCCCCTTGAGCCCCCATCTTCCTCCAAGCTTCAATCCTTCATTCCAAGCCCTAAATCCATCATCCAAACCATCCATCCACTCTATCTACCTCTCATCTTCCCCAAAATCTCATCAAATCCATCAAAATCCCCAAATCCCCCAAAACCCTAGTTTCCCCAAACTTCTCCAATCTTTTCCAGATCTGATCCTAGGGTTCCCCGGAGTGTTTCTTCCGCTTCCTCCCGGTAAGAAATCGATCTACCGTTGTTTTCATAACCTATTTATATTTTTATGAAACCCTAATAAATTTCATGTTGATTGATGTTTGTTTCCCCCAAAACAGCGATTTCCCCGTAGATTGGCATCCGTGTGACGAAGTGGTCGTCATCCCCGGTGCTAGGCAAGTGAAACTTGCCACTTAGGGTTTAGGCTATGTTTTAGGCCATTTGCTTGTTGTAGGCGTAAAAGAGGCTAGGCGACGAAATGATACTCGCCTAGGCGCAAATTGGGGAACTAGCTTGACAACGAAGCTAGTTCCGACATTTAGCATGTTGCACAATTACCATGACATGTTTACTTTCCATTAACGGTACGCAAATTAAATGTCATGTCATTGCATTCTTTAAGTGATCCCGTGATTGCGTAGCATCGCTACAATACTTGTGTTCCTGGCTCGTGACCAGAAGCGAGCATAATGAGTTGCTAACCCCAACGCTCGATATATTGAATTGTGAACTAAGAAACAAGCTCCCGTGCGGGGCAACCCTGGCTCACTTGCTGGGCTAATGTTCAGGGACCCTGGCTTGTTTACGTGTGGGATGGGGTAAGGGTTAAGCGGCCAGGCAACTGGGGGTCTGTTTGATCAACAACTGCAGTTGTAAGGCGTAAACTCTGGGGTGGGGTAGTGTTTAGTGCCGATCGGTGTGAATGATGTACCATTCAGCTGAAGGGCGTAAACATCTACAAAATAACGTGAAACGTGAATAGTGTTTAGTGCCGATCGGTGTGAATGATGAACCATTCAGCTGAAGGGCGTAAACACCTACGAAACAAATGTGAATTGATTGAGAATGTTAGTAGCTTGGCTACTCTTGTCTTGTCCCGATAATTGTTCCCTTGTACAAATTGTCTTGCCATGTCTTAAATTGTGCACTCATGTTATAACTGCCATGTCATGCATACTAAACTGCTAGGTTGCTAGAGCCTTACTTTCAGTTTCCTTGCTTCAAATCTTTTAGACTTGCTGACATGTGCCCCTTTACTCTTTTGGGTGACACATGTTAGATCCTGAGCCCGAGTACCTTGTTGAGGACGAGGTGTTTGCTGACGCCGAGCCCGAGCTTGTGTTTGACGGGGAGTACGTGGACACTGGGGACCAGTCATAGTGTCTTCGTTGTGTTTTACTTTTGTTAGACAGTTGTTTTGTTATCGGTGCGTAGCACCTATACTTGTTATGTCGTTGCTTTTGTTGGCCTTGTTCTGGGCCTTAGACTCTTTTCCTTTAGCCTGGTGGCTTTTCTGGATGTTGGACTTATTTTCTTGTTGGACAATTTATGAGATGTGAGATTTTACTTCAGTCTCTCCTTGTGTTATTATTGTTATTCTGTTGTGGTTACAGGGACCTGCTTATGTATTATTGATGCTTATCGGGTTTGGGGCTTCACAGCTCCACTCCCGTGCGGACCTTTTCACGTCTCGCCTCCATTTTAGGGAAGCGGGTCGTGACAGAGCAGGTTCCTGAAGCGCTATCCCTTGCTTTGGACATCCTCCACTTGAATGATCTCTCTTTCCACATCTCCTGTCATGAAAATTAGGACCCGTTGTCACGATTTTCATAGACACTAGACTCTAAACACTAAGAAAAATCTAAAATAAAAATGAAAATCAACTAAAAATGATATAAACCCGTCGGGTTGCCTCCCGACAAGCGCTCGTTTAAGGTCATGAGCTCGACCCCTGAAGATTTTCGTTTAGCGCATGATGTTGGGCGCATATGATATACGCCCGTCAAATTTACCGGGAAGGCCACTTGGATTTGGTTGTTGGTGCTCGTCGGCCTTCCTCGGCGTTCCCTCATCATGGGTAGAGTTTGGGGATAAGTCCCCCAAGCTTGAGCTAGCACCAATCTTCCCTCTCACCGGTGATGCCGATCTTCTATTCGGCGGAGATTTCTTTGACTTGTTGGACGTCGAGAGCTTGCAAAGCTCCCTTATCCTTGCGACATCAGCGTCGTCTTCATCATCAACCATGGGGCTATCTGGAGGGTCCTCCAACTTTTCTTCAATACTAGAAATTTGGCCTTCTTCAAGGCCATCTTCATGGAGAGCACCAATGGAGTGCGGAATGGCTTCTTCGATCACCTCGTCAAGGAGGTCCACATAATCCAATTCCTCTTGATAGGACATATGCTTCATGGCTTTTGGAATATGGAACTCAACCTCGACGTTCCCGACATTCAAGGATAATGTGCCTTCTCTCACGTCGACTATAACGCCGGCGGTGGCTAAGAACGGGCATCCAAGAATAAGTGAAGTGTCGCCCTCTTCCTTGATGTCTATGATGACAAAATCGCAAGGTAAGCATATCCCTCCCGGAACTTGTAGCGGGATGTCCTCCGCAATCCCTACCGGCCTAATGACCCGACCATCCGCTAGTTGTATCCTCATGTCGGTTGGCTTAAAGTCGGTCCCCGTATTCAATTTTTGGAACATGCTAAGGGGCATTAGGCTCACACTTGCTCCCAAGTCAACTAAAGCCTTTTGCAATGGGGCTCCTCCAAGTGTGCACGGGATGCGGAAGCTACCGGGATCCTTGAATTTCGCGGGCGCCTTTTCCTTCCGGTTGAACCAAGTCCCTTGTTCGGCGAGCATTATTTTATCCTTCCTCTTCATTCCCGATATTAAGTCCTTCAAGAATTTTGCATATGACGGGATCTCCACTATAGCATTTAGGAAGGGTATGTTGAGGCTTACTCCCCTCAAATATTCAAGGAACTAAGCGTGCCTCTTCTCAATTTTGGCTCTTACCAACCGTTGTGGAAATGGCACCGGGGGCATATAGATGCGCTCCTCGTTGGGCTTCTTCACTTCAGAATTTCCGCCTCATTGTGGCTCCTTTGGGCTCTCTTCCTCAATCGCCGACTTCTTGTCATCCAAGATTTCTTCCACGGGCTCCTTAGTTTGGACCATGCCGGGAGTAGTATCCTTCCCGCCCCTAGTTTTGACCGCCACTACCGCAGGGCTCTGGTTGAGCCGGCAATTGTTGGGTGTTTTTGTTAAGCAACGTGAGTTGCTCCACTAGTTGAGCCACTACGGTATTCAGAGAGTCTTATTACGCAATCAACCAAGTGTTTATCTTCTTTTGCTCCACCATGAACTCCTCCACCCTAGCTTCATGATCCGATCTTTGGTTCGCTTGAGGTAGGTTAGGAGCTCTCTAACCTTGATTATAACCGGGCGGCCTATACGGTCCCGCTTGTTGCCTAGGCGGGTAATTTGGTTGCGGTGTCCCCCTTGGTTGGTATTGATGTTGAGGAGGTGGAGGCCTAGCTTGAGGTTGTTGTGGTGGTGATGGGTTTAGGGCTCCTTCATTATTTGCATACGAAAATCCCGGATGGTTCCTTGCGGCCGGGTTGGCCCAATAGTCGGAGTTCCCCGCAACATATTGCACTTGCTCCAAGGCTCCCTATCCTTGCTCTCCTCCTACGAACATGACTTGAGATGGATCTTGCCAATCACTCATATTGCTTACCGGTGTAGATGTAGAGGGAGCTCCATGTGGCTCGGTGATATACTTCTCCAATCTGTCCACTACCTTGTGGAGAGAGTCAAATTTGTTCGAAAGCTCCGCTACGGCCTTGGCTTCATATATGCTAGTGGGCTTCAAAGAGTTAGAAGAATGTCCTCGCTCATCGCCCCATTGTTGATTATTAGTAGCTATCTCCTCTAATAGAGTCGTAGCTTCATCCGTCGTTTTGGGAAGAATGGCTCCGTTGGCAGTCGCATCTATGATCTGCTTCGTGCCCGGTTGGAGTCCATTATAAAAATTATGAACTAGCTCACATTCTTCTATGCTGTGATGGGGGCATTGATGCCGTAAGTCCTTGAAGCGCTCCCACGCCTCGTATAGGGTCTTTTGCGGTCCTTGCTTGAAGGACATGAGTGCACTTCTAATCTTCACTGTCTTAGATGGAGGGTAGAATTTGTCAACAAAAGCACTAGCCAACTCATCCCAAGTAGTGAATACCCCTTCCACCTGCGTCCTCAACCAATATAAAGCTTTGTCTCTGAGGTTGAAGGGAAAGAGTCTCAAGCCGATAGCATCAACGGAAACACCCTGCATTTGAAAGGTGGCGCACTTGGACAAGAATAGCTGGATGTGATAATGTGGATTCTCATGGGAGTTCCCATGGAATGGATCTTGTTGGATTAAGACCACTAATCCCGTCTTGAGCTCAAAATTCTTATCCACCGCCAACTCCGGTATGGCGATGGAAGAAGTGGTGGAAGAGGTCTTAGGCCGTAGCCTATCTCTGATGGATATAATCCTCGCCATACGTGCCGCTAGTTCCTCCGGTGTCTCCGTGCGGTTCATACAATTATCCTCTGTAGCGTGCCTTCTCTCGGCTCTGATCCTCCTCTCGGTACGTTCGATCTCCGGATCAAATATAATATCCTCTGGATCCACCGTCGATCTCGTGTTCATGCAAAGAGAAACAGAGTTTCAAAGGAATTGTTAGCACGAAAAAGGAGTAAAAAGATAAAAATAATAAAACAAAAAGAAGATATTAAGTAAAGAGAATAAAACACCGTCGCCTCCCCGGCAACGGCGCCAAAAACTTGATCGTAGTCCCGAGAGTACACACACCAGGTACAAACGAGTTGTAGTTTTACCGCAAGCGCATGGTGTAGCGGCGAGCGGGTATCGAACTCAGGGAGGACAAATCACAGTGTCTCCTTCCAATCACCTAGATATCAAGAGGATCAAAAATCGTTTGGGGTAAACAATCACAATCGTGTGAATGTCAAGATGAAATATCAAATTAATAAAACGTCTAGGGGTAGGGAATCCCCGCTACGGACCGCCTCTCATCATTGTGATTCATAGGTTTCATCATTGCTAAACTTGAATGTGGGTGAACTAGTCGTAACTAAATGTAGAACCAGGCTCACGCTCTCGTGCTATTGCCGGTCTATAGCAAACCTAGGATAGGGCCCAATCTCTTGCAAACCCTAGCATAAGCCGCTAGCGTGAAGAATGACATCATCTATCAATCGTGTCTCAAGCCCACTCTCGTGCATACTCGAGCTACGACCTAGGTTGCGATAGTTCCTATCCGTCCAATCTCTTGCAAACAGATATGGGTATAGATTCACAATTGAAAATCCTAGCTTCGGCCCAATCTCTTGCAAACCAAGTCTAGAGAGAACCAATTGTCAATCTAAATCGAATATCTAGGCCTTCCTATCAATTGGGACCTAATCTCTTACAAATCCCAATCAATATGAATCCCTAGCTATCCGTAATTAATCAATCCAAACCAAACCCTAATCAATTCCAGCAACATTTTCTCAATTGCATCACAATTTAGAAATAGGGTCCATAGGGTTCAAACCTACGTCCTAAGACGATGGCACTACTCACTATTCATCATGAAATTCTCAGAAAAATCAATAATAATATCAAGAGAATTCATTGCAATAGAGAAATAACAAATAAAAATTGAGTTTTTGATAGGAAATAGACAAACCAATGATGATCCAATGATATCCAATGAGAATCCAATAAGAGTGGCCTTTAAATCTCCAAAAGGAAAGCCTAAATCTAATTAATCTAAAAAGTTCTGAAAAGTTCTCAAAAGGCTGCAAAAATCTCCTCTAACTAGGGCAAAAAATGGGTTTAAATACCCTAAAATCGCCCAAAAAATCGTTCCCAAACTGCCCCTGCGCAGCCTAGAAATCGCAACTTACGCAGCAGGCGAAGCGGCTCACTCGGTCGAGTGACATTGTCACTAGGCCGAGTGACAGACCATGTAAGAAAATAGTAAGTCAGGGGGGGCTCAGGGTCTGCCTTCGAAGGTGACTCGGCCGAGTATACTTATCCGTTCGGCTGAGTGGCTTTATCGCTCGGCCGAGTGACTTTCGACTGGATCTTCGAAAAATACAGTAACTTCGGCCTTTCTCTGGGCAATTTCCCTGTACCACTCGGGCAAGTGAGATTTATCACTCGGCCGAGTGGTATTTCTTCGTTCGACCGAGTATACGCTGAAATTAGCTCTGTGTGCGTATCTGTTCCGGTCGGTCGAGTGGGGCTTCTTGTTCGGCCGAGTGAGTGCTCCACTCGGCCTAGTGGCATGCTGTAAATGCCCAATCTTCTTTGTTTCTCCTCCTCGTCGCTCCTACGAAGTTCCTTCTTCTTCCACTCATCTTCCATCGTTGAATGGCCCTCAAATGAGCCGCGGGTGACACTCCTTAGCGCTTGCGAACCACTTGATCTCAAAATCACTCCGAATCGCTCCATATTTCCTGAAATACGACAAAAACAAGAAATAGTGAAAAGCATTGCAATATTGTCAAATAATCGTGAAAAACACGATATGGGCGATCAAAACGGCATGCAAACATGAAGGAAAAAGGTGTAAAATATGGAGTGATCAGTTATCGCTAAGGCCCACTTCGCCCCCCAATACCAAGGTCAGATGTAACGACTGGTTTTCATGTATCCGGATTTATTATATTATATTATATGTTTTGGTGGATTTTCTCCTCGTGTGTGGTTTTCGTCCCCGTAGCTTTCATTTTCGATCGTTTCGTCGTATTTTCTTAGCTTCTTCCGTTGATCGTCGATTTTGGAGTAAGTCATTCGTGACGGGCTTCGTATCGGTCATATCTTGCTATTAGATCAAGCCTAGGAGTCTTAGGAAACGATCCCGGAGCTCCGCGCTCCATATCAGAACTTTTGGTGCTCATTAGCCGGTGTAAGAAGGGGCATCGACCGACTAGATGACGATCCAGTCGGTCAGAAAACCTTCTTGAACCGACTAGTGAGCTTTGTTAAATGTTCAGGAGTTACTGTTTCTCTTTAGTCGGTCTAAGAACGTTGGTTGACCGACTAGGTTGCAAACTAGTCGGTCAGCAATGCTTCTTTAACCGACTAACTCAGTTACAAATTTTTGGTATCAGTACTGTTCATTCTTAGTCGGTCTAAGTTCATCTTTCGACCGACTAGTTGTTAAACTAGTCGATTAAGTTTTGTACTCAGCCCGACTAATTCTTAGTTCTTCTGTACAGTCGAGTTACTGTTTACTCTTAGTTGGTCTAAGAATGTTCATCGACCGACTAGATGTTAAACTAGTCGGTCAGTAATTGTTCTTTGACCGACTAAATCTAAATCCTAATTTTCGTCTGGGTTACTATTTACTCTTAGTCGGTCTGCGTTGGTCAACCGACCGACTAGTTCCCAAACTAGTCCGTCAGTGGTTGTTCTTTGACCGACTAACCAGTGCTGTAAACCCTAGTTTTTCCCTAGCCGCCACCAAACTCTATAAATACCCCTCCAAACGTTTTCTTCTTCTTCCTCACGACCTAAAACCCTAATTTCTCCCCCATTGAGCCCCCTTCTTCCCCAAACACTTATTCCTTCATCCCAAGCTCATCCTCCATCATCTAAACCCTCCCTCAACACATTCTACCTCTCATCTTCCACAAAATCTCATCAAATCCCCCAAAACCCTATTTCTCCAAACTTCTCCAATCATTTCCAGATCTGAACCCTAGGTTCCTCGGAGCGTTTCTTCCGTCGCCGTGGTTGCTCGGCATTGTTCCTCCGTTTCCTATACGGTAATACTCGATTCTTTAGTTTTAGCATAACCCATTTGTGTTTTTATGAAACCCTAATGAAATGAATATTGTTTTTGATTATTTCTCCATGACAGCGACTCCCCCATAGATTAGAATCCGTGAGACGAACCCTCGTGATCGTCATCCTCGGTGCTAGGCAAGTGAAACTTGCCACTTAGGGTTTAGGCCATGTTTTAGGCCATTTGCTTGTTGTAGGCGTAAAAGAGACTAGGCGACGAAATGATACTCACCTAGGCGTAAATTTAGGACTAGCTTGACAACGAAGCTAGATCCGACAATTATCATGTTGCACAACTACCATGCCATGTTTAGTTTCAATTACCGGTACGCGAAATAATTGTCATGTCATTGCATTCTTTAAATGTTCCCGTGTTTGCGTAGCACATGCCACAATACTTGTACTTCCTGGCTCGTGACCAGAAGCGAGCATAATGAGTTGCTAACCCCAACGCTCGATATTGAATCGTGAACTAGGAAAACAAGCTCCCGTGCGGGGCAACCCTGGCTCATTTACTAGGCTCATGTACAGGGACCCTGGCTTGTTTACGTGTGGGATGGGGTAAGAGTTAAGCGGTCATTCAACTGGGAGTCTGCCCGATCAGCAACTGCAGTTGTAAGGCGTAAACTCTGGGTTTTGGGGTAGTGTTAAGCGGCCAATCAGCGTGAATGTTAAACCATTCAGCTGTAAGGCGTAAACATCTACAAACAACTTGAGACGTGACTAGTGAATTGATTGAGATTGTTAGTAGCTTGGCTATTCTTGTCTTGTCCCGATAATTGTTCTCTTGTACTTATTGTTCACCATGTCTTGCTTGTGCACTCATGTTATAACTGCCATGTCATGAATACTAAAACTGCTAGGTTGTTAGTTTGCCTTACTTTCAGTTTCCTTGCCCAAGTCTTTTAGACTTGCTGACATGTGCCCCTTTACTCTTTTGGGTGACACATGTTAGATCCTGAGCCTGAGTACCTTGTTGAGGACGAGGTGTTTGCTGACGCCGAGCCCGAGCTTATGTTTAACGGGGAGTACGTGGACACTGGGGACCAGTCCTAGTGTCTTCGTTGTGTTTTCCCTTTTGTTTAGACTGTTGTTTTGTTGTCGGTGCGTAGCACCTATACTTTGTTACGTTGTTGCTTTTGTTGGCCTTGTTCTGGGCCTTTAGACTCTTTCTTTTAGCCTGGTGGCTTTTCTGGATGTTGAACTTAAATTTTCACGTTGGACAAATTATGAGATATGAGATTTTATTTCTGTCTCTCCTTGTGTTGTTATTGTTGTTCCGTTTGTGGTTACAGGGACCTGCTTATGTTTTATTGACGCTTATCGGGTTTGGGGCTTCACAGCTCCACTCTCGTGCGGACCTTCTCACGTCTCGCCTCCATTTTAGGGAAGCGGGTCGTGACAGGTTTTGTTGGTGGCCCATGCAGGTCCTTCTGTAACTGCGATTATCGGAGTGACGATAATAATATTAGAATGTCCAATAAACTAAGTTCGACGTCCGAGTCATAAGCTATGAGTCTAATCTGATTTGTTTTCTGTGTCATTAGATGGCAGGAAGGCGATTCACCCGTGGTGGAGGTAGTGGTGCGCTCCCTCATGATGAGGAGCCTGAGCGAGAACCCACCAACGGAGAGATGATGCGGATGATGCTTCAGATGATGCAAGTGCAGCAGGGCGTGCTCCTGCAGGTCCAGAATGCTCCACTTGCTCGAGCTGCCCGAGCACTTCCGGATGTCCCTCGCTCCGAGCCGGGAGCGAAGCAATTTCGGGAGCTGGGCCCCGCATATTTTGACGGTTCTGAAGGTCCTCTGGCTGCCGATGAGTGGATTCGGAACATTGAGGACAACTTGAAGATGGCCAAGATCACCCCGGCTGGATGGGTTGATTTGGCGAAGAGGCAACTTAAGGATAATGCTCGGAACTGGTGGGATGCGGAAGAGAAGATGTTGGTGGAGCCGGTAGCTTGGGCTACCTTTAAGTCCAGGTTTGATGATGAGTTCTTTTCGAAGGCTGCTAGGAAGGAGATGCTGCAGCGCTTCATTGATCTGAAGCAAGGGAGTTTGACGGTGGACCTGTACCACCAAGAGTTCACTAGGCTTAGTCGGTTCGCACCGAAGATGGTGCAGGATGCTGATGAGAGGGCTCAGAGGTTCCTGCAGGGACTTGCTTTGGAGCTCCAGGGTTTTGTGTCTTCCTCTGATCTGGACTCTTATCAGAAGGTTCTAGTAGCTGCGAGGAGGCAGGAGCTGAACCTGAGTCAGAGGAGAGGACATGTTTTCGGTGCTGGGAAGAGGCCTATGGAGCAGGCCAGGGCGGTGGTTAGGCCTGGTTTCAAGCCTAATCATCCGTTGCAGTTCAAGAGGCCAGGAGGGCCTATTCTGAAGTCTTGCCATTTCTGCGGTAAGCCTGGCCACGTCAAGGATCAATGTAGGAAGTTTCTGGGCCAGTGTTTGGTTTGTGGATATGCTTCTCATGTCGCGAAGGATTGTCGGCATGTGAATCCGCTGCGGAGGGCACCTGTTGCAGCACAGCCGTTGCAGCAGCGAGCGTCTGTTCCTGCTGGACGTGGAGCAGCTCTTGTTCCGCAGAGGCAGGCTTTTCAGCAGGCTGTTCCACCGAGGAGGCAGGCTTTTCTGATGACCGCTGTGGAGAGCGAGGCTGTGGATGAGGTTATCGCAGGTAATCCTCAATCTAGCTGTTACTTTCCTAGTTGGTTTTGATTGTTAGATTGTGTTGTTTGCTTGAACATGATTGTTTGCTAGAATAGGGTTTGATTGTTAATTGCTTGTTAGGTGTGGTTTTGGTGTGCACATTTCCTGCACGAGTCCTCTTTGACTCTGGTGCATCGATGTGCATTATTTCTCGGAGCTTCGTGGAGAGGCATTCCTTGTCGACGTCCCCTCTTTCCAAGAGTTGGAATATCGTTACAGGGAATGGCGTGGTTTCGGTGCATCGTGGTTGCAATTCTTGCTCGTTGGTGGTCTGTGGACATGAGCTTTACGCTGATTTCATTGTCCACGACATCATCAACTATGATGCAATTCTTGGGATGGATTGGCTTGCGAGCTTCTATGCTACTATCGACTGTCGGATGAAGAAGGTGGTGTTCGATATTCCCGGACATCCAGTATTTGAGTTCAGCCGTGGTAGCCGTTCGCTTGGTCCTGTCAGATTTTGGGCCAGACCAGTGGAGGGTGTGGCTTTGCAGATGGAGTTGGAGAGGCCAGCTGTGGTGCGGGATTTTGATGACGTCTTCCCCAAGGAGATGTCTGGTTTGCCACCTGATCGAGCTCTAGAATTTTCTATTGATCTTGTCCCGGGAGCGCAGCCGATTTCGAAGGCGCCGTACCGTATAGCACTCGCTGAGTTGGAGGAATTGCGGAAGCAGCTGGATGAGCTTTTGCGGAAGGGTTATATCAATCCTAGTGTGTCTCCGTGGGGAGCACCGGTGCTGCTGGTGAAGAAGAAGGATGGTTCACGTCACATGTGCGTGGACTATCAGGGGTTGAATGCGGTGACCATCAAGAATAAATACCCGTTGCCTCGCATCGATGATATCTTTGATCAGCTTGGAGGTTCGAGGGTGTTTTCTAAATTGGATTTGAGGAGTGGTTACCATCAGTTGAAGGTGAAGAAGGGAGATGTTCCGAAGACAGCGTTCAGGACGAAGTATGGACACTACGAGTTTGTGGTTATGCCTTTCGGCATAACTAATGCACCCGCAGTTTTCATGAATCTGATGAACCTGATTTTCTACGACTTTTTGGATAAGTTTGTCGTTATCATTATTGACGACATTCTGATCTATTCAATGTCGGAGGAGGAGCATGCATCGCACTTGAGGACAGTGTTGGAAATTTTGAGGAAGCATCGGTTGTATGCTAAATTTTCGAAGTGCGAGTTTTGGCTGGATACAGTTGCTTTTCTCGGGCATGTGGTGACTGGAGATGGTATTTCAGTGGATCCCGAGAAGATTAGGGCCATCAGAGAGTGGCCTGTTCCGTCGTCAGCGTCTGAGATCAGGAGTTTCCTTGGACTTGCTGGTTATTATCGGTGTTTCATTAAGGACTTTTCTCGTATTGCTGAGCCGATGACCAGGTTGACGCGGAAGGACGTACCTTTTGTTTGGTCGGGTGATTGTGAGAGTGCCTTTAGTGTTCTGAGGGAGAGGTTGACGACTGCCCCTATTCTTGTTGTGCCTGATCGCAGCGGTGGATTTGAGATCTTTTGCGATGCTTCTGGTAAGGGTCTCGGTTGTGTGTTGCATCAGCACGAGCATGTTGTGGCGTATGCGTCTCGTCAGCTTAAGGTTCATGAGAAGACTTACCCGACGCATGATTTGGAGTTGGCTGCCGTTGTGTTTGCTCTTAAGATTTGGAGGCACTTCTTGCTGAGTGAGAAAGTGAAGATCTTCACCGATCACAAAAGCTTGAAGTATATTTTTACTCAGAAGGAGCTCAACATGCGACAGCGTCGATGGTTGGAGCTCATGGCGGATTATGAGATTGATTTGCAGTATCACCCTGGCAAGGTGAATGTGGTTCCTGATGCGCTGAGTAGGCTTCCAGCGGTGATGTTGTTGACCCCGCAGTGGAGATTGCAGCAGGATTTTTGCGAGTCTGGGATTGAGGTTGTACTTCCTGGGGAGGTTTCTTCGTTGATGTGTATGCATATACAGTCGACGATCGTGGATCGGATTAAGGCTGGCCAGGCTGAGGATCTGAAGCTGGTGAAGATTCGGGGGCAGGTTGAAGCTGGTCTGCGGACTGACTATTTGATTCATGATGATGGCTCGCTGAGGTTTGGAGCCAGGTTGTGTGTGCCAGCTGGGGATATTAGAGAGGAGTTGATGGTGGAGGCACACAGTTCGCTGTATTCTGTAAATCCTGGTGGCACCAAGATGTACCAGGATCTTCGTCTGAACTATTGGTGGCATGGCATGAAGAGGAGTGTGGCTCGGAGTGTGACCAAGTGCTTGGTTTGCCAGCAAGTGAAGGCGGAGCATCAGCGTACGGCCGGGTTGCTACAACCGCTTCCGATTCCGGAGTGGAAATGGCAACACATCACTATGGATTTCGTGACTGGACTACCTCAGAGTCCGAAGCAGAATGACGCGATTTGGGTGATCGTGGACCGATTGACCAAATCCGCGCACTTCATTCCATTCCGAGTGGGACAGTCCACTGAGGCGCTAGCGAGGAGATATATGGAGGTAAATTCTTTTACTCTCCGTTTTTATTTCCTTTTCCTAGTTTGGATAGTGATGTAACGTGAATCGTGCAGGAGGTTGTGCGACTTCATGGAGTCCCCGTGAGTATCGTGTCGGACAGAGACACGAGGTTCACATCTCAGTTCTGGCAGAGTTTGCAGAAGAGTTTGGGTACGCGTCTGAGTTTCAGCACGGCGTACCATCCGCAGACGGATGGCCAGTCCGAGAGGACGATTCAGATCTTGGAGGACATGCTGAGGGCGTGCATGTTGGATTTCAAGGGTTCGTGGGAGGACCATCTACACTTGGTGGAGTTCTCTTACAACAACAGCTTCCAGGCGAGTATTGGCATGGCGCCTTTCGCCGCTCTTTATGGGAGGAAATGTCGATCGCCATTGAGTTGGGATGAAGTTGGTGATCGGGAGTTGTTGGGACCTGAGATGATCGTGGAGGCCGTGGATATTGTCAGGAACATTCGGGAGAGGTTGAGAATTGCTCAGGACCGTTTTAAGCATTGGGAGGATGCTAAACGTCGTCCTTTGGAGTTTCAGCCGGCGACCATGTGTTTCTGAAGATTTCCTCGAATCGTGGTGTGATTCGTTTTGGGAAGCGAGGGAAGTTGAGCCTGCGATACATTGGACCGTTTGACGTTCTGGAGAGAGTTGGCGAGGTAGCTTATCGCTTAGCCTTGCCGCCATCTTTGGAGGGAGTTCACAATGTTTTCCATGTGTCGCAGCTTCGTCGATACATTAGCGATCCGTCTCATGCTGTGGATTTCTCGGAGATTACCGTTCGCCCCGACATGACGTATGACCAGCATCCAGTGCAGATTCTGGACAGGCGTCAGAAGTCACTTCGGAATAAGGTTGTCAATCTTGTAAGGGTGATGTGGCGACACGGCTCGCCCGGAGAGTCTACTTGGGAGAATGAGGATGAGATGCGAGAGCGTTTCCCACTTTTGTTCCCGGACACGTGAGTGTTGGGAAATTCCGAGGACGGAATTTTTCTTAAGTTGGGGAGGATGTAACGACTGCTTTTATGTATCCGGATTTATTATATTATATTATATGTTTTGGTGGATTTTCTCCTCGTGTGTGGTTTTCATCCATGTAGCTTTCATTTTCGATCGTTTCGTCGTATTTTCTTAGCTTCTTCTGTTGATCGTCGATTTTGGAGTAAGTCATTCGTGACGGGCTTCGTATCAGTCATATCTTGCTGTTAGATCAAGCCTAGGAGTCTTAGGAATCGATCCCGGAGCTCCGCGCTCCATATCGGAACTTTTGGTGCTCATTAGCCGGTGTAAGAAGGGGCACCGACCGACTAGATGGCGATCCAGTCGGTCGGAAAACCTTCTTGAACCGACTAGTGAGCTTTGTTAAATGTTTAGGAGTTACTGTTTCTCTTTAGTCGGTCTAAGAACGTTGGTTGACCGACTAGGTTGTAAACTAGTCGGTCAGCAATGCTTCTTTAACCGACTAACTCAGTTACGAATTTTTGGTATCAGTACTGTTCATTCTTAGTCGGTCTAAGTTCATCTTTCGACCGACTAGTTGTTAAACTAGTCGGTTAAGTTTTCTACTCAGCCCGACTAATTCTTAGTTCTTCTGTACAGTCAAGTTACTGTTTACTCTTAGTCGGTCTAAGAATGTTCATCGACCGACTAGATGTTAAACTAGTCGGTCAGTAATTGTTCTTTGACCGACTAAATCAAAATCCTAATTTTCGTCTGGGTTACTGTTTACTCTTAGTCGGTCTGTGTTGGTCAACCGACCGACTAGTTCCCAAACTAGTCGGTCAGTGGTTGTTCTTTGACCGACTAACCAGTGCTGTAAACCCTAGTTTTGCCCTAGCCGCCACCAAACTCTATAAATACCCCTCCAAACGTTTTCTTCTTCTTCCTCACGACCTAAAACCCTAATTTCTCCCCCATTGAACCCCCTTCTTCCCCAAACCCTTATTCCTTCATCCCAAGCTCATCCTCCATCATCTAAACCCTCCCTCAACACATTCTACCTCTCATCTTCCACAAAATCTCATCAAATCCCCCAAAACCCTATTTCTCCAAACTTCTCCAATCATTTCCAGATCTGAACCCTAGGTTCCCCGGAGCGTTTCTTCCGTCCCTGTGGTTGCTCGGCATTGTTCCTCCGTTTCCTATACGGTAATACTCGATTCTTTAGTTTTAGCATAACCCATTTGTGTTTTTATGAAACCCTAATGAAATGAATATTGTTGTTGATTTTTTCTCCATGACAGCGACTCCCCCGTAGATTAGAATCCGTGAGACGAACCCTCGTGATCGTCATCCTCGGTGCTAGGCAAGTGAAACTTGCCACTTAGGGTTTAGGCCATGTTTTAGGCCATTTGCTTGTTGTAGGCGTAAAAGAGACTAGGCGACGAAATGATACTCGCCTAGGCGCAAATTTAGGACTAGCTTGACAACGAAGCTAGATCCGACAATTATCATGTTGCACAACTACCATGCCATGTTTAGTTTCAATTACCGGTAAGCGAAATAATTGTCATGTCATTGCATTCTTTAAATGTTCCCGTGATTGCGTAGCACATGCTACAATACTTGTACTTCCTGGCTCGTGACCAGAAGCGAGCATAATGAGTTGCTAACCCCAACGCTCGATATTGAATCGTGAACTAGGAAAACAAACTCCCGTGCGGGGCAACCATGGCTCATTTACTGGGCTCATGTACAGGGACCCTGGCTTGTTTACGTGTGGGATGGGGTAAGAGTTAAGCGGTCATTCAACTGGGAGTCTGCCCGATCAGCAACTGCAGTTGTAAGGCGTAAACTCTGGGTTTTGGGGTAGTGTTAAGCGGCCAATCAGCGTGAATGTTAAACCATTCAGCTGTAAGGCCTAAACATCTACAAACAACTTGAGACGTGACTAGTGAATTGATTGAGATTGTTAGTAGCTTGGCTACTCTTGTCTTGTCCCGATAATTGTTCTCTTGTACTTATTGTTCACCATGTCTTGCTTGTGCACTCATGTTATAACTGCCATGTCATGAATACTAAAACTGCTAGGTTGTTAGTTTGCCTTACTTTCAGTTTCCTTGCCCAAGTCTTTTAGACTTGCTGACATGTGCCCCTTTACTCTTTTGGGTGACACATGTTAGATCCTGAGCCTGAGTACCTTGTTGAGGACGAGGTGTTTGCTGACACCGAGCCCGAGCTTGTGTTTGACTGGGAGTACGTGGACACTGGGGACCAGTCCTAGTGTCTTCGTTGTGTTTTCCCTTTTGTTTAGACTGTTGTTTTGTTGTCGGTGCGTAGCACCTATACTTTGTTACATTGTTGCTTTTGTTGGCCTTGTTCTGGGCCTTTAGACTCTTTCTTTTAGCCTGGTGGCTTTTCTGGATGTTGAACTTAAATTTTCACGTTGGACAAATTATGAGATATAAGATTTTATTTCTGTCTCTCCTTGTGTTGTTATTGTTGTTCCGTTTGTGGTTACAGGGACCTGCTTATGTTTTATTGACGCTTATCGGGTTTGGGGCTTCACAGCTCCACTCTCGTGCGGACCTTCTCACGTCTCGCCTCCATTTTAGGGAAGCGGGTCGTGACATCAGAAAAATCGAAGCCGTCCGTTTGTTCACGCATATTATCTACTTGTCCATCCGCCGTTTCGCAACAGTAGGCAACACGGTGTGCAGAAATTTATCGCCTATGGCTACAACATTGACCCTTTGATAAGTATTCAGGAACCGTCATCAAACACATTTATTTATTCATCTTTAACAACCGCGAAGCCGGCAAAAATTTTGACCGTTGTACGTATTGAGTAAAAATATATGTATATAACAAAATTATTCAGTGTTTATTGTGCACGTTGTGTAAAAATAGCAAACGAGAACAAAATTACTCACCGTGCACAACATGCAAATAAAAATGGAAGAAGTGAAAGTGAGTAATTTTGTTTAATGCCTTAGTTTTTACTCACCGCGCACGACATACAAAAATTTTGCCCGTTGTGTGCGATTAGTAATTTTCTTTTGTCCAAATATTTTTACTCAATCCGCACAACATACAAAAAATTTCTTGCACACAACATGCAAAAATTTAGCATGTTGTGTGCTATGAGTAAATATTGATGCACTTTGTTCGTCCACTTTTTATTGTTCGTGCCCTAAATTCTTGCTCCCTGTCTGAAAAATAATAGTTGGAGCCATAAATCAATTTTTCAGAAAAATTATCGTACTTTCCCTAAATTTTTCCTGCTCGATTGTCATATATCGTGATTTTTTTGCTCAGTCGACAGATGTCGGGTAATCACGATTCCAATCATCCTTCAGCCGATACGTATATGTAATAAGTTTTTTTGGGTATAACTCGCGTACAATGAATATGTATTAAGGGGAACCAAGGGCATGGTGGTTAGGATTTGGATGTGATTAGGGTAGGCTATTTGACAAGTATTGAGGGTAGTGATGAGATTAGACGCACTACGTAGGCCGACCACAGGACCGATCCCGCGAGGACTCCATCCACCAACTGTACTGCCGGAGGTGGGAGCTGAGCGCAACCTGCGAAGATGAGTTAGCCTATACAAGGAGCAGCTTGTCAGAAAGGCCGGGGTAGGGTCCAATCCTTAGCCTCTCCGATGCCTAAGTTAGTATTATGGCTTAAAAGCGGGGGCCAGGCACGCAGGTCAGACTAAGAGTGAGTCGACCTTACGTGACGAGCTATCGACTGTGGAAGAACAAAGATATGAAAGACCTTTGCTCTTGTGTGTGAATAATGAGATTCGGGGTTAATTTGCCAACCCCCTTCCTCGATGAAGGCGAAGGGGTATTTATACCTGATGGAGGCGGTTAGGTGAGGCTGATCTGGCGTGCTGACTCGACGTTAGGAATGGCAATATTGCGGGGCGGGTATTTAACTACCCAAGCTTGCCTCATCACGTCTATGGGTCGGGGCAGGGCGGGTCTCAGGCCAGGGCGGGGCGGTCGGGTCAGGTCATTACTACCATCCCTATGAATCCAAAACAAAATTTTTATTTCAAAACTCGGAGAATTGTGATATATTTGGTAATTTGGAATTGGAAATTGGCTCAATTGGGATAACAGTGGAACAGAGTATGAGTTATGGGTTATGTACTGGCCGCATGTCCGCATCAAAATGGTAAGGTTTTTTAAGAACTTCTATAGTTTACCGGGGCGGGCTGGGGCAGGGCGGGCTGCATACGAAGCCCAAGCTTGCCCCGATCCGTCTGCGGGCTGGGTCGGGCCGGGTCAAAACCGGGTCGGGTCGGGTCGGGCCAGTCGGGTCAGGCCATTACTGCCATCCCTACTCGACGTGCTGAGCTGGCCCATCTGTCAGCGGAAGCTTCGGTCGAGGATGTTAGGATCTCGCGTGTCAGCCATGCCTTTGTCAGACGGTGCAACAGCCAGGGATGCTTTTGTCAGGGTTTCAGAGCCAAAAGCACCAAGGGTCAGGGGGCGCAGCGGCCCTGGGGCACTTTATCAGATTGTTGAGCAGCGAAAGTGTCAGTGGCATCCTTGTACTAGGTTGTTTGTCATGTCCGACGTGTCAATGGGTCGTCGAAGTGCGTTTGAGGAGAGAGGCCGCAGATGTGTCGCTCGGTCGCTCCTGATAGGTGACGGGCGATCCAGTCGTACGTCTTCTGAGCCACGCCTGGCGAGCTCGGAGGGGAACAGGCACACAACCGGTAAGGATCGTGGCAGAGTGCGCCCCTCCCACGAGTCGAGATATAATGTGCCCTTCCCACTTGTCAAGGCAGAGTGTGCCCTTCCCACTAGTCGGGGTGGAGTGCGGCCTTCCCCTAGCTGAGGCGGACTTTGGGGTCGACGGGCGCCTAGTTGGCCAGGGGGAGCAAGTGAACGGTCTGCGAGGTTGGGGCGAAGAACGCCCTGCCGCTAGTCTAGGTAGCCTTTGTAAATGAGGGGCGAGATGGTCGGGTATCCGGCGGGCTTGGATGGAAGGTCGAACTATCACGATATTTAGGTCGTAACAATTGCCCTTGTCATTTGAGTTCGTGGTGGATGCCTGGCTCGGCTCGGATGACGCACCACCTCCCCTCCCTGAAAAATGCGGTTTGGGTTTCGTTCCGTGCTTGGAAGCGGCAGCGATAATCTCGAGGTTCCCGCCCTACTAGCTGTCACGCCCCGCTTCCCAAAAATATGGAGGCGAAGCGTGAGAAGGTCCGCTCAGACTTGAAGCTACAAAGCTGCAAGTCCGATAAGCGTCGATCAAATTTAAAACTGCAGGTCCTTGCAACGCGAGCGAAACAAGATAATAATAATGAAATGAGACAAAAGAATAATCTCAGAATATCCATAAATATAAATTCCAACATCGCAGAAAAGCCACCAGGCTGAAATAAAAGAGAGTCTAAAGGCCCAAACATGGCCAACAAAAGTACATCGCACAAAACAAAGGTGACATGCACCGACAACTAACAACAACCCTATAACAAAAGAAAGCTCAGCAAAGTCACCAAGAAAGATCACTGACGTCCACAAAACTCCTCCTAGGCAGACATGGACTCAGGCTCAGCGTCAGCAACACATCACGTACATAGCGACGGTCTCTGGCTCAGGGTCTAACATGTGACACCCAAAAGAGTAAGGGGCACATGTCAGCAAGTCTACAAGAGACTTGTGCAAGGAAACTGAAAGTATGCAAAAGTAAAGCAACCTAGCAGTTCTAGCATGAATGCGATGACATGGCAGTTAAAGTATGAGTGCAACAGGTAAAGTAAAGTAAAGTAAAGTACGAGCATGGCATTTAAACATGGCATGGATGACAAATATTTCATGAATCATTCACAAGACAAGTACAAGACAAGGAAAGTAAGCACCTCGTGCACAGAGATTCCGTCTTTTGGCTAGAGTGGCTGATCGGGCCAACTCCTAAGCTCAAGTGACCGTTTATCCCTACCCCTCCACGTGTATCGAGCCAGGGCCTTACCCCCGAACGGGAATGCTCGCTTCTGGATCATGAGCCAGGAAGTGTTTTTAACAAGTATGGCATAGGGGTGCACCTAGCCGGGCCAGGAAACCGGGCATTGGCTTTTGACCAACACATGAGGCACGTTTCCCCAGAAGTAGTATTCAAGGAGTACAAGTATTGTAGCGTGTGCTACGAATGCAACAATCAACTGGGATGACATGTAAGATGCAATGCATGGCAGTTAAAAGTGCGTACAGATAAGAAAAGTAAACGTGGCAGTTTAGTATGCATGAACAACAAGTTTAAAGAGTTGGATCTGGCTTCGTTGTCAAGCTAGATCCATTTAGGTGACGGATCTAATTTCGTTGTCAAACTAGATCAAGTAGGCGTCTAGCCAGCTATCATTTCACTGACTAGTCTCTTTTACGCTGAAAGCAAGGAAGTGGCCTAAAAACATGGCCCTACACAAGAGTTGGCAAGTTTCACTTGCCTGTAAGTACAACGTCTGAGCACATCGTCCAACGAGAGTCCAAGTCACAAATAACATACGTGCACAAGTCCACCGTCCTAAAGTCCATATTATTAATCTTGATTAGTGAATTTAAAACATTTAAAACTACTTTAAAACTACTGATTTTAGTCTTGATTAGCATGCATTGGGTTGGGGGTCCTAGGGGTGCAAAGCGTTACCTCAACACGACGCGAAAGCTACACCGGCGTCGGGTAGCGACGCCGGGGGTTAAAATAAAAGAACGCGCTCCAAGTTCTGATTCCAAATTAGTTTCCTCACTGGAAAGTTCAGAGCAATCAATCGGAGCAACGATTCCAGATTCCAAAGCTAGCACGTGCGACGACGGGCTACGACGTGTCGCAACGTCGTACGCGGAAAATCGTCGAAGAGCACGCACTTAGGTGGGGCCCACAGTAGTCCTAGGGACCTTTGGGGGACCCACAATACCTCTGAAGAACTTGGGGGGCCCACGGTGGCAAGCGATGCGACAAGTGCGGGGTTGCAACGTGTGGCTCTCGATCGTACACAGCCAATGCGGGGGATTCCATCGGTCAGGCTCATGCGGCGGGGCTGTGCAGCGCTTGGGGTCGGTCGCAGTGGCGGGTGCGGAGAAGTCCATCGGTCGGGCGCTTGGGGCGGGTTGGTCACAGCGCTGTGCGGGTGTTGCAACGTTGCAACGAAGCGGCGATGCAGCGTGAGCGGGGGAGCGCTTCGGTCAGACACGGGGCGGAGCGGGGTCGGTGCGGGCTCTGCGAAGCGGGCTGTGCGGTGCGGGAGTTGGGGCGAAATCTCTCGGTCAGACCGAGACATCCTCTCGGTCAGGCACGGAGATGCGAGCGGGCGGCTGCAGCGGGTGCGGAGCGGAGCTTGGTGCGGGCGGTGGCCTCGGTCAGACCGAGGGAACGGGGCGGAATTCTTCGGTCGTGCGGCAGCTGATCGTCGCAACGTTGCGACGAATTGTCACAACGTCAATTTTGGGTTTTGGAAGAGGCTAGGGTTAATTTCTTGCGAAAATAGGTCTTCCTAGGGGTTGTTTATATAGTGTAGGTGGGTTGACTTGGTCTAGGGCTAAATCTAATAGGATTAAAAGTTCAAAAATATTTAAAATTTAAATCTCAACTTCTCCAACTCACCCAAGGATTTGACTCGGTCCAAATGAGCTGGAAATTGGCTCAAAAATTCTTTAATACGTTTAAAACTCAAATAAATTTTATTTGGCCGAAAATAATTTAAAAATTAATTATTAAAAATATTATAAAACTTGTTAAAAATATAAAAGTGGTTAAATAAAGTCCAAAAATTATAAAATAAATACCGGGGTGATCGTGTTGACGAAAGTGAGCTAACTAAGAAGATGGATCTCAATTTCGACATCGGACGACGAAACTAAAAATAGAAACGTCTCCCGTCAAAAGTGAGAATCGCCACGTCTCATCGAATAAGATTAAATTGTGGGAAAACGACTCGAGAAACGTCGTTCCAAAATAGTGCCACTATTTAATACTCTCAGAGACGTTCGCAACGGCATATCGCACGAAAGTGTTCACAAACAAACAAAGTCTAAAATAAACACGTGCACGGTCAAAAGCACGTGCACGAACCAAGTACAACGAAAAGTGGTCGTTACATCCTCCCCACCTTAGAATAAAGTCCGTCCTCAGACTTTCTAATATAGCTAGTCGCTCTAGTAACTACCCCAATCAAGTCATAATAATTCAAACCAGGTATAGTCATTACAGGTGCTCATATACGCACTAGGTAGTCAATCATTAACACTACCAACACGTATTTATATACATTCACGTACGTCATATACTTATACCTATTATAGTCAGTCAATTTCATACATGTATTTCAATCATATTCATATACGTACACCACTTATATAACTACTACTTACCTAATCACAAAACAATATTTCAGATACTCATATAAGGATAGTCTTACACTTAGCAAATACAATCATTGCTCTACGTATAGATAGCTACCTGTGCACAAACAACTTGGGTATACGACTCCCTAATATTTCCTAGTATACATCCAATACTAAGCACATCAACATAAGTAGTCACACCATACCATTTTAAATTAAGCTTCACTATGTTTAATATACATTCACCACTACTATAGTTTCACAATATATAGTCATTCAAATGAATGCAAATAGTTCTCCATATATTCACATCACATACGGTCCTATAACTGTATTTACGACACGCCACATATACCATAGTCATCAATACCTATAACTAAGCACATACTTACCCGTGCATGGTGCACACCCATACACGCTAACATTTCATCCCTATACATACCAATCACACCACTATATACTTAGCACATCTATGCACCTAGTTTAGCTAGCACACAAGCAACTCCTTGGTAAATAACTATACCATAAGACCAACACCTATAGTTATATACTGGTGTAGCGACCCACAATCATGTGCGTAGCACAACCAGGCACAAACACTTCTATCACTATACATACATCAAACATTTCTATATTCAAACTACAAACATACATTCAATATACTTAGAGTATACCCACTCAAGCTTGAGTGAGACTCAATACACATATCAGAATATTCTACATTCGTAACACTGCATTTATACCTATACCAATACCACTCCAATATATATATATATATATATATATATATATATATATATATATATATATATATATATATATATATATATATATATGTGTGTGTGTGTGTGTGTGTGTCTACCAATACAACCATATACATACCATAAATCAATCACACTTAATATTTATTCAGGTAATACTCACATAGTTAAATCAATTTATATACCGTAATAATAATAATACAGACATCAGCACACGTATAATTATAATACACTCCTTAATACATACGCATACATCGTATAGTCACACACACATGTGACATATATATATTCACACCATAGCCTACTACCTATAATTAGTATACTAATACACCTATACATACATAATTGAGGTGTGCAATAGTCGTGTATACCTCACGGTATGCACGCATGCAACATCCCGTAAAAGCAAGCAATACCAATCAAAATTATAATTCTACTATCATATGCATATCGCCTATATACTCAGGCAACAAAACATAACTACTTACGTCTAAGCACACTACATATCTACTTACGAGCACATACTCATACATACTAAATACAGGTCACTCAATAGGCCTACTTACTTATCTATACGTACACCTATTATTATCACTCCTAACATACACATAGCTTTACCAATCATTTATTTCAACCATCACAAGTATCTCTAACTACATACACTCCATTAGATATTCCAACACTAACTCTTATATACACAGGCATCCCTAGTATAGTATAGCTAACTACACCCAAATCTATAACTACTAACACACAACAACTTCATACTATCACGAATAACTCTGAGTATATATATATATATATACCGCACAATAGGCAAGCATCAATATACTATGGGGGTACACTCATTCAAGCCCACGTACACAACTTAGATACATGCACTACGACTACCTCACAAGGTCCAAGGGCCTACTAATAATTAAGAGTTGACACAGACATTGACGGACCCTAAGGCCTAAGCAATAAAGAGAGGTCGAGAGCGTGACGAGGGAAGGATCGATAAGCACGAGTTCGGATAGGACGAATACAGGGAGACGGCTTGGTTAGGGAAAACATTGGCTCAATGGTGATGTTTAGGTTGAGGGAAAAGGAGATGTGGAGATGCTTAAATAGGATACAGAAGAGATAATAGGGTAAATAGCATAAGCTAAAATACTTGGAGTTTGAAAACTGTCGTACTTCAAAGTTGAAATCCCAGTCTGAAAAGAAATATTTGGAGATCGATAAAACGAGTTGTTCAAAATAAGTTTGAGTCGAATATTCATAATAAGATAAAATGGTCTATTGGTTTATAAAGGAAGTAAAATCATTTACACGAATATTAAAGACATAATTTCTCAGAAAATTTTATACTGCAGTAATTTAATATAATTTGGCAAAATTTTGGAAATGAAATTAAAGTAACTGAAGAATTTAAGCTCGTGTTAAACGCTTTCAAAGTCTTTAAGCCATGGAAAGAAAATTTAAAATGATCAATATTGGAACTACTTTTAAAGGAACCAGAATGTGCCAAAAATTTAAAACTGGTTTACATAAAACTCTTAGCGTACAAGCACGACGAGCCTGGTACGAGTATAAAATAATTGAAATTCAATTTGGTTTAGAAAATTTTTTTTTTCTAAAAGCATGTATGGTGAGCGGAAAGAAAATAGTAATGACTTAGTATAATAATTATCAAGATCGAATAGCAAATCAAATCATAGAGGGTCTAAAGCAGGAAATGGTTATGAAAATAGAAATTTTGCAAAAATCTGAAGTAGCGAAAACGACGAGCAAAAACCAACTTGCTGAAAGCTGAAATTCTATGTGACTTGAAAAGTATATTAAAAGTAAACACGACGTGTCGTTTGAAAGGCATAATAAGAAAGGAAATTATAAGTCGAATTGGACAAAATAAAAGTACGGTTCAGAATAAAATCAATATATGGAAAGTCAACGCATTTTCATAAGTACGAAAAGTATAGGCTGGAAAAATATTATGAACTATTATCCAAAGATTTCGACAAGAGTTTAAAAATAATTAAATCAACGAGGAGTACAAAGATAAGTATATTTATATAAAAATTTTGAACAAATTTAAACTTAGGGAAAGAGGAAATCGAAAAATACTTTCAGAAGGTTCAGGTTGGTAATGGAGAGGTTCGAAGATCGACGACAATCGTCATGAGGCGATCTCGTGAATCGAGGCAAGGAAATTAGTCGGATGATCAGAACATACATACGCCTAGGATATGAATCAGGAGAATCTACGGGGAACTCCTACGGTCGACCAACTAAAGGTTAAGAACTAAGCGTTAAGACTTTCTAAGGATCTAGACGGTAATGAAACGCGTTCCACTTGGTCCGAAATCGATGAACCCAAGCGAACGACTGAAAGAGATTCTAGAAGTCTAGCATGGTCAGGGTAGACAGGGACCACTAAGGTAACTCCTACGACGATCTAATCAGTTGCTGGCAGGGAGTCTAACTAACAATCAGGGCCTCTATCTAGCGAACACAGACGTCTATCTAAGTCTCTTACCACCTAGTGACGTAGGAAAACGACTAGACTCAGTGCTTATGACTCGGATGTTGCAATTTATTTAATGGACATTCCGTTATTATCGTTGTTCCGTTAATTTGCAATTGCAAGACCGGACCTGCATGGGCCACCAACAAAACCTGTCACGCCCCGCTTCCCAAAAATATGGAGGCGAAGCGTGAGAAGGTCTGCTCAGACTTGAAGCTACAAAGCTGCAAGTCCGATAAGCGTCGATAAAATTTAAAACTGCAGGTCCTTGCAACGCGAGCGAAACAAGATAATAATAATGAAGTGAGACAAAAGAATAATCTCAGAATATCCATAAATATAAATTCCAACATCGCAGAAAAGCCACCAGGCTGAAATAAAAGAGAGTCTAAAGGCCCAAACATGGCCAACAAAAGTACATCGCACAAAACAAAGGTGACACGCACCGACAACTAACAACAACCCTATAACAAAAGAAAGCTCGGCAAAGTCACCAAGAAAGATCACTGACGTCCACAAAACTCCTCCTAGGCAGACATGGACTCAGGCTCAGCGTCAGCAACACATCACGTACACAGCGACGGTCTCTGGCTCAGGGTCTAACATGTGACACCCAAAAGAGTAAGGGGCACATGTCAGCAAGTCTACAAGAGACTTGTGCAAGGAAACTGAAAGTATGCAAAAGTAAAGCAACCTAGCAGTTCTAGCATGAATGCGATGACATGGCAGTTAAAGTATGAGTGCAACAGGTAAAGTAAAGTAAAGTAAAGTACGAGCATGGCATTTAAACATGGCATGGATGACAAATATTTCATGAATCATTCACAAGACAAGTACAAGACAAGGAAAGTAAGCACCTCGTGCACAGAGATTCCGTCTTTTGGCTAGAGTGGCTGATCGGGCCAACTCCTAAGCTCAAGTGACCGTTTATCCCTACCCCTCCACGTGTATCGAGCCAGGGCCTTACCTCCGAACGGGAATGCTCGCTTCTGGATCACGAGCCAGGAAGTGTTTTTAACAAGTATGGCATAGGGGTGTACCTAGCCGGACCAGGAAACCGGGCATTGGCTTTTGACCAACACATGAGGCCCGTTTCCCCAGAAGTAGTATTCAAGGAGTACAAGTATTGTAGCGTGTGCTACGAATGCAACAATCAACTGGGATGACATGTAAGATGCAATGCATGGCAGTTAAAAGTGCGTACAGATAAGAAAAGTAAACGTGGCAGTTTAGTATGCATGAACAACAAGTTTAAAGAGTTGGATCTGGCTTCGTTGTCAAGCTAGATCCATTTAGGTGACGGATCTAATTTCGTTGTCAAACTAGATCAAGTAGGCGTCTAGCCAGCTATCATTTCACTGACTAGTCTCTTTTACGCTGAAAGCAAGGAAGTGGCCTAAAAACATGGCCCTACACAAGAGTTGGCAAGTTTCACTTGCCTGTAAGTACAACGTCTGAGCACATCGTCCAACGAGAGTCCAAGTCACAAATAACATACGTGCACAAGTCCACCGGCCTAAAGTCCATATTATTAATCTTGATTAGTGAATTTAAAACATTTAAAAATACTTTAAAACTACTGATTTTAGTCTTGATTAGCATGCATTGGGTTGGGGGTCCTAGGGGTGCAAAGCGTTACCTCAACACGACGCGAAAGCTACACCGGCGTCGGGTAGCGACGCCGGGGGTTGAAATAAAAGAACGTGCTCCAAGTCCTGATTCCAAATTAGTTTCCTCGCTAGAAAGTTCAGAGCAATCAACCGGGCAACGATTCCAGATTCCAAAGCTAGCACGTGCGACGACGGGCTACGACGTGTCGCAACGTCGTACGCGACAAATCGTCGAAGAGCACGCACTTAGGTGGGGCCCACAGTAGTCCTAGGGACCTTTGGGGGACCCACAATACCTCTGGAGAACTTGGGGGGCCCACGGAGGCAAGCGATGCAACGGGTGCGGGGTTGCGACGAGTGGCTCTCGGTCGTACACAGCCAATGTGGGGGATTCCATCGGTCGGGCTCATGCGGCGGGGCTGTGCAGCGCTTGGGGTCGGTCGCAGTGGCGGGTGCGGAGAAGTCCATCGGTCGGGCGCTTGGGGCGGGTCGGTCACAGCGCTGTGTGGGTGTTGCAACGTTGCAACGTTGCAACGAAGCGGTGATGCAGCGTGAGCGAGGGAGCGCTTCGGTCAGACACGGGGCGGAGCGGGGTCGGTGCGGGCTCTGCGAAGCGGGCTGTGCGGTGCGGGAGTTGGGGCGAAATCTCTCGGTCAGACCGAGACATCCTCTCGATCGGGCACGGAGATGCGAGCGGGCGGCTACAACGGGTGCGGAGCGGAGCTTGGTGCGGGCGGTGGCCTCGGTCAGACCGAGGGAACGGGGCGGAATTCTTCGGTCGTGCGGCAGCTGATAGTCGCAACGTTGCGACGAATTGTCGCAACGTCAATTTTGGGTTTTGGAAGAGGCTAGGGTTAATTTCTTGCGAAAATAGGTCTTCCTAGGGGTTGTTTATATAGTGTAGGTGGGTTGAATTGGTCTAGGGCTAAATCTAATAGGATTAGAAGTTCAAAAATATTGAAAATTTAAATCTCAACTTCTCCAACTCACCCAAGGATTTGACTCAGTCCAAATGAGCTGGAAATTGGCTCAAAAATTCTTTAATACGTTTAAAACTCAAATAAATTTTATTTGGCCGAAAATAATTTAAAAATTAATTATTAAAAATATTATAAAACTTGTTAAAAATATAAAAGTGGTTAAATAAACTCCAAAAATTATAAAATAAATACCGGGGTGATCTTGTTGATGAAAGTGAGCTAACTAAGAAGACGGATCTCAATTTCGATATCGGATGATGAAACTAAAAATAGAAACGTCTCCCGTCAAAAGTGAGAATCGCCACGTCTCATCAAATAAGATTAAATTGTGGGAAAACGACTCGAGAAACGTCGTTCCAAAATAGTGACACTATTTAATACTCTCAGAGACGTTCGCAACGGCATATCGCACGAAAGTGTTCACAAACAAACAAAGTCTAAAATAAACACGTGCACGGTCAAAAGCACGTGCACGAACCAAGTACAACGAAAAGTGGTCGTTACACTAGCCATCATTACGATTTGAAAGGGCGTGGGAAAATCGAAGAGTCTCTGCAACTGGGAGCATGACGCGTGGCGGAAGTGACTGTCGCACCAGTCGAGGCATCAGCGATGCTCAGATGGGCACCGCTAGGCGCCATACGCTTGCTCTGAACAAGGCCGAGGCTGCTGTTGCTAGGTTGGCAGCTGAGCTTGCCAGGCACAAGAAGGAGGCCGACAAGAAGCTGGCGTTGAAAAGGGGCCAGTGCAGCAAGCTGAGGTTGGAGGCTCAGCATCTAGAGGCACTCCTGGCAGACCATGAGACGAAGGCCACCGTCACGGTGACTCACGTAGTGGAGCTAGAGGCCGCGTTGGAGCAAGAGAGGGCGCTGGCGGCTGATCTGGCGGAGCAGGTGAAAGCCGGGAAGGACGAGCTGGCCTTGAAAACCGAAGAATTTTGGGGTTATCAAGAGTCAACCGACCTCCCCACCCTTGCGGAGATGATGCACGATGGCCTGGAAAAAGGTCGAGTCGAAGGCCTGGAGGACTGATCGTCCCCGGAACGCAACCCAAGAGCACAACCAAAAACTTGGTCGGCCCCGGATACACACCCGGAGAACGATTGTAGTCTTACCGCAAGCGCACAGCAAAGTGGCGAGCGGGTATCGAACTCAGGGAGGGACAATGACAGTGTCTTCTTCTAATCACCTAGCTATCAGAATGGTCAAGAATAATACGGGGTAAATTTGTCACAATCGTTCGCATATTTATAGAAATATCAATGGAATAAAGTGCCTATGGATAGGGAATCCCCGCTACGAACCATATCTCATCGTTGTGATTCGTAGGTTAAATCATTGCTAGACTTGAATTTTAGATGAACTAGTCGCAACTAAATGTGGAACCAAGCTCACGCTCTCGCGCTATTGCCGGTCTATAGCAAACCTAGGTTAGGGCCCAATCTCTTGCAAACCCTAACCTAAGCCGCTAGCAGTAGGATCAACATCATCGTTCAACCGTATCTCGAGCCCACTCTCGTGCAAACTCGAGCTACGACCTAGGTTGGGATAGTTCCTACCCGTCCAATCTCTTGCAAACGGGTATGAGTATAGAATTACGATTGAAAACCCTAGCTTTGGCCCAATCTCTTGCAAACCCTAATCTAAGCCGCTAGCAGTAGGATCAACATCATCGTTCAACCGTATCTCGAGCCCACTCTCGTGCAAACTCGAGCTACGACCTAGGTTGGGATAGTTCCACCCGTCCAATCTCTTGCAAACGGGTATGAGTATAGAATTACGATTGAAAACCCTAGCTTTGGCCCACTCTCTTACAAACCAATTCTAGAAACTTCCAATCGTAAATCTAAATCGAATTTCTAGGGCTTCCTATTAATTGGGATCCAATCTCCTGCAAATCCCAATCAATATGAATCCCTAGTTATCCGTAATCAATCAATCCCAACCTAACCCTAATCAATTCTAGCAACAATTTCACCAATTCATCACAATTTAGAAATAGGGTCCATAGGGTTCATCCCTATGCCCTAGAGCAATAAAACTACTCACTATTCATCATGCAATTCATAAGAAATTCAATAGAAAATTCAGCACAAATCATTGCAATAGATAAATCAATAACAAAAATGGAGTTTTTAATGAGAAAAGAGACAAACCGATAAGAACCCAATAGCATCCAACAAGAATCTCCTTTCTAATCTCCCAAAAGCCCTAAATCTAATTCCCTAAAAAGCTATCTAAAAAGGCTGCAAAAAGTTTCAAAAAGCTCTCTCTAACTAGGGCAAAAACTGGGTTTAAATACCCCTCAAAATCGCCCAGAAATTCGTGACAAAAAATGCCCCTGCGCAGCTCAAAAATCGCAGTTTACGCTACAGGCGGGGCGGCTCACTCGGCCGAGTGACAACCCCTGTACAATTACAGTAAGTCGGGGATTTTTGGAGGTCTGTCTTCAGAGGTGACTCGGCCGAGTGGATTTACTCACTCGGCCGAGGGGCAATTCTTGCTCGGCCGAGTGGAAGCTCTGAAAAGCCTGTAAAATAATAGTAAGTCGGCCGTTTTCGAGGCGTCTGTTCTCGTGCCACTCGGGTGAGTAGACTTCCATGCTCAGCTGAGTGGGCTATTGTCACTCGGCCGAGTGCATGCCCATTTTCTTCTGTTGATGCGTGTACGGTCTGGTCGGCCTAGTGGTCTTCTGGCTCGGCCGAGTGGGTACTTCACTCGGCTGAGTGAGATGCTGCAAATGCCCGTTCTTCGTCTTTTCGCTTCCTCGTCGCTCCTACGACGTTCCTTCTTCCTCCGCTTGTCTCCTATCGCCTAATAGTCCTTAGAGGAGCCTTGGGTGACACTCTGGAGTGGGTGCAAGTCCTCTTGATCTCAAAATCACTCCGAATCACTCCATATCTCCTGAAATACGACAAAAACAAGAAATCGTGAAAAGCATCGCAATATTGTCAAATAATCTTGAAAAACACGATATGAGCGATCAAAGTGGCATGCAAACATGCAGAAAAAGGGTGTAAAATACGGAGCGATCAAAATCCCCCAAGCTTACCTCTTACTCGTCCTCGAGGAAGATGAGTAAAAAGTAAACCCGACGGGCAAAACGGTGGAAAAGAAAATAAAAATGAAAACAGAATAGAAGGCGAAGAAAGGGGGTGCTAGATCATTTTTCTCAGGACGTGGGATTCCCTTACTCATATATCATTCTCAGAACATAAAACACACGTCAAAGACTTTTATTTCGATATCATAGTATAATTGGTGCATTCGAAATAGAAAACCCCAAAATATCAATATAGCATGAAATATGGAATCATTCTAGGATTAACATCGTCTGAAGCATCTAAAGCGGTATGCATAGCCATAGATCACACACTTTTCAATTGAATGCTTTCTATAAGGAGTATAAGAGATATCACACTATATGGAATAGTAAGAATAGAAAAGCATGGTTTTCATGAAATGAATGCTAAGTGTCGATTTCTGGATTTCGTGAAACTTTAGAAATCCCACCGAGTATAGAAAATTACTTAGCCTAGGTTGTCATGCACCATCAAGTAGTCACTCTCTCACACGTCATTGGATCCTCTCCCCCAAGCTTATCCATAAGCGTGGTGGCAAAAACAAATCAATATGTACATTCCCCATTTCTTTTGAAGCTCCAAAAAGGTAAAAATAAAACAAAGAGGGAAGAATGAGAGAAAGAGTATGAGATGGGATCGTTATGAACTTCTTTTCTCTTTTCTTTTCTTTTTCTCTATTTTTCTCTTTTGTTTGTTTGTTTTTTTTAACAAAGCATATATACATAAGCGATCCCAAATCAAAAGAGAGAAGGATATACAAGTATATATTTTATTTCTTTTTGATTTTTGGGATTTGGAGCATGGAAATTAATAGCGGGGGGAATGCCGATAATAGACTTGCTAGGGGGAATTCACCAATGAATTTTAAATAGAGAAATGATGCTCAAGATATGTGGAGAAGAAATAAACGTATCGCTCGGTTCACTCTATAGGACGTGCATGACAACTTTCAGCAGAGTAATATAATCTACTCAGTTTAATCTCAAAAAGTAAACTAGTC